>CM026262.1:35942616-37142616 GCA_014851425.1 Senna tora | reverse complement strand
TGAAATAAATGCTCATTAATTTTTTTTTAAAACTCATTTAAGTATAAAATAAAATATAATAACTTTTATGAATTATAAAAACAACGATTAATTATTTAACTTTTCTTCTTTATATTATAATTTATTCTATTTTGGTTATACCTATTCAGACTATATAATGATTAAAATATTCACACGCAAAAACAGTTATTTAATACTTAACTAATATAAAATAAAAATAATAACTTTTTTTCTTTTAAGAAAGAGGATTATTTGTTTAGTGATAGTTTATCATAATCATAAGGTTAAAGTATTATTTTGGTCCTCAATGTTTATATAAAGTTTAATGTTGGTCATCAATGTTTCAAAAGTTTAATGTTGGTCCTCAATGTTTCAAAAGTTTAATGTTGGTCCTCAATGTTTTTTTTTTGTCGATTTTGGTCCTCGAGCGTAATACCGTTAACTTTTTGTCGTTAAATGATGACGTGGCATGCTTCTGTGGCACACCCTCTCTCCTACGTGTCATGTTTTAATGACGTAGCATGACAGATCACTGCCACGTCACCCCATATTGCTACATCATCATCTTCTCTCCTTCGTCATCATCATTATCATCATCATCTAAGGTGATGTGGCAGTGATCTGTCATGTCACGTCATTAAAATATGACACGTAGGAGAGAGGGTGTGCCACAGAAGCATGCCACGTCATCATTTAACGACAAAAAGTTAACGGTGTTACGCTCGAGGACTAAAATCAACCCAAAAAAAAAACATTGAGGACCAACATTAAACTTCATGTAAACATTGAGAACCAAAATAGTACTTTAGCCTGATCATAATAAAAAGTTAATTTAACACGATCAGTGACAATTATATATATATACATATAGTCAAAAACATTGGATAAGTTAATGGAAGGATATATATATATGGAATAATCTAAAAGGTTGCATGAGAAAAAGGGAATTGTTTATTGCTTTATTGGATGTTGATTCAGTTGTGTTAATTATATTTTAAAAGTAAATGGGCAAATGAAGCTCCCTTGGACTGAACATTCAAGGCTCACTTGAAAGTGAAAAGGAAAGAGAAATTCAATAAATAAATAAAAAAGTATATGGCTGCTGAACAATATCATATTATTAATTATTCCTTATGTGATCGAGTGGAATAGACTATAAAAAGCTTAGAAAATTAAATAACATCTTTCTTTTGAGTTGGTAGCCTACGTGGATAAGAATGTTTAGTCTATTATGAGGAAGCTACCAAGATGTTGCCTCCTAGAACAATTTTATATATGAGTTTTTTTTTTTAAAAAAAAATAAATGGGTTGATAAGTCATATAATAAAATATATAAAATGATACTCTTTAGGTTATAGCACAGGGTATGTTTAATGTTTTACAACTAATTAAAAACTTTCTTTCATTGGTTAAAAAATATTATATCATCATATGTTGATATAAAAGGAAATTAAAGAAATTGTCGTATAATTTTATTTAGTTCTCGTGAATTGATATTTAAATTAATTTAGACACATTTTAATTTTTTTTTTTCAATTACAAACGAAATTGAAGGTTTGAAATGTCTAGAGTGGAAAAGGGGGAAATGTAGGGATTGAATCTAAATAGTAGAAACATCAAATGTTGTGGCCTTATGAGTCTTGGGAAGGTGTATGTTTGTTTACTTATAATTGTGCAACATAATTTATGTGGTGAATAAAATTACATTTAATTTCACTCTAAAATATAATATTTATCATTTAGATACGTATATAATAATATACTTAGCCAATCCAAGGGGTGTTGTTGAGTGAAAGGGACTCATTCATTCTTAACCAAGTGTTAGGGGTTCAATTTCTGCTTTGGGTATGAAGCAGCTTTAAATCCTTGGGCCAACTGTCCCATCCTTCGAGGTGCCTGCAATTCAGCGAGGGGATTAGTCACTGTGCTCGACGGTGGATACCCTGTTCTAGACAAAAAAAAATATACTTAGCCAAAACTTCACACACTATACTTAGCCAAAACTTCACATACTATACTTAGCCAAATCTTACACAAACTAATTAAAGGATTAATGATATAATTTTCTCAGCCTTCTGGCCAATATATAATCGATCAAGCGTAGTTTTTGTTCTTATCATATTGATTAGCAAACTAATGAATAATAGTTAACTATGTCAAGTGATTTTGTGCTTATTAATTTTTAAATCTTTAAAATATAAAATAAAATAATTAATATATTTTTCAAAATATTCAATAATATATATATATATATATATATATATATATATATATATATTCTGTTACACCTATTTTTTGCCAACTTAATCTTTAAATTCGTTCTGAAAAAGTTTAGCTACTTAAGTGATGAAATGACATTAATTGGACAGCATAGAATTAGGGATGATCAAAATACCCATACCCAATAGGTATCCTGAAAATTTATCTTACGGGTCTGGGTATGGGTCCGGGTACAAAACCAACGGGTCCGGGTCCGGGTAAGGAGGTACCCTACCCGTACCCTACCCGCAATAGTAATTATTTATTTTTATATATATAAAATATTATTTTTAAATTTTTTTTGTGTTGAGAAAATATATAATTCTAAGAAAAAATATTAAATATCATATAGATATTAAAGTAATTTAATTGTACATTTATATTTATGATTTAATTTTTTTATTTTTTGTGATTATAGATGAAAAAATTGATAAAAATAAATTTTATATTAATAAAATAATAATTTATTTCAAATTTTTATGGGTCTGGGTCCGGGTTTGAAGATTTAACTACCCATAGGGTCCAGATATGGGGATTGATTTTGATACTCGTTCAAGTTCGGGTACGGATCTGGGAATTATAGTACCCTACCCATACCCTACCCATGATCATCCCTACATAGAATAAAAAATTGATAGATTTCACTTTTTTTTTTTCCATTTTTTCAAAGTTGGTGTGATGGTGTCATTGTTGTCGCATGCTTACTGTAGCCTCCTTTTTTTTAAACACTCTTTTGACTTTTTAATCATTTTTCAGGCCACACAAAATCATTGGTTTATAAATAATTATAATAATAACGGTCCAAGTTTATGAATGTATTTATAAAAAAAAATTTATAATTATCATTTTTTTGGTCTTCAGCTACTTTTGTTGGTTGTTTCTTTTGTTCTTGTCTTTCTGAAAATTTTAATCTTGTTATATATATATATATATATATATATATATAGCAATACAATATATTAATTAATTATAAATAGTATACAATTAGTATAGTTACTATTTTCTTCATAAAGTTTCATATTTTTGGTCTAGGATGAGATATTCATTAAAACGAGTTTAATAATTAATTTTTTAGATACTTCAGAGCTTATTATTTATTAGAAGCAAAATACTATTTAGTCTCTGAATTGTTAGTTAAATTATTATTTAGTCCCCGAATTTATTAAAAATATTATTTAGTTCCCGAAATGTTTAACTATTTCAACTATTTAGTCTCTGAATTTGACAAAAATACTATTTAGTTCTCAAATTTGTAACTTTGTCAACTATTTAATCTCCAAACTTGACAAAAATACTATTTAATCACCGAATTTGTAACTCTGTCAACTATAACGGGTAACAGTCAGGAAACTAAATAGTTGACAGAGTTGCAAATTCAATGATTAAATAATATTTTTGCTAAGTTTAGGGACTAAATAGTTGACATAGTTACAAATTTGGGGACTAAATAGTTGACATAGTTAAACATTTCGAGGACTAAATAGTATTTTTGATAAATTCAGAGACTAAATAGTAGTTTGACCAACAATTCATAGACTAAATAGTATTTTGCCTCTGTTTATTACGAGCGACTTTCTTAATGAATGACACCTCATTCTCATTTTTTTAAGAATTAAACTTAAAAGATAATTACGAAAACACAAATTTTTTACGCTATGTCAAATAACTAAAAAAATTATAGTTTAAACTTTGAAGACGTTAAAGATATTTTTCTCAATAAATATAAATATATATATAGAAGTTGTCTTACTTGGCATCAAGACTGCTGCTACTCTCGTGCATGTTGGCTGGTAGTGGCCGCCATTTTGTCGACTCATCTAATAGCTTTTTAAATTTTTTAAGAGAATGAAATTAAATTTAATTAAATAAAAAAATATTACTAAGAACATATTATATTATAATTGGATATATGCAGCAACAGGTCCAAGTGAAATGAATTTGTTTATGTGCTTCATTTGCTACTAATATTTGCTACCTTCTTCGAACCTTCCTTTGTTCCTATTGTAGCTGCCAACCTTGACTTTTTTTATTTTCTTTCTTTTTATAATTACTATCATATTCATCACTCTTGTGAACCTTAAAATACTTTACCTCGGTTTTTTTTTTCTTCTTTGTAAAAGTTAGTGTATTTTTTAATTCTTTAAAGAAAAGATTTCGGCGAGAGGATGGCATAGAAATCTAAGATGACACTATTAAACACGTAGATATTAGTAAGAGGCATAATTAATAACAAAATTGAATAATTTTAATAATTTATTTCTTGACGGTAATTATATTGTTAATTGTTGAGAAAATATATTTGTTTAATAATTAAATTTTAATCGTTAAAATAAGTATATTTTTTTAATAATTATAAATTTTGACCATCGAAATAAATTGTTGAAAATAAATCAAAAATAGTTTTTTTTAACGGTTAGCAATTATCTATATTTGTCAATAATATTATTTTCGACAATATATTTGTCGACGACAGCTGTCAAAAAAATACTGTTAAAAAAAGTATTGTAAAAGAAGTATTATAAACAATTATTAACTGTGAGATGATAGTTTTTGTGTATCGACAAATGCATGAAAGAATGTGTATTCTTAGTGATAACTCAAGCCAATGTTTTAAAATAATGTGTTACTATTTGTGGGGATCTTTGATTAATTAGTTAGTGAAATAAAAGCTTCTGTGCCGAGCCTTTTTGAATTGTCTATTGGTGTCATAAAAGTTTGTGAGTTTGAGCTTTGGTATAGGAAGGTTTCTTAATTATAATTATGTGATTGCTCAAATTAGTGAAGTTCTGACTCTTTTAGCAGGATGGAGAAAGGAGGTAAAATCAAATTATTTATTAACTCTCTAAATGATGTGTATGGTTCTTAACTTTATCTCTTCTACCATTTAACTTAAAATTCAAAATAATTTCAAAAAGTTTACTATCAACATGAAATTGAAAGCCTTTAGCATTTACTCATTAGTGGGCTGCCTTTTGTTATTGGGCTTAAAGTACTCATTATGAGGCTGGGTCTTTTAGAGGCCGTTTGACAAGTCAGGCCCATCAAAAAATGGGAATTCGATTTCTTGTTCAACTATTTTTAGAGTGAACTATATTTTAAAGTCTTAGTGATCAAAATGAGTAAAATTATAGCATTTTTTTTTATTGCTTGTAGAGAAATAAAGTAAAAATTTAACATCTCTATTAAAAGAGAGTATATTTTACCTTACGATCCTCTTTTAAGTTGGTATGTAGCGTTTAAGAATATAGAAAGACAAGGATTGTCCTTGTTGATGCGTGAAGCACATAGAATTAAGAAAACGACAATCACATATTAATTCAGGCACAACTAGCTTTTTTACAAAAAATAATAATAATAAAGACATTCTCAAGTATTATCAGACATAATCAATGTCATGTTTGAGAAACAAATAGAAGTCCAACTCAAAAGATTATTGTACAAGTTTAAACCACAAGTAGTTTTACCCAATCGCAATTACTCGACTAATCATTGAGTATCAGAGAATTTCTCTCTCTCTAGGGATGAATTCCCATCAAACAAAAATTTAAATAACTCCAGAAGAATTTAAATATTCGCTCATGAATAAAACGAGAACTTTTCCTTAAATATTAAGCATTAATTTGCACCGTTTTGGGAAGCAGAAAAGAAGGAGGGAAAGGCGCAGAATAAATGGAAAATAGAGACAGAAACTCAAAAGCCAAACAAGTCAATTCACAATTATCAAACGGTAGAAACTAGCGAGTGAGCCTTGCCACTTCAGGCACGCCACCCACAACATCACGTGCAAAACAAGACATTTTTTTTTTACTATATATTTTATTTTATTTACGTAGACCCAATTAAATTTTAGGTACTATCAAAGGTTAAGTTAAATGTAAATATCTCTTTTAATTGAAATTCCAACTTAAGTTTATTGGATTTTAAAAGATTAATTTCATTTGATAAATTTGTTTTATATCTATATATATATATATACATATATAAAGGGTGTCATCACATTGTTTATACTTTGATTAATAAAAAAATTAAAAAAAAATTTGTGAAGTAGTGTATCAGGCTGTATTATGGAAGGAAGATTGTGGAGGATGTTTATAGCAGAGAACCCGGAAAATGCAAAACTCTTGGGTTACATTTTTTATGCCTATATTGGTTTAAAGAGCAAGAGTGCAAAGAGAGTGTATCAAGATTATAGATAGAATCCTCTAAAGTAATTCTCTATATTTTTTGGTGGAGTTATGAGAGAGGTAGAGATAAAGAAATTATTTTTTTTCTTGATTTTTTTCTCTCCCAATTTTTCTTCTCTCTATCTCTCTCATAACTCTACCAAAAAATATAGAGAATTACTTTAGAGGATCCACTCTCGAATTTCCCTACCTAAATCAATTACCTTCATATCAACAAAATTAAGTAATAAGCGGTTTGGAATCACTTATATAAATTTTTGAATTTAAAATCTTGAGAATGCAATTAATCAAACAAAACTTCAGAGATCAGCTAGACAAAAAAAAATTAATTAGGTTCATATTTATACTATTGTATGGCAATTATAAGACGTGTCAAGTGACCGTGTCCTTAAGTGTGCTCCTCATGATGAACGAATCAAGTATAAGGTAACCGCACACCAAGTGATCAAATATTGTACTATCAATTTTTATTTTTATATGAGTATTTAAATATTAAAAAAATAAATGATATTATTATTCAATATAAAAAATAAAATAAATATTTTCAACTCAAAATAAATAATAACAAAAATATGTTTTTAAAATTATAATTATTTAAAAATAATAATAATATAATTATTTTATTAATGTTATTAAAAAACTCACCGTGTTCAAAGAAGGATATTTAAATTTAAAAAAAAATTATTTTAAAGAGGAGAGTGTAAATTTTTAAAATAAAAAATATAATTTCAATATTTCTCATAAAATAATTCAAAAAAAAAAGTATATGAAATTACGGAAATGCCCCCACCCCTGCTGTTGCTTATAGAATGAATAAGACAATAACGTATATGCATCGCTTTTGCTGCAACTTTTGTTTGGTGCCACATGGAAAACCACTCTCTCCCACTCACACACATTACATAATAGTGATAATACCATTCTTCCACCTCTCTCTCTCTCTCTCTCTCTCTCTCTCTCTCTCTCTCTCTATATATATATATATATATATATAAGAACACACCATTCTCTTGTTCCTATATCCTACATTATTATTATTGCGTATAAGGTGTTTGAGAAAATGCGTGAGAGAGCGATAACGGAGAAAACGACGACGAACTGGCGGCGGCGGTGGTGGTGGTTCACTGTGGCGGCGGTGATGGCGGCGATGGTGGGCGCTGAAGCGGCGGAGGTGACATACGACGGAAGATCTCTGATTATCGGAGGAGAAAGGAAAATTCTGTTCTCTGGTTCCATTCACTATCCTCGAAGCACTCCTCAGGTAATTAACTCATTAATTAAATTAAATCCATACTTTAATTTCAGTGACTAATATAATGTACAATCTTAATTTTAAAAAGATTGGGAATAAAATGGATTCAGATGCTCACAAGTGAAGTATATTAATTTCTATACTTCATGAATTAACCAACATGCTTAATAATGAAATTTATAATTGAGATAGTTAATGACTTTAATTAATTAATATTCGTTGGGATAATAAAACTTAATGTATTTAAATTATTATGAAGAAGAAGTTCATACTTTTTTAGTTTTGATTGTTGTATTTGGGTAGGTGAGGTTGACGTTTAACCAAGCACCCTCTTAGTCACCTAGCTCCTATATCTTCATTTTTGTTTAAAAAATATCATATTTCATTCTTTTAATCTATTTTTCTGTGATTATTTATGATGATTATTTCATTTTTAATATTATTGTAAAACCACTTAATTGTTGATATTGAGACTCAGGTATAAATTGATATAATATTCTTCATTTTCAATGAACCTTTTATGTAAAGTCAACTTTTCATGCGTTACTAACTGAATTATTTATGTTAGTAATTAAGAAAACATTTCAGTTTTAACAAATGTAAAACAGACTTCATAAAGAAGAAAAAAGAATTTTAGAACAAAATTTAAAAAAAAAAACATTCAATTTATAGAGAGAGAGAGAAAAAAAATTGAACTTTTTATTTTTTTCGTCAAAAGAAAATTGAACTTTTCAGTCATCTGACATGCTTCATTGGAATAAAAAAAAAAAGGTGATGAATAAACAATAGTATATAAAAAAGATATTATTAAAAAATGGAACTCAAACTTGAAATTTAAAATCAAAATTGAACTTTTTCAGAGGCAAACAGTTAAAAGAGGACAATGATGGATATGATATCTAAGTGAATGTCATTATTAAAGTGCTCTGTTTTTCAACCCTTTGAGCTGTCCTCTCTCTATAATGCAATTTCCTCCCAAACTTAGAAAATGTAACTACAATGAAGAGTGGATTTGAATCTTAAGCGATTTTATATTGTTTAAATTAAATTTTAAATTTGAAATCTTGTAAATGCATATAATTATTTTTGTTCAAAAATTCTTTTGATTTTTATCATAATCAGGTTCACGAAGCGAGTTGAGGCAGTACCTCAAAAATTAAAAAAAAAACTATAATATCCAACAAAAAACAACGATATATTTGGTATTTTCCTAATTGCTATTGCATTTTACAATTGCATCACGGATTCAAGGCACGTTTGGTATAATTAGCAAATAGTACATTTCATGTAATCTAACGATTCTCAAAAAATTTTATATCATATTTTATACATACCAAACACACTTTTTATCATATTTTTTCTTTCTCCTAATTTTTCTCTCTATCTCTCTTATCATTTTTTTACAGTATTTTCCTGTGCATTTATACCAAACGTGCAATATAGAAAGAATTTTTGTTTAATCTTTTCTGTAAAGTTTGTTTGACACACGGATAAATTTTTATTTTTAAGAATATAAAAAAAATTATTTGAATTACGTAAAATATTTTATAAATAATTAAATACATAGAGATCAACTTCAAGTCAAACCATCACTAAATAAATTCATACAATAAAAAAAACTTCATAAAAATCAAATACTCATGAAATTTATTTGTTCAAGTTTGAGTAAGACAATTTTCATATAAGCAAAACTCACTATAAACTCTATGGCCTTCTTTTTGAACTATATGAATAGTTGTTTTATTTTGAATGTTTTAGGTAGGGGTTACTACACCATAATTAGTCTATATTAATATTTCTATTTTGCAAAATTATTTTTTGAGTCGCTTGATATGATATAGGTCCAAAGAAAAAGAAAAAAAAATAAAAAATAGAGCGGTTGGTCATAATCATATACATGCTACCTATCTTTAATAATCTTTGGACGAAGCATGTTTGTCACGGGTGACACTTAATTTCACACACATGAATCCCTACAGAACTTTAACAAACAACAAAAATTGTAAGAAGAAAGAAAAAGACAACAAGGCTATGATCAATTATACATTTTAGGGTAGATTATTATTTTAATTCCTGAAAGATGTAATTAATCTCGATTTAGTCTCTAAAGGGCTATGATCAATTATACATTTTAGGGTAGATTATTATTTTAATTCTTGAAAGATGTAATTTGTCTCGATTTAGTCTCTAAAAGATTAATTTAGTCACTCGAAGATACATTTGTCTCAATTTAATTTTGAAAATATCAAATTTAGTCTTTAAAAGATGCAATTTGTTTCAATTTAATCTATGAAAAATTTCATTAACAAATTTGACAGAAAATTTTTTTAGGCACTAATTCAGAGACTAATTTTGATATTTTTATCTTTGAGAGATTAAAATGAGATAAACTGCATCTTTTAGAAATTGAATATAATATTTTTATCTTTGAATGATTAAATTGAGACATATTATATTATTCAAGGACTAAAACAAAATTTTGCTCTAAATTTAATCAGGATGGATCCAATCCTCAGACGTCATAGTTCGAAGATATCGCCTTAGCAATAGCAATAGGATCGATAGTGTCTAAGAGATTAATCATTAGATCCACTCTAATGGATATTCTTGATCAAGATTAAAAAAAATAGTGAGAATAGAAATGCATATATGAGATCTTTTTATAATAAAAATCTCTTTATGCTTTATTCTTGTTTTGGTGTTGATAACTCCTCTAAAATATTTTTATTTGAGGTATTTCACATTTTCACTATTTTGAATCTACGAAGGAAAAAAATCATGGAAGATTAATAATGAATCTTCTATTAACTCCCCCTTGAATACATAACTTTTCAAAACAAGTGAAAGAGATATCTTAATTCCCTCTACTTTTCTTCTCTTTTTTTTTTTCCTTTGAATCCAAACATAGGCAATATATAAGTATATTTTTATGAAAGTAGGAATTTTGTAAGAAAAAAAGTGAAAATTGATGATGCAGATGTGGCCATCAGTGATAGGAAAAGCTAAAGAGGGAGGAGTGGATGTGATTCAGACTTATGTGTTTTGGAATGTACATGAGCCTCAACCTGGACAGGTCAGTCTCTCTCTCTCTCTCTCTCGCAACTGTAAGGTACAATTTACCTTGTCTCTTTTCATCATGTTTGTACTTTGTATTTAATGGAGGATATATGAAGTGTATGATTACAATAATATTATTTTTGGCCAAAATAATATTTTTTTTAAAAAAAAAATTGTTAAAGCTAGTCATAACCCAATTAGTTCATTTAAATACAAATTAATGTTAAAGCTAAACTTATTTCTACCAAAAAAAAAAGAATCATTGAACAAATATAACGTGAATACGAATTTTAATTTTTATCTAACGGCTTAAATTGTGTACATTATATACTTTATGCATAATACACTTTAGTATATTAAAGTCTGAATTTGAAATTTTTTTTAATTTATTATTTAAATAAAAACAGTTTCTTACAAAATGAAAGTGTATATGACTATTAATTTATAAATATTTTTTTAAATGGTGTTTGAAGTTAGTTTTGACCAAAATTTGAGTAAGTTATGACAATTGTATTGATTGAGTTCGAATTTAAGCATTCTTTCATTTGATAGTTTATTTGTAAGTTCCTTATAAGCGTTTTGAGTCCAAAGGTACGATTTAAATTGAAACGTCGTACAAAAAATTATTTAAATAATAATATTAATTTTTGGCCAAAATAATATTATTTTTAAAAAAATATTGTTAAAGCTAGTCATAATCCAATTAGTTCATTTAAATACAAATTAATTTTTTTGTCAAGATACGGTGGGACATTAAATATGACCAACTTTTAAGTAGGAATTCAAATATTAATTCGCTATCTTACAAGGAACTAGTCCTTCTAATATACCCCTCTCCAATTGATATAAAAATTAGTTTAAAATAAATACAAATACATACATTTATAATAATTTTATATTTTATGACAATAATACTATTTCTTTTTAAATAATTAAGCACAATAATTTAGATATATTATTTTTATCAAAATAAATACACTAATACAAAGATAGGACAGTATGATTTCAGCGGGAGATATGACTTGGTGAGATTCATTAAGGAAGTTCAAGCTCAAGGCCTTTATGTTGCTCTCAGAATTGGACCCTTCATTGAGAGTGAATGGAATTATGGGTACTTTTCTTTATCTTTTTTCCTACAATTTCATTTTCACTATTTTTAAAATATTCATTTATCACAAATTAGCCCCACATCCACCAATTTCATTTTTATTTTTATTTTCTTTCTAACATAATAATATTTTTTTCATTAGAGTATATTATTGTTTTGATCCTTAAAATATTTTGTTTGTCTCAATTTAGTCACTGAGTGACGAAAATATCCAATTTAATTCTTGAACAATTTTACTTACCTCAATTTACAATAGTTTTTCCTTGCCAAAAGAAGTAAAAGCATGAAACCCATGGACGAAATTGTGATACAATTTATGTCTCAAAGGTTAAATTTAATATTTTTACGATTCAACGATTGAATTATGCAAGTAGAATTTTTTAGAGACTAAACTTAATATTTTTATAATTTAATGATAAAATGAGACAAATAAAATTTTTTAGGGACGAAAACAAAATTTTACTCATTTTGATTATGGGAAGTAAAGTAAATATTTATGAATTTGCAGGGGCCTTCCCTTTTGGTTACATGATGTCCCTGGCATTGTGTACCGAACAGACAATCAGCCTTTTGAGGTAAGTGCTTATAAGTTATTACCATTCTTTTCACACTTTCTATTTTCATTTTCAATAAAAAATTTTGTTTTGATTTAACAAGTAAAATACACACACTTATAAGTTTTAAAATTACGCACCCAATTCTTTTGATCTTTTAATTATGGATATTTAACATTTTTTTTTGTAAATTTTATTAATTGTTTTTTAAAAAGAAGTGTTGAGAAATATGCAAAAATCAAAAGGAAGAGGTAAGGATGATCAAAATACCCATACCCAATGGGTGTCCTGAAAATTTATCCTGTGGGTCTGGATATGGGTCCGAGTACAAAGTTAACGGGTCCGGGTACGGAGGTACCCTACCCGCAATAGTAATTATTTATTTTTATATATATAAAGTATTATTTTTTAATTTTTTTTGTCGATAAAATATATAATTCTGAGAAAAATGTTAAATATCTTATAGAAATTAAAGTAATTTAATTGTACATTTATATTTGTAATTTAATTTTTTTATTTTTTGTGATTATAGATAAAAAATTGAAAAATAAATTTTATATTAATAAAATAATAATTTATTTCAAATTTTTATGAGTCTGGGTTCGGGTATGGAATTTAACTACCCGTAGAGTCCGGAGATAGGAATTGATTTTGATACCCGTTCAAGTCCGGGTCCGGATCTAGGGATTATAATACTCTATCCATACCCTACTCATAATCATTCCTAAGAAAAGGATTTAATGTTCGAAGATGAAAGGTTTGAATACAAGATTTTAAAATGTAAAAAATACTACGTGTCTCTAATCTAAAACTCATCAATCTTCTTTTCATTTTATCCTATTTAATTTGATGTTCCATTTTACTATTTTAGTATAATTTATTATGCTTTTGGATTATTTTTATTTATTTATTTGTGCATTCAAATTTTCAAATGTTTTAGTTTTATATGCAAAACTTCACGACAAAAATAGTGGACATGATGAAATCGGAAGGTTTATATGCTTCCCAAGGAGGCCCAATCATATTGTCACAGGTGAGAGTGATCCATTATTTTATGAAAAATAAACTTTTAAAAAAATGTTCTAATCTTATTTTAAATACGATGAAAATGAAATAAATTCATTCATTGAAAATGATTATAAATAATATACAGATTGAGAATGAATATCAAAATATCCAAACGGCCTTCGGTCCAGCAGCATCACAGTATGTCAATTGGGCCGCAAAAATGGCAGTGGGCCTCCAGACTGGTGTGCCTTGGGTTATGTGCAAGCAAACAGACGCTCCTGATCCAGTGGTAAGCCCATATAGGCCCAATTCGTTAAATTACTCTTTTGCTCATTATAATTTTAAAATTTATAATTCAGTCCCTAAACTTAATTGTTTTTATCAACATTTTGTTTAATTTAATTCAAGTTCATATAATCATATTACCTAACATAATTTTCACTAGAAAAAATAACAAGGACTAATTTGTAGGGACTCAAATATAAAAAAATTAAACTATAAGGACACAACTAAAAATTAAGTGAAATTATAGGGATCACAAGAAAATTTTAACCATTAAATAATTATTTGTTAGCCTAAATAAATATTAATATATATATATATATATATATATATATATATAGAAGAGAGTGAGTCTTTTTTTTTGTGCTGAGCCAATTTTCATCTTCTTTTGTATATATATATATATATGCAGATTAATACATGCAATGGAATGAGATGTGGAGAAACTTTCACAGGACCAAATTCCCCCAATAAGCCCTCATTGTGGACAGAGAATTGGACATCTTTGTGAGTTTCATCAAATTATTATTTTATTTTTCATTATTGATAAAAAAATAAAAATTATTTTTGTTCTTCAAGTTCAAGAACCTTCTTTTTAATCCTATTCTATTCTGGTTTTTCCTGTGTTGAAGCTATCAAGTGTATGGAGGATTGCCATACATAAGATCTGCTGAAGACATTGCATTTCATGTCACTCTCTTCATTGCAAGAAATGGAAGCTATGTGAACTACTATATGGTACTATACTCCACTCTTCAATTATTATTTGTGTTAGCTTCTTTACTCTGGAAAAGGATCTAGTGTTGTACAATACTAAAAAGTAGAACAGAGAGATAGATACATGAGTGGGTCCCACCATCAAGCGGAATTCACGTGTGGAGCCCGTCCTGTATCTATCTCTCTCCTTACTCTTCAATGTTGTACAACGTTAGATCTGTTCTTCCTTACTCTATGTCTTGTGTTGCAGTATTAACTAAAAGATAGTTTAATTATTTCTTTGTTTGAACTGAAAAATTTGACATATGTAGTACCATGGTGGAACTAACCTGGGGAGAACAAGCTCTGCTTATGTTATAACAGCCTATTATGACCAAGCTCCTCTTGATGAATATGGTAAGCATTACTACTCAACAATATCAATACCGCATCAATAATATAATATTATTCGATGTGGGATTCGGGTAGCCTATATCAATATATCATACTATCTTCATCTCCATCAATTTGACTCCATTGCATCCAAAATCTTATCGGAAGTAATGACATGGCATCATTTTGATGTGCCACGTAAGCAAATTTTTTGACCATCAGTTTTCAAAAATTGGTATATATATATATATCTGGTCACTCGCTAGTACTACTTCTTTAAAAATCGACTCAATTCAATAAGTAAAACAAAATCAAACATTAGATCGGTTCCAGATTAAACTGGTCATTTCAAATTAAATTGGGTTTGAGAAAAGTGCACGCCTATAGCACTATGTTGAATCGAAAGCTTACCAGTACTACACCAAAAGTTCTGTTAATCAAAACACAATTTTTTCTACTTACCTATACATTAATTCAACTCTTTAATCAATCTTGTGTGTGTGTGTGTTAGGTCTCCTAAGGCAACCAAAGTGGGGACATCTTAAGGATTTACATGCAGCAATAAAGTCCTGTTCTTCAACTATATTGCAGGGAGTGCAGAAGAATTTCTCTTTAGGTCAACTACAAGAGGTAAATTACTCTCATTATTCTTTTTCTCCAAACATAATATTTTAAATTAATTTGTATATATTTTCACTGATTGATTATTGCAAATCCAAATTAATATTCAATTTTTTTTTTTGCTTCTAAATTTTAATTTAGGGTTATACATTTGAAGTGGAAAAAGGAGGATGTGTTGCATTTCTCATAAACAATGATAGAAATAAGCAAGTGGATGTCCAATTCCGGAATAGATCATACCAATTGCTCCCAAAGTCCATAAGCATCTTACCAGATTGTGAAAATGTGGCTTTCAATACTGCAAAGGTAACTCACTAATTTCTCAAACATTAAAAGGCTATTCTTAGTTAATAATAATAATAATAATATATTATCCATTTAACTTTGACTAAATTGTTCATATTGTTTTACTTAACCCCTCTTCTATGACAAATTCCGTCCACTTTTTTAACAGAATTTTGTCATGTCAACAAATACTTTGAGTATTTCTTAGATAATTGAAGGGCATTTTGGTCATTTTACAAAAACATCCCAATTAAAACCACTATCAGGATTCAGGTTCATTCAATTAGCATTGAAATGCCTTTCAATTAACTAAAAATAAATAACAAGGTATTTGCTTACGTAACAGAATTTTGTTAAAGAATGGACGAAAATCTTGACGGATGGGGTTCTACACCCAAAGTTAAAAGTTTAGGGGCTCGTGTGCAAGGCTTGAGAACTCAAGGGGTTCTATGCCGATGACTTAAAACTTTGAAAGATTTTGCGTATTTTAGCATTTTTTTTGGTAGTGTATATGTATATTAATATTGTAAGGACATAATTATATTATAAATTTTTACATTATAAGGATCCAATTAAAAATGGGTTAAAATAGACAAAGACAACAGGAGTATACAATTTAACATTTCGATTTTAATATAATCTTTTATATTCTTGTATAGGTAAATGTAGGAAGCAACAGAAGAATCATAACTCCTACATATAAATTCAGCTCAGCTGATAAATGGAAGCAATTTGAAGAAGTCGTCCCAAACTTTGACGACACTCCATTTAAATCAAACTCTTTACTTGAACACATGAACACAACCAAAGACAAATCTGATTATCTTTGGTACACTCTTAGGTATGTTCTTCCTCCTTCTTCACTTCTTACTCAATCAAATGTATCAATCGTTTCTTATTTGTTTTGTAATCTCTTTTCCGTCGAGAATGGATACTCTGAAATGTGAATCCCTGAAGTGTGTCTGTTTTATATATTAACTGGTAAGCGTATTAATATTCGCGCTTCGAATTCACGGGATATGCAGTTCAGAGAATCTGAACTCCTTAGATGTCACATAATTAATGATAAAAGTAATCATTTTCTTGACAAACAGGTACGAACATAACTTATCTTGCAAGGAACCGAATCTTCACATTGAGTCTGCTGCTCATGTTGCACATGCTTTTGTGAACCACACATACATAGGTAAATACATATGTCTTAGGTTCAAACATTATCTATGTAATAATACGAGGTTTTCTAAAGAAAAAAAGTTTTATAGTTTTTATATCTTTATCATCGATCAGTTCTCCAATAAAAAATTATACATACATAATTTATACAGTTTATTTTTCTAACTATGCTAGGAGGTGCACATGGTAGTAAAGATGTGAGGTCATTCACATTAGATCTCCCAATTACATTAAACCAAGGAACAAACAACATTTCCATCCTCAGTGTTATGGTTGGACTACCGGTAATGTTTTTTAAGGAATAGATTCATATATAATATGGCAAATAATAACTTTAATTTTTGTCCCTTAATTTTGTTTAAGTTTTCAATTTCATCCCTTTTTTCTTTTGTTTTAGTTTTGTTCTTCATTTTTGCTAATTAATGCAATTTCTTCCCCTGACCAAATGTCATATGTAATTATGTATAGATCAAGTAAAATTACTCTTGCTAAAACATAATTGAGCTAGCAGAAGATTGCAAATGAAACTAAATCGACTATTAAATAAGTTTTTATTTAGCTTGAGAAGTTCTTAAAAGTTTTTAATTTTTTACTTGAGTAATTTTACTTGAGCTTCAAATATGACTGACAATATTTGAAAAGAGGAAGAAATTATTGCACCTGATAGGATACTCTTGACCAGACTAATCAACCGTCCCACACTTATCAATCCCATCACAGACACGTCACATCGCTTTCTACTGTTCACTCCTCTCCACACTGCACGCCACCACCTATTACTGTGCAGGCCATGGCTCCACCTCCAGTCCATCCCGTTTGTCATGATACACTGTACCGGCTCCCAACTACTCTAAGAGCATGAGACCCTTATATAAACCCCCATTCCACTGAGCTTATACACACCTTACAACACTTAGGAATTCTCTGGCTACTCTGTGATCGGAGGTTCCTCTTATCTGTAACTTACCCATCAGCACCAATGAGTATAGATAAGGGATAAAACTGAAACCAATATATATATATATATATATATATATATATATATATATATATATATATATATATATATTCAATGTGTGTAATTCAATATATAAGGAACATAATTGAAATATCATTCAAAGTTAAGGGACAAAAACTTAATTTTAGCCGATTCATATATATATATGGTAAATGATTTCTCTAATCTCTTAAACCACAATTATGCTGTGTGTGAAAAGGATTCAGGGGCATATCTTGAAAGGAGATATGCTGGCTTAACCAATGTGGAAATTCAATGCAGTAAAGAAGAGTCTAGTGATCTTACCAATTCTACTTGGGGATATCAGGTTTTGTCCTTTTTCATATATATATATATATATATATATATATATATATATATATATATATATATATATATTTCTGTTTTTAGTTAGAATTATGTTTTGAAAATGAAAAGTGTGCAAGTATGATTTTATTTTCTGATTTAATATAAAAAGGTTGGATTAGTGGGAGAGCAATTACAAGTATACAAAGAGCAAAATGGCAGTGATGAAATTGTATGGAGTCCAATTGGAGTTACTAGCAAACAAACTCTCACTTGGTACAAGGTAAATAAAAAATTCTACACATTATTTTCTGAATCTCTGTTCATTGTGTTTGGAAAGTATATGGCTGCATATATATATATATATATATATATACACATAGTTATGGCAATTAGGTCAAAATCCTAATCCCACTAGATCTAGGAAAAGAGGTTCACCATCACTATTCTAAAACTCGCACCAAAAAGGGTTTGAGTAGAATTAGATATATGCAATCTTACTCTGTAAATAAAGAGATTATTTTCAAGATTTGAACCTGTAACTTTCAAATCACATGGAGGCAACCTTACCATTATTCCAAGACTCGCCCTCTTTTTGCTCCCAGGGAAAAAATAAAGAAAAAAACAATTTAGGTACACTTTTTATATCTTTTGATCTTTTCTATCAAGTTCTCTCTCTCTCTCTTTTTTGTGCGCATCACCTCTATCTAGACCCTATTACCACCGATTAACTAGTTCAAGATTTAATTAGTCACAGTTCAGGCTCCTCACTAGTCACTACTCCCTACATATGTGTTATGTGGGGATCGAACTCGAGAGCTCTTCTCACATACTCAACCTGTATTGTCAACTGAGGCATGATCCGTAGGTTGCTATCAAGTTCTCTAATTAGAAATTGATATTGATGGGTTATACAACTCATCTCTTATAATTGGTTCTTTTAAAAAGTTTTTTCCTTATACTTTATTTTGATTAGAGAACTTAATAGCGAAGATATAATAAATTACGTATAAAAGTCTAACACAAAGATAAAAGATAAGAAAAAATAACAGCAACAAACTAATTAAAATTTTCAACACTTTTTTTTTTTAAAAAATTTTCATGGGCTAAGGATTGAGGGGCCCAAAGCAGTTCGATCCAACAGTATATGTGTGCATTCATGATCATTGATCACTATGAAGCAAATGGTACTATTTTGTCTAAGTGCAATAAAAGAATTGAGATTTCTAAGATGATGATATGTTTCTCTGTTTAAGAGAGTGATGATAAACTAATGGTTATGAGTGTCTATCTATAAGTCTGCTTGCCCTCATGACATAGGGAAAGTGAGAAAAAAGTCTTTCTTGATCTATATGTGATAGTGACTTAGCTTGTGAAAGCACACAAGAAATGAACTGGCTTGGACCTACAAAATTTAGTCCTTTTAAATGCAGAGAGATATCCATATCACTGTACATATATTATACATGAATCTGCCCCCATGTATTGATTTAGTGTGAAAAATAGAAAATAATATGATTTAAAAGAATTGATTTGAAGTGATTGAGAATGAAAATGGAAATGCAATGGATTATAATTAGAAATTATTATATTTGATATATCATTAAATAAAATGATTGTGACTGAGAATATGAATAAAAAATGAGTGTAATAATCCATTTATTCATGTAATTAAATGTGGTGGTGATGGGTGGGGGCAAAAATATAAAATACCATAACATTCTCTCACTTCCTACCCTCATTACTTCTATCAGAATCTATTTCCATCAAATATTGGGAGTGATATTCTCATAGGAGAAAGAATCCCTTTATAAAAATTTAACCAAACATTAAAATGAGAGTTCACCTACCCACATTTTCTCGGGTTTGGATCACCTTTAGGGGATCGATTTGAACTATTGATCGACTGCAACACAATTTTATGGCAGTTAATTAATAGTTCAAATTAGATGCATGAAGTTACTTCATGTGATCTACTTTCTGTCCAACCAAACACATCCCAAAAACAGTAGTAAAAACAAAAGAGAACAAAACACTTGAAAGCTAGTGTTAAATTTTTCTTGTGTATCTCTATTTATAAACCCGTACACCCGCTCACTTCCTACCGATGTGGGGCTTAAGAAGCCACAACAAGAATTGCTTGATGAATGATAAAGCTTTTAAACATTATTATTTTCTTTTTTTATAAATGTCAAAAATCATTAAATTAATTAGCGTGGAATAGTTATAGTGATATGAAATATGAGAATTAATGGGAAAATGTGTAGAGTGAATTTGAGGCAGCAAAGGGAGATGATCCAGTAGTGTTGGACCTTAGCTCCATGGGAAAAGGAGAAGCATGGGTCAATGGAGAAAGCATAGGTCGGTATTGGATCTTGTTCCATGATTCCAGAGGCAACCCTTCTCAGACACTGTAAGTTCGTTCATTAATTAACCTTATTTTCTGTCTATTATTATATTATATGTTTCTTTTAAAAGAAGCAAGAGAAGGATCAGTTAATTAGAGTGGATTTAATGACTAATCTCTTAGGTATTATAAATTGGATTTATTGTTGGGGAGGATCACCCTCAACAATCGGTCTGACAGTACTTAAAAAATTAGTCATTAAGTCGCTTTGGTAGATACCTTGATCAAGATCAATCCTCGAGTATTCACCAAAACATAGGGTGTGTTTGGTTAGTGGGGTGGAGGATATCCAACATTACATTCAACATTCTTTCCATTAAACATACTTTACTTTTTGTAATGTGATGAAATTATGCTTTTGTCCTTATTTTTTTGCCCACTTTTAATGTAAGGATAAAATTGTCATTTTATCCACTTTTATTCCATTCACAACACATCACATTGACATGACATATTCATTTTCTCTAACATTCTCATTCCTTCATTCATTCCACCTACCAAACATACCCGTAATAGTTTTTTTTACTTAATCAAGGTATTCATCTGAACGGGTTTGATAAGTAATTCATTGGAGTGTTGTCAAGTCTATTGCTGATGGCGACCCTCCTAACAGATGATGTTCCGATTTATGGAGGAATGGGAATGAAATATCATCTGCTGAGAGGATCGTCGTCTCCAACAATGAGTATGACAGTCAGTACTCATGAATTAGTCATCAAGTTTGCTCTGATAAATACTCTAATTAAAAAAAGAAGAAAGAGTAGAATTAGAAACACAAGGTTGAGATATTGAATGGTAGTTAATGTATAATTACAGGTATCATGTGCCTCGATCATTTCTGAAAGAATCTGAGAACGTTGTGGTTTTGATGGAAGAAGCAGGTGGGAATCCTCTTGGTGTCTCCTTGAACACTGTTTCCGTCACAAATTTACATGAAAAACACAAAATTTCTACATCGTTGTTCCCTTCTATTACATGATGAAACCAATCTTACACACAGGGCACACATACAAATACAGAATCTTACATGTAATTTGTCTTTATATAAGGATCACAGATAAATTAATAAATTAATTCAATTTTAAATAATAAACTATTCTTGCTCTAGATCTCATGATTTTTCCATCAATCTCTCGTTAAAAGAGAGATCTGATGGGCTTTTTCTTTTTTTAAATTTCTTTTGAAAAAATGATATGGCAGATTTTACATTATAAAAAAAAATTTGATTTGATTATATTAGGAGAAAAAAAAAGTATGTTTAATATATATAAAATATAATGTAAATTTTTTTTTAGAATCGTGAAACACCACAATTTTACTGTTTTGTTTCCTTACCAAACATACCCTTTGTATGCTGTATGCTGTTGAATTAGCCACGATAATAAAATTAAGAAAAAAAAAATTCTTGCTAAAAAGGCATTTCTCATATCACAGTGGAATGGGTGAAAAAAATATATTTGGTAGAAAAATAGTAGGAAATAAAAGGAGAACGTGGGGCACGTGAGTAGGCAAAATATTGGTCAGGTTGTTGAAGAACAAAGATAAAGTTGCATTATGTAGTTTTGGGATTGCTATCAACTATCAATGAATTCAGTGTCTTATTAGTAATGGGATTGTTTAATATAAGAAATTAGCTTTTTTATAACTTCATAAATTTGGATTCGAATTTTTGTTAAAAAAAATATTTATATTTAATATCTAACAGTACCTCAAGTAAAAAATACCTATAAAAAATCAAATAAAAAGTAGAATTTGTAAAGTCAAAGAAATATTAACCTTACTATTTATGCTACATTACAATTATGAAACAAACACATCTTCCACTTGTGGCATCATGTCTTTGTCCTTTACTCCTCTTTACCCCATGTCGGTTCTTCTATTTATATCTTTTATATAAAAAATAAATTCTTAAATGTGTTTATAATTTTCAACCCTGTCTAGTACCAAAAATACTAATAAGTTGTTGATTTGAGTGGTATGTACTCTATTTCCCTTAAGCAAAGTCTTTGATTCGAATTTTGTGTATGAAAAAACTTTCGCTGTGATAGCTCTACCTTTGTTATGGAACCTCAACTAACTTGAACAAGATTACCTCTACTAGAAGGATACATGTGAGAAACTAAAAAATTTGTACTAAAAGTTTTAGGTTTTTTTGTCAAATAATTGTAATATTTCATTTAATTTTATTATTCATATCTCAAAACATCAATATTGTTAAAGTATATTACACTTTTATATTTTTTAAGAGATTCTTAAATTACACTCTCCTAATCTTTTTACTATTTTAAAAAATTACATCTCCTCTCTTAAGAAATAAAAAAATCTACAATTTAATTTTATTCATTTTAATCAAAATATTATTATGCTTATTAGTTATATAATTTAATATGTATTGATTCATATAAAAAATTTAAACTCAAAATCGATAGTAATGAAATACTAATTTTAAAAGATAATTTTTAATAATAAATTATAATTATTTAATAAAATTAATAATGCTATTAATAGTATTTTAATAAAAAATAGTGAGAATATAGGTTTTTTATAATATTTCAAGAAAGAGAAGTTATGATTTTAAAAAGAGAAGATGAAAATATAATTTTATTATCTTTCAAGTGAATGGAGTGTAATCTACTACTTTTAAGTACTAACACATATATTTGGTGGGACCGACCCCATCAAATTAGGAAATTGGAGTCATTAAGATTACGTGTGTCTTACTCTTAAAGTGCCTCTAAAATATTAATATTAAGATTCGGATGATTCATGATTCCACTAATTAATTAATTTCCTCAAATCTAAATCATATACCTAAGTGAACACACTTATATTATTGAATTTCAGTGCATCTCTTCAATCATGTAGTGTTATTTGTTAATATTAATAAAAACTCACATTAATAAGAACTCAGCTTAAATAGATTAGGGACCAACTGATTGGAGGAATGTATTAAAGTTTAGTACTACCATACTACTAAACATCTACTTCTCTTGTGTATGTGTACTATTTTTCCCAATAAAATATAAAATTTATTTTAATATATTACTTATCCATAAGTATAATTATTTCTAGGTTTTATAAATCTTTAGTTATTTCATTAATCATACAGTAAAATATAAAAAAATTTCTTAAACTATAAGTAATGTAAACTATAAAAACTGACACAAAATCTCTTATAAAATTTGTAAATTGTGCACAAAAGTTATCCGTTAATTTTTTTTAATCTAAAATTATAATTTTTTAGTTATTTGTTCGATTTTTGAAACAATATCTTGACTAATCTAAACAAATTTTTGTCCCAAAAATTTGAGACTAATTTTGATATATTTTGACTAATATTTATTGTGTTAAATATATAATTTTACTTTTTAGTCCTTACCAAAAAAAAGTGATTTTGGTCACTTTTTACATAATTACAGGACCGGACCTACTTTTAATACTTGATTAACTAATTTTGTTAAACAATCAGATGTCATTAATATTAATAAATATTAGCAAATTTTGTAAATATAAAAAATAAAATTAATACAAAATAAAACATTTAAGACAAAATTAAATTGATCCTAAATCTTTATTGGAAAAAAATTAGTTTTATTTAATATATGAGTTTTGACAATAAAGCACCGACTTAGCCCCACAAGATTTGGTAAGAAATTAGTGATGTCATGAGTTCCAACTTTGTACTAATTAATAAAATATACCAAGAGACTCATGTCGTATTTATTGATCATACACCACAAATATTGTTTTTAAAAATTAGTCTTTTTCTTTTATAGCAAAATTGAGATAAACTTTTTTTAAGATTACAATTATAGAATATTGAAATGCCAGCATAGATGTTTTTTTTTGGTGTTATGCCAGCATAGATGTTGATCTACTACAAATGACATGGGATGCCATGCCAATTATGGAAATCTTATCTACAAAATATTATCTTTTTATTTTTTTTTCTAAAACTTTTAAAAATCTGAAATAAAATGAAAATGTTGTTCTGGTAAAAAAAAGAAAATGTTATATTTCAATTGAAAAAAAGTTATATATAGAGAGAATTTCATAGTTAGCATTAAAGTTTCTTTTAAAAAGCTTATGGTACGAAAAAATTAGTCATTAATATTAGTGATGAAAACCTTGATTGTTTTTAATATTATATCTCAGATGAAGTTTATTAATTATAATCAGAATTCACACACTACAAATTTCTCAATTTAGAAATTGACGATAATTGACATATTCAACCATAAACGTGCTTTCCCAAAATATACAAATAATTTAATCTTAAATTAATAACAATATTGTGTGTGTATATATATATTATAGATTCAAATTTATATAAATGATACATAAATTCATTACATGTTAAACATTTAGTGAGAAAATAAAATAAATATACAATTAAAATGATCAATTATAAAAATAATAAATTATTTTTAACATGTTATTCTTGGGTATGAACATTTTTCTAAATATATGAAAAAAATCTCTATGCTAAAAAGTAAAAATCAGAAAGTTCACATTTGGGTTAAGACCACATGTTAGCGTTTAAGCAATAATGGGTTGATCTAAATGGTAAGATATACTTAACTAAGAACATTAGACATGTTAGCGTTTAACTGCGTCGTTTTGATGAGTTGGAGTGAGATTAGAGTGAGATAGGGTGCTATGTCATTTAAATATGACACGTAAAAAAAAGGTGTACTATATAAACATTCCACGTCAACATTTAATAACAAAATCAGATGGATGTTATGCTATAAGACTAATTTTATTCCAAAAAAAATACTGAAAATTTAAAATAAATTTTTAAAACATTGAACCAATATTAATTTTCATATAAACTAATCAAAAGATTTATCAATAAAAAAAGGATTGGTAACGTTTAACAGTTACATGTATTGACGACATAATAATTAATAATCATACGCGCTGTTTCGGTGTTTGTGTCTCACTCACTCACTCTGATATGATATCTTTCTTTCTATCTTCCTCCATTATAAACTTCACGCTTCACACTTCTCACTTGAGGGTTGAGCTAAAAGCTCAGAGCTTTACTGAGAGAGACCAAAATGAAGCTCACTTTTCTATTCTTCTTCTTCTTCTTTCTATCTTCTTCATTCGCATTGGCTTTAGCGGGCAATGTCACCTACGATCATCGCTCTCTTATCATCAATGGCCAGCGAAAGCTCCTTATCTCTGCTTCCATTCATTACCCTCGAAGTGTTCCTCAGGTAACCCAACTTTATCATTATGAAACTTCACTGTTTGATTGCTCTGTTTTTGTCAATACCAAACTGTTAAGTGAAGTAGGCTTTGTGGGGTTTTATCAATTTGCGAGTTCTAGTATCCCAAAGATTTTTTAAGTTTCTAAATGGGGTTTTTGTGTAATTTCTTGGAGTTACTTAACTTGAATAAATGCTAATCTGCATTTGCTTCCATTCAGATTGTGATTGATTGCTAAATGACAATTGTGCATTCTGTCTTTCTTTGTGGTAGATGTGGCCGGGGCTGGTTCAAACAGCCAAGGAAGGAGGTGTAGATGTAATTGAAACCTATGTTTTCTGGAACGGACATGAACTTTCTCCAGGAAATGTGAGTAGGAAGGAGTTAAGTTATTACTTTATTTATTAAGATGCAGCACTTTTAATATGCATACCCACACACCTGGATCTTGTCATATTAATAATTTGTCTGATATAATGTTACAACTTGGATTTTCCACTGAAAATTGTGATCTGGCAGTATTACTTTGGTGGGCGGTTCGATCTGGTGAAGTTCGTGAAGATTGTCCAGCAGGCTGGGATGTTCTTGATTCTTCGGATAGGTCCATTTGTTGCAGCAGAATGGAATTATGGGTATGTAGTTTTCGATACTAACAAAAAGATATGTTATTGTTAAGCACTGTTTCAAGCTTAATTATGGTATTGCTGTATGTTACAGTGGGGTACCAGTATGGTTACATTATATTCCAGGAACTGTATTCCGGACTAACAGCACATCTTTTATGGTATGTAATGGGGACTATTAGCTCATCCTAAGGTTCAAATACTAGTTCTCATCAAAATGATAGTAGTATAACAACTTGTATCGATCTAACTTTGTTTGCTCCTCCTTTCGGGGTTCAGTATCATATGCAGAAATTTACAACGTTCATTGTGGATCTTATGAAACAAGAGAAGCTTTTTGCCTCACAAGGTGGTCCCATCATCTTAGCCCAGGCAAGTATAACCTCAAAGCTATTGGTTTGTTCCCAGTAGGTTTAGTTTTTAGTGCCTTTCTTCAATGTGCTCCTCTGCTTTGTCTTTTGGACATGTTTGATGATAGCATCAAAATTTGCAGATAGAAAATGAATATGGATACTATGAAAAATTTTATGGAGAGGGTGGAGTAAAATATGCTCAGTGGGCTGCTAAGATGGCCGTTTCTCAAAACACAGGCGTCCCTTGGATAATGTGCCAGCAATGGGATGCTCCAGATCCTGTGGTGAGATTATAATTTTGCCGAGTTGTTATTACATTGTAAAATTAAATTGACTTTCTTAAAAAGTGTTTGGTACAAATAGAAATTAAACATTACCTACCATAATGGAAAGTAATCATGCATCATCTTGAATAAGTACATTTGGCTTTTGAGATACATTTCACCTTTACTTCACAGTTTTAGCTGACTTTTTTTTAAATATAACTATAAAATAAACACTTTTTGGGGGTCTTCTTTATTTAATCAATAGGTGACATATGGATAGCTGCACGCATTAGAATCTGATGATAACCTGACTTTTGATGATTCCCTTGCAGATTGATACTTGTAATTCCTTCTACTGCGACTCGTTTACACCTACTTCTCCAAATAGGCCCAAAATGTGGACTGAGAATTGGCCGGGATGGTATGCTGTAATTCACATTATCTCTCTCTGGTCTTTTGTTTTAATTTTGAATCTGAAGTTCATTTTATCATGTTATAACATACCTACCCTGGAAATGCTATTTTAATTATTGTGGGTGTATCCAAAATGCTCTTTTGCGTTTTGCATTAACAGTTATTATTATGTTGAACTGAAATTCATTGTGGTTATTGAAATTTTGTGATTATATGGAATCTGAATTAAAAAAGTTATTTAAATGATGGAATTCATATCATAATCCTCTGCTTCTGAAGATGTGAAGATAAATGAAATATATTGCTGTACTTAGATATAGGTGTGTGGCAAATAGCTGCAAGTTATGAAAATTTAGCCCTTTTGGTTGATTTAAAGCCCAATTTATGAAGATACTTTTTTTTTTTTCCCTTTCTGCTTGTTTGGCCAAAATTAGAGCATAAATGTGTGCAAAAGGTTAATCAATGTTTTGTTTTAATGATTAGGAAATATAGGTCACCTTTAATTTTCTTTTGTTCTGGGATTTTCGACTACTTTCAGGTTTAAAACCTTTGGGGCCAGAGATCCTCACAGGCCTCCTGAAGATGTTGCATATGCTGTTGCTCGTTTTTTCCAGAAAGGTGGAAGTGTACAGAACTATTACATGGTACAAATGATGGCCTTTCTCCCCAGCCCCCATTTTTCTTTTGTTATGATTCTCGATAATTGATATTTCACTCAAATGTGTAAAGTTCCATAATAAACTTATTGATATTGCCTTTTGTATTCCATTCATTAATTTTTTTTTAAGTTGACCTTGTTTTCTCATCTGTATGTTTAGTATCATGGTGGAACAAATTTCGGGCGAACAGCAGGCGGTCCATTCATTACTACAAGTTATGACTATGATGCCCCGATAGACGAGTATGGTAAGCTATCACAACACAAGTCTCTTGATTATGTTCTAGTTACAGTCAATTCTAAAGTTTGTAAATAACTAATGAACTCATCAAATAATTATAGGGTTACCAAGATTTCCAAAATGGGGACACCTAAAGGAACTTCACAGAGCTATCAAGTTATGCGAACATTTATTGCTTTTTGGTGAATCTAAAAACATTTCACTTGGGCCTTCCGTGGAGGTAAATTTCACCCTTTCTGACTTTTGAATTTTGTGGCTACTATTTGTCTTTTTGTTTACTTGTGAAGCAACATATCCAAATCATAATGTTCACATTTTATTTCTATTTGATTTTAAAGACCTTACACAAATCTGAATTGATGCTTACTCTTTATTTTGGACTTTCTTCACTCACTGTGAAAATCCTTTGATATTTGTCATGACTCATGATTTTAATTTTTTATACAATCATGTCAATTTATGTGTTTCAGGAGACCAGAACTTGCCTTTTTCTTTTAATAGTCTGTTAATATTCGATGCTGTTTAATGTCTATAAGTTGCATCTGAATGTACCATATGGTCTGTTCTGTTATTGGAAGACATTATGTTGTAACCACACTGCATTGCAGGCTGATGTATATACTAACTCATCAGGAGGATGTGCTGCCTTTATTTCTAATGTTGATGATAAAAACGACAAGATAGTGGAATTTCAAAATGCATCATATCACCTACCAGCATGGTCAGTGAGCATTCTGCCCGATTGCAAGAATGTAGTGTTTAATACAGCAAAGGTAAGTAATAGCTGTTCCTGCATTGCACTGACATCTTTTCTTGATGATGTGATCTTTTTCTTGCGTAAGGATTTGAAAACAGACGTACCTATAAGGGGCTCAATTAATAATTTCAGCATTGCCCAAAATTTCACTAATTGGAAATACTATGTAGAAACTGAATAGTTGGTTGCCTTCAAAATAATGAAAATTTGCAGGTCATGGACAAATTGGGTATTTCCAATAAACCAATGATTAATCCAAAATCACATTAACCATATAATTTCCCCCTTAATAATTTTAGCTTTTGATGTATGTGAGTGCTTTAGAAAACAATAGGAGAAACGATTAAGAGGGATCTAGCTATAAATAACTTAACCATAGAAATGTGTAAAGACAGAACATGTTGGCGTCGCTTGATCCATATAGCCGACCCTACCTAGTGGGAAAAGGCTTTGATTGTTGTTGTTGTTGATGTATGTGAGTGCCATCCCCCGGAACTGAAACTGTTTAAGCCAATGCAGAAATGATTTTATTATGGAAACTGTTTCCTACAGTTAAATTTGTCAACTGATATCTCCTTGTTCTAAATATTCTAAATTCTGAAGTACTGGTATAGATATCTAAAGTGATAAACATTTTAATTCTTTCTTTTGCTCCCTTCACCTATGAATTATGTAATCTTCAACAGGTTGCTTCACACACAAGCACGATTGAAATGGTTCCGGAGAAGTTACAACAATCACATGGAGGTGTAAATCCTTTAAAATGGGATGTATTTAAGGAGAATGCTGGGATATGGGGGAATGCAGATTTGGTAAAACATGGATTTGTTGACCACATCAATACCACCAAAGATACCACTGACTACCTGTGGCATACAACAAGGTTTGTTTCGACTTTCGATACAAAAACAGTTAAGAGCATTTAATTAATTGGTGTTCCTTAGAGTAAAGGACAAGAACAGTAACATGTTGCTGTCACTTTTCCATTCTCACATTTATTATATTCACTGAAGGCCAGAATTGCATACTACAGAACATAAATCTTGATGCCTGTGACATAACTATTTATGATCTTTATGCCAATGGATCTGAGTTTTCTATTTATTTATTATTTTTTCCTCCTCTTTTTATAAGATAAGTTTACATTGTCTAATATAATCATGAAGCAGTAATATAGTTGGTGTGTAAGAGATTGAAGCATGCATAAAACATAGATGTTAGTTGTAGTTTGAAACATTTGTTTTTTCCCCTTCATGGCAGTGTATTTGTTGGTAAAAATGAAGACTTATTAAATGGAAGTAAACCGATTCTTCTGATCAAATCCAAAGGTCATGCGCTCCATGCTTTTGTCAACCAGGAATACCAAGGTTATTATCTCTTCTCTTGTATTGTATCATACTGCTTTGTTTTTTATCAATCAATTATTAAAATATAACATGATCTATGACAATTTCATATCATTATTTATACGCCAATACTAGGTCCCATTTTTATTTTCCGCAATTTAATTATATTTCATTTATAGATCAGGTGTTAAAAATATGATTTAAAATCTTACAATAAATTATATAGACCTCCCTCGAAATTTAATGAAATTACAGGGAATAGTATTTTTGTATCCAGAATTACACAAAATATCCCTTTTTAAATTTTAGGATAACAGTAATCTTTTATTGTGTGTTGAAATTCAAAATAATATTATGTAGTTTATAAACATGGAGGAAAGTCTGTGTAATATTTTCTTTTGACTTACATAAGCTGATTCTCTGGCCTAAAGTTATTTATTACTGTTATCACATCATTATAGACCTTTGGGAAGACAAGTGCCTACATTTTCATGAATACATTTTCCACACTGTTATTATAAAACATGTCTTCAATGCAGTGACCAGATCTGTGCTCAAATATCTGATAAGCAAACCTGTGAATAAAACAAAACATGGTTTGGCATTGATATGTCATTAAATTACTAACATTCTCAGTAATTCTCTATTAATTATTTATATGAAACTTTGGATCATGTTATATGAGGCTCATGAAATTGTTGAATTGCAGCAACCTGTGATATTTTTTGGAACACCTTGTATATGACACCCAATTTTTTCAGGGAGTTTTTCTCCATTATTTACATGAACCTAGACTTAAATTATGTCTCAGTGATTAACTCACATATAGTCACAAAATTAAGATGACATTTTCTTACTAATGTTCTTGCTTTATAGGCAGCGCAACTGGAAATGGTACACATTCACCATACATTTTTAAGAAACCCATCTCGCTCAAGGCAGGGAAGAATGAAATTGCTCTATTGAGCATGACTGTCGGCCTCCCTGTGAGTGTGTTACTCTGTTTAGAACATTTATTGAATGACTTGTTTTGAGGTTTTAAGGTTGTGTGCGTGAGCGCGTGTGCAAGTGTTTGGTCCCTTTAAAATGCCTCAGATTCTCATTACTATTTTTTGTTATATTCAGACAGCCGGCCCATATTATGAATTTACTGGAGCAGGACTGACAAGTGTAGAAATTGAGGGACTCAGCAATGGTACAGTAGACTTGTCTTCTTATGCCTGGAATTACAAGGTATATTTTTCTTTCTGCATATCATATAACTGTAGACATTAACATCTCCCACAACCTTAAAAATACAGTGGGTGAAACTAGTACTGTCTGTGAAACTTTTGACTATACTGGTTTTCGATGTTTTCCATTTCCTGCTTTCACAGATTGGGGTGCGTGGGGAACACCTGAAGTTATACCAGGGAGAAGGTTCAAATAGTGTGAACTGGACATCTACTATGGAACCACCCAAACGGCAGCCATTGACTTGGTACAAGGTATTGACCTTTTTTTTTGCATCACTTAATGATTAACAATTCATTCATTTGGCTACTTTTGTGTCTTGAAGAATCTTAAAAAGGAAGCTCTTGGCCGTGCAGGTTATCGTGGATGCTCCTCCGGGTAACGAACCGGTTGGACTGGATATGTTACATATGGGAAAAGGTCTGGCCTGGCTAAATGGAGAAGAAATTGGAAGATATTGGCCCAGGAAAAATGAACATCAAGAGTGTGTCAAAGAATGTGACTATAGAGGCAAATTCATGCCTGACAAATGTGACACTGGTTGTGGAGAACCTACACAGAAATGGTAAAACTGTGGGCAATGTGATTTAATAAGTGAAGATGAGGATTTTTTTACCTTAAAGCTGATAAATGAAATAGAGTTTCATGCTGAATTGCATCACTATCAGAAATAGGCCAAGAAAACTAATTAAGTTTTCTATGTTATGGACTTATGGTCAGATTTTTGAAGAGGCTTTCCTCAATACCTATAGAGGATCAGAAGCCATGATAGTGATAGATTTGGACATTTATGTGGTTCTTTAACCTATGAAAATATTATAAGTGGTTCAGAGTAGAAATCATTCATTATATTTATATTCAGTGTAACCTATGGTTCTTGTAGGTCACATAGAGTCAATCATCATATTTTTCTTCTTATCATTAAGTATTTGTAATTTTCCTATGGATTAGGTATCATGTCCCAAGATCTTGGTTCAAGCCAACTGGAAACGTTCTCGTTATTTTTGAAGAAAAAGGTGGAGATCCAACCAAAATTAGTTTCTTAAGACGCAAGGTTTCCGGCGTATGTGCCCTTGTTGCAGAGGATTACCCTTCCCTTGGACTTGATTCCGAGAGTGAAGATAAACTCGAAAATTACAAAAACACACCCATTGCCCGTTTAACGTGCCCCAAAGACACGCATATATCTGCTGTAAAATTTGCTAGCTTTGGAACTCCTTCGGGAACATGTGGATCATACCGCAAGGGAGATTGCCATGACCCCAATTCTAGTTCACTTGTTGAGAAGGTATGCATTTCTGGAATTTATTTTGTTTTAGATTAAGTTACTCTCTCCAGTCTCCACATATCCATTGACATGTTCATTTTATTTAAGTTACTTGCACAATGAGGGTTTAGGGTTTATTATTTAAGTTAAACAATAGAAGAAACTATCAAGATCTACTGTAAACAATCTAACCAAAGAAATGACCAAGATAGAACATACGATAGTTTCACTAGATTGATGTGGCCGACCGCATCTAATGGAAAACGGCTTTGATTGTTGTTTTTGTACTTGCTGAATGAGGGCATACCATGGTTTTCATTGGTTTGTGATAGACTTTACAACTAGTGTTGTTAGTTATTTTCTCTTTGTGAGCATTGTAAATAAATAAATGTCAAGGAAAATTTATTTTATCCCCCTAACTATAGCCTATTTATAATATTGGTACCTGAAATATAAAACATAACACATTACTCCCTTGAAGTGTCACAAAGACAGAAACAATGAACTATTTGCTGAATTTAGTATCTAACTATCTTTTAGTCTGAACAAATAGTAATTGACTTTTTTTAATCATTTTTTTCATGAAAATAACTTGTTTCCTGGGGTGACACCTTATAAAAATTATGATTTTTTATTGACTCACTCATATTATGCAAGTGGAGTTTAAGAAATAAGAATGATGAGAGAAGTTGAGTCTAGCTAGCTAAATAAACCAAACCCTCCTTTCTAGTTTATGCAGATGCTATATATATATATATATATATGTAATCTTGCTTCTTTTATTTAAAGTTTTGGTTTTGAGGGATTTTATTGACATATTTCATTGGTGTTGCAGGCATGCCTAAACAAAAATGAGTGTGTTATAAAATTGAATGAAGAGAATTTCAAGAACAACTTGTGTGGTGATTTAACTAGGAAACTTGCAGTGGAGGCAGTGTGTAGCTGAAGAAGACCTATTTGTAGTAGTAATACTACATTACACCATTTGTCTAGAACCCTAGTTGAATAGCAGAAGAAGAAGAGAATTTTGCATATGTTGTCAGCAACTTCTATTTTATAATTTATTAATAAGAAATTCCTGTTTGGGCTATTTATTGATGACTTTTTGCTCGTAGTGGTATGTGCATCTAATAGCTTGTATAGATTTTTGTGGAATTTTGTTTATTTTGAAACCCCCTTTTTTTAGTAGTGTTTCATATGAAACATAGTAAAAAAAAAATGTTTAACAAAAATACTCGATAATTTTTTTTTATCAATATTAATTTTCAACTTTCTTCCCATAAGAGAATTGTTTTGTCTCCTACCATTCAAAAGTAATTAATTCTTTTTATAAAATAAAATTAGTCTGGCCCAATAAGTAGAGGTTTGGAAAGACCAAAGTAAACAATAGGAGAAACTATTAAAAGAGATTTAGCTATAAATAATTGGCTAAAGTTCTATTTTGGTCCTTAATGTTTGCATGAAGTTTAATGTTGGTCCTCAATGTTTTAAAAGTTTAATGTTAGTCCTTAAAGTTTTTTTTTTGTCGATTTTGGTCCTCGAGCGTAACACCGTTAACTTTTTGTCGTTAAATGATGATGTAGCATGCTTATGTGGTACATTATCTCTCCTACATGTCATATTTTAATGACGTGGTATGACAAATCACTGTCACGTCACCCCAGATGATGATGATGATGATGATGTGGCAATGTGGGGTGACGTAGCAGTGATGTGTCATGCCATGTCATTAAAATATGACATGTAAGAGAGAGGGTGTGCCACATAAGCATGCCATGTCATCATTTAACGGCAAAAAGTTAATGGTGTTAAGCTTGAGGACTAAAATCGACAAAAAAAAAACTTTGAGGACCAACATTAAACTTTTGAAACATTGAGGACCAACATTAAATTTCATGCAAACATTGAGGACCAAAATAATACTTTAGCCTAAATAATTTAACCATAAAAATGGAAAAAAGTTTTGGTTGTTATAAAATAAAATTAGTCAAATATTATAAAATCTCAAAATCAAACAATGAGGCGTGGATACAAATCCAAACCACAAACTGCAACATTTTAGGAAACAACTTGATTTTAGCTGAAGTGCACTTAAAATCTGGACTGTTAATTTTTCCAAAATCATATCTTTTTCAATCAACCATTGAGATCGCAAGCTGAAGTCATTCTCCTATGTTAAGTATCACATTGTTAGACCAATGGTTATAGAAATTAGAAACATCCTCCATATGTAATAGTTGTAAATCATAGAAGATTTACCATATATTTGTCTTATTGAATCCCTTTCACTTCACTTGGTATTTCAGATTAGTCTCCAAATTAACACAACAAATGGATACCATTCTAGTTTCTAGACAATACAAAATTATCCTCTTCAAATTAATTGCTCTAGGCAATAGTGTTACAACTTCTGAATTACTGTCTCTAGAGTTCCAAAATCCTAGTGTGAAACAAGCTTAACTCAAACAGCATTTGTGTCTTCTTTTGGGTGCTTTTCTTGCCTCAACTCTGCTATAGCTTGAACCTCATAACAACTCAACCATCAGTAACTTGAAGGCTAGATTTCCTCCTCTAGGCAGAAATTCGATTACCTTACAAAATTTTTATCGTCCAATCATCGGCAACGCAAACATTAGGCTTCCGGATGGTCATAGCAAGAGGCCCATGCGACCTTTGAACCCAGAGTGGGCCAAGCTCTATTTCAACTCTGTCATTGGATGGCTCAATCAGTGCATTCTTCGAGCCAGAAGCATGTCCTAGCAGGATAATTCTCTCAATGACGGCATCGGAGGGAAACTGAACGTTGCCATGGGAAGCAGGTGCAAGATTTATTGATGAAAGTTTACCATCTTTGAAAACAAAACGGCGGTGGATGTAAGCCCCTTGCAGGAAATTAAAGCTGCAGCCATCGTCAATATATAGTTCACCTTCAGCTGCTTGAGAACTATTCAGAGCTATAACCTGTAAAAGTGACATTAATTGATGTTACCAATTATCATGATGCAAGAAAATAGTCTACTTTCCATTACTGTTGGTAGCCCCAATTAAGGTACAGAATTTCAAAGGGTAGGCTGAAATTCAATTGACCACACTTACAACTATCAAATATCAATATTAATGAGGCGACACAGTGCACATATTTTTGAGTCACAAGGCATAATACATGAAAAATGGAAGAACAAAGGAATAATATTGTAATAAATGAAAACAAACTGTTTGCTCTCCCAAAAACTATAATGTCACATCTGCCATTGAGTATTGGTTGAGATAAAACAGGACACCACAGTAAGAGTTTGAATTGAAAGCCAAAAGTCCAAGACCTCCTAATTACGGAAACAAACAGAAAATGGTGAAAGGAATGAATTTCATTGAGCCAACATTAGACGCACATGCCATTCGTGCAAGCTCTCAAGGTTTACAACAAACAGGCAAGAATACATACCAGAGTATAGGGATCATTCACCATCTGTGTGGAACTTCGTCGGAACCTGTCTTTCCTTGTTATAATGGTTCCAGCTCTCTGGAAAGTAGGGATGCTCTCCTCTGTAACCTTCAACTTGTGGGTCACCCCTCCCTTGTACACAGTTCCAGTTCTGAAATCATACCATGATTGCTTTCCAGGCAGATAGACTGATACATGTTTAGCTTTCTGGCAGCAAAAAATCATTATAAAACTTTTTTTCGGATGGAACATTAAAAGCTTCATTTGAGAATTAGAAAAAAAGGATCAAAGAAATGAAGAGGACAGACAGAAACAAAAAAACTGATAGTAAAACAAAAGTATTTGGTAAATGACTAAAGCACCTCATCGTAGATCCCTTGCACCAAAAGGCTGTTTCCAACCAAGAAAGCTTCATCATTGCTAAAAGTAGCCTCATCAGATGGGAACTCCATCCACAATGGACGTACAACAGGAGCACCAGTCATGTTAGCCTCTCTAAATAAGGTGTAGAAAAATGGTAGCAATGCATATCGTATATGTATTGCATCCCTAATAAGTTCTGTATTCCGTTCTCTGCAATAACATAAGGACTGTTAATTTATAATCATAATAAACTGAGTCTAACATAGCTCAGGCTAAATTTAATGATCAAGGCATACAAAAGACAACTATAGTACAAAGACATCAAATTCAACTCTTGTGCACTTCATCCATATTGTCAGATATTAAGTTGGCGGGCATCATATCATGTTTAATAGTAAGTAGCACTTACGTTCAACTATTCAATTAAATCTAAAATTGGTGTAGTACATGCGTAGACAGACTCACCCATTAGGGAATATAGCCTGACTTACAATATTATCTTGTCAATGTGTCTTATCAATTCTGTTATAAAAATGTCACTAATTTTTTTGGAAATGGAGAGAAGGAAATAGTGACAACTGACAACAATTGCTTAACCAATAAATTATAATCAGGTCAATTTAGAAATGGTTTGTAGCATTGTCGAACATATATAAAAAAGAAAGTAACATAGAAGCCAAATTTCTATAAAAGAAAACATAAAAGCCAAAAAGGTTTTACAGAGGGAGAAGCTTAAGGTGAAGCAGATCCTACCCAAATAACCATGGCTCTCGTCTTTTAGTGTCATGATGGGCATGGCCCCTAAAGAAAGGATAGTAAGCTCCTATCTGATACCAACGAACCAATAACTCTGGTTCAGGATTCCCAAAAAATCCACCAACATCAGCACCTGCAAGATGTAAATGAGGTATGAGCATCTAATAATATATATATATGCCTGCAACTGCAAGAGCACATTGACTAAGAATACCAACCTGTGAATGACAGTCCGGTAAGGCCAAGGGTCAAAACCATTGGAACAGACACTTTTAGTTGATCCCAGTCAGCTGTGTTATCCCCAGTCCAAACTGCTCCATACCTTTGAGTTCCAGCAAAGAATGCTCTTGACAGAACAAATGGCCTGTCTTTCCCATCACCACGCTTCACTAGCCCATCAGCTGTTGCCATGTGGAAGTAGTACCCATAGGTATTATGCAGCTCCCGATGTTCCACACCCCCAAGGTGTACAGCATCTCTAGGCATTGTTACCTGGATACAAGTCAATCAAACATACCTTCAATCTCCCTATCTAGAGGTAAGCATAATGCTTATACATGTTACAGGAGCACATAGAATTGATTACAATTTACAAATAAACCCACATGTCCATCTGCTGCTAGAGGGCTGTAAAACCTTAAAGCAGAAATTTATTAGAAACAACTAACAAGAATATGAAAGCCAACACTCCAAGGCTATAAAGACAGATCAGAGGGATATACATCATTTGACAGCTCTAATTAAATAGAACAGACATAAAAGAAAAAACTACAGAAACACATGGAATTTTTTCCCTAGTGTTGCTGTTTCAGATGAGAAATTTAGGAAACACTTTGCTAGAAAATGGTATTTCATAGTTAATGGTCAAGAACTAACTTTGCTAAAGAATTACATTAGTATGCTGCCATCAGTCAAAATTATAGGATCTACAAAATTTCTAGCCAAAGAGCCCTCAATCAATAAGGGTTATCTTGGCCAGGGCCTCAGGCTTTGCAAAATTTTAGAATCTTCCACAAATGTCCCTAGCTTGGTTGAATCCTCACTCACTAAGGATTCTTTATTTTGATTCACTTTCCTCCCATCTTCCTTGCAATTCAGAAGAGCAGCTTGGCTGCTACTGCTGTGCCACTGCCACAGCCATAGCCACTCATGATATGAATCATCATGGTGGAGTTGATAAGTGTGGAGACATTGCCCTGTACTGTATTGTGATATTTGCATTTCATTTTTTGTTAGGAATTTAAGCTCTTATGAGACAACACTGGAAGGCTAACTTATAAGAATAGTGATTCTTAGAAGTCAACAAATTGTTAATCTTATTATTGATTTACTGGCATATACAAGAAATATTAATCTTATCTTTCACTTATCAAGTCATAGGATCTTTCAATCCATAACTTATTCCTGCATAACCCTTCACTGCCTAGATCCCAACCCAAAACCCATGATCATGATCACGATGCATCTAAATTTATAACTTTTACGTGCATGGATATTAGATCCTTACTAGTCTGTAGTCTCTACTTCATTTCTTGTTAGCCAAATGCTTAATCTGTATATGCTAATTAAGAATGAGGTACATAACAAAGAATAGCCTTGGGAACAAAGCAAAGGTAACTCACGTGTTAATTAAAATTTAAAAAAACAAGAACTGAAAGAAAAATTCAGCTTTGAAATCATTTACATACCTCTGGACCATTGAAGACTGAAGGTTCATTCATGTCATTCCATATGTAAAGTGACGGAGTTGAACCATCATAATTTTGGAGAGAAAACTTATCAGCCCACCATGACCTAATCTCTGGATTTAATGTGTCAGGATATGATGATGAACCAGGCCAGCACCATCCATCGAAGTCATTGCCACTTGCATCCTTTACATAATACCCTTTTTGTGAGGCCTCCTTGTGCAAATGAAACGAGTCATCTCGCTTAATATGAGGATCCACAATTGTAACCATGTGCCTACCCTTTCCAGCCAACTTATTCTGCATCTCTTCAGGATGAGGGAAAAGAACCCTATCCCAGGTAAAATACTTCTTCCCATCTGTGTGCTCAATATCAAGCCACAAAACATCATATGGAATGTCGTGTTCATCAAACTTTGAATCAACATTCTCAACATCCTCTTCATCCCTGTAGTTCCACCTACATTGATGATATGCTGTTGAGAATAGCTGTGGCATTGCTGGTGTACCAGTTACACTGGTATACTGTCGCATTACATCCTTGGGCTCAGGACCCACAAAAAAGAATGCATCAACAATACCAGCCTCACTCATCCAAAAGGTATCAACCCTACTTTGGGACGAAGGAAGTGAAATTCCAGACTCTGCATCCCATCCAGATCCCAGAACATCAATCTGCATTTCAGCTGCATTCAACCAGAAGAATCCCGAAGTCCTCCCCGACTTCCCATGTGAAATCATAAAAGGTATCGACCCATAAAGTCCAAATGGCGAATCGTGAATATACTCGAAAACATCCAAATTGAACAACCGATAGGGTTCTGATTCCTCAACTTGGGGACCTCTTGTGGGCTTCAAAGCAAGACTGGTAGCATGCTCGGGAATTCCATACACAAAATCAGCCCCATGGAAGGAAACATCAAAACTAATCGATTGAGGACCATATGGCCTTGAATCTGTATGGCCTCGGAATCTCTCTTCCCACTCATCCCCTTCCTTTTTCTGTCTTAACTGCTCAAAATCAAACAGCCCATGAGAATTCAAAGAAACAACCCGATTACCTGCTCCGTCACGCACATAAACCTCAAACGGATCGTGACGAAGGACCGCTTCATGACCTTCCGACAAATAAACAATTGAAGAGGGACCAGAATCCGCTCCTATGGTCTCCGTCGAAAGCCTCTGCAGCCAAAGCTTCTTGCTCACAAACTCCGACACAATCACATCGGGGACCTCGAAGCGCTTTTTGGGAGCCCCAAGAGAAGGGTCTTCATCAATCTTGAGCCGCATTATCCCATCTTGGTACACAGAGAGGGCGAGAATCAACGGCTTGATTTCAGTCTGATCTTCGGAAATTTCGGGGTTTTTGGGAACAAGCTTGGCGACGAGGTCACCATCGGAGATGGAAACGTCATGGGCGACAAGAGAGCAGGAAGCGGGCTTGCGGGCTCGAGCTCGCTTGCAGAATGGGGTCTGATTGCAGTTTCGGAATTCGTCTCTTTTCCAGGAGAGGACAGAGCTGAGATGTAGAAGGAGAAGGAGAAGAAGGAGAAAATGACGATTGGGGTTTCTCATAGTGAATTCAGGCTTGTTTGGTAGCTGAAGATCATAGCAAAGGAAATGGAGAAATGGAAATGGTATCGAAGAAGTTGCTGCGAGAGTGAAGCAGAGTTCAACTCTCTCTCAGTAATAGCGTCTTTTTTTTTTTTGGTCAATATCATAAGAATTACTTATAAGTTATAAATATGGGCTTCGGTCTTGAACTTGGGCTTGTCTCTTTCTTGAGTAAAATATTGATTTGGTTCCTCTTAGATGATAATATTCTTAATTTGGTCCTCTTAGATTTTCCTTCTCAATATGACCCCTCTTAAATTGGTCCGTTATCAGTTTGATCCCTCTTTGATTTGTCTTCTCAATTTTCTCCCTCTAAAACTGCTTTTGTTATCAATTTGGTCCCTCTTAAATTGCTCTGTTATCTAAGAGGGACCAAAAAACATAGGATAAATTATATTATCCTCTAAGATTTTTAATAAATTACATTTACTACTCAATTGTTCTAGTGTTTTTTGGTGCTTAAATTGTTCTACTATGCAATATAGTATTACAAATGTTTTTTTGTTATTTTTTTATTAATTTAGTTAAGTTGATCTATTTACACTATATCATATAGTTTTAGTCTTTTAGACATTTTATCTTTTTAGTTTTGAATAATATATGGTATAATTATAAATATATAAAAAAATAGTACAAATTAAGTGGAGAAATTACAAAAAAAAAAAAAGAAGAGAAAATTTAATTAACTTTTCATTGATATATTAAGAAATTAAGAGGATAAATTACGACAAAGAGAAAAAACAGGACTAAATTGATAACAAAGCAGTTCAAGAGAGACTAAATTGAGAAGGTCAATCTAAGAGGGACCAAATTGAGAAGGTCAATCTAAAAGAGACCAAATTAAAAAAAAATTAAGAGGAACCAAAATAATATTTTACTATTTTTTTTTTCTTTGGAATCTTGATTAGAATGCCGAAGAATAAAATATCATGATGTTTGAGGTTTTCTTATCTAGTATGATCAATAAAAATTATTACAGACAAATGTAATTAATGTTTAATAAAATTTAATGACGCTAAAAATAAAGTAATATGAAATCTTATAATTTTGTTTACTAGATAGTAATACTAGAAATCTTAAGTCTCAAACACAAATGCCGCATATTACTATTAGGCTATTAGCCCACCAAAACAGACATGAAATTCAAGCGTTCAAGCTCAAAATCAACTTTTTATTTTTTGTTCTTATCTTCACTAATACAACTTCTTTTCATGGTCAAATGCTATTAAATATTAATCATGAGTTTAAGCTAAGAAATTATTTCAGTTAGAATAAGTAAAACCTCATCCAAAATACAAGGGCCTAATTTAATTTTGACTAAAATTCAGAATATATGAAGAATAAAATATTTCAAGAGTAAGATACTAGTGCATCCTTTTGCAAGATTGTTGATCCCTAACCATATAAATGAGAAAATATAATAATATATAACATTAAATAAATTTAAACACAAAGTTCACCTAAATAATATATATATATATATACTGAAAGACAAATACCTTCAATAATTTGAGATGCAAGAAAATTCCATTGTTAAAATAACATTAATGGGTAGGGAGGATCTAAACATATGAACCTAAACGTATGGAGTCCTTGGCAAAAGATAGCATGCAAACAAAATTTTTCATATACACAAAAAGGGGCTATTATTCTGTCCCCAGAAAATTTTCTGCTACACCAGGTCGTGGATTTCAGAGTAAAACTACTAAATAAGTAAGAATCAGAACATCTCAAATCTCTTCCGCCAAAGTCTAACCAATTATCTTTTACCTATGAGTGAGTCAAGAAGTGCAGCTTCTTCTTCCTGCAAGTATGACAACACCAACCAGAGAAGTTACATGGGCTCAAACTCAAACCAAAGAAAAATGTGTGTTTGGGAGGATGAAATGAAATCACATACCACCAAGGCATTAAATTCGGTTTCCTCATCTATGGCGCTAATGATAGCTGGGTCTTCTAGCAGTTCCTGTTCTCAAATATCGATATTAGCAACCTCTGATATTTATAACATGACACGTTTCTGACTGATACGAAACCCTGGGTCTGTTTGGGAATGGAAGGAAGGAAAGGTTATGTGCTAGTTTCTCTTTCCCTTGTTTGTAGTTCCTCCAAAATCCCCCAATTTGGGGTATTTAAAAAAATTAATGAAGAAAAAGGTTAAGGAGGGTTAGTACAAAATCCTCCAAAATTTAAAAATCCAAACAAGGAGAAGGTTTCGAATTTTTTTTTCCTTTTCCCCTCCATTCTCTGCAATCCAAACACTCCCTTAATGACGACTCAAGGAATACAATTAGACTTCACATTAGGATTCCACAAGTAAGCGTAATCAAACAAAATAATGACAGAATGAGAATGAAACTGACATTATTAGAGTTGACACCACAAACAGTACATTAACACAGACAAGATCATAAAACAATTCCTTGATGTGGAATTCTGAATTAAGAAAATAACAGCGTGGTAAAGGAAAAGAGATACAGAATATAAAATTGAATCTGGGAAAGGAAAAAATGATCAAATTCCATAGTTCAATGAATATGTGTACTTACATCATCGGCAATTTGTAACATCCCATCCTTATCCTGCACAAAGGAAGGATAAATTCATGAAGCTATTCTTTGAAAAGGCCTTTTTTCTTGCCAGTCAGAAAACTTCTGGGAATCACAATCACAAGGCCTTTTAACAGCACATTGACTATGGTTTTCTGGAAATATTCCCCATGAAGCTATAAAATGTATTTTATAAAGAGAACGTGACAAACGACATGGAGTGCTGCTGCTGTTAAACCGAAGCATAAGTTGTACAAATTACTAAAGCGTTAAAGTACAGAAGGTCACCTTCACGGCAACAAAAAGAAGTGGATCCGATGGTGTATAAATCATGTAGTGTGCACCATCCTGCAATCAAAGGAATACAAGTTAAACATGCAATAAAGCTTAATTCCTTAGTTCTGCTAAGTATTAAATCAGGCTAGATGTTGCTTCAGCATGCTGTTATCAAGAATGAGATGACAAAAATGCACAATAAATGCATCTTAATAACTAAAGAGAATTTCATTTTGATATAACAAAATGCATATCCTTGGTAATCAAGCAAATTCGGTATTTGAGCAAACACAGTGAACAAGCCAAGACAAGAGGCTAGCAGATTGGGAACAGGAGGTGCCTTTTTATGGGCAACAACATGCAGTATCAAAGCAACTTGTAGAATTTAACATTAGCACGTTCACCTCCATAAGTTTGATTGCATTAATTCTTCCCGCTTCTATTGTGTGTTAGAGTAACACTCAGAAAAATGAATTATAATAACTGATTTAAAAACTGGTCTTCATCCTGTTCTGTTTGCACTAGCATTCAGGCAATAAAAAATTGATATCCTGTATGACTATAAGTTATAACAATTTAAATATATACAATTATCCAGATTCTGGAAAGGCAAGAAAGTGCAAAGTACCTATTGCTGCCCTACTAATTTTGGAGAAAAGAGGCACTGTAATTAAAGAAAAAATTTTCAAAAGATAAGAAAAATATAATCACATCTTTGAGTAATCGAAGGTAATTAAGTCAAGTTACCAGATTGAAGCTTGTAATTTCTACACCTTCAGTTGGTAATCCATCCAACTCTTTACCATCATCTACAAAATCATAAACATCCTGCATTACATTTTGGCCACACAATAAATATAGTGCTGCAACTAATTGCCCCTTTAGCAGCAACTCCCTAGATATAATGAGTAGATCATCATCCCCAATACTTCAGGGAGAGACAATATGAGGCAACAACTTGATAGTAGCTGACAACAATTAAATTAACTTGAGCTATTATATGGGACAACATGTTGATAGGATATATAAAAAATGGGAGGCAGTAATTACAAAATTTAAGGTCTCCATGTCAAAATCAGAAACACAGAAATAATTTGAAGTAATAGAATGAGTTTATATAAATGTCACTTAAGTGCAATGCAATCTGGAATCTGAAACAGAAATGATAATGGGAATGCAATCAAAGAGGAAACAACATCTTCACCAAAAAGGGTGGCTTTAAAATTGATGGGGAAAAAATAAATTGTAGTGTTGACATCCCAGCAGGACCAGGCAATATCCATTTAATTACAAGCTTCCAAAAATCATGTCCAAATTGCTCGATCTAACTAGCTCCTATTAAACATAGAGTATTGCTTCAATAACCATACATTGAAGTAGAAAATGATAAACTAAATATAACTTTTTGCGTATTCTATCTTAAAATGACACAAATATTAGGCATTATTGCATTAGTAATTTAGTGAAAAGGGCATTGCCTGAGTGAAAGTCAAATATGTCCTCTTCAGAGTAGCAAAAACCACCACGCGCTGTATAACAAAATCTGATGAAGACACAAATATTTAATGATCTAACAGGATAATTAATCTGATAACTTCCTAGACAATAATGATTACAAACATACCCACTATAAACGAGATACATGTTTATCTTGGCTAGTGCATAAGCAGCAGAAGGAAGAATAGATTCAACTTCCTCATCACTGACCTAAAACACAGAAAAAATCATACATAATGTTATGAAAATGTTCACCAAAAAAAAAAACAGAAGGAATCATCTTTTTCTTTTCATAGTAAGCATAGGAGACTTCAAGGTCAGTTAGGGGCTAAAGAATGATAGCACATAACAATCTCACTGTTTAAATTAAGGTTCCTCTAATTAAAAGGATTATTGAACACATCAACAAAAATAACTCCTCAATTGAAGACTCACAGTACCAACACCTAATAATAGTAACAACAGATGAATATACAGACAAAACTTACAGCTGACCATCCTTCAACATTTGTGCTTTTTAATATTTGAACAGGTCTGCAGTAAAGTAACATAACTCATTGTCAAGAAATTATAGAATGAATTGTTAGATAAGCCATACAATGCCCGAGATATCATCAAAGTGAAATTTTCTACTTACGTGTCAACTGGACAAAGCAACATACATTCATCTCCTTGAGAACTTCTGAACACTCTTCTTATCACACACTCTAAGGGGAAGTTATTCGCTGGATCAACCTGTTAATAATTGAATCACATGTTTAATATTTAAACAGTGCAGTGAGCCCAAAAAAAAAAAAATCAAATTTTCACTCTTTTGCACGCTGCCAACCAGTAATGACGCCATGTCCAGAATTGTATGTATTCACAAAATTTGATTATTTTTTTCTTTGGTATAACAATACTAATAAATATCAATGACGCATGTTTACTGTGATGGAAAATTCTGGTCTGGTCTGGTCCACAATACAGCCTAGCAATTTTCATTTGCTGAAAAATTACTTCTTCTCAGATACATACACTGGTAAGTGGTAAGCCAGATTCTTGAAAGTTGAAAGAAAACTATAATTCAATATGGATAGAAAGAAAGAACTCACCAGAGTCGCAAGCCTCTTATTGGAAGCCATAAGAACCTTCCCCTGATCATCTACAACAAAACCAGCCGGCGGTTTCGGCAGCGAGGTAGGATAGTATCCCAAAGAAGAATTCGGACCAAAATTTTCATTGGAAATAGAACTGGAACTGGAACTAGAACCAGAACTGGAACGCCCATCTTCAACCACGCTAAAATCATCCACAATCTCAAAGGAATCATCATCATCATCAGCACCACCATCCTTGGCCTTGTTCTTCTTCTTCTTCTTCTTATTGGCCGCCGAAGAGGAACGCTTCTTCACCGGTTCAGTCGGCGACTTCGCGGCACGACAGGTGATGAAGCGGAGTCTACAATGAGGGGTTGAAATTGGGAATGAGATTGATATGGGAGACGAAAGTGAGGGTAGTTTGGGATGAGGGAAAATTTGAGAAAAGCAATGGGATTTCGTGAAGGAAGATTTGGAAGTGAGTGGTTGTGTGTAGGAAATTGGAAGCGCCATTATCGTTTGGTTCTGTAAGCTCAGCTGCTACTTCTTCGTATTTGGCTCCACTGTACAAAGATCTCAAGAGGGCTATTATTCTATTTATTTATTTATTTATATTTATTTATCTTATCAACGGCTATTATCTTGCCATCTAAAATCCTACGGTGTCCTTGATTTCAGCGTAGACCTTTTTTTATTGAGTTTTAAATTATAATTTAATTAATTTCATCAACTAACTTGGAGGGTGATTAAGTGTAATTTGTGAGAATGATTGATTTATTTTTAATCAAATGTGAATCGTTCGATTTCAAACTTTAAGTATGAAATAATTTTAAGTTTTCGAATATCTCATTTTTTGAGTTTGAAGTGTCTTCAAGTTAATAAAAGTATTAATTACTATATCTCTGGATGTATGCGAAGCTCACGATGATACGTCATATCTTGTTCAATGCGGTGGACAATGATCTTGATGATGTTGTTCTCGAATCCGATTCTTTAGAACTCGTCGACATTATTTTAAAGGATGATTACACTATTCATCTTTATGGTGCTATCATTCTAAACGCATCATTCATTCTAAGAGAGGTTTCATCCTAAAACCAATTTTTGTGCCGACTAAGATATTCAGAGAGTCACAAATCTCATTATTTAAGATGACCCTCCTAGTTGCTAACCTTGTTGGTTTCCAATTCTTTCATCCTTAGGACTGGCTTATTTACCAACCCACAAAAAAAATAAACAATACCCTAATTAAATCGAATGCCTTATTTGGTTACTATGACTATAAGATAATGTTTTCTTTAAAACTAAGAATAAATTAAATAATAATTTTTAATATGACATTAATAATATTAGAATGACTTATCAAAAAAACTATTAGAATGTTCTGTCCAAAAAAAAAATTAGAATGAAAATTAAAAGAACTTATTTTGTTAGTAAGTTATATTTTTAATTATAAAAAGAACATTTTAAAGGTTTCTTTAATTTTGTCATATTTCAATTTTAAGAAAAAAGTTGTATATATATTTAAAGTAATGAATATATAATTTGAATTTATTAAAAAATGAAAAATAAATTACCTTTATTACTAGTAAGGTTACCAAAATATTTATTAATGCGTCGATGTTTGAATATTACTATTAAGTGTCCTTTTATATTTTATATGAATTTTTGTCATATTTTAGATGTAGCTTTCTTTTATCTTTTTTCAAAATTGTGTAGTTGTATTGTTATTATGTTATAGATATTTTCGTAGGAAAAAAATTTTAAAATAAGTTTTTTTATATATTTGTCATAAAATCTTTTTAGTTATTAGATTTTATTTATACACTTTCTCTTCTATTATTATTATTTTGTCAAGAAAACTTCATTCGTTCATAAGAAATTGGCACAAAGCCATACATCAGAGGAGATACAACAAGGCATACATCTAACAATATCAATACAGCCCAGCACTTCTAAAAAAAATACCCATTAGAGGATATAATTAATCTTAGGCAGACTAAGATCTAAATCCAAATCCAAATCAAAAGATATACAACATTTTCCCATATCTACAAATTTTCTTACAAGTAGAGAAAAAAAATAAGAGGCAACACACCTCTTTTCCCTCTCTGAGGGATCCATCATTCTGGTTGTTTTCTTCTCTTCAATGCTGAATGCCAGAATGCAGATCCAAATGTTGTATATCTTGAAACCATCTCTATGATTAGAGAAAAACTCCCATAAAAAGGAAAAAACATTTCCTAATGAAAGGGGAAAACCTTCCCCAATAGAAAGAGAAAATTTTGTCTAATGGAAGAAGAAAACCTCCATAAAACGAAGAGAAAACAAAAAATAGCAGCAATGAAGAAGGTGGGGGGCCACCGCTGCTATTCAGTGACAACCCAAAAAGAGTGGCAACCCAAGGAGATGCTTGTGCCAAAACCCTAGCAGAGTGGCATTTCCTTTCTCACTACTTCAATGGTATTTACAGTCCCTCTCTTTTATTATTAGTTATATAAAAAATAATTTTTTATATTCTCTCTACTATATTATTCATACAAATACTTTTCATTACATGTTTTATTCATATTAAAAAAATCTTATAAAGAGGGTTTTGTTTGCATATCCTTCCTTTTTTTTTTTTTTTGAAATTTCATATCCTTCTTTTAATGGGTTTGATTGTTGTAACTTGCAAGTATAACTAAAGCAATGGCTGGGTTGACATGACTCCTTTCCCTTTACTTAGTCCACTCTTTCTAGGCCCATTAGAGATAAAGATCAATGGGCTGGAAAATGGTTCTAATTTGTCCATATGCTTGAAATGGGATTGGAGCCCATAGTGCATCCTCCTTTCAAGTTTCAACGCATGTTTGGATGGCACAATTCTTGTGTGCCATCAGTCCAAAAAAAAAATGTGTCACATACAAGGAATGGACCAGATATGTTCTATATATGGGCCTTAGAAGTGGGCCTATCCTTCTTTAAAAGAGTTTCTTCTTTTTCTTAGGGTGTGTTCATTAGCTGGAAATAGGCATGGAAAAAGCAATGGAAAGCTTACCTTGAATTGCTATAGGAATGGAAAAGTGGATTCCCAAATGTTTTGCTGAGCTTCTGGCGGGAAAGAGGAAGAACATCGCAAAATGACTTAAACGTCCTCCACTTAAAATAACACGCGCGAGACACACAAGCAAAGTTGGACCATACATTTTGAAACATCACTTGAGTACCAATCAAAGAAGTTGTCTCCTCTGGATACGATAACATGTGCAAATAAGACGGTGTTCGCAGGTTGCGGTGGCTTCAGCATGGTGATTTTCGGCATTTTCGAAAGAAATCGAAACGAAAAAATGGAAAAAAAAACCTACCCGTCAAGAAGATCAGAAACGCGAACGGAAACACTGCAGCCTCTATCACCGGCAACCTACTCCGACGACGAATCCGGCGACGACGGTGGCTCAGGTTCGACGGGAGCTCTCAACCTTCGCACGTTTTCCACTCTGCTCTGCTTCTTCTCCGACAACAACAGTAGCGTATAACATACCGATTAAAGTTATTTTTTATAACTTAAAAAAATATATAAACAAATAATTAATTTAATTTCAAGGGTAAAATAGTAATTTTACCTCCCACCTTTTCTTTTCCCATTCCATTTCCATCAACAATTTTGTACTAACAAACACAGTAAATACATTTCATTTCTATTTTTATTTCCGTTTCTATTTCCGTTTCTGCCTAATGAACGAGCCCTTAAAGTTATGATTGTTTGGCCAATAAAATTTTATTTTTTTATTCTATTGGAATTGCATATTACTTCAAATGGTGGAATATGTTGTATTCTCTCATGCATTCTATAGAAATATATTCTTTTAATAAAATTGCCATTTTCGTAAACTGCTACTACCACTCAAGCTACCATTGTCAAATATAGAAAACTTGAGTCTTTCTTGCATACCAAATGCACCCAAAATTTTTTCATGTAAAAGTTTTCTCCTCCTCACTTGAAAAATTTTAGATTTAAAGTTAGTTTTATATGCATATAATTTGCTTATCAAATATACAACCAAAGCTTAAATCAATGGTAGAAAACTTGCCAAGACTAAATTTTCAAAGAAGATTGAGATGGTATATGACCAACAAAACAAACATAAGCCCTAAGATCTCAAGAATTGGATCCCCACTAAAGATACAGTTGGACAGAGTGAAGTGAGTCTTCCCAAATAGTGAATTTAGTTAGACCATGACCAGCTAACTTCGCAAGAGAGTCTGTACTAAAGTTTGCTAGAGCTAGAATAATCATCAGTATAACCCAAGTGTTGTTCTCATCTTGGACGAGTCCATCAAAACTAGCCATTTCAAGGAGTTTGATAACGTCGAAGGATCTAAAACACAGGTGATCGAGAGTATGATACGAGCATAGGAGGCGTTGCTAGAGCTAGAATAATCATCAGTGTTGACGACATCGATTACTATTTGATTTGTCCAAGTCTCTTTTATAAGCTCCTTCAAAGGGGATTGGATCCCGTGCGATACTTTAGAGTACCTTACGAGGAGAGAGAAGAAATAAGGGGGTGGCTCCCACACATGGGACCCACCCCTATCTCTTCTCTCTCTATTCTAGCTCTAGCAACACCTCCTATGCTCGTATCAGAGTAATCAATCCAAATCTCAATTGTTCTACAAATCTTGTGATGATTAAACTCCAACATCTTACAAATATCTCCTTAGGTTATAAATTTTCTTAATTTCAGGATTGTACTTATTGAAGTGTGCAGCCTTAATTAGTTGTGCACTTGCGTGTTCATGTTCATGCTCACGCACTTGTTTTTAGAGCTTAATTAATTTGACTTCTTGTTTTTAATGCTCTTACAAGTTATTTTGCTTGTAAGTAACCCTTTAATGCCTCTTCTCTTATGAAATATCTTTTTCCACCAACAAAACAGAGAAAAAAACTAGTAAATTAGGGAAGAAAAAGAATTGGGAAAACGTTAAAAAAGCTACATTATAATCTATATCACTAAAAAAGTTATACATATTAGAGACTTTGTATATGAAATTTTAAAATATATTATATAAAATAATTACTATTTTTTGTAAGAACCTATAAAATAATTACTATTATTATAGCTTAAAATTTTAAAAAAAACTTTGCTAGTAGGTTTTTTAGCCTTAACTATATATGGTTATTGGCCAAAAAAATGTCTTAAATATTGTTAGAATTTTTTACCCCTCTCCTTCTTTTTTTACCAAAGAAAAAAGATATACTAAAAGCTTTAGTTTGTATAAAGAAAGGTGCTAACCAAATTTATTTTAACTTTTGAAATATAATATAAAATAATTATTATAATTTTAAAAATAAATAATTAAATTTATTTTATTTCTCTCTCTCTTTTTGTAATTTATTTTATATAGCGTATAATTTTCTAGACTAATTTTAGAAGACGCCAGATCACATACAATACATGTGAGTGGGTGAGTGATTGAATAGAATGTAGAGTTTAATGTCTAATCATTTAATTAAAGTGATGGATAGAGATGATGGTCACCTTCCTTGGTTGGTTCTTATAGTCTTCTTCAAGTTCATTGAAACTTAGAAACATGAATGCATGGGCACAACAAGATAAGGGTTTGAAAAGATGTGCAATATATTATCAGTGAAAGACATAATAGAACAAACGAGAATGAATTTAGTGTTGTACAATATTGAAAAGTAAGAAGAGAGATAGATACGTGATTTTGAATAAATTTTACATCAAGTAAGGCCTACATATAAAATTCACCTTTATATTTACCTTTTTTTTTTTAAATTTTTTTAATGTTGTACAACATTGAATCTTTCTCCGGAACAAACCTACAATGTAACGCATGCATAAAAGAAGAAGTGTCATTCTTTTGGTGTACACACAAATATATCACACACTTGCCTTTATATATATGCTACTAGAAGCTTCAAAGATTTTGAGGAATTATAGCTTGGACAGATACTGTCATGCCACACATGGCTTAGCTTGTTGGTGGCTAGTATTATTATTTTCTCCAACAAGAATCAAAACATGCATGCCTCCACATTATCCCACTATACTTTTGTTTTTTCATCTTTAGATTATGATATCTATTAATTAGAACGGACATGATAACTACTAATCTCTCAAATAATACAAAGCTCATTACCATAAGGGTAATTCTCTCAACAAATGTGGCTCTATCCCTTGTGATCTCTCTACATATCAAATGGGAAAAGCATTGATTTAAGGAAACAAAATTATTATAATTTGTGTCACATTGCATTGATCAACTCTACTTAATTATAATAAAGTGCATATATATATATATATATATATATATACACTAGAGGTTTCGCATACACGTACCGTGCATATAATTTATTTTTTAATTTTTTAAAAAATATAATATAAAATATTATTATTATATTTTAAAATAATAAATTATTGAATCATAGGAATTATTTATTTTTCCACTTTGATAGTAACTATTAACCATGTCTATTTTCTCTCTCCTTACTCCCACATCACCCATCAATTTTTTTTGTATTTAATAAATTATTAAATATTCATTTTGAGGGAGACCATTGACAAAAAAGGTCCAGAGCCATATATATATATATCTATATGTATAGAAGATATATATACCCATGAAGATCTTACCTAGATGGATGATCCCTAGCTAGAAGATTCTCCAAAAGGGATGTGATTATAATAAATAAATTAATAATTAGCATAGTAGTCGAGTAATTAATTGGACAGAGACTAGTTCTTGTTCTAGTTAACTATGTATACACTTGTGCAAGTGTATATATTAATTTGTTAGTGGTTTCTGGTGGAAAGCCAATTAGAAAGTAATTAAAAATTGTTCACTTTATACTTTATAGCATACCATCTTAGAAGAAAGCGGAATGCCGCGGTGGCTGCAAAATTAATCTCTATCCAAAGCCTATATTTCAAAATTAAAAACACAGAAAGGGGAAGAGATTAATTAAAAAGGAAAGAAAGAGAATGGAATGGGAGATTAATTTCTTTTTTTATTTATTTGCCTTTTTGAAGTATTCTAGAATGTTTTAAATTTAGGGTATTTAATTTAATGTTGTAAAGGATAGAGAATAGAGGTTTAGTACTGATGAATCAGTCTCCCTTCCTACAGCTCCAGCTCCCTGAATGCAACCTGCAAAGAATCCACGGCGGGAGGAGGCTTCCGTGGTAGGACTCCGATGCCAAAGTCAGGTGCCGAAAGTGATTTGTATAGTAAGAGAGTAAGGATTCAGTGTCGAACCTGAGGAAGCTAACTTGACTTATATAGGCTTCGCCAGGGGTAGATTGGACCTTTCCGGGGGAGGTTGTTTGGCGGGAACCACGTCAGCATAACCAACCCCGGAAAGTACGGAGGCGTGCGTGGATAACGCCTGTGACGTTGACAGGCGGTCCCTCAGATCGGAGGGAGCCAGGTGGGTTCGACGTCGGAGCCAAGTCGGATGGCTCGTGACTGGCGAGGTGGCTCGAAAGGTCGGACCGAGCCTGATGGCTCGTCAAGATGGCTCTGCCGTATCAAGTACTACGGTACTATTGAACTTCAGTGGATCCCTCTAATCATGTAGTGTCATTTATTAATATTAATAAAAGCTCACATTAATAAAGACCTACCTTGAATGGATTAGAAACCAACTGATTTGAGGAATGTACTGAAGTTTAATACTACCGTACTATTGAACATCTAGTCGAGAATATATAGAGATAATTGAAGAGTGAAGACTAAAAGTTAATCCCATTATCTTCCTCTTCAATTTCGAACTTCTTAAACAAGGGAGAATATATTATTCTTCTCCAATCTTCTCCTCCCTAATATTTAATCTAATAAACATATATCCTAAATTCTTTTCTTTTTTTTAGTTTGCTTAGGGTATCAGCCATCACTAACAGAAGTGAACTAATTCTCTTGCATTATAGATTACTTTTTGAAAAAAAAAAAAAGTTTCAGTACTAACTACGAAATCCACTCTATATATATTGCAAGGAATCGAACCATTAACAAAATATATATTCAAGAAACCCAACTAAATTTTTAAATTTGAACTCGTATCCATTATTAGCCGAAGAAAGTTTAAAATAAACACTTTTTTTAATTATGACTCTAGTATCTAATGAATTCATTAGAAAAACATACAAGCTGATATATAATCAATCTAAGATCTTAATAAGTTTTTACCTTAAAAACAGTACACAAATATATAATAATTTATATGTATAGGTTTTGTGTGCTGATAACTCATTTGCAACTACCCCCCCTTCCCTTCAAACTTTACGGTTTGTACAAAAAATCCTTTGGTTAACTTTTTTTATTCAAAACTCTAACAGAAGATAGACACATTAATAATTATTTAAGAAATTTTTTTGTACTAAGACCTAAAATTTAGGAAGTTTTTTCAGCTTTTCATTCATGGGACTGATTATGGAAAGCCCAACTTCTATTTCTCACTATCTCTCTTACTTTTCTTTTCTCTTGAATTTTTTATTAAAGTAATTGTAAAAGAAGAAAGAGATCATGTGTAGACACAAAAGCTCAACCTCTTGAGGTATGTTTGGTATGCTTTGAGAAGTGGGGAGGTGAGGTTGAGCTTCCTAGTTGAGAGGGAAGCTTGTTGCCATGAAAATTGAGAGGCAAGTGGAGGGAAGGTAAGGTAAAGTTTGGTTTAAAGACCAAAATGTCCTTAAAAATTTTGTGGCTTTTAAAAAGTAAGGGCAAAAAAAGTATTTCGTACTTTTATCTTCTATTTCCCTATCTTCTTCCCACCTACCAAACAATATTACTTTTACATTCCACTTCCATTTCCCTGCAACCAAACATACTTTTTATCACTTACTTCCACTTCCATTTCCACTTCCACTTCCCACCAAAACACTCACCGAATACCAAACGCCACCTAAGTATCATCCTCAAAGAACTATAGTTAAGAATATAATTGAGTACAAGTGAAAAAGTAATTACTTAAGTCAAGCTAGCAAAATCGAAAGATTGGTTGATTTAGCAAGGAAACGAAAATAAATCAAAATTAATTAAGAGCTAACAGTGAGAGAATAGAACTCTTAGGATTGTAATTACACCTAACACTTCTATTATGGTGGCTAGTTGCTCTTAACTACTCAATTTAATGTCTTGATATTGATCTTAATTAGCCCCTAAATTCATTATATAGTCTTTCAATCCTCTGATTAAATCTCTTATATGTTTATATGAGAACTTAACTTCAAAGATTGCATTAAGACTTAGCTAAAATGACTCAGCAAGTATATTTCTATCCTTCGGATAAATATAACTAATGAACGCATTAATTATTTCAACTCGCATGAATCAATTCATTTAATTTGTCGACGAATTAATTTATTTTGATATGTCTAGTTATAACCCTCCTCGGGTCCTAACTTGTAAGATTTTTAGGCAATTAATTAATTGGCCATGACATGATAATGGATTGAATAATAATGAATTTCTTATTGCGTCAACATGTGTTTGCTTTTTTAATTTTGCAAGTTTTGCCAAATCAAAACTGGAAAGAGATTTGCATAAAAGAAGTAGTTCTAGTGGGAGATCCTATATATATATAGACTCTCTGGATTACATTACAATTCAACAAATAATTATAATATCTTTGAACAGCTGTAATACTATTGGTTAGCTAGATATTTCCAAGCTCAAAAGTAATTCACAATACTTATCCTCAAATTAAGGTAATGGGAGGAGGGAAAAAATTAAAGTAGCCAATGAGATTAGTCACTTGTATTGAAATGATTATTATTTAATTAATTAATTAATAACTTTTGTAAATATATGAGAGAATTACCAATTTATTCCTTTTAATCCTTTAAAAAAAACCACACACATATTGATGAAAAAAATTTAAAAAACCAAAATAGAACAAAAAAAACTTTCAAAAATTAAATTAGTCATTTTTATCTTTCAAAAATTAAATTAAAACAATGGCGAAAAGTTCATTTTGGTCTCTTATGTTGTACTCAAGTTTCATATTGGTCCTTTATGTTTCAAAAAGTTTAAATTAGTCCTTTATGTTGTACAGAATTCCAAATTGGTCTTTCCGTCCAATTCCGTCAATTTCTTAAGTTAATTGCTGACGTGTCCATTTAAGCTGATGTGTCATCGCCATGCCATCTTCTATTTCATTATTTGTGATAACGTGACGATGACGTGGTATGACACATCAGCTTAAATAGACACATAGGAGAGATAATATGTCCACCTCAGTAAGCCACATCAGTGCTTAACGGAAGACATGGACGGAATTGGACGGAAGGACCAATTTGAAACTTCTGTAAAATATAAAGGACCAATTTAAACTTTTTGAAACATAAAGGACCAAAATGAACTTTTAACCTTAAAACAATCTATATTTTTAAATTTAAGGACTAAATTAATAATTTTCTTTTGAAGTTTGGTGGTTCGGCTGAAAAGACATATATATGTCCATATGATCCACCATTTTCTTAAGCAACCTATTTGTTGAATATAAAATACTTATTATTAATTTTTAAATAATAAATTGAATAATAAGAAATTATACATTCTCATCTTTTTAATAATTGCTCATCATATAAATATATTTTCTCTCTCTCACATTCTTGCATCATATATTTTTCTTATATGTTTTAAGATATCAATGGTCGAAGGACCAATAATTATATTAATATAGATTAGAGAATTCGCATGTATATTCGTGCAAATTTATTTTTTAAAAAATATAATGTAAATTAATTATTATTATATTTTTAAATAATAAGACATTATAAAAATTAATTTATACAATGAAATTTTAGTATATGAATGGAAAGAATGTATATAAATGAATTTTCCATTGAGGTTTAATTAGAGGGTAATGCTATAAAGTTATCAAGAGTTCAAGCTCACCATCTATCAGTTGTTGGATTTTTCTGGAGATCTGTGCTAAAATATTTTTTCTTTTTAAAATTTAAGATGACATAAATCTCAAATCAGATCCAACAACTTACAACTGGTGAGTTTAAGTTCTTAATTAAATTTGTTTGTTTAGCATATCCAACTTTATATATAGGAGGACCCCACAGCATTCATCCAATTTGGAGATAAAAAAACTTCAGTTCCCACTTTGTGTGGCTCCTTTTTTAACACATGATCACCAATTCCCTACATGCATGATCACTATCAATTATCAAAGTTAACATAGGTAAAAGTATTTTTTTCTCCAAAGTCCAAACTATAGGATTTATGTTACTTTAGTCCCTATTTTTTTTTTTGTCAATTTTATTCCTAAATTTTTAATCTGCATAGAATTTTATCTTTCACTGTCTTCGTCTAAATTATTAACGATAGATATAAATAAATTAGTAATGTGTGTGTATATATTTACATATATGCAAAGTAAATAAAAAAAAAAAGCCCTTTAATCATATTCCGTGATGATTGATCACTTTTTAGAGGAGAATAGATAAAGCGAATGTATTGTGTGACGGTCTAAGAGAGATAAATAGATTGGAAATTAAGTTTTTTTTTAGAGGAGAATAGATCGTAACAATATATTTAATATACTGATTGGTGTATATATCAAGCGTACCTTTAATTTGGTCCAATATTTAGTAATATTACAGGGATGGGATGATCCATCGAATGGCCCTATTGACAATCGGTACATGCTTGATATTTGCCTTCACTAGCTAGCCATGTCTCCACATGTGATATAATCGTATTTTAATCCAAAAAATTAAAAAGAAAAGGTGTAAGTTCCATATGTTTCCAAGAGAAAAAAGTATACTTTAGAGTCAAATTACTTTTTGGTACATGAAAAATTGGTCAAATTACAATTTAGTCATTGAATTTTAGAAATAAACTATTTAGTCCTTAATTTACACTGTCGTAAACTATTTAGTTTCTGAGATGTTACCTGTTAATTCATCGCATAACGTGGGCGTTATGTGCTGATGCATGTGGTGTTGTTAATTTGCCACTATATATATGTTGCGACCTCACCTTGTCATATCATTTAAATATGGCAAAAGTACCTTTCCTAACCCCAACGTTTGGGGGTCCTATCAGTTTCGCCCCTAACGTTTTTTCGCTGTCAATTGTAACCCTAACGTTTTACGTTTCTGCCAATGTCACCCTTTTCACTAACACCGTCAAATATTTAACAGTTTTCGCTGACGTGGCATCCTATGTGGCAAAACGTTTCTTTTTTCTGTCAATTGTAACCCTAACGTTTTACATTTCTGCCAATGTCACCCTTTTCACTAACACCATCAAATATTTAATAATTTTTGCTTACATGGCATCCTATGTGGCAAAAAAATCTGACTTGATATATTTTTTTTCCACATCAGATTTCCTACTCATCTTTTCTCCATCAAAGTTGTGTCGTTTTGACCTCGGCCTATTCCTTCTAAAATATAACTCAAACGCACGCGCTATTTTGCTCATAAAAACATCGGAGATGTTATCCATTCTCTATTTTAGGGTAACGTCTCCGACAAAGTAGAGAATGGGTAACGTCTCCGACAAAGTAGAGAATGGATAACGTCTCCGATGTTTTTATGAGCAAAATAGCGCGTGCGTTTGAGTTATATTTTAGAAGGAATAGACCGAGGTCAAAACGACACAACTTTGATGGAGAAAAGATGAGTAGGAAATCTGATGTGGAAAAAAATATACCAAGTCAGATATTTTTGCCACATAGGATGCCACGTAAGCAAAAATTATTAAATATTTGATGGTGTTAGTGAAAAGGGTGACATTGGCAGAAATGTAAAACGTTAGGGTTACAATTGACAGAAAAAAGAAACGTTTTGCCACATAGGATGTCACGTCAGCAAAAACTGTTAAATATTTGACGGTGTTAGTGAAAAGGGTGACATTGGCAGAAACGTAAAACGTTAGGGGTACAATTGACAGCGAAAAAACGTTAGGGGTGAAACTGACAGGACCCACAAACGTTGGGGTTAGGAAAGGTACCTTTGCCTTTAAATATTTAAAAGTAATACTAAATAGTTCATGTATTTGTCATCATATATGTTACCACTTTCAACTAATACAATGACTACTTAGTATTACTTTTAAATATTCAGATGATGTAACAACATGGTGGCAAATTAACGGCGACACATCAGCACATAACAACCACATCATGTGATGACTTAACAGGTAAAGTCTCAGGGATGGACTAAATAGTTGACAGAAGTGTAAATTCATGGACCAAATTGTCTATTACTAAAATACAGAGACTAAATAATAGTTTGACCAATAATTCGGAGACAAAAAAAATAATTTACCTCAACTTTATTATAAAATAAGGTGAGTATTTGGAGACAAACTCACCAGTTACAAACCGTTGGATCTGTGTCATTTTATATTTAGAAAAAAAAAGTATTTTAACATTGATCTCCAGATAGATCCAACAGTTGACAAATGATGAGTTCGACCTCTTGATAGCTATGCCACAACTGAAGTTTCTTTTTTTGTTTTAATGTTTTCTTGCTTCTTGGAATTGCAATGTCTTTTGTTTTCTTGAAGACCTCATCCATTATAAATACCAATGTGTGTCAAAACTGAAGACCACTCAAGTCAAACATCATTCAATTAAAGAGAGTTATAATTAAGTTCTAAGAGAGAGAGAGAGATAGTGTTTGTGGTGTGGTTTTGGTATATATATAAGAAGTTAAGAAAGATGGGTACCATATCTTCAAACAACCTTAGCCAACATGAAGGTTTTGACATTGAGAAATCTATTGTGCCTTCACATACCTACGATGATGATGGTCGTCCTCAACGAACTGGTATACAAATCTTTTTCACTCAAATCTTAATTTTCCTCTCTCACGCATTCCTATATTCTCAATTCCCTCATTCATATATATATATATATATATATAACGGATATGATAAGGCAAATTGTTTGGTGTTAATTTAATTGTTTAAATTTAATCTTTTAATCATGAAAATATCAAAGTTAGTTTCTGACTTTTTGTATATCATAATCTTTTAGAAAAGGTACAAATATGAAATGGAGGGATAAAATCATAATCTAAGTCATCTTTTAGAGGCTAAAATTGATATTTTCGTCATGAGCCAATGACCAAATCGGGACAATTAAAATTTTTTAAGAAATAAATGTGATATTTATGTGATTTAAGGACTAAAATGAAACAAATAAAAACAAAATAATTAATAATGTACTCTATAATGTGAGAGAGATGGTGAGATTTTGTAACTTGAGAATCCAAATCGGACTGCAATATGAACTATTGATTCATTTCAATAAAATCACGTTTTTTTCTATCAATAGTTTAGATTACAACTGAAGTACACTTCAACTGATGATGATCGCGTATAGCAATAACTGAATGAGATGGTTAATTGGTGGTTGCAGGAAGCGTTTGGACAGGTAGTTCACACATAATAACCGCAGTGATAGGGTCAGGAGTGCTATCTTTGGGTTGGGCCATTTGTCAATTGGGTTGGATTGCTGGGCCTTCAGTAATGATTATGTTCTCTTTGGTCACTTTCTACACTTCAACTTTGCTTTCTGATTGTTATCGCACTGGTGATCCTATTTCTGGCAAGAGAAACTATACCTATATGCAAGCAGTTCGCTCCATTCTAGGTATGTACATACAATATACCCATCTACTATGGAAAACAGATTCGTTGAAGTACTTCAGCAGTTCGTGCGCACGCAGTTTTAATAACTTGTATGATTCTTTTTGTACAATTCTATATATATGAATTTTATTGGGGTATAATAATTATGGTTGGTGCAGGTGGATTTAGTGTTACATTGTGTGGGATATTTCAGTATTTGAATCTTGTGGGAATTGCAATAGGATACACAATTGCGGCATCTATTAGCATGATGTAAGTTTTATCTTTGTATGTATAATACAAAATGATATGTAGTTTTGTGGGTTAAATTTTAATTATTTTTTCCATGGATTTTTGGTGACGAATTAATGTATAGGGCAATAAAAAGGTCAAATTGCTTTCACAACAGCGGCGGAAAAAACCCTTGCCATATGTCAAGCAACCCATACATGATATCTTTTGGGGTAATTCAGATATTTCTTTCTCAGATTCCAAACTTTGACCAAATATGGTGGCTCTCTATAGTTGCTGCACTTATGTCTTTCACTTATTCATCCATTGGTCTTGCTCTTGGAATTGCCAAAGTTGTAGGTAATTAAATCATAATCCTTCTTTTTAGGTCAAAACCTCAAATTAGTCTTTTATGTTTATACGAAGTTTTATATTGGTCCTTTATGTTTCAAAAAGTCTAAATTGGCCCTTTATGTTTGCAAAAAGTTCCAAATTGGTCCTTCCGTCCACTTCCGTCAATTTTTTAAGTTAAGTGCTGACGTGTCCATCTAAGCTGACATGTCATTACCACATCAGCGCCACGTCATTGCCACGTCAACACATATGATATTAGATAATGACGTGGCGTGACACATCAGCTTAAATGGACACGTAGGAGAGATGAAATGTCCACGTCAGCATTTAACGGAAAAAAATAAACGAACTTGAAAGGAATGACCAATTTGGAACTTCTTGCAAACATAAAGGACCAATTTAGACTTTTTGAAACATAAAGGACCAATATGAAATTTCGTGCAAACATAAAGGACCAATTTGAGGATTTGACCTTCTTTTTAATAAAATGAATTCTAATCATTTCAAAACTATTTTTTTAATTATTATTCTAATTCTAATTAATTATCATATTATTGAATGAATTCATTAAAAAATAAAATTATTGAATGAGATTTTGGTGGGTTATACTTATTGAACAGAAACGGGTAGTTTCAAGGGCAGCCTCACAGGAATTAGTATTGGAAGTGTAACTGAGACCCAAAAAATATGGAGGAGTTTCCAAGCTCTTGGTGACATAGCTTTTGCCTATTCCTATGCTGCTGTCCTCATTGAAATTCAGGTACAACTTTTCTCTAATATAAATAAGACACGTGATAAAAAGTGTTTAAATGATTAATTACAGTAAAGAGAGAATGTAGAAAACCACATTTTACATGATCAATCATAAAAGAGAATATAAATGAAACATATGATTACATGAACCTTATGATAAAGATATTAAGAACTTCAGCCAAGTCTTTTTCCCCATTTTATGTGCAAATAAAAATACTTTTTATATCCCTAAAATTTTCACAAATTATATATATATATATATATATATATATATATATATATATATTTTCTCATTTTCTTTATTGTAAGTTTTGTCTTAAAAATTACTAATTATAATCGATTTCTTCCTATTACCCTTAATGTTGTCTAAGTTACTAACATTAAATAATAATGTGATACCACATATATAGTAGTAATGATTTATCATCACTCAAAATCTATAGAATACACCAAAATGACATCTTTTTTTCTCAATATAAAGAAGTGACGTTTTAAGTAATAAATAATATTAATTAATACGAAGAAGCGACGTTGTTTAATTTTGAGTGATGTGTTATCATTAATCTATATTATATTTATATGTGTGATGTCATATCATAATTTTTTATTAATAATTCAAATAATGTTAAGTGTTAGGAGGAAGTAAGTTATAATTCAAAACCTTTGAGCAAAAATTAATTGTAAAAAAAAAATTAAGGACTAAGTCAAAAAGTGGTGTAAAGTTTGGAAACAATATATATATATATAGTAGACTTGATTATGGACCTAAAAGTCCGTCCGGCCCAATAGTTTCAGCCTGATAAAATTGCAATATGATCTCAAAATTAAAAGTCCAATTGTTGAAAAGTTCTAATAAAAATGGACTAGACTCGAATTTTTTTAAGCTGGCCAGAACTGATCAATCTCTCTGTATCATTCAAAATGAAGCAAAATTGTGTAGATAATCCAGATAACTTAACCAAAAACAATATATAAGACAATTCATTCATTCATTATAATCTAATATATATAATTAATATTCCACAGGACACCTTAAGGTCCCCTCCATCAGAAGCCAAGACCATGAAGAAAGCAACAAAAATAAGCATAGCAGTGACCACAACATTTTACATCCTATGTGGTTGCATGGGATATGCAGCATTTGGAGACAAAGCACCTGAGAATCTCCTCACAGGTTTTGGTTTCTACAATCCATTTTGGGTCATAGATATTGCCAATGCAGCCATTGTGATCCACCTTGTTGGAGCATACCAAGTCTTCTCCCAGCCCATTTTTGCCTTCATTGAGCAATGGGCCTCCCAGGCCCAATTTGACCTCTTCAACACAGAAACCATCAAGATCCCACTGATCCCAGGCCTCAATCTGAGCCCATTTAGGCTTTTTTGGAGGACATGCTTTGTGGTGTTCACCACTGTGGTCTCAATGTTGCTTCCATTCTTCAATGATGTTGTGGGGATAATTGGGGCATTAGGGTTTTGGCCTTTGACTGTGTATTTTCCTGTGGAGATGTATATAGCACAGAAGAAGATACCAAAATGGAGTGGGAAGTGGGTGTGTTTGCAGATTCTGAGTGTGGCATGTCTTATGGTATCTATTGTGGCTGCTTTGGGATCATTGGCTGGTGCTTTGCTTCATTTGAAGAAATACAAGCCATTCCAATCTAACTATTGAAGGTAATTCTCCATCACCATAAAAATTACCTCATTAATGGGGATTGTAAGAAATTGAAGAAAAAGATGTAGTGGGATGGAGATAGATAGATACATGAATGGATGATGGATGTGGTTTTGTGTAATTGTCAATTTCATGGGGAAAATGTTTAGATCTTTTATGAAATAAATTTCCATAACCACTGGTATCCAAAAGTCGATTGGATTATGCTTAATCTAGTTCGAGTTAGCTGAAGTTTCATAACGGGAGTATAGCTCTGTTAACAGGAGGCTTTTTCGTACACAATATCTAAATTCAAGACCTTACTTAAAAAGAATAAATTATCTACCACTTCAACCGACCACGATTAGTAATAAATTACTATTTTGATATTTTAAAGATGCACTTGGTTTCAATTCAAACTCTAAAAGATTAAAATCCTCAATTTCATTTTTGAAAGAATGTTTCCCGAACAATTTAGTCCTTATCTTAGTTATAAAATGGACATATTACAAATACTAACATATTCACTTTATTTAATTACTATTTACTCCCATATGATTACTAGAGATGACTATTGAATAGGATCGGTTGGATGTGATCCCTTTATCCAATTAAACCGATTTAATTGGATAACTAAATAAATATCTAATTCATCTAATATTTTAATTGATTTGATTGGATTTAAATGGGATTAAATGATCAATTTATTTTTAAAAATAAACTTTTTACTATTAAATATTTTTTTCAATCTATGAAAATATACATTTCTCATAATAAAATTAACATTAAGGGTGTTTGGTATGGTGTCATCTCATAACACCAAAAATATTGTGTCATATGAAATGATACCCTTGAGTGGAAGAACTTTTTTTTATTTTACCAATTTTATTCCTATTATATCTTATACTTTTTAACAAAAATTATTAACACACCATATTTTTTCACGCTTATTTAAATCATTTTTTGCATATTTAAATTATTGTTATTTTTAGTTATACTAAACTATATGATTATTTAAAATGTTGATGGTTTTTTAAATTTAAAATTACAATGAAATTTAAAAAATAATCATAGAATAAATATGATAATTAATTTACTTATATTTATAAGGATAAATTTTGAAGCTAGAATAATAAATGATATAGTATCTAAGATGACACTATTTTATATCAAATATTTACGAGTATTAAAAATAACCTCGTGGTCGTTGTGTATACATTGGGAGTTGAAGATCTGTTTCCACATGCTAGCTTTAACACACTAAGTTTTTAGCCAGTAAATATAACTATATATAATGGATCCAAAGGGCAAGCGCAATTTTGGGGCATAAATTCATATCAGAAGGCAAACACTTTGGGGCTATAGACATTGAATTTCAGTTAAATAGTGAAAACTATACATACTTGTCTTTTGATAACTAATAGAATCAGATAGTTGAAGATGTTTCATCAGCTTTTGAATTTAGATGCATAAATTTAGGAAAGCCTGTGGGAGGAACTGGAATGTAGTAGTAACACATTTTGATCTCAATCCACAAGATGGTATATATATTCAATAGATCGTACTATATCACAAGGTAATAAAATGGACAAACAAAAACAGATCATCACTCATGAGCCCTCACAGAGATAAATGAATAAAATTGACATAAAGAGGGATCCCCACAATCATATTTTACAACATGCTACATTCATAAACAATTCTGTGTGGAAACCCCCTCCCCTATATTTGGAACAACATGAATTACACCAAAGATTATTACTTCCTGGTGTGACCTTGGGATCAAACAAGGAAGCAATTTTCACCACCAATGCTTTTCAACTTCAATCAAAACAAATCATGCAATGGGGGAGGCAGATGATACAGGGATAATGTTGTACCCTCTCAACAGAATCATAGTATTCAGAAGTTCATCAGAGATTAGAAAAGCTCCTCTGAATTGAACTTATTCCATGCTTCCTGTTACAAATTGTCAAAACTTTTAGGTAAGCATAAAGTCATCATAGTATTGTGAACCTAGAAAAACAATATACAAATTAGTGTCTAACAAGCCACTTCAGACTTCAGAGCCATCAAGTAGAACATATTTGGAGTCCACTATTGTGAATACATTAGGAGCCACTTCAGAACCAACCTTCATTCTTGTAACCGACTCATGCCACAGGGTACTGAATCAATTTATTCTATCTTTAAAAAGCGTAAGATTAGAGAACATACATCTAGATTTGTAAACTATATAATGGTCAGCAATACCTTGAGTAGGTCAAACACCTTCTCTGCAACATATTTCTGTTGAAGATTGGCACCCTTCTGCTGCACCTTATCAGGATGGATGCACAATGTAGCTTTCCTATAAACTTTTTTAACCGATGCAGCTGTAATCAAATCGGTCAAAGAAACTGGCTGCCAACCACATTCAGGCCAGAGAACCTAACCATCAATCATAAAGGGAACAAGTCAATGAAGTTGCTGATTTATAGAACATGCACATAATAAAAAATTTCTATCCCAATGATTAAAAAGGAAAAGGAGAGAATGTTAGCCCACATTCTTATGTGGAAATAGAATAAGAAAATTCACACATTATTCAAAACAAATATATTAAGTACATACATATTGTAAAGTGGAGAGCAGTGCACGCAAGTTCCCCTCTTTTCCTGCAGCCCAACGCTTAATTTCAAAATCCAACGTTTCAGCAAGCCTCTGAAATCATTCGTAGATGATGATGAAATAAAATCTCATCAGTATCACAAGTTTGTAAAATTTGTTGAAAGAAGAATTGATTGACACAACCGAAATAAACTACTAACATTAAAGTTGAATGCACCCTATCATCATGAAAATACATACAGGTAGAATAGATACTACGGCAGATTAGTTTTCTAATGTAAAATAACACAGGTGCAAGGTAATCTAAACCTGAGGACTCATAAGTCATACATTCTAGGTTATCATTAATGTAACATAAAGAAAGCAGAAACAAGAAAATATAGTTCAACAGGAAATCAGTGAAATAGATGAATGACCCGACTCCTGTAGCATTGATGGGAAGAGCATGATGAATGATAAAATGGGGTCTACATGTAGCTGGTGCACACAGTGAATGTAACATACCCCCGCCCCCACCAAAAAAAGAAAAAGCAAAGAAACTACTTACATGTCTCTCAGCTTGCTCTCTTTGTGTTTGTAAGTCCCGTTGATTCTTCTCGGCCAATGCTTTTGCCTAGCATAAAATTGAACCAGGTATAACATCAACAAACAAGTATTTCTTTGTTTCAAATAAAAAATGAAGAAATCAAATTATATAAACTAAAGTAACACATACTGCTCGCTCCTGAGTCCTCTGGTGACGCTCCAACCTGGCTCTTCTTCTTTCTTCACTCTCCCCTTCAATATCTTGAAAGTCTCCTGATGATGGAGCAGCTTCATCCCATAAAAGAGAGGGAGCAACAGGAATTAAGCAATATGAAACAATAATTGCATTACGATGTCACATAAATGAACATTACATTTACGATGCAAACCTACCTCCAAAAATTGCAGAAAGATCATCAACAATATTAACCGATGATGATGCTTTCTTCATGCTCGAAGATGCTCCTGTAGATTTCCTTGTAACATCTGCCTGAAATTGGGTATCAAATACAGAATCCTGAAATGATTCAGATATAAAATATTAATACACAAATTTGCAGAATTATCATTAAGTTTCAAAGACACGGGTTCTCACTGAAGAGTTAGCCCTAGGAGGCCTCGGAACACTGCTAGCTCTTGTGCCCATGCTGAAGAAGGATTCAAGATCATTTTCATTCTTTTGCTGATTCATCCTTGCAGCTGCCGCAGCTCTTTCTCGGGCCTCTGCAGCAGCCCTTTCTCGAGCCTCAGAAGCAGCCCTTTCCACAGCAGCACGTTCTGCTCTAGCTCGTGCTTCAGCCGCAGCCCTTGCAGCTGAAGCTCTTTCCTGTGCCTCCCTCTCCTTTGTGTCTGCATTTGCTCTTTCCCTTGCGTCTGCAGCAGCCTTTTCCGCCCTTTCCTTTGCCTCAGCAGCAGCTCTTTCACGGGCTTCAGCTTGTGCTCTCTGCACTGCAGCCCTTTCAGCTCGCTCTCGAGCTTCCGCATTAGCCTTTTCGACAGCAGCCCTCTCAGCTTTTAGACGAGCTTCAGCAGCTGCTCTTTCACGTGCTTCTCTAGTAGCTCTTTCTACAGCCTGCCTTGCCTTTTCTCTTTCCCTTGCAAGTCGCTGTAGTTCTCTTTCTTTCTCCTCCCTTTCCCTCTCAAGTCTTCTTTGCTCCTTTTCCTCCCTCTCCCTTTGCTGTTGTTCACGGTCTAACCTTTCCTGTTTTTCTCTCTCTTCTTGCATAGCTCTCTCATCTCTTTCAAATAGCCCACCTTCTTTGCTTCTAGCAGCCTTTGTACTCTCTCTCTCCCTAACTCCCTTTGCATGCCTAAATTTGGCTTCAGCTCTATCCATTGCCTCCTTCATAGCAGCAGCCGCTGAATTCATCTCCAATTCTTCATTAGGAACACCACTTCCATATTCATCATCATTACTATGATTACTGTCCATGGCAAAATCCTCAAGTTCATCAAACTGTGATGTGGTGGATACTCTGGCTGCAGCAGGAGAAGATTTATGACCCTGAGAGAATCCAGTTGAATTAGGAAAAGAAGAAAATTCATTAGCCTTCTTTCTGGCATTTACTGGTCGTGGAGGAGGAGGTCTTGAAGGTGGGGGAGCAGCAGTTGGTTGTGTGAAAAGAGGAACCTCTGATACTGTCAGCCACACATCATCAAGCGGATCCAAATTTTCTTCATATTTTGGCGATGTGTCCACCTGGATATTGGCCTCTTTAAAACCAGCATTATTATATGAAGGGGAAGAAGCCCTTTGGCCAACTGGTTTAATAGAATCAGATGAATATGTGGGCCTGTCAAAGGGGTTCTGTGGAAATTCCCGATCACGGCTTTGAGAATGTCTCTCAGGACTCCTGACGGAAGATTTCTCATCTGGTTCTTTATCTCTAGTCCAACTTGTGCTTGTATTAGTCCTTGAAGGACTGTCAGCCTTTCTGTTATTTCTCTCCGACGAGAATGCAGGTACAGATTTCCCAAGCCCATCAAAGGGATCAATATCATCATATACTCTGCCATTAGAACTTGATGAATTATCACTTTTTGCACTTCTGGAACTACTAAATTTACTAATTTCTTCCAATGGGTCTGTAAAGTGGGCTGCAGAGGAATCCTTTGGGGCCGAAGCTGATTCAAATACTTTGAAAGGGTCATCTGCCACACTAGCGTTTGTTTTAGATGCACTGGCAGTTGGTTCTGAGGAGAAACCAGTATCACGAGCAGGCCTGTGCATAAGCCCGTGCATAAGAATTATGATGCCACGTCAACCAACATGTGAAAATACACAAATACCATTGCAAATACAACAAACCAGTCATCAAAGAAGGGTATAAATTAATATAAACCTTATTTCCTCTGCTTCCTTCCCTTTATTAATTTTATTAAACCCAAGAATGAAGGACGGAAACTCTCCCTCCTCTATTCTCTATTCCACTAGATCTAACTAAATCAGATGTCAGGTACCAGCTGAGTTACAAGACATTTTCAATTCCTAGCTCCAGAAAGACAAAGCAACCTCATGACAACATTTTTTTTTAATCTATACAGATCTGGCACACACCAGAAACCATATAAAATGAACAAAATATTAGAAACACAGAAAATAGAACTAATTAAATTGTATCCCAAGAGTAATTACAAGTGGAAAACGAAATGTAAAGAAGGCCCTATGGATATTCAAAGGGATTGGAAGGCCCTATGGATATTCAAAGGGATTGGAAGGCCCTATTGAGATAATGTTTTAGTTTCCTTTTTGCTTGTTTTCCTTTTATTTTCTATTTCTGAGGACTGCTTGTCCTCGTGTTTGTAATCTTCATTTTATTTAATACAATTTCTTGTTTCTATCAAAAAAAAAAAATTACAAGTGGAAAACACTTGAAATAAGCCAAAAATCTTAAACCTAATGTTAATGAGCTGCAAAAGATTTTCAAATTCTCAACATAATCTAATTTAAACTTTTTAAGGTAGATAATGATCAGTCACCATATCATGCACCACAAGGCACACAGTACTTAATTTTCTTAATTAAAAAAAAGTATCATTGAAGGAAGAAAGTGAGTATAATGAAATACATGAGACTTGAGAAGAGGACAAGGAGTTTTCTACAAACAAAATATACTAACAAAACGAAAAAAGAAGACCCTAACTCAACAAAGTCTTCTTTCCAATCCCTTTGAAGATCTATAAGAGATACTCTTCTAAACAAACCATGTCAAGAAACCCACAAGGAAGATAAAAAGGCGATTTTCTCCCAAAGAAGATGAGGTGGGAGAGATTTATTGCTAAAGACTCTAGCACTTCACTCTAGCCTAAGACTCCACAGAATTGCGAGTATTGCATATTGCCAAAGTGCTTTATGCTCATTGTTCCTCCCAAAGCCCACAAACTTGATAGCTAGGAATGTACCAAGGTCAGCTGGGCAGATCCAATTCTATTCAAAATAACCAAACAGTTTATTCCACATACATCTAACAAACCTAACCACTTCACAACGCAAAATGAAGTGGCTATTCGTCTCAAAGCTTCTAAAGCACATCTAACACATATCAGGTGATAAGGCTTTGCTAGGACGTCTAGTCTGGAACAGATCATTAGTGTTAATTTTGTTAAGTACCTTTGTCCAAATAAAGGCCATTACCTAAGAGGGAGTTTTGATTTTCCAAAAGAAATTAGAGTATTAGTCTATTAGACAAGACTTTAGAAGTAGAATTTGGGCATGTCGTTAAGTTTTTGAAAAAAGAAGAACAAGTAGAGGAGCCTGAATATTCTAAGTTCCGAATCCTTCTATCAGGAAGCAATAATTCCTGTCAACAAAGCAACATCATCCAAAAGTCTATCATTAAAATTTCAAAAAAAATGAAAATTCCAAGAGATTTGGTCACCAAAACATATGTAAAATTCAGAAATTGGAGCATTACGTAAATACCACAAAGTCCTTATGTGACTTGAGGGTTTTAGCCTAGGACCCAATTCAAGGATGCCACAAAGATTATAACTTTAAAGAAAATCATCTCATTTGTATCTCCTCTACCTCTTCCAAACTCCTTTCAAGTGCACTTTTTATCCAATAAAAAAAAACAGCAAGAATAACTAAGTGTTAACTTTAAGAATCAATTGGATAGATTAATGCAAGGTTCAATATCGTGCAAACAACAAAAATCAACCACACTTAAAAATGCAGAAAATCCTATATATCTTAAATATATAAATCAAGAGGTAATGCATGATTTACAATAGCAACTCCTAGAGGCACTAAAACTGAATCCTTCACTCCCAAACAGACTGTACATTACAGAGAAGAAGGTATTACCTAGTCAGCAAAAAGAAGGTTCCACAAACCAGTATAGAATCCATCAAGTACCCATGTCCAAACAACTAACATTAATTTCAAGCTGGTTAATCAAAAGTCATGTTATGAATAAAATTAAAATAAGAAGAAACTGTCCATCAATCCGTTAATAACATTAGTAGATTATATTCAGGAAGGCTCCTGCCAATGATTTGTGTTGGCCATGTGAAATTAAACTCGGTCATCAAGCACATGTTTACACTAGAAAGACTAACTTCTCTAACTGAGCTTAAAAAAGATCAATGTGTCACCATTTACAAAGAGCTTAAAAAAGATCAAGTGCATTTGAGATCCCTGTGATACATGACTGGCTGGCTAGCTTATATAGCAAAAGCTACAAAAATATGGCACACTTGAGTAGTAAGTAAAATTCATCTCATCATGCATGTAAACAATAGCTGAACTTACTCTTTTAACTGCAGTAGGAAGACAGACAAGCACATGTTTAGAGCAAAAATTCTGGCATATTTAGGCCGCTATTTCACAAGCCAAAATCACATTGGTATCATACCTTTCACCAGCGAGGCCACTTCCTCCGAATCCAGGTATTAAATCATCAAAATCTCGAATACCTTTATCATCCTTTTCCGATCTCTTCCCACCTGCACTCTTCGATTCACGCTCTGAGTTACCAAACCCACCAAGAAGATCATCAAAAGAGCTGCTACCACTTGCTTCTGGAGCCGAAGATGCCGACGCAAAAACATCTTCATACTTAACTTTAGACGAGCTTTTTAACCCAGGGACACCGTCAAAAATGTCATCGTCATAGACGGGTTTATCATACACCGGCGAATTCGGAGACTTGGGACCAAAATCACTAGACCCCGGAAACATGGAATCTAAATTGAACGACGAATCAGCTGCTCGACTCTCCGATTTGCTCGTGTTTCTGGCGGTTCCCCCAAACAGATCTCCAAAACCACCAATATCTTGATTCCTCTGATTACCCGACGATTTAAATAGCGAATCGCCATCATCCATGAAATTCCCACCGAAGGAATTAGAAGTAGCAGTGGATCGGGATGCCCCGCGCGATCCCAAATCGAAGTTAAGGCTACTACTAGTGGTAACATTAGAGGATCCTTTGGAAGCTGCCATTGGCGCCGCTTTGCCTTGCGGTTTGAAGCCGAAATCGGCAGCTAAGAGACCGTCGAAATCGTTCATGATTAGTCTACGCTTATGAAGAAATTGGGGTTAACTATACGCAAAAAAAAACGAAAAATTGGGAATCAAATAAGGATCTGCAAGGGAGTAAGGTATTGAATATGAAGGAGAAATGGAAGAAGAATCATTGAGAAGAGAAGAAGCTAAAGATCTAAGGAAGAGTCTATCTATGTATGTGTTTGCCTCTTACGGTGAAGTGAGAGGAAACATGAAGATAGAAAAATGGTGAAATCTGAACCCTTCCAAAAGAAATTTTCAATTTTAATTTTAATTTTGCTGATTAATGGTTATTAATATTATTATTATGCCTTTCTTTCTTCCTCCTTCCTTTGTCTTAATTGGAGTACAAGAATTTTGCCTTAATAAGCTTGAAAGCTTCTTTGTTATGTCTCAATGTTCAATTTAATGATATTTGAATAGTATATTTCAGAAAAAAAATTTATGGTTATCAATTTTAATTTTAATTTTGCTGATTAATGGTTATTAATATTATTATTATGCCTTTCTTTCTTCCTCCTTCCTTTGTCTTAATTGGAGTACAAGAATTTTGCCTTAATAAGCTTGAAAGCTTCTTTGTTATGTCTCAATGTTCAATTTAATGATATTTGAATAGTATATTTCAGAAAAAAAATTTATTAAACTCTGAGTAAATTATGGTTTTATTTCTTAAAAGGTACACATTATTTTTTAAAAAAGAATAAGTCCATAAAATAATTAAATTATCTTTATCTTTTAAAAAATTACAATCTCGATCAATTTAGTTTCTACTTCAACGTTAACTAATTGAAATTTACAAAAATAGTAACTATAGACAACGGTAATTTCAACAACTACAAGTATAACAAGGGAAGGAAATCTGTTAAAGTACTTCAATGAATCGCGCGCAATTTCAATTTTATGCTTTAAGGTTTTCATGTGGTGGTCATGCTTAGGGATTATTGTTTGGTATACTTTACATGTAAAACACTGTTTATCTTTTGACTTCCTCTTTGTTTCTACTTTAAGTTAAAATGTCGAAAATGCTCCTTCTAATTACTCTCTCTCTCTTTACTTTTTCACCTATCAAGAAACACATTAATTATAAAGTAAGAGTATTTTAGTCTTTTTAAATACTTTACTTTACAAACTTCACATCACATGTTTACATACCAAACACAATTTTTATTTTTACTTTCCTTTACTCTACAATACTTAACTTTATATCCCTTTTGTTTCCATCAGTACATTACTACATTTCTACCATAGATTTACAGAGTAATCCTAGATGTTTGTAGTAACCTCAATAATGTCTATTTTTTTCAAATTGATTCAACGAGATTGTAAAATTGACCAAATTGATATACATTATCTTAAAAGAATTAAGTCTCAATAAATTTAATTCCTAGTTCAATATTAATTATTTAAATTTTATAAAAAGGGTAACTAACACTAAACTATTAGGTCATAAGGGATGAAGATTTGTTAAGTTATTTCAGCAACAGACCGTTTGCAATCCCAACTATCATTTTGTTCAACGTTATAAACAATTGAGATTTCGCATAATCTACTGAATGTCTCAAGACTCGCAATGAACTTTATGAAAATACAACATTTATATAACTAACGAATTATTGCCTGCTTTAATGAAAGATAAGAGCATTTTCAAATAATATTAGGGTTATAGGAATAGAGCTATATTGATGTTTTTCTAGAGGTTTCACAACAAATCCCCCAAGTCTAGTGATGACAGTAAGTATGCTCTAGCAAAATAATTATTTATTTAACTGAATTTCTCTCCTATAACCTCTAATAATTATTTATCCACCCATTTGACATATCACATTTCTAGTTACTAATTTGATCATGTAAATAATTAGAACAAAATTGAGAAAAAAAAAATTTTAAGACAAAATTGACAATAAAAAAAACCTTTTAAGGTTTAAATTGAAAGTAACTACAAACTTTAAAGAATATCTATATATATATATATATATATATATATATATATGGCTTTGGGATTTTTGGTGTCACACAAGCAAAGTGTGACACCAAAAAAATAACTTCCCAATAAATAACCAACTTCTCAATAAATCTATATATATATATATATATTTATAGCTATATTTTATAATTAAAAATACAAAAAAAATATGATTGGAGGATGTGGGAGAGAGAAAACAAGTATGATAGGTGGTTATTAAAAAAAATGGAGATGTGCATCACTTCTCATTTTTTTAAATTATTAAATATTTAATTTTTAATGATTTTAAAATATAATAACTATTTTATATTATATTTTTTTAAAATTTAAGAATAAATTACATGTATGCACGTAGGTGCATGCGAAGCCTCTAGTATATATATATATATATATATATATATATATATAATATGTGTGCAGATATATGTATATATAAGAGAGGGGTTTAGCTAAGGAAAAAACTGAGGTAAATTATTTAAGTGCTTGCTATAAAGTTCTATCAATCACGTGCTTTATTTATATTCTCTTTTTTCAATGATTGGTTATCATAATTTAATATTCTATATTCTCTCTCCCTTATGATTGATTATATAAGTACTTTTTGCCACGTGTCTTATTTTTATTAAAAAACTTCACAATAAACACATAAATAACTTCACCTTAGTTTAATCCACTAGCTAACACTAGTATAAGAATTGATAAACTTACATTGCTCAATATCTTGTTATAATTTTTTTAAAAAAAATAAAATAAAATCCAACTACTTGAGTAAAAGTAACTTGATCTTTCATGTCAAATTTAAAGGGAAAAAAATTGTTAAACAATAACTTTAATAGAAATGAAACAAAAAAAAAATAGCAAAAAAAATAATTATATCTTCAAAAAATCCATAAAAATTACTTTAAAAAAAGTGGTAAGATGGAACATAAAATTATTCGGTGAACCATCATTATTCATTAGACATTACCAAATACCAATTCAAGCTTTGTGTCCATACTGAGATGGAGTTGGGAGACATATCATTCTCAATCAAGAATTTAATAAACCATTTTGGATTCTCTAAGTTTATTCTATGGTCTCTCAATAATTTTTTTAAATGTGTGAGAGATTGAAAGAAAAAAATATATAAGGGAACCACAATGATAAAATTTTACTCTAATGGATTAGTAACCAACTTTTTTTTTTTTTAATATCTTTCTTATCGCGAAGAATTGCATATTTTTCAATTAAGAGAATTCATATCCTTAAATATACCGTCTATGTTTGGACGCGTAAAAAAAATACTTTTTTATTGATTTGAAAATTCAAAAATACTTATAAAATTTTTATCAAATATCAAAAGAATCAAATTTAACCAAAATCACTAGAGAATCTCTTTAAAGAATCAATCATGATTGCCAAATTTAATCTATTGCTTTTGGTTTTTTCTTTAGGGTTCTTTTTAGATGCATGATTGTCACTTTACTCATTTTTTGTTGGCACAACGTACAACTCATATGCCTATCCACCAAGAAATGGTCAAAAGTTTGCTAATCACTAGCACAAATTAGGCTGATTAACAAAGTCAAAATTATGTTTCTTTGAGTCCATTTTTAAAATGGTAGTGTATGAGATATAAAGAAAAACTATTACTTCAATTATAGTTATAATTGTATGCTTAAAAACTGCTGCAAAAAAAAACAATTGGAAGAAGGAATTTTCTGAATTTTTTCTTTAAAGAGATTTTGCTAATATTATAAGAGAATTAATAGATAGAACTGATAAAACAAAATCCTTTGAAACATTTCTGCTCAATAATCATGTTTGAATAAAAGAGATACATTTTATATAAATAGATGCTTCCATGTTCCAACAATCATATAAAGAGATACATTTTCACATCTTTTTTAAATATAATGTAAAATCATTATTAAATTTTACAATAATAAGTTAATAATATGAAGTTTTTTTTATTCTGATAACCACCCTTTTCATCATCCATATTTTCTCTCCCATATATTTACATCTCATATTTTATTTTATTTTTAATTATAAAATAATTATTTTTGTATGCATTCACTCACAACCTTTACCAACTTGGTGACACAGGTGGTAAAAAATATGTATTCCCTTAACTATTGTCTCCCGAGTTCAATCCCTAGAAGAATAAAAATGGAGCATCATTCTTTAGGAGGATCGCCTCCAATAATAAACCCCACAATACCCGAGATATTAGTCATTAGGCCCGCTCTGATAGATACCCTGATCAAAGACAAAAAAAATCACACCTTTTGACCTTTTATTATTTTTTGCAAGCTTTCAGAGCCCAAGACACCCCGATCACAAACCGAATCCTCCACCTGGTAAGGTTTTGGTTTTGCTTTATCATATATATATATATATATATATATATATATATATATATATATATATATATATATATATATATATATATATATATATATATTTCAGAATTCTCCCTTTTTAAAATTTGTAATTTGAAGAAAAATTGGTTGGATGTTTCAACTCAACCTAAAGGCCCAAGTTCAACTCTCTCATATAAATATATATTAATTTCATTTACAACATATTGTTTATATTACTTTTCTCCTTTATTCAATGTGATACTTTTTCACACATATTACAAACTACATCATCAACAACTCCTCTTTACTACTTGGCATAAAAGAAATAGACAAAAAGAATTTTACAATTAATCCTAACAACTCTATTCATAACATGAATTTTAAGATACTATCTGAACTTTCTAACAAACAATCCAACATAAGATTAATTTGTAACCCAAAAAAATAAAAGTCAATCCTAAACCACCAAAACATAATATGAAAAAATAACTATATTATAAACATGCCAAGCTTAAGCATACTTTTCACCTTAAAATTGGTTTGACTAAAACCAAATCTATTTAAAAATTTCTCAAACCAATTCATCTTACAGAAGATTAAACAACTTTTCTATAGTGCAATGGACAAGCAAAAAAAAACATTCTAACAACAGCTTGGAACACAACTTATAAATTAACTTATGCCACATGAATTATTGCCAATAACTAGACATATAAAGGGGGGGGGGGTGGGGGTTGGGGGAACCCAATGCAATCTTTATCAGATGTGGTTTTAATTTACAAGCAATATGATGAAAACGAAGTACAAGTCATTTAGTACATAGTGGTGTAGATTACTGACTCTCATGAACTGATGTGGGAAAGAGAGCTGGAGAATAAACATCACTTTGATCATTCATTCATTCTCATCTAATGGAAACTTAGCATTCAAACTCTGACCCGTTTGAGATCACTTTCAGGGACGCTTGCATCAAGCCCATCTCCCCTCCCTGAATAAGCTGTTTGTCCAGAGACCTACCAAACCAAACTAAGTCATCAACCTGCTTTTCTAATCTCACAAAACAAGTAGCTCTAATACAAATCACAGGTCTCATCTTTTCTTTCTTATCATAATACAAATAGTCCTCTTGAATTCATGGCATAGGCTCAAAGTATCATTTTCTTTCAAGGTTAACTAAAATTACTACAACAACAAACAGAGCTTTTTCCTACTAGGTAGGGTCAACTACATGGATCAAGCAATGTCAATGTGTTTTATCTTGGCTCATTTCTATTATTAAATTATTTATAGATAAATTCATCCTAATAGATTCTCCTATTGTTTTGTTTGGTCTCCCTGTGTCTCTAGTTATTAGATTATCTTCTATCTGGTCAAGGTTAACTAAAACTAAGTGCAATCATGTATTTGGATCGCCCTAGAGTCCAGTATATTGAATACTAAAACAAGACACTTACTGATTCATCTGGAACAACTGCATATCTTTCCGATGGTGAGACCCAGGTTTTACCTGTATGAAAGGAAAATGAAACAGCCGGCATAATGCAAATGGATCAAGAAAAGGAAAAAGGAATATATTGGCAAAGACCAAAATGAATAGTAGGAAAATATAGTGATGTGCAGAACAGCGCACCTGATAATGGATCAGCCTTTGAGGATGCTATGTGTTGCCCACAAGACCCATCAACACTCAAGAGCTCAATAATCTTTGGAACATTCCTACAAATTCCAAAGATCACATTCTTAACTCAGGATTTATGATGAGATGCAACCATTACCTAAGACTAGGTTCCGGTTTTAGAAGTTTGTAAATGATTAGCAATATTCTCCTATGCTTAAAGGACTATTCATACACACAATCATAGTTCCAACCCATTTTCTTTGTGGAGGGAAAAAAAATTACATAGAAACTAAGAAAATGCCAAATACGGTGCAAACCAAGACACCTCAATAACAGTTTTTTGGGGGGGGTAAATGCCAAGCCAGTAGTCAAGAGGTCAATTATGAATTTATGAGGAGTTCATGACCCTTGTTAGGCGCCTTAAGAGATTAATAGCAGGAATGAACATCAAAGCACCCGTGGTACTACTGGGCTAACTTTTGCAATGTATATACCTGATTAATGACAACACATTCTCGTCCCAATCGATTTCACAGAATGAGTTCCAAAAACTAAATACTTAAGTGTTTTCAACTTAAAGGAATTATTTCAGGCATTTAACTAACACTTATCATAAATTAATTGCTTCAAACATTTCGTCTTTAAATGAAAGCAAAAGAAAATCCTAATGCCTGCAATAGACAATTGAGAGAGATAAAGCATTAAAATGAATATGCACAGTATGGTCAGAACTCAGAACAAAATCTATTCAGGTATACATGCACTTACCGGTCAACAGTTTCTCCATGTCCAAGTTGTCCATTTGTGCCCCTTCCCCAAGAATATACATTCTGTTTATCAGTAACAGCAATTGTGTGCCTCCAACCACATGAGATCTCAATTACTTTCTACCAAGCCAAACAAAAAATGTGAAAATATATAATTATAACAGTCGCAGATGGTCAATATTTGAAGAAAAACCATCCATTCTTCCAAAATAGAAAAAATGGAGGAACATATTATATAATGCTTGATAATATAGACATCTAGGTTATCTTAAATATTTTCCTTCTTTTATTTTAGTAGTGGGGAATTGATGTGGCATGCTGCAGTCTCAAGATGGTACCTGATCATGGGGAAACTTCACAGGCACAGGTGAGCAATGATCTACATTGTCACCAACCCCAACCTGTCCAAACTACATTTGAAGGAGAAAAAGGCAAAAATCAAAACCGTTTAACAATTGAAGATTTGAGTTAAAGTAGATAAAGAACATATGACTTAGCACTACTTTTTTATTTTTGAAAAAGGAGTAGAATTTTCTCTGCACACTCTGCTTCTATGCATTCTTTAACCAGTTACCTATTGTTAAGGTAACAAGCATTTCTTGTTGACATAAAACATAAAAATAGGGGAATATAATTTTTTCCAACCTTATTCCAACCCCAGCCATAAAGTAGTCCACAAGATGTTAGTGCCATACTGTGTCTCCAACCACCTGCGATCTGAAAGAAATCAAGGAAAATTTCAAAGACAAACACCAATCACAATCACTATATCAAACAACAAAAGTTTTGCTCCTTAGTTTGCAGACAAAACTGTTTGACCAAATTTTTTTATCTTTAACAAGAGGAAATCATTCAAAATAAACAGTGCGACATAATGAGAATTAGCGAGACACATAATGTAATGGGAACTCTTATTTACTAGATGAGAATTAGCTGCAAGTCTACCACATTCCAGAAAATATTCAGTGTTCCAAATTGGGACTTGGGGAAGAGAGGACCAACTAAAGAAGAGTGAAGAGAAGAACTTCATTCTTGAACCAGTTAAATTTCCATAAAGTTAGAAAATACAAATCCAAGCATATGATTAAGGGGCCACCTTAGAAATGAACTTATCACTCAAAGCTTGAAGCTTGTGAGGCACAAGATGGTCCTCAAAATCTCCATGTCCTAGTTGGCCATATTTGCTCCACCCATATGTGTATAGTCCTCCAGATGAAGAAACAGATATTGTATGCCGCCAGCCACAAGCAACCATGACCATCTTCTCATCCAGCAACTTCCAAACAACAAGCAATAGGCAATTAGGGGAGAAAATACATACAACTTTATATAGCAATATTTTCCATCCACGATCCATTTGTACGCATGCATACTAAATACTAAATCAACAGTCAAAAAGCTAGTTATCATCCTGACATGTTGCAGCTTCTGTTTAAGTATATAGAAAGTGAAACTTTCTCAAGAGTCAAGCAATGGATAAAGTAATCTATCATTCAAATTATAGCTAAGGTCAACACAGTCTAGTTTGGAAAGATAAGATGATACCGGTTTGAGGACATACATGAACAGAAGAAACCTTTTCAGGAATCAATCGATCATTTCTGTCTCCCAATCCCAAGTTTCCATATCGTCCCCAACCCCAGCCATACAGTTCCCCCTGTTCAGTAATGGCCGCACTATGTTCAGCACCAGCAGCAACCATTTTGACAGGCACTCCCTACAAAAATGTAAAATTTTAATTTCTGTGCACATGTAGTTATGATTTTCCATTACAAAAATGGGACAGATAATATGATATTTTACTACATTTTTTGTTTAATAGTATCATTGTTGCTGTTTGTCTGAAACCAGTACCTGAAATGTTTGAATTTTTTGTGGCACAAGAGAGTCCACTGTGGTACCAAGTCCAAGTTGACCATTCTGATTCCGGCCCCAACTTCAAACAGGAGTGTAAAGTCAAGAAACTTCAAATAATTGCAAATACTACAGCAGTTGTAGGCTTGTAGCAAATGATGAAAACATTTTTCCTCAATAATTAAGAAACATAGTTTATTTAATCTCGAAATTGAAGAAGAGATGGAAAGAAACCGTGATGTTGTAGAGATATGAAGGGAAAATGTTCCAGATAGGGCATTGATTCACAGGTTCTAATCCTAAACAGTCCCTTCATCTATTCTCCTCAATATAAAGGAAAGCAAATACAGAACAATGAAATGCAAGAGTTGCTGAAAATGTGTATCAACCATGCAATTTTATGCTGAACCAGAAGAAATGTGTTTAACACCTCCACCTCATCTTTTAGTCAAAATCTTCACTGAAATGAAGATAAAAACAGAAAAGAAGGGGAAGGAATTAAAAATATGGAACCTAAGATTCAGCTAATGTTGCAAAGCAAGTCACTACGATGGAACTTTCAGCTCTCCTCAACCTTTGTGGAAAAAAGATTAGAAAGAAAAAAAGAGGAAGAGCCAAATTTTGAACAACAACTACTCACCTCTGTACCTCACCTTCCATGGTGACAGCCAAACAATGGCTGTCTCCACAAGCAATTTGCTTTATCCTTATACCTTGCAAGGCTTTAATTGGAAGAGGAGTGAATAAGTCACTAGAGTCGCCGTGACCCAACCTTCCAAAGTCACCCCTGGAAAATTAGAAAAACCACTTGCTGGTTATGAATGTTCACAAAACCTAACAATACCACTGTCACCAAACAGAAAGATAAACGATGCAACAAACAATTCCTCTTGATGAGAATAGAAAATTAGAAATGATTCAGTAGTTGCAGGATGATAAAAAAAACAACAAAATATATAATAAGCCTACAAATAGTTGATAAATGATAACTCATTCCCTGTTATGAGTTCTCATAGAACCAGCAGGATATACCTAATTTTTCTATGACACAAATCATAATTGACTTTCACCTTTCAAATGCAGAAATTATTTTAAGCAAAAATATTAGAAACCCCTTAAACTTGGGAAAAGTTTTCCATTAATCAATTGACCAATAATATCAATTTTTTTATCTATTTTGTTGAAATATCTACTCACGGTATTTCCTTTTAGGATGAAATCCTTCTCTTCCAAAATATGAACTTTGTGACAGTTACATCTTTAATACATACTATTGATTAAGGCACAAGAATCATATAACTACTGCAGCCTGAAGTTGCATTTCTTTGGTGAGAAGTTTTCTGTTTTCCCAGTTTGGTGAACGTTAAGAAAATAAGCTACAAGATAGAGAGCAGACCATCCCCAACTATATACTTCCAAGCGTGACTCTGAATATGCAGTAGTATGGTCAGCTCCACAAGTAACAGATACTATTTCTTGGTCATCTAGTGCACTCAGTTGGGTAGGGAAAAGTCGATCCTCAGCATCACCATGTCCTAATTGTCCATCCTCTCCGCGTCCCCATGAGCAAACAACATTTCCAGCTGAAAAGGATCACCATTAAGCAAGCCAGAGGTTCAACAAAAGAGACAATTGAAGAAAAAAAAAAGGGGTTAGAAGTTAGAAAAATGAAGTAAGCAGGTGTGTCCTCACTGGGTACGACATGATAAACTCTTTCTTTTTTGTGGGTATAAATTATAATTCTATAAATGTACTTGTTAGAAAATCTCGTCATCAATTGATCAACAACTGATGCACTGGAATTCTCATCCTATCCAAAACAACAAGATTCTCAAAAAGCAGCACCAATGAACTCCACGTTTGGTGGCCACTGTTCAAGAGTTGAAACTTCAAAGACAATGCCAGTGGCCCAATAGCAAAACAGCAAAACACAATCCAGGGACCAAAAGCCTAGAAAATCTCCGATTCCCAAATATTTTCAACCCAAAAAAAAAAGCGGAACTTTCAATCGAGTGCTTACAGAGCAAAGCAACGGAATGGCTAGCACCGGCAGAGATGAGAAGAACACGACGAGGCGGAGCAGTGACGTCACTCATGACTTCCTCCTGCGCCATCATTTTGTCTTATTGTTGAGGGAAGAGTAGTATTAGTAGTAGTAGTAGAGTATAGTACAGTAAAGCCCCAGAAAGAGGGAGACGAAGGAAAGACGCATAGAAAAGGAAGCGATGTACGAACTGATTTGGAGTTAGGCGAGATGTGGTTTATAGCGATGAGGACAGGACATGTGCAATGGGTGTTTCAGGACAGCAGTAAAAGCTGTGAAGTGAGATGATGAAGCATAGGAATTGAATAGGGAAGGAAGGAAGGGAGAGGGATTGGAGAGAGAAAGAAGAGACTAGACGAGAGAGAGAGAGATTGGAGAGGCAGGTGATGCATAATCGAGGGCATTGAATGGGGAGGGACCCAGTAGTTGCATCCGATGAAGAATTGGCTTCGGCGCACAGCTCAGCTTCAGTGCACGCGCTGCCATTCCTCTTCTCTCCGCCACACACTTTCTTCTCTCTTTCTTTTCTCATGCCGCCTTTTTCTTCTTCTTCTTTTTTTCCCTTCTAATTTCTCCATCTTAGGACAAAATTACACTAACTTACTCTAAAGTTTGGTTAAATTAAACTTATCATCGCTTTGCTTCTTCTCCTTAAGAAAAAATTAGGTCTTCTTCTCTCCTGTCGCATTGTTGTTTTGCTTCTTCATCTAATTTACACTAACAGTTTCTTCTTAGCAAGAGGGGTTACTAGTACAAATTTTTATAAGTTTAACAACCCCTCCTTATTTTCCTTATTTTCTTTATTTTGTTTGATTTCAGTACTTAAAATAAATAGATCTTTTAGATCTATATTGTCCCCCATTATTTTGGTGGTGTTTTCTTCCAGATCTATTCTGTATTTTTGTCTTCCTTTGTGAAAGTTTACTCTCTAATTACTAGATCTTCTTAGATCTGGTAACTAGAGTTGGTTTTTGTTTTTTTACGTTTGTGTAGGAAGTTTTTTTGTGGATGTATATATCTTTATGTCAGAAAGCTTCCACTTCATCATGTTGTTAGAAAATTTCAAGGTACTCTCAACTTTGAAGATTACTACATATTTGATATGCAGGAGATCTAACAGTAAAAACTTTGTTGACAACATCAAGAATAGTGAAATTTTTCATCCCAAGTTCATCTTACAAATGAGACCAGTTGATCTTTATTCGCCCTTAGTTCAACAATTTTTACGAATTCTTTCTTCTATATTATTAGGATGAAATTATTTAATTTATTGTAAGTGTCGTTGAGCTTTTCTATAATTAGATGAAGTTTATTATTATCAAAAACTAAGTATCTGGATTCAATTCATAGCCTTGTACCTTTAAATTTTTGGATTAATTATTCATCGCTTACTAGTTAATAATTGTACTTGAGGATGGATAATTTGGTATAGACAAAAAAAAAAAATTAAAGTGGACTTTCAAAGCTTTTTGAAAAAGGAAACAAAATGCTTTTTAGCCATAGTATAAATATAAATATATAAAAAAATATATATGTATATATATACTATAAACTTCACATATATATATATATATATATACATATTTGTGCATGTCAATTTTTTTTTAATTTACAAAATATAATATAAATTATTATTATTAATTTTAAAATAACAAATTAAAAAATAAAAAGTTGTTTTCTTTTATAATTATCATTGTCATTATATTTTATGAAAAATATCAATGTTATTTTTTTGTTAAAATTAATTTTAAAAAATTTAATAAGAATATCAAAAATATAAATAGTAGCTAGCTTATTTAGTCTTTGATCCACAATGGATGAGATTGTATGCAAATAAAAACCGTTTCATAAATGGGTTAACTCACTCTAACCCATTTAACGATAGATTGTCACGGACCAATTTATTAGACAAAATTATATATTTCACCGTGTCTATCTTTCTCTTCTCGTAACATTAATAACGTTATTCTTCATTAAAAAAAATGTTATTCTTGAGAGGATCTTCACAATAGTACTGCATTCAAAATTCAAATATAATCTACTAAAAAAAATCAAATATAATAAATCATTTCTTATACATAAACTGCTACAACATTAAATAAGAAAATTGACCATCCTTTAAATGATTACAAATAAGAAAGAAGTGAAGGAATGTTAAGATTATATTATCTCATTTAGAACTTGATTTCATATCTTCATCACTATAATATAATTTTTAAAATATGTGAGGACAAAGAGATTATTTTACTCAATTATGTTACTTTAAAAGCCTACACTTCAATTTAATTTTTAATCTACCATGACTGCTATATATCAGCAATTCAGCATACGTTCGCTTCTTAGAAATGGGTGGAAAAGGAATGCAAAATCTTTGCCTAAAAAAATAAAATACAAAATATCTATTATACCTTTTGATTTGATACAATTATAATTTTTTTTCCTTTTATTATTTTAATATAATGGACAAAGTGATAATTTTAATACATTTCCATTCAATTTCCATTCTAAATTTTTACTACCAAACACATCAAACACATTCCCTTCCTTTTCTACGTAGCAAATGTGACTAAAGATTACATTTTATACTATCACTTTGCTATCAATGTGAACTATCATCGCTGTGTCACCTTCAATTGCGCCTCAATCACTATCATTATTATTAATTTTTTATTTATATTAATATGACTATTGGACTAAATTGGATTCGGTGCAATTACCTTTCGTGCAATTACAGTGTAATTACTTCAAAATACATATTTTTACTTCATTTGTGAAGTAATTTTAAGGACCTACACTAATAAGGATCTATCATGAATCGATTAGGGACAAAATTTTTATCAATATTAGCAAATATCATCACTAAATAGCCTTGTGAGACTATTTATCAATATTAATAACAATTTAGTCCCTAATCCATTTAAGACGATGATATTTGCCAGTATTGATAAATATTTGGTCCCTAATCCATTTATGGTAGGTCCTTATTAGTGTGAGTCTCTATTAGTACTTCAAAAATGAAATAAATATGTGTGTTTTGAAGTAATTGCACGAAATCTAATTGCACCGGATCAAATTTCATGGTTAATGGTCTTTCAAAATAGTCATTTAACATAGAAAACTGACCAACTAAACCAATCCAAATTGGTTTGGATGAATTCGGTTGGAGCTTTTAAACTGAATGGTTTGGATGAAATCTTACATCACCCAATCATATCGATTTAATTGGATAAATAATCTAAATCGAACCAATCTAATCGATTGAACACCTTAATTTTGACTAATTTTATTTAAGCTAGTTAAGATTTTAATTAAAAAGTGAGTTGATATAGCTAACAACACGAGCCAATTCAGGGTCGTTTGGATTGCTCAAAAGTGATCCAGGTGGAGTTGGTTCGTGTTTATAAAAGGACAAAACTTATATGATGTTACTTATATGTTTTGTCTAAGGTTAGCCAATTTTTTTAAAAAAAAGACATGTGTATGTCCATTTTGAGGAAATGACATAAAAAAATGGACACATGTCTTCTTTTAATTGGTTAACCTTAAAAAAACATGTAAGCAATAGCATATAAATTTTTTCCTTAAAAAAATTAATGATGCACCAACCTACATCACTTATTGGTGAGTTTTCGAGTAACATATACGACAAAACCCACCAATATTTTTTTGAAAAAAACTTATATGTTGTTGCTTACATGCTTTTCTTAAGGTTAGCCAATTAAAAAAAGACATGTATGTATCAATTTTTCTCTCAAAATTGACACATGTCTTTTTTTAATTGGCTAATCTTAAAAAAACATGTAAGCAACAACATATAAATTTTGTCTTATTTTTTGAAGGGATTGTATGTGGAGAGGTTGACCTCCAAAGAGGTCATCAACCCTTCCACACTCTATCTCTCTCCTCTTTTTGAGGAGAGATAAAATATTTGAAAGCATTATTGTTTTAAAAAAATGAATGTAGCCAATGAGGGACCGAGCCTTGAGAGCTCGGCTCTGAGTAAAATTCTCCTTCTTTTTTTTTTTAAACACTCTCTTGGTGATTTAGTATTTCATAAATTAATATTTTTGTATACTTTTAGAAAATATGAGAATGAAACATTATTGTTGCTGGGTCAAAAATTCATTTTGGTCTTTTATCTTTCATTTAAGTTTTAAGTTGGTCATTTATCTTTCAAAAGTTTTATATTGGTCTTATGTTTTCCAAATGTTTTATATTGATCCTTTATATTTCATTAAAGTTCTATATTGATCTTTTATCTTTCATTAAGTTCTATATTGATCATTTATGTTTTATTCAAGTTTTATATTGATCCTTTATTTTTATTAAAGTTCTATGTTAATACTTTATGTTTCAATAATAAAGTTCCATATTAAACCTTTTAGCATAGTTTCATTTTGGCTTAAACGACGTCGTTTGGGTGTTTTGTTGTGTTTAAGGCTAAGTCAGCTAAGTGATACACGTTAACACTTAACGGAAAAAATTAACGAAATTGGACGGAAGGACCAATATAGAACTTTAAAAAGATCAATGACCAATTTAAACTTAAATGAAAGATAAAGGACCAAAATGAAATTTTGGCCTTATTGGGAGAGTCACTTTTAATAATATGGACTCAACATTCAACAATACTCAACAAATTTGGTGGTATTTGGTAGAACATGAATGTTTTGGTGGGAAGTGGAAGTGAGAATATAAATGAAAGTAAATGATAAAAATGTGTTTGATATGCTAAAAAATGAAAGTAGAACTAGAAGTATTCTTATAAAAAAAGTACAAGTAATAAAGTAAAATTGTTTGGTATAATGAAAAAAATAGGAAAATAGAGACAAAATTACAAAAAGACATTTTTGTCCTTTTTTTTTGCCACCAGATGAGAGTCATATGAAGAAAATTTTTAGAATTATCTAAGGATAAAATAGTAATTTCACAATTACGTTTCCCTTCTAACCTAGAGTTTTTCTCTCTTCTTGGTGGCCACAAACCTCCTTTCTCTATCTAAAGAGAACCTCTAAACTATTTTTCTCTCCGAAATAGCATACCAAACATAATAAAACATACTCTTAATTATTATTATATTCACTTTAGTGAATACTCTCATCAACATGTAAGGGGTGTTTGGTAGGGTATCATCCTAAGATGTTATCTTGGATGACACTCTTGATGACCCCGTTTGTTATGGTGTCATGTGATAACACAGTGTCATCTAAGATAACACAATGTCTTCACATGACACCAAAATATTGTGTCATGTGAGACGACACCCTTGAGTGGAAGAATTTTATTTTACTTTTACCAATTTTATCCCTGTTATATTTTATATTTTTTAACAAAAAATATTAATACACCATATTTTTTATGCTTATTTAAATCATGTTGTTACGTATTTAAATAATTGTTATTTTTAGTCATATTAACTTATATGTTTATTTAAAATATTTTATTGTTGATGGATTTTTTAATTTAAAATTATTATGAAATTTTAAAAATAATCACAGAATAAATATGATAGTTTTTATTTAAATTTATAAGGATAAATTTGAGAAATACAAAAATAAATAACATGATATCTTAAATGAGACTATTTTATACCAAACACTTACATCTTATATCAATATGATATAAAACACCATACAAAATAAGAGTATCAAATATAACATAGTATCTAAGATAATATCATTTTATACCATAATATATAAGATATCATATTATTTAAAATGACACCATATCAAACACCCGTAGAAAATACTTGTTGAGTTGTTGTGATCTATTTTGTCTCTTCTTTGTTGCCACCGAAAGTAAGAGGGACAGAAGTGACGGTCAACATGTTAACATGGTAACATGTTGCTTTGAAATTTGAATGATATGTTGGAGTATGTCTCCTTCTATCAAGTCTTCATCTCTATAGTAACACTTTGAATTCTATATATTTCTCCCATTGATAATTTTGCTACCTATTACTCATTTATTTTATTAATTTAATCGATACAAAAATAATTAATTAAGAGAATAACAAGTATAATTTTAAACAAAAAAATATGTCAAGTGCAATTATATGACTAGGTCGGAATAGATTAGGGATTAAGAAGCGGCGGTAGGGGAGAATTTAATAGTATTCCTTTTTTATTTAATTTTTAAAATTTTATAAAAGAAAGAATTGGAGGATTTTACGTTAATCATCTTTAACGAGAGTGGCTCCTCTGTCATTGTTTTTCCTATCATTCTTTGTCGTCATTAGCCTAAAACAATGCATTTCTCTCCGATTTAAAGGATCTGGACTCCAAAATTATTTATCATAAATATATTTTGAGGACCTAAAACTTTTGATTGTAAATTAAAAAAAAATTTATTAAAAAGCATTGTTTTATAAGCTAATGACAGAGAATGGCATAAGATCCACTCTCATATATCCTAAACCATTCTCTTTTTTAATGTAAATTACTCTAATTGAACAATTTTAAAGATCCAATCAGGGAAAGAAAAAACTATTACTTGAAATAATCCGAATATATATATATAGAGAGAAATCACCGGAAACTCTATTGTAAAATTTAATTACCAGTATTATAAGGGTATGTTTGGTTAGTGGAATGTTTGAGTGAATGAGAATGGGAATGAGAAAAAGAATGTTGGAAGGAATGAGAATGTAATATGATTGTTATGTGAATGGAATAAAAGTAAGTAAAATGACTATTTTACCATTATATTAAAAGTGAGAATGGAATAAAGTAGGTAAAAAAATAAGAACAAAAATATAATTTCATCACATTACAAAAAATAAAATATGTTTAATTAAAAAAATGTAAAGAGATTACTTTTATAATTACATAATTGAACAAGTAACCAAACGGCCCCAAAGGTATATTACCAATAACAGTATCAGTATACTAAAAAATGTGAGTTCAGATTCTCTGCTGTCCAAAGTTATGATGTCTTTAGCCACGGTTATAATCGTAGCTAAATCGAACAGCACAACTTTAGACAGCCGAGAATTCGCACGCAAAAAATGTAATGGTTAGTGGAAACACAATCAATTAATAACTTCCTTGAAAGAAAGAAGTATATATATTAATCTACTTAAAAAATAAAGCATAGAAAATCAAACTCAGAGTATTTCATATTAAACAAATTTTGATGTTTCAATGCTAATTGGAAATATTAATTAATGCAATATTACAAATACTGAGATTTAACAAATTATAGTGATGAATAAGCTAGGAATTTGTACCTTTGATAACAGCATCGACATATAATGATGTTCATCCTACGTTGTGGAAATATATGAATATAAAATAATCATAACCATATAATAATAATAATAATAATAATAAAGAGTAATTAAAACAGTATCACATGAAAGGTAAAATATGTTAATTAAATTGCGAACCCTTTGCAAAAGACAAAAAAGGGTTTGGTATTAGTGAATGACGCAGGAAATTTAACGTTAGATCCAATCTGGTTTTGTGTTTGTCTATTAAAAAACATAGAAAATATGGTTTGTTCAAAATGACAGTGAACTTATAGGTCAAACTAATGAGTATGAATGAATTATTCTACCACAAAATATAAGATATATATTAAGCATAAACTGAAATATATATACGGAGATATGAATTAAACTAATTAATCTATTCAAATCAATTTATGTAGAAAAACAATAAATTAATTAGTGCTAATTTTAAAGAAAACTCCTTAATTGGTCACATACTGATTGATGTTGACATTTGGCTCGGATAATGAGGCTTCATATTTTTCTTATTAAACATTTTCATCTTTTAAAGTTGAATTAAAATAATTTATATTTTTTAGTGGCTAAATTAATAATTAATTATCTCAGAAAGAAATTACCAACCTTTTTCAATTGTAGGACATGTATATAAGGGTGTAGATCTTGCTGTTTGACCAACCCTATTAGAGATATCTGTATTGAATAATGTTGTTAAATATATTAATCTCGCAATACAAATTAAGCCAACGAAATTGATTAATTAAAGTAAACAACCAATTTATCCTATTTGCTAAAGTAATGAAAAAAAAAATAATCAAATTAAAACTTACTCACCATTTAGTGTTCTTGATATATTCCGATGAGATATGTTCAGACCTAATCAATTGGATTTAAGTGGAACATCAATAAACCATATCTATAAATTGAATTACAATGTTATCAAAACATTGAACTACCCATATTCTCAATGGCTAAACAGCACTACAAATAATTTTTATTTTAATACTCACTTATTTAATTCTTAAAAAAATATACTTTTTTATAATCAAATAAGTTGTTTAAAAAAAGACAACAATAGTATTTTTGATAGGCAATAATTGCAGATAATACTTTTTTCAATGGTATTTTTTTTTACCACTGTCGTTGACAAATGTGTTGTTAAAAATAATATTGTTAACAAATATCGATCGACAATGGTTGATCGTAAAAAAATATTATTATTGACTTTTTTTCAACAACTTATTTTGACAGCCAAAATTTAATTCTTGAAAAAAAAGTATTTATTTTGACGGTAAAAATTTAATTATTGAAAAATATACATTTTTTAATAAGGCCAAAAGTTCATTTTGGTCCCTTATGTCGTACCCAAGTTTCATATTGGTCTTTTATGTTTCAGAAGTTTTAAATTGGTCCTTTCTATTGCACAAAAGTTCTAAATTGGTCCTTCTGTCCAATTTCGTCAATTTCTTAAGTTAATTGCTGATGTGGCATGACACGTCAGCACGTCACATCATCGCGAATGAAATAGAAGATGACGTGGCATAATACGTCAACTTAAATGGACACGTTGGATAGATGATGTGGCAATGAGATAGAAGATGATATGGCATGACACGTCAGTTTAAATGGACACGTAGGATAGATGATGTGTCCACCTCAGCACTTAACGAAAGAAATGGATGGAATTGGACGGAATGATCAATTTGGAACTTCTATGCAACATAAAAGGCTAATTTAAAACTTTTGAAACATAAAGGATCAATACGGAACTTGAGTACAACATAAGAGATCAAAATGCACTTTTAACCTTTTTATAATTAAAAAAATTAATAATGAACATGGAAATAAAAGTTATTGAAAGTTAAAAAGTTTGATTTTTCTTATAGTATAGTGCATTCATAATTTCATATATGCCCAATGACATCATAAGACTGACTTATACAACATGAATATAATAGGAACCTTTTGAAATAGATGGAGGCGTATTAATAATGGAGGAGGTTGCTTGTGAATTGGAAGAAGTGTAAGGAGAAATATATGAGATTGTTATAATTATATTTAATGATAAGTGATATGCACACAAAATTTACATCATAGAAACAAAGAGCCTCATAATCATTTAGAATAAGAATTACTTATTGGTATGCCATTAGACCATGTAGGAATAGAATTCTCCTTGTCTAAAAGAAAAAGCATACAATAATAACGAAAAAATTGAAGCTGGTCAAAAAATCAAATACAAGATAAATAGATATAAAAATTTATTTTTCAAAAAAACACCACTAGAAAAATGAATATTTTTAACGATTCTTATTCTAACGACCACTATTAATTGTTGACAAAGTTATATTTTTTCAATAACTAAATTTTGACCGTCAAAATAAATTGTTAAAAAAAATTAGATAATAGTATTTCCGAATTCCGAAGGTTAACCATTGTCGAAATTTAATTTGTCAATAAAATTATTTTCGACAATACAATTGTCGACGACGACCGTAAAAAAAATACCGTAGAGAAAAGTATTATAAAAAAAAATAGGCAAAAAACCCTATTTTGGTCCTCTATGTTTCATCCAAGTTCCAAATCTTCTTTATGTTTCAAAAGTTCCAAATAAGTCATCTACGTTTGCAAGTTGTTCCAAATTTTGCCTAACACCATTAGCGTTCTCCTTTAAATGATGACGTTGATAGCTAATGTAGACAAAATCTCTCTCTTACGTGTCTTTTTAAACTAATGTGAATGATATTGAGCCACGTGAAATACAAAATAAACTAAAACAAAAGCTAAATGTATTTACGCACATTTATAAAAAATAGGTCAAAACCTTATTTTGACCCTCTATCTTTCACCTAAGTTATATATTAGTCCTTTATTTTTCAAAAGTTCTATATTGGTCCTATATCTTTCACAGAAGTTATATATTGGTCTTTCTGTCCAAGTCCGTCCATTTCTTCCGTTAAATGCTAACGTGGCATGCTGATGTGGACTCATCATCTCTTCTATGTGTACCAAATAGCTGACGTGGCCTAAGTCACCCTAAAACCAGTGACTAAATTGAAATAAAATGAATCTTTCACATATCAAAATAGTAATTCTCCCTAACATCCCCACTTTCCCATCTTCTTCTTCTTCATCTTCCATCCGCTCTTGCCTCATCGTGATGGCTTGACTCTCGCATGGCAAGAAGACATAGAAGCCATAGTTGAAGAACGGTGTTCAATGACCATTTGAATCCTCAAACCTCCCTTTTGAGGAGATGGTCAATATTTGGCAACAACCATTTTCTGAGCTTTGTTGCTTTCTTGTTTTCTTAGCGGATGGAAGATGAAGAAGAAGATGGGAAAGTGGGAAAACTAGGGAGAATTACTATTTTGATCTGTGAAGGATTACTTTGTTTCAATTTAGTCCCTGATTTTAGGGTGACTTAGGCCACGTTAGTTATTTGGTACACGTAGAAAAGATGATGAGTCCACATCAGCACTTAACAGAAGAAATGGACGGAAGGACCAATATAGAACATCTGGAAAAGATAAAGGACCAATATAAAACTTCTGAAAGATAAAGGACCAATTAATATATAGAACTTGGGTAAGATAGAGGACCAAAAATGGGGTTTTGACCTAAAAAATAAAGATCAAATACATAAGAACAAAAAATAAACTAAAACAGAGGCCAAATAGGAGAGAGATTAATTTGTCCACATCAATTGTGTTCACGTCATTATTTAATGGAGAACACGAACGGTGTCAAGCAAAAAGGGCTTATTTGAAACAACTTGCAAACATAGAGGACTGATTTGGAACTTTTAAAACTTAGACGACTGATTTGGAACTTGGATGAAACATAGAGGACCAAAATGGAAGTTTTGGCCAAAAACTTATTTTGACGGTCAAAATTTGAAAGTCGAACAAAGTACATTTCTTGAACAATTAAGTAGCCATCGAAATATAGATTGTTTAAAATACTCATCTTTCTTGTAAGACTAAAGTACTATTTGGGTCCTCAATGTTTGCATGAAGTTTAATGTTCGTCCTCAAAGTTTTTTTTTTGTCAATTTTGGTCTTCGAGCGTAACACCGGTTAACTTTTGCCGTTAAATGATGACGTGACATGCTTATGTGGCACACCCTCATATTTTATTTGTTGGAAGAGTTGTCCGAACAATAAATCCATTATATCTAAGAGATTAATCATTTGATCTGTTTGACTGGATACCAAATTTAAATAAAAAAAATTATAATATAAAATAATAAAACCAAAGTCACATCATACCTGTATCTATATTTATATGGCTGTGAACCTTTCCCGTCAATGGTCTCCCAAAATAGTCATTTAATTAATTAAAAAAGAAAATAAAAAGATGATGGGAGAAAGAAAATAGGAGAATAGTGATATTGTAATTTTATTTTTTAAAAAATAATAATTATGGTGGTTATCAAAGAAAATAACTTTTGAATCTTTAATTTATTATTTTATAATTAATAATAATAATTTATTTTATATTTTATAAATTAAAAAAATTTTAACATGTACCTACGGCCATGAAAACCTCTAATATATTTTATATATATATATATATATATATATATATATATATATACTAGAGGTTTCGCATGCACGTACCGTGCATGTAATTTATTTTTTAAAAAATATAATATAAAATTATTATTATATTTTAAAACAATAAAATATTAAATATTTGATAATTTTTAAATTTTTAAAATGAAATAATTATTATTATATTTTAAAATAATAAATTGAATTATGGGAAGTTATGTGTTTCAGCACTGAGTACTCACCATGTTTACTTTCTCTCCCACTCCCACATCCTCCTATCATTTTTTTGTATTTAATAAATTAGTAAATATCTATATTAAAAGATCGTTGACGGGAAGAGTCCACAGCCATATTAATATAGATATAATTTTGGAAGTGATGTAGACGGATGAAAATTATTAGAATAAGATGGTTAGATTTGTGTTTGGGTTTTGTACTCCAATGTGTGATACACGTTTTGGATTTGATTTTAGGCCAAATAATGAATGGTATGGCCAATGCATCACTCAACAAAAATATCTGCCACATCTTTAATTCTTGCATCGCATTAATAAAACTGTCTCTACTTCCACTACTTTGTGTTTGACTATAATATTTCATTTACTAACTAAGTTTGGTTGGTCTAGTGGTTAGCTCATTAGGTCGCTTAAACAGGTGTTGGGGGTTCGAATCCCACCTTGTGTATGCAGCAACCAACTGGCCAGCAACCAAAGGAGCTCAAATCCGCGAAGGATTAGTTCTTGGCCTGTCGGGCTGAGGAATACCTTAGAAAAAAAATATATTTCAATTACTCAAACTCCACTTTAATTTGATTGGCTAAATATTACTCTCAAACTCTACATTATTATTTGGCACCAATCCAATCAAATAAGTACTCACATATAATTGCCTCTTTTATTAAGTTGGCCATAAAATTTAGGTGGAAATGAGCAAGAGGCCAAAAATAGGATCGAATTAGGTGGAATCACAATAGCGCTCGGCGGAATCACTTGCAAAGGAAAAGGCGACATGGGATGGAATCTTCTGATTACCATTTTGACGCTCAAGTCAGTAATAAGATTCTTAGTAAAAAAAACAGAAATAAAATATAAAAAAGAATACTTTTTAGGACCAAGAATTTTGAGATTTAATAATTTAGAAAGATGGTTAAAAGTAAAATTACCATCCTTTTCTCTATTTCACTTTTTTTTTTCTTTCCAAGGAGTTTCAATCCAACTCTTTGTAGGTCTTGTTCTACATTTTTATTTTAGCCTCAATGTTATACACAAATCTCTTAAGGCCCAAGCCTGCCTTTTCTAATTTATAAGTGACTTTCAACAATATTACTTGGTTCTCACAAAAAAAACAAAACAAACAAACAAACAATATTACTTGGTGAATTAGACTCTACCATACTGATACTATACTCTAATGTACTTAGAATTAATGTCAAGATGAGTTCAATAGAAATTTATATTATTTAGTTATATATTTATTTTTTTTATGATTTTATGTTGTATGATTATGTCACAGATCTGAATATATTGTTTTTAAAATTAAATACGTTTTTATCCAAGTAAATCTTATTAATAAGTATTTTCAGTGTTTATTTTGATAAACTTTATTAATTAGAAGTACTTTTACTAGTATTTTACATCTAAAGTTTTTTATTTATATAAGTATTTTTTTTAACTATGGCATCCAAACATATATAAAATAATATTTATTTTTTTATGAAAGTTCTATTTTATATAAGAAGATCTATTAAAAAAATATATACAAACGGGCCCTTGATTTCATCCACTTATAAATTGTTAACTTGTACAGGTTCATATAAAATTAAATTTGACAAATTTGAGTGACATTTTCCTTCTTTATTGACATGTGGACCTTAATTAGAGTTTTAGATCAAAAAAGTTTATCATAATTCACAAGAGACTTTTTTATACAATCAATTTTTATAATTAAAAAATTAACTATACATAATTTATAATTTAGGGGTTAAGTGTATGCTAACTTTTTTTTAAAGAACAATTGTATATTTAGTTAAATATTTTTAATATAGTTCGTTTTATTTTTGAAGTAGTGTAAAATACAATTTGGTCCAACCGAAAGGGTAACAAGCATTACATTACAAACTCGTGTATTTTTTGTTTTGACATATATCCTTCTATTGGTAGTTGATCTTTTATAATGAGAGTAAAGTTTTCTCAGCAGATATTTTTTTATACGCAAGTCTCGAACTTAAGACCTTACTTAAGGGGAATGGAGTGCCTACCACTTCAACCAATCACGTGTTGGTATTACAAACTCATGTATAGGAATATATAATTTATTACTTTCTGTATTGCATATATAATAAATATAAATATAATTTAATCAAACTAAGTGAAATTATAGTTTTTTATTTAAAAAAATTGGTCAAAATCTCATTTTGATCTTTTATATTCATCACAAGTTATAAATTGATCTTTTATCTTTCAAAAATTCTAAATTATATTGCCTCTGAATGTGGATATATAATGACTTTCAATTGCTAACGACTTTGCTTGCGTTGAAATAGTCTATGCCACATCAGCCAAGAGTATCACATAAGAGAGATAAAATATCCAACTAAGCAAGTCACGTTAGCACTTAATGGAAGAAAGCAACGGACTTGAAATGAATGACTAATATAAAACTTATGTGAAATATAAAAGACCAATTTAAAATTTTTAAAGGATAAATGACCAATTTAAAACTTGTGATAAACATAAAAAACCAAAATAAATTTCGACAAAAATAATTTTTTTTAAATAAAAGTGAAAAAAATACAATTATCATTTAAAAAATGGGTAATTTACGTTAAAGACAAAAAAGTGAATTTCATTCGCATTCAATATTGACTGTTTCAATGACAGCAAAGTCATTAGCAATTGAAAGCTACTATATATAGATCCACGTACTGACGTACAGAGGCTATACTAATTGTAGTTATTTATTTATTTTTATGAAAAACATAAATTCTTACTCTTTTCGGTTCACAATATCTGCTCTGTTGAGTAAGTACGCACAGACTAAGGAAATGATTAGTTTACTTTAAACTTAAAAAAATATAAGATAAAAAGACTGATACCCTTATTGGGAATAACAATATACTTAGGAAAGATATTGACTCCACTAATTAAATTTGGAGAGTCTAAGAGAGAATAAGTAAGGATAAAATTGTAAAAATATAATTAATGCTATCTTAATTTTGTAAAATAGCATATATTTTGAAACTTTGAAATTCCCCCACTAATGTAGATATTGTGAACCATAGGGAGTATTTTATAAAGATGAGAGTTCGAACTTTACGATCAATGTTGAGAGTCTTAATGATAGGTGACATGTAAACCCTCCCATAAATTTTCAGAGAGGTTGAAAGGTGTTCTCTAATCCTGGTGAGGTATCGATACTTATTCCCACCTAAACTTTTAACTATAAAAAAAGGGTAAAGTACCCTTGCTGCTCCCAAATTTTGCTGTAACGTTCATTCCTGCCCCCAAACTTTTTTTTGGTTCATGCCTACCCCTAAACTTTCAATTTTGTTCATGCCTACCCTTTTTGCTAACACCGTTAACTTGTTTGACAAAATTTGCTGACGTGGACGATGAATGTGTATTTCTTTTGCCATGTCATTGTCCACCTCACATTTTACTTTTTACTTTTATTAAAAAAATTAACCTAATCCAAATAAAAAAACATTTTAGGGTAAAAGTTTGGTTTTTTTTAATTTGGATTAGGTTAGTTTTTTTTTAATAAAAGTAAAAAATTAAATGTGAGGTGGACAATGACGTGGCAAAAGAGATGCACATTCATTGTACACGTCAGCAAATTCCGTCAAGCAAGTTAACGGTGTTAGCAAAAAGGGCAGTCATGAACAAAATTGAAAGTTTGGGGGTAGGCATGAACAAAAAAAAGAGTTTGGGGGCAGGAATGAACATTCAGCAAAGTTTGAGGGCAGCAAGGGTACTTTACCCAAAAAAAAAAACTAAAGTTAAATATTTATAGTTTTTTTTTAATTAATTTTAAGGGGTAGATAAAAGCCATACTTATTCATTATTCACTTATTTGGATTAAATAAAATTTGTCAATAACTCAACATGCTAGGAAATTATTTTAATTTCTTTTAAATATTAGGTCTGCCATTATTTGGGATTAAAATCTGTCAATATGGCAAAATCTCTTTACCAAACAAAAAATCTGTCAATATGTCAACAAGTTGATCATCTTCATTCCAATTGCATGACTATAAAGTCTAAAAAATAATAATAAATCAAAGAATATAAAGAAGTATACAAGCAAGGTAATTCTTATTAATATTGACATGTAATTAATAGATGAAGTACCGACTACAAATATACAAGCAAAAGTGATTTTAACTAATCAAGTTTAGTTGGTCTAGTGGTTAGTTTACTAGATCGTTTAAACAAGTGTTGGGGGTTCGAATCTCACGTTGTGTATGCAGCAACCAATTGGCCAGCGACAAACCCTTAAATGGAGCTCAGATCCGCGGAGGATTAGTTACGTTCTTGGCCTGTTGAGCCGGGAAATACCTTGAGAAACCCAAAAAAAAGTGATTCTAAATAGAAGAAATTCAATATATTTAATTCACATTAATTAACTAGAAGATTCTGGCCAAAAAAAAAATTAACTAGAAGAAATTCAAGATCTAAGGAAGGAATTCCCATAAATGAACTTTAAGACTTATAACTACGTAATAAAATTAAAGATAATTGGATTTGAGTTGGTTCAAGTGGAAAACACTAAAACACCTAAAGCTTTTACTTAATTTTTTGTTCGAATTCAACTTGTTCATTGAATGATCTATTTGAACTCGACTCGTTCAATTAAATAAACTTAATTATTTTGATCAGTCTCAAATTTATCTTAGGTGAAGACTTAACGTGTTTATGTATCTTGTGAAAAAAAATCAAAATTAACGTAGTTTGCATGTGTGAGACCATGGTGGTCGTTGGGTCAAGGGATTATTTGTTAGAGATGAGTCGTAGGCCAAGTGTATAGGGTGGTGAGCAAATCATCGGTGAAGGAGCCGATGATGACTCTAGGGAGGCAGCCAATGGTGCCTTGAATAGCAAGAGCACTTACAGTTGTGAGTACTGTGATCTCGACAATAACAAAGTCACGTAGGGACAGAGTTACGTGAGTTGTTGAGAGATGGTGACAAAAAAATATAAGAGATAATATCTCTAAATTGTTGTGAGATAGTCAACTCTTATAAGTAGGTTAAGAGTATGAGATTATTTACAGTGCTACAATTAGATTAATGGACAATGAGCTTTCGCGTAAGTGTGACACGTGTATGTGTATATCATGTGTCAGAACCAATTATGAGAATGAGAGTAGTAGAGAACATAATTTGAACTTATATATGAAGAGTGTAATTTACTGTGAAATATATGATATATATGACAAATGAAAGCATAAGAAACTTTGAATTTGTGAATAAGATGAAGATGTAGAGTAGAGATGTGATTGGGGAGCAAGCAAAACGCAAACGCGTTCTGTTGACCTCTTCTACTTTTTAATTTTTTTAATTTATTTGGCGCAAGACCTCTTCAACTCTTTGTTTGCTTATGTGTGTGAAAATGCATATACTGTTTGTCTATTCCATTTGACAATAACGTCCCACACCAAGACGTCTTTCACGCGCTTTTTCGAAGTCGCACTCATTATTACAACCCGCAAAACAAACCATAATTATACCCCAACCATCACTCCAAAAACTGGTATTTTAGTGCCACATCAATTTCTACCACACAACTATTTTTCTAATTAGGGATATCTCGCATAAAAGTAATTTAGTATTTTTTAAATCAAATTTTATTTATTTTTGTTTTAAAAACTCTCTCATTAATTAAGTATGCGATACGAGTTAAATTTAGATTAACTGGAGCAAAACCTTAAACATTGGGCGGATAATAAAAAAAAGTTTCAACTATTTTGATCCAAACTCATCTTTAAATTGAACAAAGGTTTAAGACTACTAAAGTACTAATAAATTTATTATTTATTAGTTGTTAGTGTTAATATAAATTTTAGACTTTAATCTATTTTAGATGAGTCCTTAATTATTAATATTGATAAATGACAAATAATGAATAGAAAGAGTATTAAAAATGTAGTATACAAGTGTAGTACTATACTTTTATCCTTTAAAATACTCATACCAACTAGTTATAAGTGATGAATGTAAAGATTAAGATTAAGATTTTATTCTTTAATTATGCATTGATTTTATTTTGTTATTTTTATTAAATAATACAACTTTTCCTCAAGATATGTTGTTAGTTATTATGCTAGGGTTTAAGTGAAAGTATTTTAATTAGAGCATGATTCAACTTGCAAATTAGTTCAAATGAAACTACAACGATATATCAATCTAAGAATGTTAGATTTTGGATCGAGTAAGAGTAGTTATTACTAAACTAAGAGTTATAGCTATTAAGTAAGGTTTCAACTTTTTTTATTATTTAATAATTGCACTTATCAAATCCTAAGTGTCATACTGTTCGATTATAACGATTTTGAACTTTCCTTATGGACTCTAATTTCAATTGTTGGATAGGATACTTACAAATTAAATATTAAAAATATTATAACACAATTTAGGTATTTTACTAGTTTAGTAGTATTCTAGCAAAAATATTGTTTGTGTAATTGTGTAGATTCTATGAGTGGATCTATAATGCAATTTGTTGCATGTATACAATGTAATTTCAGCCGATAGGATTGTGACATGTGAGTATGATGACTTGAGATTTAATGCAATTTCTCACATGTCACAATCCTATCGGCTGAAATTGACTTATTTGGCCCACTAAAAAATGACATTAATTAATAAAAGAACAAAATTAGAGGGACCAAAAATTGATTTGGACACCCAAAAAAAAAAAAAGGAGTAAGGCACCTATATATAGTATTCCAACTTCAAGCCTACTAAGAAAGTGTCTTGAAATTCCCATTTCATTTCGTTGTTCATTCATTGAAATCAAAGCTTATTTCAAGCTAGTCTCTCTCTCTCTCTCGTGCAAAGACCCACATCGGAAGAAAATCAAAAGCGACTATTCCATATATATATATATATATATATTCCATGGATGTCGATGAAGCTTCACCGTAAGTCCTCACTTCTCACTCACTCTTCAATTTCTTCTCTTATTTGACAAATCTCAATTCTCACTCAAACCTACAATTACTCGGAAATTTCCATACAAATCCACACTTAATTTAATCGAATTGAATCTAACGCAATTCAATTTTGCGACGACGATTATATATATATATATATATATATATATATATATATATATATATATATATATATATATATATATGTAGATTTGAGAGCAGCGAGATGTTGGCGACATTTCTGGCTTCGACGCCATTGTTGCGGGAGTCATGGAGGCTGTGCAGTTCGGCCAACGCCGCGGCGCCGAGGAGTTTCGTGACGGAGCGAATCGGCGGCGGCGCCGTGTACGTTGCGTTCTCTGGGATCCAAATGGTGGTAGGGTCGGACGACGCGAGCTGGAGACACGTGGTGCCGTTGGAGAGGATCGGCGACTTGACGTTGTTTCCGTCGTCGTCGTCGTCGTCGTCGTATCGGAATAAGGAAGGCGAGGAGGGTGTGAAGGTGCACGCTGGGATGCTGAATCTGTTTTGCTCTGTTTTCGTGCCGTTTCAAAATCAGGTACGTTTCTTTCTTCAATTCTCGCTCCGGCTTCAAAACGTTTTTGTTCTTTGAGATAGCATAGTACAGTAGTTTTGTGACTGTGGACATATGATGACCAATGCATATAGGACTTATGATTCAATAAGGCCATCTCATACTAATTAACAACCCCAACAATGAATAGATAGAATCAAGATTAAAAGAATCTTGTTTAGTTTTTTTATTATAAAAGTTCATCACAATAGTATTGAATTTAAGGACCTACTTTAAATGTATTAGGGATCAAATAATTCGTACTACTAAATATGTATTGTTTTTTTTCATAAATTCTTGAGTATGAAGTGGTGCAATAAACATGTAGCAATTTAATTTAAAGAATTTTAATTGGTTTTCATTACAATATATATAATAACTATAACAAGTGTAATTATCATAAAAAAAATATATATATATAACAAGTGTAATTTAAAGATTTAGCAAAGTGAACCAATAAGTGTCATTGAGAGTTTCGATTTTCTAAATTTGAAAACTATAAATTTTTTAAAGTAAAGGAGAGATAGATACAACAAAAAGTGATTTCTAATTTATTCATGTGACTCGATTAATGTGAGGTGTATAATTTAAAAAGATGTATTATTTATCAAATTTAAAAGATCCGAAATGGTCACACAAACCTTTTTTTTTTTAATATATCTTTTGGCAATGAAGTTAATATTTTACACAGTATTTATTTATTCTAAAATAATAAAGTTATTTAATTGACTCTGGACTATTATATTAAAATTTTCATATTGAATTATAATATAAATTTAATTGTATTTATTATTTTACTAAAAATAAGATTATAGTCTTATTTTACAAAAAAAAAATTTGTTTGTATTGATGAAAATAATTTAAAAGTGAAATAAATAAATATAGAAAATTTGAACTAGGGATTTGGTAAATATAATTCAGCTAAATCTTTGAAATATAAGTGACTTCGAATATTTGTATATATTGATGAATATAAATTTTTTTAGTGAATATTCGCTTAATGTCATCATGATTCATGAATAGCACTATTATTAAGTCATATATATATATATAAAGTGTGAGATGAGATATTGTTATTTGGGATGAGATGTTGTTTTTCTTGGGAATGGGTTGTTGATAGAGCAATATTTGGTACATTCTTTTTGGTAGCTTACGTGATAAAGTTAGTGGGTTGTGTTTGTGTATTAAAATTGTGGGATAGATAGTTATCACTTAATATGATGAGTCTATGATGTAACTTGTTGCATGCATGTAATATAATTTTGGTCAATAGAATTGTGACATGTGGGTAGGATAACTTGAGATGCAATGCAATTTTTCACGTGTCACAATCCTATGGACCAAAATTGTATTGCATGCATGCAACAAGTTATATCATAGACCAACCCTAATTTTAAATCCCCAAAAAAGAAAAAAGAGAAAAGCGAAGAGAAAGTTTAAAGCGCCATTCGATAACTATCTGTCTATTTCGACGTATTGCCCCTCACTTTCCTACAAATTTCTCAGTGCGTGCGTGTTTTATGTGTTTCTTAAAAGTGATAGCTACAGAGACCAGAGAATCAAGAAGAAGAAGAAGAATATTCTAAACATAAATGACCTAAGTTTAAAGAAAGATACAAGCTAGTGCACGGTGCACCACATAAATATATTGTATAACATAAATATATATCTCATTGCTCTTCTTAATAAACATTACAATTTTCAGATAAAAAACTATCATCACCATTGAACGTTAATTAGTTTTTAATTTTTAGGATTGGTCTTTGGTCAGATTTGTATTTTAGGGTTTAATCAATGGAGAATAATATAAATGGAGTCATAATTAGTGTCATCAAATTAAATCACCTTTATATATATTTTTTTGGGCCACTGATTATGTCCCTTTGGTTTATTAGTTATGCTACAACCACTTCAAATATATATTATTTAAAGAGGGAAAATACTATTTAGTCCCTGAATTGTTGGTCAAACTACTATTTAGTTTCTGAATTTATCAAAAATAGTATTTAGTCCCTGAAATTTTAACTATGTCAACTATTTAGTCCTCGAATTTGGTAAAAATACTATTTAGTCCCCGAATTTGTAACTATGTCAACTATTTAATCCCAAAACTTGACAAAAATATTATTTAATCCGCAAATTTGTAACTCTGTCAACTCTAACGGGTAACAGTCAGGAGACTAAATAGTTGACAGAGTTACAAATTCGGGGATTAAATAGTATTTTTGTCAAGTTTGGGGACTAAATAGTTGACATAGTTACAAATTCGGGGACTAAATAGTATTTTTACCAAATTCGGGGACTAAATAGTTGACATAATTACAAATTTTGGGAACTAAATAATATTTTTGATAAATTCAAAGACTAAATAATAATTTGACCAGGGAATAAATATTTAACGTCTTATTTAATAGAACCGTAGAAGTTGTGCAACTCCGAATAGACCAAACATAATAATTTATAAGCATTGCTTTCAAAACTGTTGCTTTGTGGTATATTTTAAACCAAGTTTGTGAAGATTTGAAGAACGACTTTGAATTCCAGTCTAGGTCTTAACCCCAAAGTTGCTTTACGTGTTCGGTTGTCTCATACTGATGGCTTCTTAGCAAAGAAGATTTTTGCCATGTGCTAATTACTAATTTTTTAAAATAAAACTGATTATAATGATTTTAAAAAGAATAAAAAATATTTAGTATTTTATATTATAATTTATCTTCAAGGGCTGAAAATGGAACATGTGAATCTGACTTTATTATCAATTATTGGATCAAACACTTATCATTATATTCAAAATTATAGCAGCTCTTAATTTAGGTTAATATTTTTCTACTTAACTACACTTAATTTAAATGTCATGCGATTATGACTTTACCCACCTGGACCTAACTGCTCTCACACATTCTTATATATTAATTACAAATTCAATGTGAGTCATATGCACAGTGTGTGTATCCAAGAAAAGTTTCCCTTCTTCATGTTTGAATGAAACCCACAACCTCATCCTAGGTCTCTCATGTGGCTCCCCCACCCAAAGCTATCAGCCTATGACCAATCACTTTCACTGAAGACTTACCAAGCAAACCACCTTAATTAGTGCCTTAAACTTACTACACATGTCATGCAAAGGTCTAAGATTCCAATTAGAAAGGTTAGACTTTCACTTAATCTTTTGCTTAGGATGCATCATCAAATCAGATCAGCTATAAAAAAGATCGGCATCAATTTTCAACTTTTCACACTCAATATTATTAGAAATTGAAATTAAAGCATCCATTATTCATCATCAAATTATTGTTATGCTTTAATATTTGTGAAATGCCCACCTGGCAAATATGAGTTAGGAAAATTATGATTTAAAGGGGTGTTCTAATCAAATATATATTGATCTGTCCAGAGAAAAAAAAAAAATCCATAAAAAGTTATTCAAGTGAGAAAATTTTTAACTGAGATGTGGGTTAATTCCAATGCATGATACATTAATGCCGATTATTTGGACTTAATTATCACAATACAGTGATTTGATTTATAAGTATAGTAGGGCCGTAGGGGGCAATGCATTGACCTGTTTGTTCTACTTTACAAGTTGCTTTTTTTCTTTGTTCAATGTTTCTAGAGCAAAACTCTAATAATTGATACGTTAAAGGATACCGAATTCTTGTCCCACTCTTCAATTTCATGAACATTCTTAGTTTCAGACACGTTTTGTATCTCTCAAATTCAAAGTGGTTTTTGATTGAAAGCAAAGAAAGTGAATAAAAAGAAGAAAGAAACGCACCTAAAAAGTATAAAACTCTTTGCAAGGTCAATTCTGGGATTGACCTGTTGACCCAAAGATAATCTGAATCATAATTTTAGGAGAAAATATATTTTACCCTCTAAATAAACTAAATAATAAAATTTTTTGAATTTTTGAAAGTTTTCAATTTCTGTGAAGGGTTCTTGAATCTTGTCTCTCTGGATTCATATTCCTAACTCATTGTTAAATGTTCCCATTCAGATGATGGAAATAATTGGAAATCCCAGTATCAAGTCAATCGTCATCACAGGGCACTCTCTTGGAGGAGCCATAGCCTCTCTTTGCACTCTTTGGCTCTTGTCTTACCTCCACTCCATCTCCTCCTCCTCCTCCTCTGTGTCAGTTTTATGCATCACCTTTGGCTCGCCATTACTGGGAAACGAGTCCTTTTCACGAGCCATTCTCAAAGAAAGATGGGGTGGCAACTTCTGCCATGTGGTCTCCAAGCATGACATTATGCCTAGGCTGCTATTTGCTCCCATAATCCTTCTCCTCCCTCAGCTAAATTCTCTGCTTCAGTTTTGGCACTTGTCCATGGCTTTTCCAGATTGTTGGAAGCCTACAGTTCAAATCTCTGACAAAGAGAAAGCGGATCTTTTCACATTTGTAATGTGTTACTTGGATCATGCAGCAAGACAAGATGGAGAAGAGTCTGTTCCACTTTCGTTTCACCCATTTGGGAGCTATTTCTTTGTATCTGATGAAGGAGCAGTTTGTGTGGATAGGGCAAAAACAGTTATAAAGATGATGCATTTCATGTTGGCAACAAGTTCTCCAGCTTGTAGCATTGAGGACCATCTGAAGTATGGAGATTATGTAAATAAATTGTCTCTGCAATTCTTGAAACAGAGAAACTCCATGCAAGGTAGTATTCCTGATTCAAGCTATGAAGCAGGGCTTGAATTGGCCCTCCAGTCCTCGGGAATAACAAGCCAGGTAAATATTGCAGATTTAGATTTTCTCAATTCTACAAAATAATTGACTGTATCTGTATATCAATTTTGAAGAAAGAGAAACATACAACATATTTGGTGTCTATCACTTAAATGAGTCCAATACATACTATCTATAAATCACCATTTTAACCAGCTAGCTGATGCATACTTCATTGCACTTTTCGGGGATAAATTCTCAGATACATCATACATCACACATGGGGCCAATAAACATTCATCAACGTAGGTGTTGCATGTAGTAACTAGAATCTACTAACACACCCACTTCAACAAACTTTTATTAGCTTATTGTACAGCGACATGGTACATTTGAGATTACACATGTACACTTCACTTAGTTGTGTCCGAGTTCAGATTCTCTCAAGTGTAAATTCTGTGAAGTAATTATTTTTGTACATTAACCGAATGGATGGTTAATATGCAAAAGTAAATCACCATTATGGTAATTGCATTTAAGAGGATCCGTTCTAGTTGTGTCTATCCTCCTAACGTGTAGTGTCTTTCAACAAGTATTTTATCCAAAACATGATTCGAAGTTTCCATTGTGAGAAGGGGTGATTTCACTAAAACTATTACATTTCATTTAACTTGCAGGATTCGGCTGCTATACCTTTCAAGGAATGTCTAAGGATGGCAAGGAGAAAAGGTCGTACACCCACTCTGAATGCTGCAACCTTAGCAGTTACATTATCCAAGTTTGTACCTTACAGGGCAGAAATAGAATGGTACAAAGAATGGTGTGATAAGTCAGATGATCAACTAGGGTACTATGACTCCTTCAAACGAAGAGGCTCCACAAGAAGGGACATGAAAGTCAACATGAACCGTCACAAACTAGCAAGGTTTTGGAACAACGTAATCGACATGTTGGAGAACAATGAACTGCCTCAGGATCTTGACAGGCGAGAAAAATGGGTAAATGCTTCACACTTCTATAAGCTCTTGGTTGAGCCTTTAGATATTGCAGAGTATTATGCAAAAGGGATGCACAGAACAAAGGGTCATTACATAAAGCATGGTAGAGAAAGAAGGTATAAGATTTTTGATAGGTGGTGGAATGTGAAGGAGGCTAGAGAGGAAGTACACAATGAGAGGAGTAAATTGGCAAGTTTGACGCAAGACTCTTGCTTTTGGGCAAGGGTGGAAGAAGCAAGGGATTGGTTGAGTAGTGTGAGAAGTGAGAGTGACACAAACAAGCAGGCTACGTTGTGGCATAACATTGAGGAGTTTGAAAAGTATGCATTAGAACTCATTGAAAATAAGAGTGTGTCCATGGATGTTCTGGCTAAGAACTCTAGTTATAGTTTATGGGTGGAGGAATTAAGAGAACTAAGGGAATTGAAAGCAAAGGTTGAGAGATTTTCTCATTCTTTTCCTCGTTTTTTGGATGGGGAAGTAGTTCCATAGTTTGTAATTTGGAATGCTTGAGCTTAATAATGCCTTTATAGTCATATGTCTTTAGAATGAACTTTTATCTTATGACTCATCTTTCACTTAAAGAGAAGTGTTAGACTAAGTTAATCATTAAGAGATATATAAGCAATTAAGCATGTTGGATAGACTTAAGTGATATTCACCCTTTTAATCCTTGGTGTGAAACACTCATTGATAACCTTTGATTTAGTTATCAATCAATCATGATCGTCCATTCATTTCTTTTCTTTTTTTTAAAAAAATTAAACCCACTTGCGGGCTACTGTTAAAAAAGGATGACAGGAAAATTTACAAGAAATCTGGGTATAAATTATATGTATGTCTGTTTCTTATTAAAGAACCTGATAAAAAATTATAAAAATTTCACCGAAATTTTTTCTTTATTGAGTCTCATCATCTATCTAAAAAATAAAATCTCCCTTCACTCAATATAGCACCACAAATCTTCCTAGCACTTGTAGCCAGAATGACAAAAAATTTTCTTCAGGAGCATGAGAGAATTGTTACAACATATTGACCATAATAGATGTGACAAGAGAGTGAAGAAGACTATATATCATAAAGGATACTAATTCCATCACCTATTCTTTATACTCTTTGAAAAAAATCATACCTTACCATTTTGATTATCAATATTCCTAACAGGTCCCTTGAACCATTTTCTTGCATCCAACAGCCACCAAAGCATAATCAGACCCAAACCCACCCCTAAAGCAACAGGTGCATAATTGAAAGTGTCCCAAGTTATAGGGTACAAAGTGGGCAAAAGGAAAACAGAACAAGTGTAACAAATCCACAGAAATGCTATTAAGCATACTGGTCTTCTTGCTCTGCCCAAATAGAAAGGCCCTGGCTTGAAGTTCTTCTCAGGCATGATCAGCCTTGCAAATATTGGGACTGCATATCCACCAACCCATCCAATTGTGCAAATTGAAGTAATGGCAGTGAAGACTACATTCACTTTCAGAATTGGGATGCCAAGGAGAATGCAGATTGCTGCACAGAGCCACACTGCATTTGAGGGAACTTTGTGCTTTGGATGAAGTTTTCGCCATAAAAACGAGAAAGGAACACCCTTGTCTCTTGACAGTGCATAAACCTGAAAAGTTTTCAAGATATATAACTTTAGCAATTGATTGAAACTCTGCTTTTTCTGAATCTAATCATAGAAAAAGGCGGCCCTGTGCACGATGCTTGACTTTAGGAGGGTCAAATGTACGCAACCTTACCTTTACAAACAGAGAGAGACTGTTTTTAGGATTTAGGCCATGTTCTTTACCTAGAAAAGACTACAGAAAGGGAAAAAAAGTAGGCCCCACCACTTGATGGAAATCAGATTTTCATCATAGGAAATCGTGCCAAAATTAAGAAAAATACAAAATGTCTATTATACCTTTTGATCGGACACAATCATAACATCAATATAAGGGGTAAAATGGTAATTTTAATACATTTCCATTCTCAAATTTTTACTACCAAGCACAATAAAACTATTCCCTTTCCCTTTCTGCATAAAGAACGTGCCCTTAATCTATGACCTCTAAATCATACGGCAACAATCTTACCGTGACTAAATCTCACTCTCTTGTTAATCTAATCATAAAATGAGAAATATTGGTGTACTGTATACATACCACTCTGGCTGCACTTGTGGTGATTGAAAGCCCACCAAAGAAGAATGAGCCCCAAATGATAAATAGTAGAATGATTGCTCCAACAGAATTGCCATATCTTCCATGGAATGCATCATAAAGTATTTGTGCTGGCACAAATGCTCCTGCTGTCTCATTGCTTGTATCATAAAGGTACCCAAAATCCTGAACAATTTCAATGAAAACTAGGTTACTATATATTCCCCTAGATTGAAACTAGCCTTTCCATCCACTATCATCTTTTTTATCCTTGTATTTATATCTTTTAGAGTAAATTACTGTTATGTCCTCGAAAGATTCTTCTTATTTCAATGTATTCCCCGAATTATGAAAATTTCAAATTTGTTTCTGAAAAATTTTAGTTGTCTCAATTTAGTCCTTGAATCTACCTTGAGTCGCAATTTCATCCTTCCTTTTCATGTTTTTGCTTTTTTTGGCAAGGACGAAATTGAGACAAGTGAAATCTTTTTAGGACCAAAACAGTAATTTGCTATTTATTTTACTATCAGTAGGTATCTAAAATGATTGTATTTGATACTTTTATATAAGTGAATCCTCATTTAATTCAACACACTTGATCTCAATTTAAAAGAAGAAATTTATTACTGCATTGAACTTTCTTAAATTTACCTGAATGCTGAATGTAAGAGCCAAAATGTAAGCCCATCCAAATAAAGAAATGATCCCAATGCTTCCCAGAATTGCAATAGGTCCATTCTTATCTGCACCTTTGGTTTCTTCAGTTAAATGTGCTGCAGCATCATATCCATAAAGGGAATATTGACTCACAAGGAATGACAAAATCACAGCATAAGGTTTGCTTGATACTCCGGTTGACTCAGAACCCATTTCAAAATTTGTGAACACAAATGAAGCAGATTTTGTGGTTAGTGCTACCAGTGGCAGCATTATGACTATCACCATCCCACCAATAACCTGCCACAGAAGAAATGCTTAAGCTACCTTCTCATATATGAAACTCGACACATAAAAAGAGGAGTTGAAACCACCAGTATCCAAAAGTCCACTAGATTTTGACTAATCTGGCTCGACTCTCAAACTAGCTGAGGTCTCATAAAGAGGGTAGAACTCTACCAACAGGGTTTCTCCATACACAAGACTCGAAGCCAAAACCTTGATTAAGTGGTGTCCATACACAAGACTCCGGCTGTTGGTAGGAGTTTCTAATATGATAAATTGTACATTGGGCCACCTCTACTACTGGGCGAAACTAACCCAACCCACTTAAAATTACTCAAGCTAAACTTAAAGGCGCTTCCTAGAAATTTCGATGTTTTGAACTCTCTTTCTAATCCTAGTCTATCTGTCTTGTACTCATACATACTTTCTTTCTATTTCTTTGACTTAGGCATCAAAATTCATGATAATTGATAAGACTCTTGGCTCACTCATGGAATTGACCCTTTCCTATTTCATAAGACCTATCCAAGACCCGAGCTACTTGAAGAATTGACCGAAGAAACTACTGATTTATCAATGTCTATGTTAAGATGAAAACTAAGTACCTGCCACCATATTGAAATCATATCAATCAAGGCAATGACTTCCAATGCAAATGTGTTGAGTGCAGCCCATATAACAGTGAGGCCAATGTACATACATAAGAATAGCCATTTTGGGGTGAAGTACCCTCCTCCTTTATTAGTCCCTGTGCAAAGTAAGATTATACTCTGCAATGTTTGTGATCCTGCATATGCCTTTCCATCCATAGAAATCAAAAGGTCAGTCTATAAACATTCTGTGAAACTTTTGGCCATAGATGTCACCAAAACAGTTAAAGAAAAAGTACCTGAGTTCCTATCCCAGCAATAAGCCCTATGGTCTCAAGCCAAGCACAACACCATGAAGCAAATGGGCCCCATTTGGGCCCTGCTAAATGAGCAGCCCAAAAGTACAAAGAACCAGTAGTCTGCTACATCGTAAGATCACAAGTCAATCATAAATAAATAGGGAATGCATCATCCACTGTCTAACACAGGATGTTGTGCGGAGAGATAAAGAGACAGGAGTGTGTCCCACTTGATATGGGTCTCACTCCTATCTCTTTCTCTCTCCACATAGCATCCTGTCCTGGACAGTACAGATCCTCTCACAAATAAATAAGGGTTTTGCTAACCAGCACACTTAGCGTAATGGTTGAAGTTTATTTTGATAGTGTGAATTATGAGAAGGTACGAACCGGGAAGGACGAACATATCTCAGCCATGGCAATTCCGACGAACCAAGTGAAGAATGAAACAACTATCCAGCCCCAAACAAGAGTTGCAGGGCCTGCATATTGCAGGCTAGATCCATAGAGAGGAGTGATCCCAGTGAAAAGGGTCATTGTTGAGAAGGAAATTGCAAGAGTTTTGAACAGAGTCTGCAAACCCAATTCAGTCATTTCCATACAAAAGAAGAAACCAAAAGCATCAAAATTTCAAGAACAGAAAGATTAGTGAAGATTGAAGATTCAACCATTTCTCTTCTGAGTTCTTGCTTGTAGCCAAGCTCGTTGAGCCTCTTCTCTCCTGAATCCATTGTTGTGGCACTTCCTGTCATCTCCAGTAATCTGCTCTCACTTCCCATCATGATACTAAGATTCTGTGTTGAGACCACTTTGATTTTGCAAGCAGATTATGTGCTAGTGGACATTTTCTTCAAAAAGAAATATATATAGGATATAATATTTGACAAAGTCTCTCTTTTTGTCTAGGTGAAGAAGACAAAAAGTGTCAAACAAATTGCATAGTTTGAAATGAAGTTGGTTTTACCAGAAAGAAAACATTACGGAATAAAATTGATGAGGTTTCATACTGCCTTTTTCCTTGGTGTTGCTTTCAATAGCAAGTAGGAAGTAAAAACTAAAAAGTCAATGGTTTTTGGGTTGGTTCATGTATAGTTTAATTGTTTAAATCCTGGACAACCCATATGTGTAGTATGTACAGTTGTTAGTTTTATTTTATAATAGGTCAAATGTTCATTTTGGTCCTTTATGTTTCACTCAAGTTTCAAAAGTTTTCAATTAGTCCTTTATGTTTCCTAGAAGTTCTAAATTGGTCCTTCCGTCCAAATCCGTCAATTTCTTAAGTTAACTGTTGACGTGGCGTGCCGAGGTGGACACATAATCTCTCCTACGTGTATTAGATAGTTGACGTGGCCTTAGACACACCTAAAACACCTAAACGGCATCATTTAAGCCAAAAATAAAATCATGTTGAGAGGACCAATATGAAACTCTAATGAAACATAAAGGACTAATATAAAACTTCAATAAAACATAAAGGACCAATATAGAACTTCAATGAAACATAAAGGACCAATATAGAACTTCAATGAAACATAAAGGACCAATATAAAACTTTAATGAAACCTGAAGGACAAATATAAAACTTTTGGGAAACATAAAGGACCAATATAAAACTTTTGAAAGATAAAGGACCGATTTAAAACTTGGGTAAAAATAGAGGACCAAAATGAGTATTTGATCTTTTTATAATATGATGGATTGACTGCTTGAGAAAGAAAGATATTTGTTGTTTTTTTTTTATTTTGGTAAAATGGACAGACTACAAACGTCTAACTCACACAAAAATATAGCACCAAAGACCATTAAGATTAGTAGGAGGAATAGCTTGTTGCTCTTTCTCAAATGTTGGAATTCCACAATTCTGTTTGACTTGGCTTTCATTGACAATAAGAGAGAAAGTGGGAAAAGAAAGAGATAGACATGATATTTCAATAAAGACTGCGGGATACTTTTGGGGAGGGATTGTGTTTTGATGACGCAATGAATGTACACACAGATTCAGATGTTTTTATTTCAGTTTTTAATTAAAATATTTGATACATGGACGGATTATTTTATTTGGGAATCTTAGTTTTGGGAATTATATTCTTGGAATATTAGAGAAGTTGTTTGTTTCAATTTTTATATTTTTGAAATTATTTTACAAGATTCTTATCTTATAATTAAAGATAATCTCATTCCATAGAATTACAATAGTGTCACCTCTTTAGGTGGGATTAAAAAGTGAAAAAATATAAAATTATAAGATTCTCAAAATTGTAAAATTCTCGACTTATTTTGTCAAGTACTAAACACGAAATTACAAGATGTGAGAATTCGAAAATATTTTTTCAACGTTTATACCAAATGCATCCTAATAATAATATAACAGTTAGTGCAAGGACCAAAAAGATAGATACACAATTAATATTAATTGAGTAATGAGTTTCCTTTTGGCGAATTTGAATAGTGAATTTATTCACAAAATAGTGACCATGAATCCATGATGAATGATATATTAATATTTCACTTTGTTTATATTTTTCATTTTTTTTATGGAATATTTTTCATTTTACATGACATGGTCATGTTATTTTTATTTGGATCAAACTCATTAAAATGTTTTGATTAAGTTAAAGAAGATAAGGTTTTGATTTGAAATGATGGAAAAAAATATTATTGAATCTGAACTTCTATTTTTTTTTTGGTAAGACGGAAAAAAATGCAAAAGATTAACTAAGGGCACCTTTGATTATTAGAAAAGGAGAGGGAGAGGGAGAGAGAGAAGGAATGTGTTTGATGTGTTTGGTAGTAAAAATTTGGAATGGAAATAGAATAGGAATGTATTAAAATTATTACTTTGCCCCTTGTATTAAAAAAAGGTTGGGATTATGTCAAATCAAAGGGTATAATAGACATTCACCTTTGATTATTAGAAAAGGAGAGGGAGAGGGAGAGAGAGAAGGAATGTGTTTGATGTGTTTGGTAGTAAAAATTTGGAATGGAAATGGAATAGGAATGTATTAAAATTATTATTTTGCCCCTTATATTAAAAAAGGTTGGAATTATGTCAAATCAAAGGGTATAATAGACATTTTATATTTTTTTTAATTTTTTTTAAAAGTGCCAGGGGAAAGGAAAAAGTTAAAGTAGGTGGGACTTTAACTTCTCATTTCCTTAACCCATTCCAGGAAGCAAACACGTACTAAACACTAACTAGGTGAAAGAAACCCTAAACCTCTATATTTTAATTTAAACTTCAATTTATCATTAATATTGACAAAGCTAAAAAAAATGAATCTGAAAGAAGACAAAGCTGATTTCTTTAGCTTAATCGAAACAATTCAATGAGTTGCAACTCTGAAGGAAACAACTCTCTTCAATCTCATAATTCTGAAGGTAGTGGTAATACTTTAATCAAGTATATGTGACAAGTAAACAATTATATGCTACCATTTAATGGTCACGTCACTTGATTGGGTGATGACTAACGTCTCATGAACTAAATAGTTGACAGAGATAAAAATTTAAAAATCAAATAGTTTATTTTTAAAATTCAAGATTAAATATCTATTCTATCAAAAAAAATTCACGATTAAATAATTGATATAAATAAAAATTTGAAGAATAAATTTAGGGATCAAATAATTTGACCATTGAGAGGGAAAAAAATAGTTTAGTAGGGATTGAATTTTAGTTTCTTTATGTGTAAACTAGACTTAACCCCGTGGATTTCCACGGGGGATTTTTAAGTTCAATATATATAAATATTAATATAGTAATTTATAAACTTTTAAAGTCATATATTTTTTTAAAACGCTGAAAATTAGAGCTCTCTTCATAAAATTTTAAAAAATTTTAGTAAAAAAAGGAATTTTGTAAACCCAAAAATAATAATAAATACATAATAATTTGGATAAAATAATATTTACAATAACTTGAAAATATAACTTATTTAGTCATATAACATAGGAAGCATTAGGCATACAATTTTTATTGTACTAACTTTATAAAATATAAAAAAAATAAAAAAGTAATATAACTCATAATAATTATTTCATGAAAAAAAATATGGATAAGGCTATGAAAACATAGTTATCACACTATGCTAATGTAGTACATGAGTTATCTATGAAATCATAGTTTACCGCTCTACGATGATAAGAGACAATACTCAAGAAACATTAAAGAATATCGTAATTGAATAACTTTTATATTATCTCCAATATCAAAAAATATATGATTTTATCGATTCTTTTTGTTACATAGTAAATATATACAACAATTTATCGTAAAGAATTGACAAAGTTTAGATTTAGGATGATAATTTATATGAATATTCTTACTGGATCAACAATATCTTCAAACATTTATAAATATAAATGGTTATATGAAATTTTTTTTGATGAACAGGTTATATGAAATATTTATTAGAAGTTATATATTTTTTATTATTAAATTTCATTATTAAATTATTTTTTTAATTATATTTCACTGAATTGTCACACACATAAGTACATTAAATGTCATTTGGATGTGGGTGTTTATGATGGAAGGGGAGTGTCAAAATAAGTTGAAAGTATGTTTGGATGTTTTTTTTAGAATGAAATGGAATGGAAGGTAAAGGTCTCTCAAAATACCTTTGTCCATTCAAAAGCCTCGTTTTCTTGACCCCAAGATACATATTTACCCTTCCTACTTTAATAAAATTTCAATTTATCCTACTTCTCTTCGCCGCTATCGCTGTCGCCGCCACCACCATTACCACCCACCACAATCGCCGCCGTCGCCACCACTACCACCCATCTCCACCCCCCACTGCTATCACTACCGCCTCCACCACTCACCTCCACCTCTGTCACCGCCACCACCACTATCACCCACCACCCACCTCTACCGCCACCACCACTTATTTCATTGGAAAAAAAGGAAGGGGTAATATCGGAAAAAAATATTTAATTAACCATTTAATTCCATCCAAACATCTAAACAACATTTTACTCATTCCATTCCTTTCCATTCTACTCCTTTCCATTAATGACCACTTCTTTTCATCCTCCATAAAACTCCCAAATATAACCTTAAAAACAAAAAGAATATGAGAGTTAAATTTTAACAGATCTCCATAAAACTCCTTTCCAGTAATACATTGAGAATTTTAACAGATCTATTTAAATTCTTGTGAATCATTTTTATTTATAGAAAAGAGATGCATTTTAAAAATTAGAATTATTTAATTTGAATATTCAATATTAATCTAAAATTAAATTATTTTGAGTTTAAAACTTATTAATTTCGAATAAAGAGAAAGAGATCTTGAGAAATAACTCCCATATTAAAATTTTTCGTAATATTATAAAGCTATAGCAATAACTCCTATATTAATTGCAAAGTACATATTCCAATTTGTGAAGCATGTATGTTTTGAAAAGATAATAAAGATATCCCTAGAAACTTTCAAATTAACAAAGTATTAGTAAAATTTAATATTTTTCATAGAAATAGAAAAAAAAATCAATTTTTAGGATTTCCAAGAATATTAAATTAAAAAGGCCATTCATGCATAATGATGTTGATGATTCTCAATATTATACATACGTTTTGTTGGTGGCTGGAAAATTTTAATATTTTTAAATAAATATAAAATTTAATTATTATGATTTCTAATAAAATTAAAAATAAATAGGTCACGCACTTATGTTTCATGTTAATCTTGAGGATATTTGTTCATTGAGGACTGTGTATCGTTTAATAAAATTCAGTAATCAATTAATAAAAAAATAAAATTGCGTTATGTAACTACACTATTACCAATAAAGATAGAAGATTTCATTGTCCAATATAAACTTGTTAATTAATAAAATATCGGATAATAAATTGAGTATAAGTATCCTTTTTGAAATATATTGAAATTATTGTTTACATTATAAACAAATACGAAGGTATATATATTAATTGAATTATTTTTGGAAGTTGAAGGTCTAGGGTAATATTTTTTTGAGTAAATTAACAATATGAACTGTGAAATTTTTTTAATTAACAATTTAGTCTCAAAATATTTTTTAATTTCTTCTTATATCCATTTTCAAATGCATATTGATATTATCTTCTCATTTGTTTAGTATTCAATTTCAATCTCAAAATTAGAATTAAAATTTTCGAAGAAACTAAACTAAAATTAAAATTAAAGAAAAAACATTAATATAAGACGTACACAAGATTTAAACTTTATTGCAAAAAATCTTGACAGCATTGATTACATAAGATTTAAACCTTATTGCAAAAAAAAATTTAAGAGTTATATTGTGTCATACATTAGAAGGTATTGATGCTATCAATGATTACATATTATCCATGCTTCAAAAATGATGTAGCTTGGCTTCTCTTGTTATCATCAATCCAAACAAATCATTCATCATCTCCTGAGATTACAAAATTGATGAAGATTTGTTGAGTAATCCTAAAAAAGAAAATCAATAACAGGATTACAATTTGAGATATAATTAGCATTTTTAAATGTAGTTAGAAATTTACAATGGCTAGATACTATTCTCTATCTTCTTCTCAAACTCATCAAAAACTGTATTATTATCCTTCAAAAATATATCAAGTTTTTTTTTAAATAGAACAATAATCTACCGAACAAATATTATCCCAAAGATATATAATTAAATCAAATTCGTGGAAAAATTTGCAAAATTAAATAAGGGAAAATCATCAGAAATAAAGAAATAATACAATCAACATAGTGTAATATGCTCAAAGTTCATTATCATCTCCCTCAAGCTTTTACCTTGTTAGAAATGGAAAATATGTATATATAAAAGTATACAAAGTATAAAGAAGCATGAAATAATGAATCAATGAAGGGTAAAACATGAGATAAATAAATAGAAGTCAATGATATGAATTGAGGAATCAAGTAGAGAGAAAAGGAGAAAATATACACCTAGAATAAAGAATCATATGTTAGTACTTCATTTAAAGGTTAATAAAATTGAATATTACCACATTGCTCACTTAGGGCTCCATTTTCTTAATAGTTGTTGCCTCAAACGAACTTTGATTATTCCACGTCATGATATGTAAACAACAAAAAGAAACCATAGATGTATATATAGGCACCATATTGAGATGTACAACAAAAATAAAAATAATAGAAGAAAAAATGGCAAGGTTGCTTGACCGAAATTATAAAAAAAAAAAAATAGAATACTTTAAGCATAGTTGTTGTTCTTCAACATCTCTTTCAAACGTTTTCACAACTTCATAAAAAAGAAGAAAACATATAAGCACACAACAAAGAGCAAAGAAACGCGGTCAAATTAAAAGATTAATAATCTATCTATCAGAAAACCCAAAAAGGGAAGGAGAGAATAAAAAGAATAAAAAAGTGAGAAATAAAAACTTTAACATTCATTCTCATTTTGAACACAAGCTTAACAATGTATATATAGAGAAAGAGTACGGGAAAGAGAGATATATAGGGAGAGAAATTGTGCACCATGGGGAGAGAAATTGTTCACCACATAGAGAAATTAAATATGAGTTTATCTATTGGTCAATTTTAGCAGCAACATTAAAGCATGAGTTATCCAATGTTATATCTTAAATTGAAATTAAAATATTTGAAAATTTTAAAAGTTTAATCTATGAAGGTGTGAAATTATAAAGTTGCCTTGGAAAATAGTGTAAATGGAAAATTAAAGAGTAGATAAGAACAATAAATGAAAATAGTTTAGGAGATAAGTATTTTTCAAAATCTGACCTAGAGAAGAGTGGTGAGTAATGATATCACACATATCAAAAAATGTTAAAATAAAAAATAATATAAAAAATTACTATTAATGTAACTTTGATCCAGGAGAAGACACATGTCACTCTCCATAGAAAATAGCCGAATTATTTAAATCAAAAAGCCAAATTCTTTTCCATTTAGCATGAGTTATCCAATGTTATATCTTAAATTGAAAATAAAATATTTGAAAATTTTAAAAGTTTAATCTATGAAGGTGTGAAATTATAAAGTTGCCTTGGGAAATAGTGTAAATGAAAAAGAGTAGATAAGAACAATAAATGAAAATAGTTTAGGAGATAAGTATTTTTCAAAATCTGACCTAGAGAAGAGTGGTGAGTAATGATATCATACATATCAAAAAATGTTAAAATAAAAAATAATATAAAAAATTACTATTAATGTAACTTTGATTCAGGAGAAGACACATGTCACTCTCCATAGAAAATAGCCGAATTATTTAAATCAAAAAGAAAATAAAAAAATTCACTAACTTTGAAGCACAAAGGGACACGTGTACATATCCTCATAAATAGTAGAATTTTGTAAATGAAAATTAAAGAAATAATAATAAATTTGAAAATCCAACCAATGAAATAAAGAGAAGTCAACTCTAAGAGTCAATGAAAAAAAACTATTGAATGGAATTGTTAAGTGACAAAAAAAAAATAATAGAGCACCTAGGATGATATATAGATTTTTTAAATTGGGTAAATTTAGGCATATATGGTATTGGATTGGTAGAGAAGTGTGCTACGTAGAGCCGATGAAGTCATGGACCAAAACTCATACCGATACTATCAATGCTCGAACTAGGATTTTTATGTGTCTCATTCAGCTTTCGAAATTTGTTTCGCGAACAAGGATTCTTCATTGCATCAAGATTTCAAATTTCCCATACATAATAATGTCCATGTTTTTGCGATTCCATTCCCACCCTCGCTCTTTCTCTGTAAGTTCTGCTTTTCTTTCTTTCTTTGCTTAGCTTATTCGTTTCCATATCAGTGTCTTCTGTGACGAATTCTGGAGTTTTAGCTCTTCCAAAAGGAAATCCCTTAATAGATTTGGAGCTTTTAACTAGATTCACTGGAAAACTGACTTATCATACATCTGGTTAATTAATATTTAATGGTGTTAAATTCGTGATTCTAGATGTTTCCCATGTTTCCCTTTTGATTCTCTTTGAGCTCTTGAATATCTCTCAGAAAAATTGCACCATTTGCAGTTTTCCATTATGGGATTGAACTTGATATATTACTAGAAATATTTTCTTGGGATACTGCACTGGAGAAATGCAGGACAGGTAGTTAAGAGAATTGCTCTTCACCATACACAAACCTACTAAGTTATCTGTATTTGATGACAATATGTAGTTTCATGGCGATAAATGGTTTTGCACTTTTACTCCTTTCCTAATTTAGTGAAAACCAAATTGCATTCTTCTTATAGTTTTCTAGTTGATACTTTTCCTTTTCTTTTTATCCCCTATGAATAAATTATATTGTAACTCACCATTTGAGTTAGAATAACAGTATTTGAATGGAATTATAAATGTCATGAAAAGCTCAAGATAACTTTTCATTTTGCTTCTTTTGCTCCCAAAAATAATAATCAATTGAAATGATGTTCTTGAGCCTCTTTCTCTAACATGCATCAACCTTGTATTGAATACTGTCAATTACCTTGCAACTGACGCTTTTCTTATATGTATCTGTCACTGTCTGCATGGATAAAAGTCTTGTCACATCTTTGAGTTAACTTTTAAAATATTCTTGCACTGCTGCTGAATTACTTATTATCTGAATATGCAGTCCTTTAGAATTACAAGAGAAGTGCTAGGGAGTATTTTAACAGGCAAGTATAGTTCATATTAGCTAAAGATTCATCACTAGAACATGAAACTGTACCTTTTGTACCATGGGATTTTGGCAAATTTGACTAACTATAACACTTAACAGTATGTGCTTGCAAATTTTTCTTTTTTAAATTTTTATAGATATTGTTCAATCAAGTTGTGAAAGTTGGCACTTAGCAAGAGGAAGAAGACTAATATCATTCAAGCGCTCTGTAAAGTTTGTGCAAACATCATGTCGAGTCTCTATCCCTGGGATCTCACCAAGAAATGAACAAAAAGTCCCATCTAATATATTGAGGGATAAGAAAGCAGTTCCTGATGCGGATCCTCCTAGTGTCAAAGATGTGAACCTTCTATATCAATTTTTTGATCAGAGGTTAATTTACAGTTTACACATTGTTGTCAATTCTAAAATTCTGTTTTGAAGTTCTTTACTTATGGGAATATAAGTTTTTTTTTTAATGGAATATACTTATAGGTATACTATTTCTCATTATTATGATATTACTTTCTGCAAAATTTGTAAGTTCCCTAACTGGATCCCAATTTTTTGTACAGTACCAAGCTTATGGTATTAACTGGAGCTGGAATTAGTACAGAATGTGGTATCCCTGACTATAGAAGGTTCTTCCTCCTCTTTGTCTTTTACTTTCTAATATCCAAGTCAAAGCTTAACAAAAATATTTATTGGGCAACAATAACACTTATTGTAGCTGTGCTCAGCTTTCTATGTGCTAGTGTTATCTGCAAAATTTAAAGGGATTCCTGTTTTTGCACCATTTATAAGTTTATTTGTAGGATCTTGTAAGTTTTCTTAAAATTTAAGAATTTGTGGTAGTATAGCAAGGATTAAGTTACTTATAATGCTTTCTATAAAAAAAAAAAAAGTTACTTATAATGCTGATATATATCATTTTTTTTTTGGTCTAATGGTATTTTACCTTGTATATAATGCAGTCCCAATGGAGCTTATAGTTCTGGTTTCAGACCAATAACTCATCAGGTGATCTGAAGGCATGTTCAACTGAATCTAATCCTTTATTAGTGTGTGATAGAGCCCCAACAGAAAACTATAGGAAATATCTGAGGAATAATGGTTTTTATAGTTTAAAACATAGGCAAATCAGCACAATGACGAATCCAGCTTTCAGGCAATATTGGGCAAGGATTGGAAAATCTAATTTGAGGCTGGATTGGAAAAAACCCTGAAGCTTCCAGCCTCAAATTGGATTTTATTTATTTATTTCCTTTTTTCAAAAGAATCTCCACTTCCAAGTCTCTTTTTTTTATAACCTTCATTTCCAAGTCTTTTTTATTGACATTATGTGTAAACTGTAAGCAGCAATTCCTCCGTTCAAGTCGGGCCCGTAGGCGATATTGGGCAAGGAGCTATGCTGGCTGGAGACAATTTACAGCGGCGCAACCTGGTGTTGCCCATCGTGCTTTGGCAAACTTGGAGAAAGCTGGCCGAATCAATTTTATGATTACTCAAAATGTTGACAGGTAACATATTATTTACCTGCCATCCCTACCTTGGAAAACTTAAGATATTATAAGCAAGCTTACCAGGGATTTTTTTTCCTTGTATCTTGTTCTCAGGCTGCATCATCGTGCAGGTAGCAACCCTTTAGAGTTACATGGGACTGTATATACTGTAATATGTATAGATTGTGGATTTTCCTTTTGCCGGACCATATTTCAGGACCAACTGAAGGCCCTTAATCCAAAGGTTAGTATTTTGCAAATGTCATGCATCATGACTGATTGACTGTACCTTTCTCTAGTTTGGCCTAAACCTATTTTGAATGCTTCTTCTGATTGACACTTCAAATGGAATTTGTGTTTATCAAAGCAGGAGTATCATGTAGATATATTTGTCAGTTTGCCTCTTCTGACAAGTTGCTAATATTTGAAAAATAATGTTACTGCAGTGGGCAGCCGCAATTGAGAGTTTGGACCATGGTGACCCTGGGTCAGACAAGAGCTTTGGCATGAAACAAAGACCTGATGGTGATATTGAGATTGATGAAAAATTTTGGGAGGAAGATTTTATCATCCCAACCTGTCAGAAGTGCAATGGAGTTCTCAAACCCGATGTATGCCATTTTGTTACTTTCATTGATAATTTTTTCTTTTACTTGCGTGGATACTTCAGTCTGTTTGTCATTTATTCCATTCTCAAACTCGATTCTCTTTTATAACACAAGTTACGATGTGTGATCTGCTTTTTCTTCTTTCATACTGGCTACACTTCTTGCATGAGTGCATGACATTTCTTTTATATTCAAGTTATTACATTATTTAGCTGGAAGAAACAGACTGCTAGCCTTTTAGGGCATCATGTTAATTGTAAGATATCAGGAAACATGGTGTTTGCAGCTCCTGATTGTAGGTTGACGTTGATTTCCTAAGTACAACAATTATTGTTCTGGTGACATTTTATGAAGAAAATAAAACCTAAATTTGAGTTCTTTGATAATTACTCATAAGACATTCTGGTTTTTCAGTAATGACCAATACATTGCCTGACAGCATTTGGTCAGTGCCATAGCAAAGGGTAAAATTTTTTAAAATCATCATATTTATCTAATATATTTCCATTTAACTGAGGAAATTATTCTACATGCATCTCTGAGGTTTTCATTTCTTATTAAGAAGTTGCATTTGTCTTAATTTCTAACATACTCTTACATTTCCTTTCTATGAGTGTTTCCTCTGTTGCAATCATTTCAGTCCAATTGATTTATGGAGAAAATAATGCTGGAAATCTGTGTAAAATATAGTTTTTGCCTAGTTTCTCTTGTCATATTGATTAATTTATACAAACAAAGATCTATTTTTTGTTCTGTGTTCTATTTTATTAACAATATGCCAACTCTGGTCTAAGGAAATCAAATATGAAATCAGTGCTTTCACTTTAAATGATTATTTTTGAAGGTCGTATTCTTTGGTGATAATGTTCCAAAGGATAGAGCTGATATGGCAATCGAAGCATCTAGAAGATGTGATGCTTTCCTGGTACTAGGATCATCTTTGATGACTATGTCTGCTTTTCGACTTGTCAGGTAGATTAAATATTACCTAGTTCTTTAAGTTATGATGCTAATCTTATCTAATTTTTGTCTACATTGACCATTTATTAGTTATTATATATGATCTGCAATACATAGTATGTATGTATTTCCTTTTCTTTTTATTCTTAAGTAAATTTTAAATGTAAGTGTAAATTAGAGAACACGTTGACATAATTTGATCCATATAGTCGACCCCACCTAGTGGGAAAAGGGTTTTGATTATTGTAGGACATTAGCATTTCTGAGCAAGACTCAGTAGAGTTTCAAATTTAAATTCGAGTTGTGGATTCTGATATAGGAATGAGCAGGTTTATTCTCTCTAACAATTCAATAACTCCAACATGGAAATATTTTTCCTTTGTCTTTGTTCTATTATTGTCTGGCTGCTTATCTGACAGATAATGAAGTTTTTTAAACTTCACCTTCACAGGGCAGCTCAAGAGGCTGGTGCTGCCACTGCGATTGTAAATATAGGCGCGACACGAGCCGATGATCTTGTGCCCTTGAAAATCAATGCAAGATTGGGAGAAGTATGGCTTCTTAAAACCATCATAACTTGAATTACTGCTTATTTGCAAGTTTACTATCCCAAATCTTACAAGTCTTGCATTGTTGCAGATTCTGCCTAGAGTACTTGACATGGGATCCATGAGTGTCCCAGCTGTGTAATGACAATAGGTATCTTTTAATGTCACTCTCACTCTTTCATTAACTGAATCAAGCAAAGTCTGATTGCAACAAATCATTATGGTTCTTTAGTCAGTCTTAGTGCTCTGCTTTTCCCATTTCTGTTCTATTACACAAGATGTTGACACTGCAATGATTCTGCATAGTTTCACTGAACTCTTATTTAGGACATCAGAATATTTAATGCATCCAGTGGTCACAACCATTCTTTATATATCAATATGTCATTGGGATATAACAAATACTAATTAGATTATATTGCACTTTGGGACTGAAAGAATTATAAGTAATTTACATTTTAGTCATGCTCTGATATTTGCAGGAGTTTTGAGAGATGCGGATATATAATCTTCTCACGCAAGGTTTAAAAATAACTTGTACAAGAAATCATGGTGTTTTATTAGGTTCCGTTGTTGTAATTTAGCCAGATTGATTATTTTAATCATTCTTATTAAGAGGGATCTAGTCATAAATAACTTAACCATAGAAATGTGCAAAGACAGAACATGTTGGCGTCGCTTGATCCATATAGCCGACCTCATCGAAAAAAGACTTTGTTTGTTGTTGTTGTTGTTACACTGTCTCTCTGAAATTGGTTATTTTTTTATTATTGGATATGCAAGTCCACTGGAATGTAATGAGTAAGGAATTTAAGGAGAATATGTAATGGATATTTGTGTCCTCTGTCACGTAATGTAAGTAAATATTATAGAATATCTATTTTAGAATAAAAAACACAAAACAATTAAAAGATGTTCCTAAATTCCATCTTTTGAAACCAAAAAAAAAGAAAAAGAAAAAAGAAATCATGTCTTTTTTTATTAATAGAGAATATAAATAAATATATAAAAAATTACTAACATGAACTTTCAAAATTATTTTTATAAAGCATTTTTAAAGAATGAGAAAAAATAATATTAACATGAATTTTCAAAAATTTTTTAACAAATAGTATTAAAGAATGAAAAAAAAAATCATAACCTTCAAACATAATCTAAGCATGGGTTGTTTTATTAATCAGTATCCGAAGACACTCTTTAAAATTTTATGTGATTTGTTGACGAAGTTCTTTGACATTAAAAACTGTTTTGTTGATTTCTCACAAATTTCAATTTATTAAATACATTATTAACCAATCACATGAACTTAAACAGTGCCATTTTATAACAAAACCCATAATCTATTACTGCAAATAGTAACAGTGTTTGTATACCATATAGATAAAATCTAAAAATATTTACAGTATAAATTTCAAACAGAAGAAAAATTCCATCAATTTCAGAGTTATAACAATTTAGGGTATGTTTGGTACAAACACCAAACAGTAAAATCGTGGTATTTTACGATTTTCAAAAAAACTTTACATCATATTTTATACATACCAAACACACTTTTTATCATACTTTTTCTCTTTCCTAATTTTTCTCTTTATCTCTCTCATCACTTTTCTCTATAGTACTTTCTTTTATCCTACAGTACTTTACTCTACAGTATTTTCTTTACAGTACTTTACATCTGTGCATCTATACTAAGCGTACCCTTAAAACAAAGAGCAGATATCTTTATTTTGTTATCATGTTTTCATTTCTGTACTTTTTTGAAATAAAAAATAGTTTTGGTTTCATTCTAGTTAACTGTTTATCCAAACTTCTAAACATAACAATTAACAAAAGATGCCGAAGCCGAGCATTTTTCATGCATTAAACAGAGGTTGAGATCCAAATCCCACAAGATACCAGTCACAAGGTTCTAATCCAAATCCCTGAAACTACAATTCACAAGGTCTTCAAACTAAGGTAAATACAAAATATTGCCCTGATCTGTACTACTACTAATAAAAACAAAAACAAAAGAAGCTTCCATGTTAGCATTAGGCCTAATTTATATTTATATATCCACCTGATCTCCGTTCCTACGAATCCTCATTAAGTGCCTTGTCAATTTCTTCAACATGATTCCGAAGCATTTTCCACTGCACATATGATTAAGTTAATAGTAGAATAAATAATGACCTCATAAACTTTTGTTCTTGACTCCCACAGACCAAACAAAAGTAAAAAATAAATAAATTCACGAATCAATATATAATATACTCTCAGGATTTACCTGGTCCATGGACAATGAGATGCCTGAAAACAAGTACAAATATGTCATTGTAGCTCATGAATATAGATAAACAAAAATTTGCAAGAAACAAAAATGCAAGTAGAAGACTTCTTTAAGCCTTCATAATGGCGGGATACTCGGCTGAAAAAAGAAAGAGTACTGTCAAAGGAAAAGCCTTCATTATGAAAACTGCTTTAAGCCTTCATAATGGTCCACAGTTGGACCTAGTAGCCAACTCTGGACCATTCTTATGAAAAGCCTTTCAGGTGTATATACACGGACAACACAAGCACCAAGATCTGGACTAGAAAACATCCAAACTAAGTTATTGACGACAATAGAACATATAAAACAGCTCATTGTGTCAAGTAGAAAAAGCAACAGTTCTTTAGAATAGGTCATATTCCAGGTCCAAAACATGGCGTGGTGTCTGGAAAATGGCAATTGATAAAAACCTTCCAGAAAAGGGTGTAAAGTGTATGAATCAAGCAGAAGATCACGTTGTAGATACAGGAAACAGGTTTCATGTCTATAATATTTGTGCGAAAAATAAGACTGAAGCAAGAAAAGTTTCTTTAGAGGGGGGAGAAACAAGCACACATAAGTTGTCAACATAAGTGTAGTTCACTAAGCCACAATACTAAGAGCTTTCCACAAACGGTTATCTTGCCATCCTAATGGTCCTGAACATTTTCCATCAAATGCTGAATCAACAAATATTTAAATAAACCAATGACTACAATGATTCCATCACCTAAACAGCTATTAAGTATCACCTCCTACTTCACATAACATAATGCTTCTAACACATCATGACACACACAATCAACAGATGGTTTTTCTTCCCTTACACATGGCAACTTAAAGCAAACAAAGAAATCAATGAAACTTCAGTATATATGCATAAGTAACGATAATTACCCATCAATAGTAAAACAAAAAAGTAAAAGAGTTCCAAAGCCACTGAAGAAAGCATACATAAATTTCAATAAAAAAAGCCCTATTTCACAAGTATCCAAAAGAATTTTAAAAACCCTAGAAAAAGTACCGAGCAAATCAGTAAGTTTACGAACCTTTCTTCCCAGGCATTTGCTTCCCATCTTTCATATAAAATTCCCGAATATCCACGACAACTTTCCCTTGCCAGTTCCTCACGGTGACCCTCCGGTTCTTGGAAATCTACAAAAACCCAGCAAATTTTCCATTATAAAGCCCTAATTTTAGATTTAGTCAGTAGACGTGAGTGGAGATGGAGGGAGCACCTCGCAGACGACGATGCCGTCGGAGTCATCGGAATCTTTCTTAGCGAACTTCTTGGATGGCGCGTGGCCCTCAGAGTCGCCGTCGGAAGCGCAGTCCTGCTCATCCTTCCTCTTCCCCTTTCCAGACATTTGTTTTGTTCTCTGCAATCTCTTCTGCTTGAGGAGTGAGCAACGAAAGAGAGAAAACCCCACAAGACGGAATTGTTTATAATGGAAGCACCCAAACCTCAAATAAATAGGAGAAATGAACTGTGGTCTCAGGTCTGTGTGTGTGGAAGTGGAAGAAGAGACCCTTTTTTATTTTTTAGTTTTTGCTGGCAGAAATATATTTTTATCTTTTTAGTCCCTCAATATTTGGTTTCAATTTGGCTTTTTAAGCGTACCTCAAATTTATTGAAAACAAAAAAAAACCTTACCTCACATTTTGCATTAGTCGTGATATTTTTTGCTGTCACCGTGAAATTAATATTATGAGATATTTATCTTAGATGAAATATTATCAGAATAAGTTTACGTTTGGTAATAGGAAATAAGAATAGAATAAGAATTGGAGATAGAATAAAAATAAATAAGATGATCACATTATAAAAAGTAAGTCCTTATGGAATGAATTTATGAGAAAATATTGGCAATATTACCATTACCATACATGTCCTAAAAGAACATTGATGTATTTTACTTACGAATGTATTCATCCTTGAATGCATGGTGACTAATTTATCCATTGGTTTATTGCAGTTTAAAGGGTAAAATTGGTTTAAAGATCAAACATTTTTTTTATGAAAAATACTTTAAAATATCATTAATGCGAAATGTCACTCCTTAGAACATTACAGATAAGACTAAGATAATCTTCAAGCCAAACTTGAGTGCTTGAGTCATCACTAGTAAAATTAACATGATCATGAGCTAAAATATGAGCTACCTTATTGGCTTCTCTATTAACCCAAACAAAAGAATAAGAATTAAACTTAGCACATAAATTCAAAATATCATGAGGTTGCCATTTCTTGATTGTATCCACCGAGTTTTCCCTTTGTTGCTTCATATTGCTCCCATATATCTCAATATATCACATTGAAGTTGATCCTATAAAGTAATCCTTTATATTTTTGTGGAGTTATAAGAGAAATAGAGAGAAAGAGAAATTTTCCACTTACATTAATTCTCTACATTTTTTGGTGGAGTTATGAGAGAAATAGAGATAAAGAACATGTTCTCTTTCTTAATTCTTCTCTCTCACAACTCCACAAAAAATGTAGAGGATTACTTTAGAGGATCCACTTCTCATTGTTTCTATCTCTCTCATAACTCCACCAAGAAATGTAGAGAATTAATTAATATAGAGGATCCATTTTCATATGTCATTCCATGTCGGCAGCTATACTTCCATAGCTCGTGTATGTCCCCTGTTGATTCACCAATGTCTTATTTTGTTCCTCCTTTCCCACACTCTTTGGGCAGTCATCGCAAATAATTCAAATTCTTTTGGTGACCATTGAGTTAATGCCGCATTCAGCCACTCCTTAAAATCAGTCTCTTCATCCCTCTCATTGACTAATTTTGGTGTCTTCATCTTCCATATCTTTTTCCATACATGGCCATACTCTCCATCCGCAACCTGGGTTTGATTGGAACTATGAACTGCATGATATGCCGTCTTAACCGAAAAGCTTCGGTTTGTTGTTAATGACCACGCCCAAAGATCAAACACATTTGATTAGGATAACATTAATTTAAAAGTTTGGGATAAAATACACCATGAAAAATTTAACAAGACAAAATTAAAAATTAATACATAATTTAGAGATATAAAATGGACAAAAAAAACTCCGTTTTGGTCTCTAACATTAGTACCTTTCTCAATTTAGTTCTTAACGTTTGCTAAATCTCAATTTAGTTCATTACATTTGCAATTAGTACCAATTTGGTCCATAACATTTACTTAGTTCTACTTTGGTCCTTCACATTTGTAATTAATAACAATTTGGTCCCTCAATTATCCAAATATTAAAATTATTTAATAAAATTGAAAGATAAAGAAGGAAATGTGAGAGACTAAATTGGTACTAATTACAAATATGAGGGACTAAATTAGTACCAATCATAAACATAAAGAATCAAATTGAGACTGAGTAAATATTAGGGACCAAATTTATAAGAGTGCTAAATGATAGGGACCAAAATATGATTTTTGTCTTATAAAATGCGGTTTTATAATAAGGTTGTCAAATCTCGATTTAAATTATAAAATCGTACGATTTTACGATTCTACCTACTAAAATTGAGTTGAATCGTAGGTAAAATCGTGAATGAGTAAAATCGCGGTAGAATCGGTGGAATCAGCGATTTTACCTCCGATTTTACGATTTCAGGTTAGCCCAAAAAAAAAGCCTAATTGAAGTTTTAAAAAAACAATCCGCAGCTCATGCCCCAGCCCAATCACAAACTCTACCCAATTTTTGATATCCTTAATGTAACAATTGGATGCCATTACGTCAAAGTAGCAACTTTTTGCCCTTTGGGAATTTTACTCTAGACGATACTATTGTTGCTCTAGTATATTAATTACTTACATTACACAACTAATTTAATTTATTCATTCTTCTATAAATCATTTGTTTTAGGTTTTAACTAACATGCATATATATGTAGCATATGAACAAGGAGTATTGTATGATGGTATCACTATATTTCATATTTATTTTTGTATGTGATTTACAATATTAATTAGATACTTATGTTATATATATATATATATATATATATATATATATATATATATATAACATAAAAAATTCTTACAATTTTATCATAGGTAAAATTTTGCGATTCTACGATACAATTTTTCGATACGATTTTACACCCCCTCTACAATTTTACTTAATAGATTTTCACAACTTTGTTTATAATTTTATCTTCCTCACTGTCAGTTTTTTTTTTTTTACGTGATTTTTTCTATGCTAGCGTAGCCAGGCTGTTTGCTTTCGTAAAGTTCAAGTCTTTCTCGCTGGATTCTGGTGCTCTCTTCAACTGAAAATTCTGGGAAAGCCAACGGATTAAGAAGTTAGCTCAACATCGATGAGTTTCTTCCTTCCTCTATGATCCACCCCAAGAAACCTCCTTTTCCTCAATTCCATTTCTTGTCCTGAACCCTTCTTCTTCTTTCTCCCATCTCTCGAAATCCATGGGGAATTTGCTTGTCAAGAAGCCAAAAGTAACCGATGTGGATCGAGCAATTCTCGCCCTCAAGACGCAGAGACGGAAGCTTGCTCTCTATCAGCAAAAGGTGCACTGCTACGTCTTCGCTTTTCTTTTGTTTTTCTAATTCTCCTGTTTCGGTCAATCGATGAGCGTTGCTTTTATGCAATCTTTTTTTCTGACAATTCAAAGATTTTGGAACGATAAATGTTGAGAAATTTTGGTGAGTGAATTTCAAAATGATTAAAATCTCACTGTTTTGGGATTGTATGCCAATAAGCTGTTTATCTTTCTTTTTTGAAAGTCAAAACCAAAGGGGGAGGAGATAAAGAAAGCAGATGAGGTTCTTTAGGCTGTGGTTTTGCTTTTAATCTTTCTTTTTTGGATTATAAATAACTTTCTTGATATATGATCAGTCTCTACCTTTCCGACTTCACTTTTAGTTGAATGTCTTGTGTGAATGCTCAAAGCACCTTTGCTATGGCAATTGGTTTGCAATGCTAATGACAACTAGAAAAGTGAAGGTTTAAAATGATTAATATTGTTTTGTTCTCCACTGTGGAAATTATAGTAGGTATAGGTTACATCATGTAAACTTTGGAGTTAGGACAAATTGAAACTTACCCAGGATTCAAGGCATGATGAATTTAGGTTGTGAGATTAGTTATTAAGGATTTTACATCCCACCTATAATGGCGAAGATTAAGGAAGTGATTAATAAATGCCTATTGAATGAAATTATGAAGTATATTGTCTTTAAAATGCTGGAATTATGAATTATCCATCAGTGGGAGATTATATCCATTTGAACTGTTCTAGGGAGGACTTTGATAAAATTTGGGATTTGGCTTTGGAGACAACCAGGTAGATATAATTAGGCGTCTCAAACTTGACCTATGCATGTAAAATTATCAATTTATGAGGAAGTGAGCATGAAGCTTGCTTAATTCTTATAAGATAATGCTCTTAATTGCTAAAAGCAGCATTCTGCCTGTTATTGCGAAAACCTGCATTCTCAGAACTATGATTCAAATTAAAGCGCTTGTATAACTCCTCTTCTTTTTCTCCTCCCCAGCCATCTGCCCTCTTTTTTTCCCTCCCTCCCTCCCTCCCCTTCTCTCTCCCTATCTCTCTCTCTCTCCAAAAAAAAAGAGAAAAGGCGGGGAGGGGGTGGGATTCCTCACCTACATTACGCCTTTATTAAGCCCCTGCTCACTGCTTATGCTGGGAAAAGAACTTTGTTAACGATTTCGCCACCAAAAAATAAAAAAGAGAGCGCTGGTAATGAAACTAGTATTTTCTAGTGCGTCATCATGAATGCATAATGACAATGGTCATTACATTTCATTCTGTGCACCAAGTAACTACAACATCATTTACATAATTACACATGTTTTATGTCTTAATATGTAGGATGTAAACTTCTGTAGTGCGGTGTAATGACTTGTGTTTCTGAGCATATCATTGTATATTTGTCCATTCATGTTTCCATGTCTTGAATTGCACAGAGACTATTACATTTGATTTCTTAAGCGTTTACTTTTGGATTCACCTTTCATCTGACCTTGTCTGTATTGGGAATTTTGGCTTGCCAAGGATAATGCATTCAATGCTTGAAGTTTCATGGAATTATATTGCACATTATCATTATAAGTGATGTATGAAGTATGGCTTAGCTTAACATGATGCTTACACTTTTTGTTACAAACTAGGGCTATCAGAAGTGAGTGAGTTTGTGGCTCGAACTTGTATTAACTTTCTGATCAATTCTTAGAGAGAGAGTTTAAGTTAGAGTTCTTAACATTAGGATTGTGTACTTTTATACTACTTTGTTGAATATCTGACCTTATTTTCTGTTGTGATTCTCTTTTTCCAGCTTGATGCTGTTATTGAAGCAGAAAAGCAAGCTGCAAGAGACTTGATTCGTGAAAAGAAGAAGGACAGAGCCTTGTTAGCGTTAAAGAAAAAAAAGACACAAGAAGAATTGTTGAAACAAGTTGATGCCTGGCTTATAAATGTTGAGCAACAAGTAATAATTTAATATGTGATTTGTAATCATTTTTTTCTTCTTAATAATTAAATCAAGAGCTGCTCACGTATTTGGTTGGCTGAACAATTGTCTAATGGTAATTACTTAGGGTTCGTTTGGTAAGGATTGTGCACAGTAAAATCATGGTGTTTCAAGATTCACAAAAAAACTTTACATCATATTTTATACATACCAAAACACATTTTATCATACTTTTTCTCTCTATCTCTCTCCTTACTTTTCTCTACAGTACTTTACATCCGTGCATTTATACCCTTAGTTTTTTGCCCCTCACATGTCTTATTCAGAAGTGATGACATGTTATACAGTAATAGAGCCCTGTTGACATACTATTATTTACCATTGCGCCACAAGGCTGCTTTCTTCTAACTTGATTTTACACTTAAAATAAATTGCATGCATTTATCCTTTTTGTTCAGTTGGCAGATATTGAGCTAGCAAGCAAACAGAAGGCTGTGCTTGATAGTTTAAAAGCTGGCAGCAATGCAGTTAAAGCCATACAGAGTGAGATCAACATTGATGATGTTCAGAAACTTATGGATGATACCGCTGAAGCTAAAGCTTACCAAGATGTGAGCTTGACATCACTTTTATTCTCACTTTTTGTGCTTTTGGTAACTGGTTTTTATTGTAAAATCATTGCACTAGGTTTATATTGGTTTGATGAAGAGTTAAAACCATATTTGGAAGTTGGTATTTGGCAATTAAAATTTCAATACTACTTTTCTTTTACTTTTCCTTCTCTTGAAATTGTTCTTTTTGCATTGGATGCTTACTGATGGGTGGCATGATTCTTTTTTTTTTTAAGGAACTTAATGCAATCTTAGGGGAGAAGTTATCAGCAGAAGATGAGGAGGAGATTCTAGCAGAATTTGAGAACCTGGAAACTCAGGTAATTAGATTATATTGTATTATCTTCTAGTCTACTCCAGTATCATCCATCCAATAATACTCTTGTGGTTAAACTTTTAATGAATCATTGTAGTATGGAAGGTATATATGAATGATATTGACTTAATAACATGTTTACTTTAATGGGTTAAGTCATGTAAGTCCCATTAATACTTGTGTTTCAAAGCATTCTACTGTATTTCTGCCTGAAGGGAAAGTACAAAACTCCTGAATAATTTCTGCCATGATTAAAGTGAGTAATAGGATGATGGAAATAAAATCATGAGCTTATCCAAGCAAATGACTTCTCTAGTTCTCTTAAATAAGGAGGCATGGATTTTCAATAGATGATATCATGTCTCTATAATTTGTTTACTATGCAATAATTGACATAAAAGTACATATTTTCCGTTCAGATTATGGTTCAAGATCTGCCTGAAGTTCCTACCTCAGTGCCTGAAGGCAATGGGAAAGTGGACCTTCCTGATGTGCCTACGAAAACACCGGCTGTAAAGGATGCTGAAGCTTCCACAAAAAGAAAAGGTACATCCCCTCTCTCGTATTACACCCCCCCCCCCCAAAAAAAAAAGAATTGTTATCTGGAGCCGCTGTTTCGAAGCCTCCGAAATTTGGAAAGCAGCTAACTGCTAATTATTGATGGTTTCACAGTTATGGAGGAACCACTGCCAGCTTGAAGAGCTTTGTGATTGTAACTTCGCAATCTCATTGTTGAGTTAGGGGGAGCATCTGGCCTATACATAATGTTGTACCATTACAAATTCTGGTCCAAATTTAATGCAATCACTGGAATTTTGATTGCCTTTATTGTTTCTAGTTCCATTGACATATGACTTGTACAGAGATGCATGTATAATGTACCAATTCAACGTGAATATTATGGAGAACACGGGGTATTTTTTGCTTCCACCAAGGACTCCTGAGCTTATGTTTGTTTGGCAATCATAAAAAGAATAACAATGTCCTCCATTCAGAACTTCCCACTAAATCATTGTCTTAATTCAGTAGGAAATAGTTCAAATGAGGATGTGTAAATTGGATCCACAGTGGAGTGAAATCAAGACTAGTTTATATAAATGACATTACTTTATTTACAAGTTTCAGGTTTATCAACAAAAAGTTTTTAGATATAAATGTTTAAACAATATAATTTAGTTTATATATCATATGATTTGTTTAATGTAAAATAAAAAGAATTTACTGAATTTTATTGGTTAACTTTAATACATACACTTGTATCATTGCGTGGTTTCAACCTGATTTTTATAATGTAAATGTGATGCATGATTCATTATTAAAGATGTATTGTAGATAACGTTCATGATTAAACCGAAATAATATGAATACCGATGCGTTTACATTTTGCTTATCTTCCTGTTTTCAAAAAGTCGTTGTCATAACTTTTTTTATATATATTCTTCTCAATTCTTGGAGTTCAGTAAGTTACTTTTTCATATAACCTAGAGGTCACGGATTCAAATTTTAAAAACAGTCCCTTTACTTGCAGAGGTAGAGTTGCATACATCTGATCTTCTCCTGATCCCACATGATAAGAACCCGTGCACTAGACCCTTTTTTTTCTCAAATCTTAAAAAATCATGAGGCTAATTTTCCAGTCAATAATAGTGGGATTCATATTTCCCAATTAGGTGGTCCCCCAACAGGATGACAAAAGAAAAGTATTAAGAAAAGGACAATACTCCACTTGGTAAGATCATCATTCAAAGGTGTTGAAAGATCATTATTGGGATCTTAATGTAGAGTTTCTCCCATTTATATATCACAACAACACAGCATGATATACCTGTAAGTAAGGCTTTAAAGGAAAAAGGTAATAATTCTATTACAGTAATAATCTGTAATAGCCTCCAACTTTGATCTCAAGAAGGCAGAGGTATTCTATGAGAAATAGAAGCAATTACAACTACAGAAACCAAGACGATTATAGTTTATAGCCTTTCTTCAGACTTGTAATTTAATATACTAGTGTTGTCTTCGCCTGTGAAAAGAAACATGCAACCCCAGCTTAGAATTCCCTCCATTTAAAAGCTCTTAAGAAGAGATGTTGCTGCAAGAAAACTAGTAATTAGGATCAATCATCATGAGATTAGTGGGACATACATGAGTTTTCTACCATCAAGAATTTTGTTAAGGACTAGACTTATATGCAATTTCTTATATTTTTGCTATTAGGTTCTCTAATCAGAATAAAGTATGTGGAAAAAACTGAAAAAAACTAATCGTGGGAGAGAAAAGTTGTATGAATCATACACATGCTGGCTTCTAATAATTACAGAACCAGATAGTAAAGATATAAAAACTGCGCCCAAGTTTTTTTTTTCCTTTGTTAATCAAAGAAGCATATAATGTAGACTTATATAAATTGATGTTACTAATACATTTCATGAAATAAATTGACAATTCTGCAGCAACAAAAGAAAACACATCCAAGACTTACGGAGCAGTTAAACTTGGTTACTTGTGAAAATTATAGCAAATATAGTGTGACAATCTACTTCACTCTGACACAAAAAGCAGTCACCTCATAAACTGACAATTTAGATGCAACTCAAAACAATATCATAAAGTTGAAATGCTACCAATTCTGAAAGGCAGGATATATTTATATGCAAGTAAAAAAATGAGGAGTCTAGGATACTTTCTTATACGCAAAATCATTTGTTTTTAGTAGATACCAATAAGAACTTCGATTTTTTTAACTAAGACCTGTTATAAAAAACTGAAAACTACAAATGGTTCCAGTTAAGTAAAAATTCTTGTGGTAGCCATCGTCCTAACTCCTAACTTACTTTCTTAGAATCAGGAATAAATTTGTTTTTCTCACAGTTAACAGATCACACATAATAGACACAAAGTGAAGCATAAATTACTCTCAAAGTAGATATAAGTAAAAAAATACTAATATGTCAAGGTTAGGACAAACCTTGGTGAAGAAAAACAAGTCGAAGTGATTGGAAAGCCGGCGAACACATTTGAATAGGACTTTGTCAGATATGAAAAATTGGCAATAGGAGGTAGAGCAGGTACCCTTTCACCTTTCTTCAAAAGTTCATGCAAGTTTAGTCTTTGCAAGGTCAAAACAGACCTTGACTCTTTCCAAATAAAGGCAAGAATACCATTTTGAAATACAAAGAGGGAACCAGGCTTTGATCCAGGGTATCTGAATCCATAACCAGGTGATATACCCTCTCCCATGAAAGCTTGCTTGATAGTTACAGGAGAGGAGTCTGCATCAGTGTTACAAGGAAAGGATTCATATGAAGTCTCATTGGTATTCACTATGAACATTGCTGAGCCATTAGGATGCAAGACATAGTGAGTGCCTTCTAATATTTTGGTTGCAATGAGAAGCTTTTGCCCCTCGGACTCCTCATAAGACAGCTGAAGAAGGAAAAGAGCCTTTCCAGGCTTGTCTTTGCTAGGCTTTCCCGGAGGCCAACCGAAAGTCCCTCCCCATAGACCCGCATATTCTTGGTCAACTGCGGGAACTTGCGTGGGCAGCTTGTAAAGTGCAAACTGACTATCATGCATATTAGGCCATGCTCGATAAGAAGATAATTTTACAGTTGAGGCATGTAGACTTAGTCTAATTGTATCACTTGATCTGAGAAATTCATGAAGCCGTGCATGCTTATTCTCGCTGCTAGAAGAAGTAACCTTCTCTGAAATTGCATGACTGCCGTTTCTTGAACTAGATTTACCAAGAATCTGTTTAAGGCTGTGCCAGAAAGAACCACCAAGACTTTTTCTCTTGGTGCATTGTTGTGAACGACCATCCTCCTCATGGAGAGGATTACAGAAAGCTCTTGAACAGTCAAGACTATTCCGGAAGTCATCTAGCTCTGATTGCAAAGCACCAACAGGCTCTTGGGAACTTGCCTTCCAGTCAATCTGATTACTATTAAGTTTGTATATTTGAATAAGAAGTGCTCTTCTTTCCCCTAAGAGCAACAAATCTTTCTGAAAATTGTCCTTGTCCACCCTTAACCTAGGAAACAACGGTCCCATCGCCGTATCAGGAACCTTTCGCCGAACTTGACTAGTAATAACCTCAAGTAACTTTCTTCTATCACTAAAACCTAATTTCCCAAAAGCAACCGTTAACTCATTATTTCCAACCACCCTCTGTGACCTAGAAACTCCACTGTTTGACCTACAAAGCTTCCTTGATAACTCCACATCTGAGTGATGCACAAAGCTTTTACTCTGCAACAACCGAGTCTCACCATATTTCCTCTGTGTGGTGGGTTCAACCTCAAGCAATAGCACATTACAAGCTCTTTCTATGGACTTAACTGAACCAGGATAGATATAGTTAATCCCCTTCTCTCTTCCATGTAGAAAAAATGTGGTTGAACCATCAAAATCACCAATAATTTCAAAAACTGGTGCCCAGAGAATTGGACCATCTTCCATACCCAATGGACCAAGCTCCTGAGGTATTATCCGGCACCCAACAACAGAAACAAAACCAGGCATGACATAGACTACATTACCAAGCTCAGGATTCTGATGAACCCATATACCAATTAAGGGTCGAACACTAACAAGAAAACGGCAAAGTGCTTTGTAAGATGACACACTATTTCGCCACTCAACGATGTCTTTGTGGGGTAATATCCCCACAGCATCACATTGAGTGAGCCACACCTTCTCAGAGGCCACAAGAGTGTACAAACTCTTGGAGCACAGACTGAGATTACATACATCTCTAGGGGAGAGAAACCGAGAGACGATGGCGAATACATCATCGGGAAGAGATTGAAACAAGCATGAATCACAGGATTCAGGTAACATAATGATTATGAACAGAAAGAAAGAAAGAAAGAAAAAAAACAAACAAACTAACCCCAAAATCTGAAACCCCCTTTTATTGGGTAACCTCAATTATCGCAGGTGACGAAGTGGGTATTCTCAGAAATCCCAAAAATACTGAATTGAATCGGTTCTAGATGCCAGCTTGATGTGGAAGGCATAATTGAGAAGGAAGCATGAAGAATTGGAGAGTGTTGAATTCGTATGTGGCTGATGTCTTTTTCCAAATTCCGAATTATGGCCAACCAATATTGAATTGAACTTAAAAGTAGAAGCCGAAGACCCCAAAAGTCCAAACACTATGAGGCTATGAGCCCACCACCATACCTCTCACAAGAAGACTTTGACGACCGACGATTTACCAACACGAGTGAAGTAAGGCAAGGCCACTGATATTTATATATATATATATATCTTCCAATCACTTTATTGAATTATTCCCTCTAGCGTATTATCTTTTTGAGTTGCACAGTGAAAGCTTGGTTCGGAATTTTGAAGGGTGGGTTCGAACTTGGAATCATTATCAATGGAGTGTGTGCGTCAGAGTGGAGATGGGTGAAGAGTCAATGGAAAGTTTGATGAAAAACATATTCCAAGAGGTAAGAAAATAAAGTAGGGAAATAGAAATAGAATAATTTGTAATTAATTGTTAAAATTAAGAAAATAAATTATACAACTTTCTAAGTTGAAGATATTTCCTTTTTTTTCAATGTATTATATTTTTTATTGATTTAATGATAAATTTAAAAATGGTATAAATTCTTAATACTTACTATATTATAAAAATGGGTGAGTCTATGATGCAACTTGTTGCATGCATGCAATATAATTTGGGTCAATAGGATTGTGGCATGTGAAAAATTGTATTGCATCTCAAATCATCCTACCCACATGTCACAATCTTATTGGCCAAAATTACATTGCATGCATGCAACAAGTTGCATCATAAACCCATCCTATAAAAATACTAAATATGATATGTACTAAAATGTAGAGTAATTTTTTTATTAAATTATATTTTAAAATAAAAGTAACTTCTTGTTCTCTTATATACATTTTATGTTAGGGTTGGTCTATGATGCAACTTGTTGCATGCATGCAATGTAATTTCGACCGATAGGACATATAATTTTGAGACCAAAAGTTTAGGTTTGGCATATATTAACCGGTACATTTGGCAGATATTAAATTGTATCTCAATTTTTCAAAATTTAATTTTAAATATAATTAAAGACTTAAATAATTTTTTCTGCTACTAATGAAATTAAATCTAGTAAAAAGAATTAATCATTTATAATGTGGTAAACTCATGTTTGAATGTTTGAATCTTTTTTATATGAATCTTGTACCTATATTTAGTGTCCACTCATATCTCGAACATAATTATTTCTAGGTCAAATATTCATTTTGGTCCTCTATGTTTCATCCAAGTTTTAAATTGGTCCTTTATGTTTCAAAAGTTTTATATTGGTCATTTATGTTTTCCCAAAGTTTTATATTTGTCCTTCAGGTTTCATTAAAGTTCTATATTGGTCCTTTATGTTTCATTCAAGTTCTATATTGGTCCTTTATGTTTCATTGAAGTTCTATATTGGTCCTTTATGTTTCATTGAAGTTTTATATTAGTCCTCTATGTTTCATTAGAGTTTCATATTGGTCCTCTCAGCATGATTTTATTTTTGGCTTAAACGACGCCGTTTGGGTGTTTTTGGTGTGTCTAAGGCCACGTTAGCTATCTGATACACATAAGAGATATTATGTGTCCACCTCGGCACACCACGTCAGCAGTTAACTTATGAAATTGATGGATTTGGACGGAAGGACCAATTTAGAACTTCTGGGAAACATAAAGGACTAATTTAAAACTTCTGAAACATAAAGGACTAATTTAAAACTTGAATGAAACATAGAGGACCAAAATGAACCTTTGACCTTATTTCTAATATGATGATTATCTCCTATAACTCTTTATTTCTTGGCACGTGTATATATATTAGGTATTTTGAGAAACCAAAGAGACCAAGTACTTCAAATTCTTTCAATATACTGAATATAGTATTAGTATAGATATAAGTAAGTATATTTTGAAGAGAGACGCTCATAATTATATAATTGAAAATAGAAAAAATATAAGATATTAAGTTATCTATTAAAAAATATCTTTTACTTCTCAAATCCTCTCACAAATTCACAAGTTGTAAATTAGTAATCAAAGCATATAAACATTAATCATGCCACAACCCATGAGCACAAGTATTTATAGTTATTTAGGCCCCGTTTTGTTATTTGTTTACGTGACGTAATTTTGGTTATAATTCAACATTCTTTTTAATATTCTCCATACTAAATATATCTTACTTTTTGTAATCTAATGAAATTATATTTTTGTTTTTATTTTTTTAGATACTTTTATGGTAAAATTGTCATTTTATCCACTTTTATTTCATTCATATTATAATCACATCACATTTTTATTTTCATTCCTTTAAACATTCTTGTAATCAAACCAACCCTTGGTATTTTTTATTCGTATTTTCTTTCTTTCTTTTTTTGTTTCCTTTCTCCCTAAAGAACGTGCCTTAAAAAAAAGTAATAAGAGACTAAAAAAAACAGGGCCTATATAAAAAATGTCTTAATTCAAAGGTCAAATGCCCATTTTGGTCCTCTATGTTTTACACAAATTTTAAATTGGTCATTTATCTTTCAAAAGTTCTATATTGGTCTTTTATGTTTCCCAAAAGTTTTATATTTGTCCTTCAGGTTTCACTGAAGTTCTATATTGATCCTTTATGTTTCATTGAAGTTCTATATTGATCCTTTATGTTTCATTGAAGTTCTATATTGGCCCTTTATGTTTCATTGAAGTTTTATATTAGTCCTTTATGTTTCATTAAAGTTTCATATTGGTCCTCTCAGCATGATTTTATTTTTGGCTTAAACGACGTTGTTTGAGTGTTTTTAGTGTATCTAAGGCCACATCAGCTATCTGATATACGTAGGAGAGATTATGTGTCCATCTCGGCATGCCACGTCAGCAGTTAACTTAAGAAATTGATGGAAGTGGACGGAAGGACCAATTTGGAACTTCTTGCAAACATAAAGGACCAATTTAAACTTTTTGAAACATAAAGGATCAATATGAAACTTGGTGCAAACATAAGGGACCAATTTAGAGTTTTGACCTAATTCAAATTATCCCAATAACATGAGCCATGAGCAAAGGCGCGTTACGTAGATGAAATGCATGGTTGAGCTTTTGAGTCAAATGAAATTGTCAACATCATATTTATTGTGTTACCCCATTGTTCAATGTATAACGCGCCATTAGTAAATACAATTAAATTAACAATATTTTCATATTAACTAATACATATAACTTTTATCTTAACCATAAGCGCTTATTAATCCAACCATCATGATTTATCTTGTATGTAATAGTTGTTATGTTTAAACTTTAAGCATTATATTCTATGAAACTTTTAATCATGAAGGAAGGGGCAAGTTTGTGCTAATACAACATAAAATAGGGATTCATATCGGTTAAAATGACTTCATGTGAAGTGTATTTCAGTCGTTAATTCGGATAATTGATCGGTTAAAATGCATTTTGTTGCGGCTGATCAAATAGCAAATGTCACTCTGGATCCTATGCTAATTAGCACAGAAATACATGGAGAGAGAGAGTGACACATCACACATAATTTTTTGTTTTTTTAAACTAAAAATGGGTCGGGGTCTGGCTTGAATTTTTAGCAAAAAGCCCACAAGTCCGGCCCGTGATCAGGTCTAGTAAAGATTGTTCTATTTCAGTATTTATAGTTTGGTTTGTAATAAGACTTGGAACTTAAATATGTTAGTCCTTGAACTTATTTGAAGAGTTTAATATGATATTTTAGTAGTTTGCAACTTGTTTTATTTTTTATCATGTTTAGATGGAGATGGAAACATATAATTATGAAGCATTTAATTTTTTTATGATATATTTTAGTATATATATATATATATATATATATATATATATATATATATATATATTTTAATTGTCGCCGATTCGATCACGAATGAACCATTAAATCGTGAACTAGTGTCTCGATCGGTTCAATGACTGGTCCGATTTTAAAAACATTGATATGTATTATTGTTTTGTTTTTCTATATACTAGCCAGTTAACATAAGATTCATTCGCTAACTTAACTATAGAAGTTTGATTTTCATTCTACTAATTATAGAAAAAGTTGTATGGGTTCTTAAAATTTCCAAATATAGCCTAAGGTTGGTGTTGGAGTGTTTTATGCTTTAATTTTTAAATGAGCAGAATTTATTAAACAAATACTTGGAATATGAAACTGTAGACACTAGAAAAAGGACACTTGCAAATAGGAATCTCATATAGAAGTGTGAATTCTGAACTCTGAAATGGATACAACACTTAAAATGAGGTAATTATTTCTTCAGCATTAAATTATTATTTAGTCTTTAAATTTTAAAAATATACTATTTAATTATTCTTAAATTTATAATCTGAAATGTTATCCGTTAAATCATTGCGTAGCATGACTATTATATATTAATGTGATGCCATTAATTTTTTCTCATATTACCATCTCATCTGAATATTTATAAATAATCCTAAAAAGTTCTTATTTTTGTCACTATGATACTACTTTTAATTAATACATGAATTACTTAATATTATTTTGTAATTCATATATAATTGCTGAGGTATATATGTATATGAAGGAGGGAGAATATATATTAAAGTGTTGTCCTAAAATCTTTTTATAATTTTTTAACATTTCTTTGATCCTTGATCACTGTATGGAGTCCCATTGTTTAACAGCAAATATATAAATAATACCAAATAGGTTATCACCAGGAAACATGGAGAACAAAAAAAAAGTAAAGAACTACACAGCTCTTTATATATAGAATAAATTCCACAACTTGTGCAAATTTTTTTTTTTAAATTAGATTAAATTTCAATAAATCATGATCGATAATTATCTCCGGTACACTCATGGTTTGATTCCGATAAGCCGAAAGTGATGCATCACCTCATCAGGACTCAATGACTCATCAATATTAATTATAGATTGATTTGTTTAGAAATTGAGAAAATTAAAAAAAAAAATTGTATGTATAGAGTGAGTGGGGAGTGTGAGTGAGATCTGAGATGGTCAATTTGTGGAAGCACATGGGTGGGTCGACTGATAAATCAGGAAGGTAAATTAAGAGGTTAAGTTTATCATTTGTCAGTGATTGAATTTGTTTGTAGATTTATGTTAAAATAAATTTTAAAAAAAAAATTAAGACGATATAAATTTTAAGACAGATTAAATAATTTATAACTAGTGAGTTTGAGCTCTCGATAATTATAAATACTCATTCTGTCAGAAATAATGTCAATGAGGAAGCATGTGGCAGAGACCAATTGAAACACAACACTTTTTTCTTACTGCTCCTACCCATACTATACTAATATGTCTTCAAGTTTTTAATTAAAGAAAAAAACTTATGTGTTGTTACTTATATGTTTTTGGTAAGGTTGACCAATTAAAAAAAAGACATGTGTCACTTTTGAGAAGAAAATTGACACATGTCTTTTTTTAATTAGTCAACCTTACCAAAAGCATGTAAATAACAGCACATAAGTTTTGTCCTTAATTAAATCTGTGATTTTCATGCATTTTTCATTTGGAAAAAGGATATAATTACAGTAATAGCCTCACAAATCTTTCTATAAATGCATTTTTCCAAATGAGTAGATGTTCAGTGGTACGGTAGTACTGAACTTCAGTACATCCCTCCAATCAGTTGGTCCATAAACCATTCAAGGTGGACCCTAATTAATGTGAGTTTTTATTAATATTAACAAATGGCACTACATGATTTGAGGGATGTACTGAAGTTCAGTGGTACGGTACCATTGAACTTTTATCCTTTCCAAATGCAGTAGCCGGATATTTTTTGTTTTAAATTTAGTGTTACATGTTGAGTATAATAACTATTTTTTTATTGATTTGTAGACACTTCAAAAAATAAAATAATTGTCTTAATAATTTAAAATTTTAAACTCCTAACACCTGATTAAAAATTGATAAATCCCTCACATTCAAAATTCAACCACACCCCTTTTAGTTATGGTGGCCTCATATTAAGAGATACAAGCTTGTAAAACAAAATAGGGTGATTGAGTCAATATGCCCAAGTTAGTAGGGATAGAGAATAGAGTAGGATGTCTAGGGTATATTTATTACATAGAATTTTTAAGGTTCTAACATTTCTATACAAATTCTTTGTATTATCATGACTAATTATGTTTTTATCTTTATTTTTTTAATATTTTAATATAAAGGGTAAAATTGTCATTTTATACACTTTTATTCTTTTTTTATTTTTATTTCATTCTCATTTCCTACTACCAAATGTAGTCTAAGCAATCTCATTCATATTTCCATTCCCACTACATTCTAAGTAGCAAGGGAGTCCTAAAGAGTGTAGACGAGAGATTCTTATATAATAGTAATTTTAGGAAGACAAAATTATTATTACCATTGGGCATTTTTGGTATTATCACCACTATAATTTAAAAAGTAGGTATTTTATTTCCCTTGAATAAAATTTTAGGTTTCTAGTTTTATATAACAGAACATAGGCAAAAGTATTTTTGATGTCCTTAAATTTTAGAATATCTGTCAATTATACCCCTTAAATTTTGTTTGCTAGCAATTGTGCTCTTAGGCTTCTAATTTGTAAGTAATTTTGCCTTTCATTCAAATTTCATGTAAATAATTAAGAACATATGTAAATGTCATTCTCCTTGTGGCCTCTCATATTGATTATGATGTCAAATCATATATTTCGTAATACTATTTCGTCAATTTAGTCACGATTTTTACTATGCATGTCACTACAAAATAAATAGTGTTATCGTGACTAAACTATAACTAAATATATGCTTCGACAATTGACATTACAATAAGAGGTTATTATAAAGTCCGTAAATTATAAAGTATGAGCCATCAGATGAGATTGTTACAGTACAAACGCGAATCTCAATTTTTATCTAATAACTTAAACCATCATATGAGATTATTATAGAATAAACACGAATCTCATTTTTATCTAATAATTTAAATCACATACTTTACACATTTGCTCTTCACTTAATCTAAATACTCTGAATTAGTGCGTTTGTGACGTTTGCTTTGGGCCATTTTTTGGTCCTACAACGATAAAATTAATTTTTTATTATAAAAAATTGTAAAATAATTATTTCGATTGTTTAATTAGCTTAAAGTAGCAGTAGCTAATTGCTTTCCTGCGCAGTGACAAATTTACTTTTGGCGGGAAATCGCACGAGTATGTTTCATGAAATGATTGAAACTACTTTCTTTTTTGTTAATTAAACTGTTTTGTTTTATTTATTAAGCACCACACTGTGAGTGTGATTAATAACGGGGCAAAAGTAATTTCCATATTTTTAAATTTTAAGGTATTTGTGAATTATATTTATAAATTTTGTTTATTTTTAGGTGTATCTTTAAATTTTTAATTTATAAAATAATTTTGTTCTTCGTCATCTAAATTTCGTGTAAATAACTATCAACATAAAGAATTACGTGTTTAATTAGTGGAGTGGAGGATGTAATATAATATTATATCCAACATTTTTTTCTATCAAACATAGTTTATTTTTTGTAATGTGATGAAATTATGTTATTTCGTTCCCACTTTTAATGTTATTTTTATTCCATTCACATCACATCACATTGACATGACATTTTCATTCTCATTCCCTCACTCATTCCACCTACCAAACACACCCTAAACGTGACGACTTTTCTCGTAACTTTTAAAGTTGATTGTGATGTCAAATTATATGTTTAGCAATACTATTTAGTTAATATAGTTATGATTATTGTATCACTACAAAATAAAATAGTGTTGTTATTATTATTATTATTTGCTAGGATAGTGTTATTATTGTTAAATTAACAAAAAATTTATAACGAAATATATTATATATATGAAATTTGGGTAACAAACAAAATTAAATTACAATTTAAAAACATAAAGATATAATTAATAACAAATAAAATTTAAGAATATAATTCACATAGTCTAAAACTTATGTCTCTTCAAAATAAATTTTGCCTTGACAAGAATTACGTTCTCAAACTTACATATTTCTTTTGCAAGAAATCACCGATAACATATATCTATCACCAATGGTTCTTGATTTGCACAATTTACAATGGAAAAAACTTATAGGTCATTTCCTTATGTCTATTATATCCAGTTCTCCAATATAAATATGACACGTGGTAAAAAGTGTTTAATGACCAATCACAGTAGAGAGAGAATATAAAAGATCACATTTTATATAACCAATAATAGAAGAGAGAGAGTAAATACAATATATAATTGGTGGAATTGGATGTAATGAACATAAGGAAATGGACCTAAGTTTTTTCCATTTACAATTTAGCAATCAATAACTTTAAAGCGTAATAATTAAATAAATCTCGCACAAGTACAAAATGATAGTGCAATAATAATTTACTTTATCTTTTTTCTTTTTGGTAGGGAAAAAGTGGTGTGGAAAAGCATATTGCTGAGAAAAAATACGACTGCAATTTCCACCGCATTTTGCAAAAAGGCAAAACAAGCTTTTGATAAAAACATTTTTGTTGGGTTAAAAACTATTTTTAATTTTATAATATTCGAAGACTTAATTATAAAAATTGTTTTAATGGACACTATTAAAGAAAACCTCTAGGTCACGTTTATTAGGTAGAAATAGAAATAGAAACGAAAACAGAATGTATTTGATGTATTTAGTAGTAAAAGTTTGGTAATGGAAATGAAATGGGAATATATTAAAATGACTATTTTAACTCTTATATTAAAATAATAAAAAGAAAAAAATGTTAAAATTGTGTCAAATCAAAATGGTATAATAGATATTTTATATTTTTTTTTAAAGTTGATGAAAAAAAAATAAAAATAAAAAATAAATATGACCCAATGAACCCTAATTACTTTTTAATTTCCATGAAATTAATATATTGTTAGTGAACATGCCCCTAGTATTATTTCTACAAATTGGAGTCCATAAAATTATACTCTACAAATTTATGGTGGACATGGAACATAATCACCACCCATGTTAATAGGATTTTGGATTCAGTACAGTACCTCATAATACTGCACAATAAAAAAGAACTGATAGGGTGGGTCTGTACATATATGTGAGTCTCACACGTAAGATCTACTATCCTATTAATTCTCTCTCTTCATATTGTATCATAAGATACAGCACCGGATTTGTTATCTGTTTGTATTGTAGAAATATTGTGCCACCAACGTGCCATGTGAAGATATGTAGTGCACAAACAAAAATAACTCTCCCCAAACACTATACCCTACATGTGCACTCTTCTAAACACACTTGAAATTAATTAATCTCAAGTTTAAATATTCTTTTTGTTTATCCAGTTCCTAACAAAATTTAATTTAATCCCTCTAATTTAAAATAAATAATTTAGTCCTCCTATTTTGTCAAATGATTTAATTTTGTCTTGTTGAACATAACAATAATGTTGATTGGGTAATTTACTAACTTCCCAATAAATAATTAAAAACAACTTTCCTTTGCAGATTTTTGGTGTCACAAAAAAAAATATGACACCAAAAAATAACCAATATATATTTTATATCTATATCTATATATTTATATAGTGATAACAATTTAATTTTATATTTAAAAATTAAAAAAATAAATATCATACACATACGTACATGTGCAGCCTCTGATCTGATTATATTTTAATTCCATTTTCATTTGAATCCCATTCTCACTCAATCAAATTAAAATTTAATCTCATGAATGAAAAGGCCCTAAAGTGATTATTACACTAATGTGCAAACGAGAATGAGGCAGAAACATTCATTCTATTCCTTGCCTTTAATTAATGTAAGTGAAGGCATTATTTCACTTTTTGTTCACATGGCCACTATGTAATAAGTAAGTGTACAAAATATACATTTATTAACAATGCCCCACATTGGCCTCTAAGGAATAATATATACACAATTATGAATTATATATATACCTTACTCATTTGATTGCCTTCAGAAAGGAATCCAAATTTTTAATTTAGGACAATTGTTTGACGACACAAGCAAAGAGAAACCACAAGAAGCAACGAATTAATGCTAGTTTAATTTCCCACACAATGTTCCATCTTTGCCTTATATATATAATAGGTTAAATTAATATATTGATCCACGTAGTTTATAATAATTTTCAATTAAGTTTTTGTAGTTTCATTTTTCAATTAGGTCCTTATATTTATGTGTCATTTGTAATTAATTAAGTCTAAGTGGAAATAAATTAGTGATAGTTTAATTTATGTTTATATAGTTAAAGATAAATTATTAGACTCTATCAACAATATCCTAATCACATAAACATATGAGTGCTAGATTAAACAATAAGGGCACGCTTGGTATAAATGCACAAATGTAAAGTATTGTAGAATAAATAAAAGTACTATAGAAAAAAGTAAGGAGAGAGATAGAGAGAAAAAATATGATAAAAAATGTTTGCCATGTATAAAATATGATGTACAATTTTTTTGCAAATCGTAAGATTACATGTAATGTACTGTTTGATATTCATACCAAATATGCCCTAAAATGGTATGATTCTTATTTTTTTAATAAATTGAAAACATTTATTCATTCCATGACTAATTTCTTTGTAACGGAAAAATATGAGTAGAATGTTTAATGTGTAAGTGATATTGGTTTTCTCCATTTAAGCAAAGATTTAGTTATAAATATAGATAATCATATGGACTCAATTAAAAAAAAATTGAAACTATAAGGACTTGATGAAAATTAGAGTTAATGATCAATAAATTAATTTAACTTTTTGATTCGTTACGCTCAAAGAAATTAGTCAGATCAAAATTAATATATATATTATTTATTTTTCTTGTTGTTGTTCGTCTCGTTTTTAAACTTTTGACTCAATTAATTCAGATTTGATTCGTGTTACGTACTTAATTATAGTGAAAAAGTCATGAAGTAACTGTATTCGCAAAATATTAAACCTGAAAATTTACTTACATGATACTTAGCTCCATGATATATTATTTTGACTTTAAGTACATTCTTTATGCATAAATGGGAAGAGAAAGAAAATGTATTTACTGTGTTTGTGAATAAAAGTTTAGGAATGAAAATGAAATAGGAATGTATTAAAATTACCACTTTATCCTTTATATTAAAATAAAAAAAAATATATTATTATTATGTCAAATCAAATAATATAATAAATATTTTATATATATATATATATATATATATATATATATATATATTTTTAAAAAAAAGTAAAAAGTAGATGGCGATAGGTGAATCCCACCTACTTTTTAGCTTCTTAAAATTAGATTTCATGACAAAAGAACAAAACCTTAGAAGGGCTATTATTTACGAGTGAGTCTATGATGTAACTTGTTGCATGCATGCAACGCAATTTTGGTCGATAGGCCGAAAATTGCATTACATCTCAAGTCATCCTATCCATATGTTACAATCCTATCAGCCGAAATTATATTGCATGTATGTAAACTCACCAATTATTTAGATGGGTCCCTTCTTCTGTTTAACAAGTGTGAAATGCCTAGTTCTCATCACAACCACTCCCTCTTGCTCGCCTTTCCTTTATTATTTACAATGGTATCGTTTTGCCTTTCCTCAGTTTTTTATACACCTAATTCCTTTGTTTTCACGTCAAATTATAGCTCTACTTTGGTTTTTTTAAGTGAGTTACATTAAATTATACTTCACATTTGTCACATTTCATTTAATTTATCTTATGTTGCTGGAAATAATTTTTTGTACATAATAAGTAATTCCCTAATATAATAGTAAAATGTTGTTAAATTGTTTTGAAATAAACATATATAATATAAAATACTGCTTTTTTCGCATATTAAATATAAGTTTAGCAAATTTTAAAAGAATGTTTGCACAACTTTCTTTTTAAATTTTTGAGGAGGTTGTGTTATATTTTGCCTTAAATTATAGTTTCGTCCCTAAATCATGAAGTTTCTTTTAGTTTCATATTTTTTTTTCGTGAAAAATGGAAATATATTAAACATAAAGCATGAGTCTTTACAAAGCAACAACAAAAGCAATTACAAGCCACCACAGGGCAACAGAAACAGAGTTTCATATTTCACATTCTTGTAAATGAATGAACATTACATTAAGGCAAGTTTCATTACGTGAATGTTGGATATAATGGGAATAAGAATGAAAATAAAAATGTAAGAGAGAATGAGAATAGCAATGTGAAAGTGATCTTATGTGAATGGAATAAAAGTAGATAAAAAAGTAAGGGCAAAAATATAATTTTATCTCATTACAAAAAGTAAGGTATGTTTGGTAGGAAAAATATTTGAGGTAATGTTGGATTACATCAAACATTACATCCCCTTTTCAAGTAACCAAGGGTACGTTCTTTACGCAAAAATGAAAATGAAAAGGGAAACGGAAGCGGAATGTATTTACTGTATTTGTTAGTAAAAGTTTGGGAATGGAAATGGCATGAGAATGTATTAAAATTATCACTTTATCCCTTATATTAAAATAATAAAAAAGAAAGAAAGTTATCATTGTGTCAAGTCAAAAAGTACAATAGATATTTTATATATTTTTTTAAAAATTGATGGAAATGCAAAAGCGAAAAAATAGGTGGACCTCAGTAGATCCCACCCATTCCTTCCTCAATTCTTGCTAAAAAAAATGTGCCCTAAAGTTTTACTAATTAATTAAGACACTCATTAAATTTTAATCTAATTGGTTGATAAATTTTAAATATTGCAAATTATTATTCCTTTTTGTAAAATTTATACAAATTTTAAGTTGTTAAATGTTTCATTAATTAATTAATTAGAATACATTTTGATTAGTAATCTAAAAAAAATATTAAAAGGCGAAAATTTTTAATTAAAAAAAAAAATTATTATGGTCCCTATTTAACAATTTTTTAATTTGGTTCCTCACATTTATGATTGGTACTAATTTGATCATTAACGTTTACTCAATTTTAATTTGGTCATTCACGTTTGTGATTGGTATCAATTTGATCTCTCACATTTTCTTTTTTACCCCTTAACATTGTTAAGTAATTTTAATACTTGGATATTAATGGAGGGACCAAATTATTACCAATTACAAACCTGAATGACTAGGTTGAAACACTTGAACCTAATCAAACGTTAGGAATTAAATTGGCACAAAGAACAAGTGTAATTGATCAAATTGAGACTGAGAAAATATTTGAAACCAAATTAAAAAAATATGTTAAACATTATGGACCAAAATATAGTTTTCGTCCAAAAAAAAATAAAAGAAAGTCATCAATCTTATTGGATCGCAAATCTTTTTGAGCCTACCCCAGTTCATTAATTAATAATTTAAATAGTATTTATGATCGGACAAGAAAGCAAAATCATTCTTTAAATGGACCCCAAATTAAAGTGGCCTTTAAATGATTTGACCTCTAACTCCATTTATTGGTCATTAATTAATTTATTTCATCTTCCTTCATATATATGGAACATAATGTGTGGTAATTGAAATCCATAGTCTATTTTCTATATTTAATAATATTTAATCCAAATTAAAGCTACCTTCCTTATTTTGAAATTTTCTTCGACTAAGACATCTTTATGGATCCATACTATTAATATAAATTTTTTTAATACTTATCACCGTCTTTTTAAAAACACAAACAATTAGGAATATAAAGTGCATTATTATAAGATTTATTAATATATCTATTTTAGTAAAATTTTAATAACTTATTGTAAAATCATGTGACTAATTATATGTATGTGCATTTTCAGTATAATATTCATTTTCCAATATTAATGGAGTTCCACGTTATCATAAAAGAATTAAGAACAAATTTTTTTATTAATATTGACAAATGACAAATAATAAATGAAATGAGTATTGAATTTTCATTACTCTCATAGTATCAGACATCATCTTTGTACTACATAACATTTTGGTTAGATTATTTCATATGTTATAATTTTATTCAATTTCAATTTTTTATTGTTTCATTAAATATTATTAAATTTGTGTTAATATACCATTAGATTTTAGTGATACTGCTAATTATGTTCCATCTTTAACACATTAAATACAAATGATTATGCGAAAAAAAGTTAATGAAGTAAAATAAACTTATGATAAGCATGTAACACAATTCATAAGCAATTTGAATTAAGTGATTAGAACAGTATTTATTTAAAATATTAAAATAGTATATAAATGAGAAACCAAAATAGTATATAATTAATCGTATGATTAAATTTTAAAGTCATTCCAAGATAAATTTATTGGTAAAGATTAAATTTTAAAAATTAAAGTTATAATATTGAATTATAAACTTTTTTAAAGTGATAAAAAAATAAATTAAAAAAAAAGTAAAATTATAATACTAAATAAATTCAATTTTGATTGTTAAAATATGTAATTTGTCTTAATTTAGTCTTTGAAAAATTAATTTATCTTAATTTAATTTTTAAAATATGTAAATGTTAAATTTAATCTCTAAAAGATAAAACTTACTTCAATTTAATCCTTATAAGAATTACTGTCAATTATATTAATAAAAATTTTAAAAAACTAAATTAAAAAAATCCATCTTTTAAAAATTAAACTCAAACATTTTTATTTTTTAAGAATCAAAATTAAACAAATTATATTTTCAATGAATTAAAATATTAATTTACTTTTTCTAAATCTAGACATCACAAAGTCTCATAATTTATGAGAGAGCAGTTACACTTATGAAGCAAAAAGACAAAAGGCACTAAAGTTGAGGTGGGGTCCACCCCGAAAAAGCAACGGTCGAGATCAAGCGGGAGTAAAAAACGGTGGTCTTCCGCGAGGCATCGTAACATTTTCCGTCCTGCGAGACAGTTTATGCCAATAGCCATAGCCATTCTGGAAGCAGATTCGTTTTCTCAATTCCCAATACCAAGAAAAAGAGTGGGAAAGCACGCACGACAAGAAGCGTGAGAGAGAGAAGAAGAAGAAGAAGAAGAGCAAGAAACGACGCCGTTTGCCACTTGCTCCACGACACACTCCGACGGAGGAGAGGCTGGTGAAGATGACCGGAGACGACGCTGCGGCGGAGGATGGAGCCACCGGAGACTCCGGCGGTGGACGGACGGTCGTGGTTGGAGTCAAGTTGGATCCTCGGAGCCGGGAATTGCTCACGTGGTCTCTTGTCAAAGTGGCCGAGCCTGGTGATCTTGTCATTGCGCTTCATGTGCTCGATACTATTACTGGTCGAACTCTCTCTCTCGTGCAGCTTCAATTGTGTGTTTGTTTTTGTTGTATTTAATTAATCTGAGTTTTCTTGGTTTTTGGTGCAGAGGGGACAGGATCGCTTCTCTCTCTTGTAAATACTTTTGATTCTGTTCTTGCCGTTTATGAAGGTTTCTGCAACTTGAAGCAGGTTCGGTAGTCGGTACTATTTTTTGTTTACATTATCTTAATTCTATGTTTGGATGCTGAGAAAATTGGGGAAAATGAGGGGTTATTGAAGATTAGTCTCGGGATGAATTGTTGAGGAATGAGAATGCCATTGTGGACATCTTTTCGGAGTTCTTTCGTATATGTTTTTCTTTGATTGATAAAATTGTACCTAACTAAAATGCGCGAAACGTTCCCTAGGTTGATCTCAAGCTTAAAGTTTGTAGAGGGGCGTCGCCTCGGAAACTTCTTGTACGGGAATCGAGATCGTTAGGTGCTGCGACTGTAATTGTGGGAACTTCTAAAACGCATCACACAATCCGGTCATCGGCATCTGTTGCCAAGTACTGTGCAAAAAAATTGCCCAAGTGTATCTCTGTCTTCGCGGTTGACAATGGCAAAATTGCATTCCAAAGAGAAGCTACTAAAATATGTGCTAATCATGGTTAGTATCTCTTTGTTCCTTCCTGCATGGCCTTTTCCGGCATTCTTAATTCTTCAGATTCAAGAGTAATGCAGTTTTCGATTAAATATTGTCAAGACTCAACATATAGTGCTATGTTGTTTATTAGGAACTAAGTTATAAAAAATGATGAGAATAATACAAATTGTTAATATTGTGGCAGTAAAATTAAACGAAGGCCGAACTTTGTCAAAAAAAGCCTTCCTGGCTTATACGAAGAAAAATCTGAAGAGTTGTGAAAGTTGTGCACGGGTGATAGCACTTCCAGAGAGTGCTGCAATTGTAGCTTTGCCTAATGATAACGAAAAGGAAGATTCGCTAGCTTTGGTACCAGTTCAAAAACTTGATGATGGTCCTGGCTATGCAACTGTGGTTCAGGAATCGCACCAGTCTAAACCTGGTTGGTCAATCCTTCGCCATGTATTTCTGCCCAAAAAGCACATGCGGAGATCTCATGTGAGTAATGCATATGTTCTCCAACGGGCAGTAAGACAGCCCAGCTGGCATTCGTCAGCTGTAGTCCATCCAGATCATAAACAGATTGATAATCAAAATACTACCCTTGATGGTGAGAGTGGTGCCATTGTGCCATATGTATCTGCTGATAAGTCTGGCTTGAGTGACCTTCCTAAAGAATTATTTAACTTACAAGAGAAGTACTCATCCTCATGCAAAGTGTATAGTTTCCAAGAACTTGCATCCGCAACAGCTAACTTCTTTCCAGGTTTGTCTTTCATCACTCTTTCTTGCCCCTATTTTCGTTCTGGATACTTCTTATGTTTGTCATATATTTTAACAAGTCTTTAATTATGTTTTCAGAAAATTTGGTTGGCCAAGGTGGTTGTAGTCATGTTTATAGAGGATATCTTCCAGATGGAAAGGAGTTGGCTGTAAAAATTTTGAAGCCATCAGAAGATGTGATAAAAGAGTTTGTTTCAGAAATTGAGATCATTACAACTTTGCATCATAAGAACATAATATCTCTATCTGGGTTTTGTTTTGATGGCAACATTTTACTATTGGTTTATGATTTTTTATCAAGAGGAAGCCTAGAAGAGAATATTCATGGTAAATATTTTTTTGGCCTTGTCTGATTGGGATATACATAATCCTTATATTCTCCAATTTCTCTGTCTTATTCACGTTTTCTGGTAAAGGTAATAAGAAGGACTATAATGCATTTGGTTGGCAAGAGAGGTATAAGGTAGCTGTGGGTGTTGCTGAGGCATTGGACTTTCTGCATAATGGCTGTGCACAAGCTGTGATCCATAGGGATGTAAAATCTTCTAACATCCTTCTTTCAGATGATTTTGAGCCTCAGGTGCTGTAAATATCTTTTCTTCCTTGCTTGAATCCGAGCTGTTTCTTTTTCAAATTTCTCCACTTGATTCCAGATATTCATATCCCATAAACCACGGTCTTCTGTTTTCAGCTGTCAGATTTTGGACTGGCCAGTTGGGGTTCTTCATCCCATGTTACTTGCACTGACGTGGCTGGAACCTTTGGGTGTGTATCATGTCCTCTTTTTCCTCTTTGGCTTTTTCAACTTCAACTTTTATATCCTTCTGAATTTATTTTTTTACCCGGCAGATACCTGGCTCCAGAATACTTTATGCATGGTAAAATAACTGACAAAATTGATGTATATGCTTTTGGTGTTGTGCTCCTTGAGCTTCTCTCGGGCAGGAAGCCCATCAACGACAAATGCCCAAAGGGCCAAGAGAGTCTTGTGATGTGGGTAAGTTCTTCTCCTAGACTCAGCATATAAGATTGTTTCAGAAACACTGTATAAATGAAACATCTACCAATATATAAATTGAATATCCTTCCTATCCTAAGTGTTGAAATCAATGTCGATTGATGACAATGTCCAGGCAACACCAATTCTAAAGGATGGGAAGCTTTCCCAGTTGCTTGATTCAAGCATAGGTGGTGATCACCAACATTGGCAGATTGAAAGAATGGTTTTGGCTGCTACCCTTTGCATTAGACGAGCACCAAAATTTAGACCTCAAATCAGCATAGTAAGTCTCCCCTGTTCAAATTTACCCCGTTCATATTGTCCTGCCTTTAAGAAAAAGAAAAATTAGTGATGTTTCTCCGTTGCAGATATTGAAACTTCTGCTTGGTGATGAAGAAGTAACAAGATGGGCAAAACAAGAAGTTAGTGAACCAGAAGAAGTTGATGACTTCGATGGGGAATCAAACAATATTCAGTCCCATCTGAACCTTGCATTGCTGGATGTGGAGGATGATGCATTTTCTATCAGTAGCACTGAGCAGAGTGTCTCATTGGAGGATTATTTGCAAGGGAGATGGAGTCGCTCCTCAAGTTTTGACTAAGTAAATTCATGATACCATACTACCACTGCACCAAAAAGCAACCATTTCTGTCAGTACTTTTATCTATATCTCTTTTCTTCATTTCCTAGTTTAGTGTTTTTGAATGCTTATTTATGCGGTCACAATCACGCAGACTGGGTCTTGGAAGAGAGGTCCCTAAAGAAGTTTTAGCCCCCTCCTTGACTTTGTAGCTATATCACAGTTCATATTTCTTCCACGTGCTATCGAGGTTTTTGGTCTAACGAGCTTATTGTAAACGACTCAATAACAGTGCAAAAAAGTAGGTAAATATTCCTGTAGGTTAGATGAGTTCCCCACACTTTACTTTCCTTTTTTCCTTCCTCTCTTTCAACGTTCAAGTTTCATCGACCATTTGTTTTCTTTTAAAAGCTTCTTACGCAAAGATGCGAGAAAGAAGCATAACCGTTGTACTTTATTGGTGGAGTTTTTTTTTTAAATTTATATTATGGTATGAAATTTTCATGGATTATCAATTTATTATCAAAAAAGTCGATAAATTGGTGTAGCTGCAGAAACAGCACTTGCACGAATATGCATCATGGTTGGGATCAGAAATAATCGTGACACCGTAAGTTTGAAAACTTTAGAGAAATATACTTTACAAGCAATTTTTTGTTAGATTTTATGAACTTGAGCTACTATAAATTACCCGTAACCTTTTAAGAGTTTAGTTAAGAAAAAATATATATCAGTGCAGTTAAAATTAATAGATATAAATTATTTTTAACTTTATTCATTTATTTATTAATATATGACAAATTCATATAAAATTAAACCTATGGCCAAGTTGAAGATTAGTGTTAGTTTCGTGGAATTTTACTGGGGGTATGGTTTTAGTTTCAAAATTTTATGTTCATTCAATATAATTTTAAAATTTACGGAAAAGTTTTAACATTATCCCTTTTTTTCAGAAGATTTTGGTTAAGGAGAGATAAGCATTGAAGTTCGTGTCATCATTTATAAAATATGATTGTTTTAAGTTAGAGCTCCTCATTAATGTCTGACACAAATAATCTTTAATCATGAAATTTAATTTATAGAGAAACTTTCACTTAAGCTTAAAAAAGAAATTTTATTGCGCAATAAATATGATACTAAATGTTGAGTGATAAAAAGTCAGCATAAGCACAAATTCAATGTAACAGAAATGAGAATGTTGTATTAAATGAGTGGTAGCATTATAATGAATAAAATTAAAAATAATTGAGAGTTGGAATAGAATTTATTGCAGACAAATTAGTTAAAACACAGTTTGATCATGTACAATAACGACTGTTAGAGGTTCCTATACGTAAAATTAATCAAATAGAAAATAATCTAATAACTAAAAGTAAAGATTAAAGAAAATAGTAAGAAAAACTATTAAAATGGACTTGACTATAAATAATTTAACTACAGAAATGTGTAAAGACAAAATATATTGACGTCGCTTGATCTACAAAGTTGATCTCACCAAAAAGACTTTAATTATTGTTATATGCATCCGAATCTATTCACTCAAGTGCGCGTTAATAAGGTGACCAAGAAATTCGTCACCTTTTACAAAAAAAAGTGTACAACGAGACCATCTTACCAAAAGAATTGAAGCATGAACCACTTTTAAGCCCACTCTATGCACAACCAAAACAACGACCTCTTTCCTTCCAATCTCAACTTGTCTACCAATGGCTTACACATTCAATACCCTTTGAAACTCCTCGGTTATATCATCCAAATCAACTACAGCTCTTTGTTCCATCTTCAATTTGGCGAGATCTGAATTTAGTTCAGCAAGCCGCTGCTGTAATTTTCTCCCCCCATCGGGTAATCTAGAAATCATTGCCTGCATAGGTTTATACAAAGGGAAACATCATATCAAAACTGATGATTCTCCTATATTTTAAATACAGCTATAGGAATGTGCTAAGAAAAAAGGAGTTGGATTTGAAAGTTCTGATCCCTTGAAATGTATGTTAAGAGTTAAGTACCAATTCCCATAAAGAGAATTGATTCTAGCATACCCATATTTGCATTCCTATCTGACCATTTGGGCAACAAGCAACGAAGCCACAATTTGGCCACAAATGAGGATGGGTATAGACGAATAATATGGGATGTCCCTAAGATAATATAGGCTAGACAAGCCCATAATCGTGTAGTATGAGATGTTCGCTGGGTATTAAGTGACCTGGTTCTTCCCCTCAATCACAAGTTTTTTGAGATAAGATTCCCCATGTCACTTGAAGTCCATCAGCAACTCGGCTCTAAAGACTAAATGGGCTACAAACGGATGATCTTGGTCTCACAATGAGAATAATGAAAACTTATATGCAGAATATTTTTTAGACATGATGTAGGAATGAACCTGCCAATGCTCACGGCACTACCATTTGTTGTCATACTAAGTCGCTAACTCAATAAAGAACACAAAAGAATACCTTATTTGTGAGTGTCTGAGAAATTCGTTTGATTTTATCTTTGATCTCGGATTCACTCAGTTTACCAGCACTACTTGGGGAAGAATTTTTTTTGCTCAATTTGACCTCCTTTGGATTAAAAGCAAACTCAGCTCTGACAAAAATATGAAGAAAAATTTAGATCACAAATAAAAGCCAAATAAAAAAAAGGAATGAAGAATGCTGTGTTGCGATAGCATCACTACCCATCAGCAGCAATACGGTCAAAGGCAGAAGTAGATGCAGAAGCTCCAACATATCTAGTCCCTTGATGTCTGAGAAATGAAGTATCAATGCAGCATTAGATTACATAAAGCAACTAGTAAACTGAACTAATAATTAAGAACTTGCAAACAAGAAAAGAAAGTTTATCCAAGTATGAATCATTCTCACATTTCAATAGTACATTAACATTTTCTTTTTAAAGAATGATATAGAAAGCTAAAAACTTCTTAAAGCAATTACCTTGTCACTTCATCATCCTCAGGTGGATCTTGAGCTGGTTCTGTTTTGGTAAAGAGTAAACTGTGGTGACTTACTCCAGCTATGCCTAGACGATTCAGGAACTCAATGTGCGCTTTAAAATAGTCATCCCTAAATAACACAAATAGAGTTGAAAATCAGAAAATTGCATGGAGCTTATGAGTTGGGTTCTAATATTTAAAAGAGGGTGATGACAAGGATTCAATTGGACATATGTAAAGCCACAATATAAATTATTTAAGCACAGTGACCAAGATAGTGTGCAAAGCAACAAGGGGAAAAATGCCTCCGTTTGTAAACTATTTAAAAAGGAATTAAGATAGCTTCCATTGAAGTCCATAGTCCACGTGTAATTTAGTTAAAGGTAGGCTTAAGTTAAAGGTTCAAACAGCAGTAACAAAATCAAGCATCAGAAATTTAGTTACCATAGATTTCACGCATGATCAAACAAAAGTAGTCAAAAGATTGAACTGTTCAAGGAAAAGCATGAATTCTGATGAAAATGATTATATCATAGCACAAATTTCAAAGCTATAAACTCATACACTGTAGCTTTGCAATCATGCTCCTCATCTAATTGCCGCTGAGTCACAGATACATCAAAGCCCTCTTTTGGGAGACTGAAAAGCTCTCTAAGATCCTGAAAGGAATGAATGGAAAATTACTATAATGTATTATCAAACCATTGTCAAAGATATAACCAACATACCTCTGAGAAGTGAGAAACAAATAACACTAATACTAAACTTATACCTGCTGGCTAAAGTACCGAGTTTGTTCTTTATGCTCTGTTGCTGTCCTAAATAATCCCCCCTTATATACCTAAACATCACACAGTTCAAGAGTCAAAGAGATTCAGTCAAAACTACAGTTGAAGCAATAATAATTTTTCTATCACCGTTATTATTTTACATTAATGAATGCCACAAAAACAAGAAAAAAAGGTGAACGGAACCTGCTTCCTGTATATTTTCTCTTCCACTGTTCCACAAGTCATTAATCTATAGACAATAACATCTTTCGTTTGGCCTATACGATAAGCTCGATCGACACTTTGGTTATCCGTACTGCCAAGAAATATATCATTAAAACGGTAATAAGAGCTTGGTAGCCGCATTTTGGAGTACTTTTCTTTGGTAAGAACATGCAAATTAGGGAAAAGCAAGAATTCAATAGGCCAAGTTATTTACCCAAGCCACATCAACCTTCAAGAAAATAAATAAAATACAACAAGAAACTAAAATTATTTTCATTAGGTGGAGTTGGCTACATGGATCAAGTACTAATGTGTTCCATTTATCTTATTTATTTATTATAAAGAAAACAAAAAATATTAAGAAAATGAGAACTTAATGACAAATGTAATAAGTACCCTATGATGACATGTTACTTGAAATAAATATACCAACAACAACAATCAAAGCCTTTTCCCACTAGGTGGAGTCAAGCTAACATACCAATCTGGCCAACCTCCAAAAGTCTTAAATTATGGAGGTTGGCCAAATTGCATATCCTACTAGTATATCCAGATGGAGCTGGCTGAATGTCACTTGTCGAGCTAATGTTAGACCAACAGGATCTAAATGGAACCAGAAAATTCACAAAATCCCTATCAAACTACATGATATTCAATTCCATTTGATTACCATACTAAAAATTATGGTAGTGAAAAAGCCACTCAAATTTTCTTAAAATCACGATGACAAGCAAACTTAGCATTCAGTTTTGTAGCCACTACAAAAATTATGGTAACTCTCAACTATATTCCTAGATTCAGGAATATTTTCCTGCATTTTTATTGTACTACTAATTAAACTAAATTTCTAGTTCCGTAGCTTATATAGAGCACAGTTTACAAAATGAGTAAAGACAAAACATGTTAGCGTTGCTTGATTCATACAGCCGCCCTCGCTTAGTGGGACGCTTTGATTATTGATATAGAGAACAATTTACGAAAATCTTATTGGAAGGAAATATTATCAAGTACAAGTCAAGGGAAAGGAACATTTAAAGCTACCTTGGGTTCCAAGCAGGATCAACCACAATCACGCGATCTGCTTTAGTAAGTGTCAGCCCTAAACCACCAACTTGAGATGTCAAAAGAAATATGGGAGCTACAACACCACTTTGGAAATCCTGACATTAAAGTAACAATTAAATAAGAATGAAAGTTGCAGAACAAATTATTTAATTGATAATACTAAACACCTACATTCACAATCGTTAATCTGTCGTTGGCTTTTGTTGTTCCATCAATTCGTAAAAATTCATAACCTTTGGATGATATTGATTCCTGTAACAAGTAAATATTAGCTTTCCATTAACTCCAAAGAAGAATATGATATAAGCGGTGAAGCAAAAAAGGAAGAAAATGTTAGGTTTATATAATAACAAGCAAACAAAATTGGCGTAAAAATCTTGAATAACCATTTCATTTGCATGGTCAGATACACTAATGTCTCATAAAAAATGTTATCTCTCCTATTTTCACATAATTATAATAAGCTTAAGGAAGCAAATAAATGCTGAACCAACCTGAACAAGATTAAGCATCTTTCGGGTTTGAGAGAAAATAAGTACACGATGCCCTTCTGGGATCAAATTATCCTTAAAAAAAAAAGCACAATAATTAACATATTATACAAAGTAAACAAATTAAAATTCCAAAATATCATTTTAAAAAAAAAATAGCAACTCTACCAATAATGACATTATGAAAGTTATTTTGCACGAAACATCATGCTCAGCTTTGAACTTGTCTGTGTCAGCAACATCTGCTATGTGCATCGCCAAATTCTCTGCAACATTAACCTCTTCTGGCTTTAGCATTGAGTCCATCCCTTCCAAGACATCCTCAGCTGCACGCTTGGTCAACAGAAGTGGATGATCACATATTTTCTTCAAAATCTAGTTCAGTTAAATAGCATTTGTAATTAATTTCAAGGTGAAAGCTATGAGTAAATAATCAAAACTTCTGAAAAGATTATGACACAAGAAAACACAGTTACAAAGGATGAGAACACTAATAAAAAAATAAGAAAAATAGTAAAAATTACCGTTAGGGCAGCTAGTGGTGAACCATCAAATGCTGAAAGAACAATCTCACTCTTCAGGAATGCTTCATAAAGATGTCTCTACATGAGACAGAAAAAAGAAACTACTGAGTAATCAATCGAACTTAATGATACCCTCAGAGATAATATATGAACAACAAAAAATTGCATCTGACCTGAATACTGGTTAGTCGAAGCCACACAATGATCTCTTGTTTCTGAGAAAGCTTTGCACTTGTATTCTTATCATCTTGATTAAAAACCTCACTCTTTAGACGTCTTAAAAAGTAAGGCTGAATACGGTCTCTAAGTTCCTGAAGGGAAAGCAGCAGTGATCTCGCTCAGGTCATTTATAAGAAATTCGTTAGTAATTGATAATGAGGAGCTGAAAGGCCAAAACATGATGCAAAGAGATGCATGTGCTTAGCAAGGAAGAGAAGAAAACTCATCAAACATATTCAGTGACAGCACTGGGACTGCAGAAAGACAGTGCCACCAACACAAGTTAGGTGTTCAATAAAAAAAGATCATTAGCTTGACATATGCTAAATTTGTAAAGCATACTAACATATTATTTATTATGAACAGGATCATATGAGGAGAGTGCAAGCAGAAAACAAGTATTAGTATTAGCAGTTAAGAAACATTCACGGTAAGTTAAATAACTTCAATGGAATACATGGATAAAGAACAAAGACAACCAGCAAATACACCTTTACATCACAAGGAAAGAGAAAGAAAGGGAGAACATTCAAGAGGTAAAATCCAAAAACATATATAATTGTATTATTCTCATTCTTGATAATATTTGAACAACTGAACTCAACAACTAATTAAAATCAATACAAATATGGTTTTGTAGCACAAACACCATTACCTTTGCAACAAAAGAACCAACACGCTTGTCTCTGTCAGAAGCTTTTTTATCATTTCCCCGAAGTATTGGTGATTCAAATGTATCTTTGAACCTGGGATATTAAAATGTTAGCACTATGAGAAACTTAGCTGCATCTCAATTCAGCCTGAAAAAGATTATTACCATTTCTTATCACCAAGCAACTCAGGACAACAAAAATTGAACAACGCCCACAACTCCTGATAAAAATTTTTAATAATAATTAATCATTCAACAAGATACCATAGTATACTTTTAAATTACAAAAACCAAATCAGACACTATTCTAAAAATACATTAATTACTTCACCGAAATACCTTAAGATTATTTTGCAATGGTGTGCCACTAATGACAATGCGATGGGCGCTAGGTATCTCAAGCAAACTTTTAGCTCTCTGCGTGCTTGGATTCTTTATAAGATGGCCCTAAGGTCCAGAGCAGTTTCATAAACAAAAAAGATTACACCTTCATAATACATTCTACAAAATGTGTTTGCTGAAAATTAGGGTTAAAGTAATGTAGATGGCAGAATTTAGGGCAGAAGACAAAACCATACACCTCAGCCCCCTCCATACCTTAATTCCAAAAGTACATTTGTATGTAACCCATATTTCCAAATGAAAATGTAGGGCAGTAGGCAAACTAACATTAATCAGCTTTCACAATAAGCAAGCTCATTCTTACCTCATCAAGTATCATATAATCCCATATGGGTCTGTCTTCACTTTCCTCATCATCAGATTGATAATTCCCCCGTAGTGACTTGGAATTGTTCCGAACAATATCATATGTTGTAAGAAGAACACCTTTATCCTAGAAGGTGGCACAAGAAAATAAGACTGATGACAACTATGAAATCGAAGTCATCCAAATAGCACAAATTTAAGATTAAAACATTATATTTTCCAATAAAATTCAAAACTTCAATAAAATCATGCAATCAAATTATTTCCAATACTGAAACAAATTTAAACACTTTTAGAGTTAAGAACTACGTAGTATCATTTCAGAACTGAAAAAGACGCTATGACCAAAAAGTAGAACTACATCGAATTGGTTCAGCTGAGCAAGCAGAACAACATATATCCAGTACCTGAAGTATGTATTGAAGTTCATATTCTCGGGCCTTTGTAGACGTTCCAAAGTATCTGTAGCATAGCAAAAGTTTATGATTTTTATCTTCACAGCAGAAACAGATAAATATTAACATCAGATAAATTATTCATGTAAAAAGTCAGGCACCGCACTCTCTTGTCTTGTCAGAGAGGCCAACGGCTGATAACTCTTTGATCCAATGGGGCAGTAGGGTTTTTGGTGCCACAACCAATGCCCTTCTGATTAAACGCGAATGAAATAGTCCAGCCAGAAAGCCACAAATCTGCAATAAGAACCCAATATTCATGAACCCTGTAGTTCACATATTGCAAAACAAAATTGCTAAGCTGTTTTTTTGTCCATTCCTTACTTGCATGGTCTTTCCCAAACCCATGTCATCTCCCAAGATTCCACCCTTTCCCTGAGAATGCAGAGACCAGAGCCACTTCAAGCCATCCCGCTGATGTGGATACAACATTTTTGCAATTTTACCTTGTAACTTGTACGTAGAATTTGGACCACTATATGTTATAGAACTGGCGTTCTCAGAGTCATACTGATCCAAAATTTCAACGGAATCATCGGAGTCATCTTCTACAAGTTCAGTACCACCACTAGCACTCTTAGTTGCATCAGATAAGCTGTCATTAGGGTCCTGTTGCGGAGAAAAAGAAGAGTCTGCACTCGCATAATCAACAGCGTTATCTTCCTTAGCTTCTTTGCCTCTAACCAAAGCTGGAGAATCTTCAATGGTCTGCACTGGTTTTGGTGGTCTGTTCCTCTCAATCGACAGAATATCAAACTTTGAGGTCAATTCGTGTAAAATATCCCTAATTTCACTCCTACCCCCACTTTCTTCAATCTCAATTACATTTTTCGATGGCACAAGAGGTGAATCAAAATCCACAAGGTCAGAAAGCTTCGACTCATCAATATTCAGCGTTTCATCAGTATTATCATCATCATCTGAATACGACACTTTGCATAGGCGACGACGCCCTTCCACTTTAACCTTCGTCTTCTTTTCTCCCTCTGAAATCCACACATGGATCACTTCAGTGCCTAATAATTTATATACATACCACAAAAGCAAGAGAAAAATAGAGGAAGCAAGCTTACTGTGGGCGTCAAAGTCGGTCATCTCCTCAGACTGTAACATATTACCACCTCGATCTTCACTATTTTCCTTCGCCGAAACTTTACAGAGACGGCGTCGACCTTCTTCTACCTTGATCGGCTTTTCATCTTCCGCCGAGCGTTGCTCTAATAACCGACAAACTCAACTTAGATGAATAATAATAATAGTAAGTCTAAAATAAGAAGTAAAGACAGAGAAAGAGATGGATACCGATAGGAGAATCGAAGTCAGTGATCGCAGAAAAGTGAGGGATGCTATCATCAACTTTGTTTTTACTAATACTATCCTTCGATAAAGGTTTACCGTGTTGTTGTTGGCTTCGGCCTTCGAGCTTTATCTCGGACGACCTATTTTCCTCATCTGCGAAAGAAAAACCAGAGAAAACACTAATCAAACCAACCAAACAACCAACCAACAATTGTTCGCCCTAGAAGAAAAAACGGCGAAATAAGCGAGAGAGAGAGTTAAAGAGAGTTACCAGATGGCTTAGATGAGGGCTTAGGAGGAGCAGAAAAGTCTTGGAGGAATCGGTAATGGCTATCGTTGAGGCTGAGTGGTTTCTTGCCAGTTTTGTCCGCCATTTCGGAAGGGATTGAAGGATGGATGAGAGATGAGAAGAAGGAAAGGAAAGTGGAGAGTGAAATAGAAGAGGGATATATATAGATATTAGAGACACAATGGAGTGGGTCTCAACTTCCCGCTTTGATAGGAATATTTGAATTTTGGAAGAACATCGAGAAGCTCACTAGTCGCAGAGAGAAAGAGGGCGTTCAAGTGCATTTCATTTCTAGGCCCCTTACAATTACATTTGAGAGTGGATTGAAGACTTTAATAAATAGAAAAATAATTTTGGAATTATTTTTTTTATATTTTGTAATATATAAAATTTAAAAAATTAATTTCGATAATCTTACATTTTCGGAATTATTCTTATCCCATGTTTTTTATCTTATCTGAGGGGATATAATTATGATAATTTCATGGGATAAGATTATTTTTCAATACCTAATTTTACTAAATTATCCTTTCCCTATTTTATTAATCATTAACTTTTAATACCTACTTTTACTAAATTACCCGTACCCTCTTTTTCAATACATTTTTCTTCACTTCTTATATTTAAATGTATTTGGATTTGTATTTAAATTTTTTTTATTTACTCTATTGTTTGAATCTTTGAAGTGTATTTGACTATTTGTAATTTTTCAAATGGCTACACGGATTGAGTTCATTATATATAATATAATATAATAATTTTAAAATGGCTACACGTACGAAGCATCGAGTGGTGCCACGTGTCACTAATTCGAAGTCTAATTATGCTTTTAAAAGGCTTATATTACGTGTTCATAGAAGAGAATATTATGGAATTACATAAAAATTAACAAAATTTGATAAAAAATTTAAGGCTAAAGTACAATTTTAGTCTTCAATATTTGCATGAAGTTTAATGTTGGTCCTCAAAGTTTTTTTTTTGTCGATTTTGGTCCTCGAGCGTAACACCGTTAACTTTTTGCCGTTAAATGATAACGTAGCATGCTTATATGGCACACTCTCTCCCTTATGTGTCATATTTTAATGACGTGGCCATGGCAAAATTTTTGCTTTGAAGAAGAAGATGATGATGCTGATGTGGCCATGGTAGAGTGATGTGGCGTGCCACGTCATTAAACATACCTTATTTTTTGCAATATAATAAAATTACGTTTTTATTTTTACTTTTTTATCTATTTTTATTTCATTTTTATTTTTAATATAAAAATAAAATAATTATTTTATCCACTTTTATTATATTCACATCACATTCCTTTCAAGATTCACCTCCAACGATGCCCAAAAACATGTACAACATAACAATCAAAACAATTGATGGAGAAATTAAAGGAAACACATCATGAAGTACCTAATGCATGAAAAATATAATCTAAAGCCTAAAAAGTATAAAAGAAAAACACAAGTTCCATTGAATCCTTCTCACATATATATGTATTTCTTGTTTAGTACTCTAACCAAGCTATATATATATATTCTTGAAGATAATGCTTACGAGTATATGTAATTTACAAGGCATGCAATTTGCAACCCAAAACAGAACATGAATGTGAAAACAGAAATTCGGCACTTGAATCTTTTGAATTTTTACAAAATTAATATGTGAGAGAGACCTACGCGTTCTAGAATTCATTCTTCTTTGCTTCCATTCAAGTAGATTCATTTCACACATAAATAATTTCTCTCCAATATGCACAATTTTTTACTGAGGAATAATGATCCAGAGATGAATTGAGAAGATGAGAGAGGATGATCCAACTTATCGGTTTTCTTGCATGAAGAGGAAGGAGGAGACCCAAATTCCCCAATTCAATTCAATCCAATCCAATTCAATTCCATCGATCAATCACACACTAATTTCAATTCATCGATTTCGCCAATGGCATTTCACTCTCATTTGAAGCCACCGACGATTCCCTCTGTAATCCACCGCGCGACGCCGATCCGCCGGCGTCGCTATTTGCCTGATGACCTCCTCCATCCTCAACATCTACACTGGAAGAGGGATTAACATTCCTCGAATTGGCGGCGGCGGCGGCGGCGGCGGCTCTTGCTCCTCCTCCTCCTCCTCCACCTGGACCTCCATTATTCCCAACCCTAACCCTAAATCCACAAGCCCGAGAAATGACTCTGTATAAGAAAGTGAGAATCCAAAACGCCCAGGGAAGGCAGACCAGCGTGACCCCAAGCACCGGTAGCCAAGACGCGACTTGGTCTTCGGGAAGCATCAAGTACGCGGCGAGGCAGACGCCGCCGGAGACGATGCAGAGGAAGAGAATGCACGAGACGGTCCATATGTACGCGCGGCCGTTGCTAGAATCCGGTGCCGGCATTGATGGAAGGGGTGAAGAAAAAGATAAAAAGCGCGAGATCTATCATGTACAGGTATTATTGTTCATGGATTCTTCTAGGTCGTCAATGTCATCCATAATTGAAATGGCGGGAAGATGGGATGAGTTAAGGGAGAGAGAGGAAGAAGAAGAATGGAGGAGAAGGAAGGGGTTTCATATTATTGGAGGTGGATTTTTTTTCCAGAATCTATAATCTCAAAATGTGAAAAGAATTATTATTGGTGGAAATGTTCAGAAGTTTGTTTGGCAAAAAGGTGGATTATGGCCAATAATGACGAGAGGGTGAAAGAGAGAGTTCCATTTATATATTGGGGTTTTGGTTTACTATTATTTCAAATGGACACACACACACACCCATAATTGAATTCATATGGTTCATGGCTTGTACACATGCATGCATGAAAACAACATGGCACTTTTTTTAATTTTTTTTTTTATCGTTTGTCTCCATATTTCAAAAGTTATAAAATAAATCACTATTTTTATAACTTGTTTTATTTTTTTGTCTTCAAATTTAACATTATCTAATTCTTCTGTTAAGAGTTGATGTAATATAATAAAAAATTTTCAAAAATGTTTTTATTTCTTCTTTAATCTCAGAGTTTTTATTTAATTTTCAACCCCTATACTATTTCCTTTTTTTTCTCTCTCTTTCTTCATATATATATATATGAATTCAATCTCCTCCTCCTCAAAAAATGTAATTTTAAAAAAATTTCTAACATGTCACATTCAACACTTAATGATGAAATTGAATGGTATTAGATTTGAGAACACAAAATGAAACAAGTGTGTGAACTGTGAAGTGCACACTTCGAGGTTATTTAAATTGGAACTGTGATTTTAAGACCACGGATAGTATTACATGATGTTTTTCTTATTCCTATGTTCAAATATAATCTATCAGCAAATTAACTAGAGCATTAGACATTATTGTAATATACATGGTAATTTAGCTGAAATTCTTGCTAACATGGCAAATATAATCTATTTAATCTTCTGACTGTTATCCATTATAGTTGATCGAGTTGTAAATTTGGTGATTAAATAATATTTTTGTCAAGTTTGGAAATTAAATAATTGAGATAGTTACAAATTTGGGGACTAAATAGTATTTTATCAAATTCAAGGACTAAATAGTTGACATAATTAAAATTTTGTGGACTAAATAGTATTTTTGATAAATTCAGAAACTAAATAGTAGTTTAACCAACAATTCAAGAACTAAATAATATTTTGCCTCTTTAAAAATTTAACTTGAGCAATTTTATCATTTTACAGTGAACCGTGTCTAAATTGATAGAACAAGACATTTAACATTATAGTCAATATATTTATATGTCACTCTTTTTTTGCCTAAATATTTATATGTTACTTTGAAACACATTTTTTTTATTTACTATTAATTATTTAAATAGAATTAAAGTCAAAAACAAAAAAAATGTCTTATAAATTAAAAGTTTAAAGACCTACTTGATAGTTAGAAATAAAATCAATCCTATAATTTTGTGACCAAAAAAGATGCTGTGGCATTCCAAATCCAAAAGACCAATTTAAACCATTAACTAAAGTTAAAAGGACTAATTTCTTAATTAAATAATATTTATCCAATTATTCTTACTTCAAGTCCTTATGACAAATAAAATAAAAAATAATTAAACCTCATTAATCAATGCATAGACATCATTGTCGTTTATAGACCATTGGGTGTTAACAACTATTTATTAGTATACAAGCATTCCATAATACACCTCATTGATCCAAAATAAATTTTTTTCCAAAAATAATTATCCACCAATTTTCCAAGAAAAACTTTCTATTTCCACTAAGCATTTTCTGTATTGAAACGATTGGAATCCACACAAAAATGTCTCCAAGACCATGGTTGCTAGAAGCAGATCTCTGCATCATTGGGAAGCATGCCATAGCACAACAGCTAAATAGTGTTACAAAAAAAAAACTTAGCCAGAACTGACTGTTTCGGCCAAAGAAACAACTTCAGTAACCTCTTCTTTGGTGTCTGTTTTAATGGCATTCAACATTTGGTATCTCCTCTGTTCTTGAGCTTTCCTCCTATTGGCTTCAAGCACTATGAGTAGAGCAGTGATGTCAGCAGGGCTCACCCCACCCACTCTGCTAGCCTGACCTATGGTTTGAGGCCTCACCTGAAATCATTTAAATCAATTTTTTTATGGTTCACTCCTGGAAAAGATATTACACCTATAACAATCTATTAATGTAACCTTGATGAAATAGTCTAAACTTAGGCACAGATGCTTCTCTGGGTTCAATATAATGATATGAGTTTCTTATTCCTCGAGACTTCCGACTAGGTGAGGTCTGCTATATGGATCAAACAACGTAAATATGTTCTATCTTAGTGCTAACATGTTCAGGTCGCTTATACAAACTCGTAAATATTCGACGAAGTTTTATGTTGACTATTGACTGTCTAAAGCAACCTTCTTCTTTTATAGACTGACTATGAAAACCAAACTTGCCATAAGCAGAGTTATTGGGATCTTCCGAAATTCTAGAAAAATCTAAACTGGAAGTTTTGGAGAGTGAGAGACACAACATGTAGGATCCATCAATTAACTGAGCCAAATTAATTGTGCCCTTCTCTCCAAAATTGACATTATACATTTCTCTAGAACTTCAGAGGATCTCAATCTCTGCGATTTTGCAACTGCTTTTCTATATTATTAAATTTTTTAGAGTGAACTTGCGGATCCATTCCAACGATGCATCTCAGTTTATGAAACAACGTATTTATTCACCTGTAATAATAACTCATATATTTGAATAGCTAAACAATTATGTTGCAAACCTTGGAGAGTTTTTCGCGTGCTTCATGAGACAAAGTTGTCATTGCATAGTAATCCAAACCTTCAGGGAGGGGTCTATGTTGTTGACCGACCATCTACAGGTAAACCAACAAAACAATGTCATTTAACATTTAATATACCTCTGATATAATGTACCAAGAAAAACAATGCACTTTTTTTTTTAATGAAAATCAATGCACATGTTGACTAACATATATATATATATATATATATATATACATATAGCACATACCTGTTGAAGTTGGCTTTGCTGGCGCAAGATGAAGCCTTCATACTTAATATCAATCTCCACACAATCTTTCTCCATTCTTGATAAGTTATTGTTCCCAAAACCATGCTTAACAAGAATTTCATATTGTATGTGTGGTTTCTTAAGAAGACTCTCCAGTGTTGATGAGTCCTTCACTGGTTGACCAGACACATGTGAGACTTCAGCAGCCAAATCCCCTCCTGGTAATGAAATTGTGAAGGGCAACAATGATTATTGAGAATATTAAAATAATGATACATTTCTTTTTTAACAGAATCAGATTTCATTAGACAGAGTGAAGGTACAAGGATGCATAGATAATATTCACGAAAAGGGGGAAAAAAAGAAATAGAACTGAATAGATAAGGTATAGTGTTGCTATTGCTACCCTCATAGAGTGAGCACTTCACTAAGAGAGCCAAAAATAGTCATAAACAGTATATATTTTTTACTTTACAATAGCGTGAATGCAAAAAATGGATGTTCATAGACTTTTCTCTTGATATATGCCAAAATTATACAATTCTCCCTTCTGTTTTAAAAAATAAAACTCATCCTGCCTGAAATCAGCAAACCTCTGTTAAACAAAAGATAAGCTACAATTTCATCTATTTTGAGGTAAATTTCTTCATATTTATTATGTTTTATAATATAACAAGTATTAAATATATATTTAACCAAATATGAAATAATCGTTTTTTTTAAATTTAGAACAAGTTATTTTTATGAATTCAACACAAGATAAAAAATCATTGAAATAAAAGTTTTGAAAATACATTTTCTAATAAGTTATATTTTCAATAAAATAAATCAATAATATCTTTTACTCCCAAGGGGATTGTGTATATTTTCAAAATAAGGGAAGGGATGTGTAATTTAGACATCTGTCATGGAAGTGGGAAGGACCTATTTTAAAAGGCTTAAAATTTTGCAAACCATCTTCTCCGCTGTTTCCAACTAAATTATTTATTATTATAAAAGGTACTACTCATGTAAATCGCAAATTATAGCAAAAGCTCTAGTTAATGGTAACAGCCAAGCTCTTGTGCTATTTATTCTTTATAAGGATTTTGAAACCTTGGATCTTGATGACAAAAAGCAAGCCCAGCAAGTGTATTTGTAATAGAACCAACATGCATCAACATATAAATCATATGCAAAACATCACTAAATTTTTTCTTTAAGGTATGTTTGTATGGTAAATAAGGGAGGGGAAGGAAAGCTTTCATTGGAACATTTTCCACATCAAAAGTTTTTTACGAGGAGGGGATGAAAATGAGGGGTTTTCAAACTAGCACTCTAAAATTCTAGGAAGCCCACCAACCTCCATATTACCCCCAATTTGACAGGGAATTGATGGAGAACTTAAATTTATTATTTTATTAGTAAAAAAATTTCTGAAATTTCATTTTAAAGAAAGTAAACCATTATAGTTTATCTTTTAACAAAAATACTGGTTGGTAATAATGTGATAGAGTTCATCCATTTTCTTTCATTTGAACTCTCATTGCTTCTTGTCTTTTTCCTTGATTCCTTCCCTTTATTGCCCAACTCCCAAGCATACCTGAAATTCTAACACTTTTCAGTCGCTTCTTTTCCTCTGAAATCCGAGCCTGCTTCTCCTGGTACAAGTTCCAGCGTCTATCATCTATCAACCCTACTTCACGACCCAAAGGAGTGAGACGGCTATCCGCATTATCAGATCTGAGGAGCAATCGATGCTCTGACCGGCTAATATGGGGAATGCAAAATTTAATAATATGTGACTGTCAACAAATGAATAAATGCATTAATGAGCAGGAAAATTATAACTTCAGTTAGCATACCTTGTCAACATACGGTAAGGTTCTCGCAGGTCCTTTGTGACTAGATCATCAATTAATGTCCCAATATAACTGCTCTCCCGTTCAAGGATAATGAGGGACTTACCATTTGCATGCCTAGCAGCATTGATGCCAGAAATTATGCCCTACAAGGGAAAAAGTTGTAAATTGTGAGAAGAAAGCTTGTTATATAACCAGGACGCCCAAATAACCCAGAAGAGTTAAAATGCATTTCCTGAAGATACAACTGAGAACGCAAACAGAAAACAAGAAATCAGTTTTAGAAGCATACAATTGCCTTAAAATCATACCTGTGCCGCAGCTTCTTCATAGCCTGTTGTTCCATTTATCTGACCAGAGAAGAATAATCCTTCTATTTTCTTTGTCATTAGAGACCTAGCACATTGATGAGCTGGCAAAAAATCATACTCTACAGCATATGCAGGCCTCAACATTGAACAGTTCTCAAGTCCAGGTAAAGTTCTCAACAAAGGTAACTGTAGTCGCTCTGGTAAACCAGTTGAAAACCCCTGAGAGGAAAAAGGTTAACCATGTACATTTTATTCTATAGCAAGCGGTACTCTAGGGATCAGCTAACTTCAATTTAGTCTATGAATCTTCTTCACACAAGTGTATCTGAATTAATTTTACAAACTTATTAAGAGGGCAGAGAGTAAAAGTAGTTTTAAGAACATACCTGCACATAGAGTTCAGGCACATGTCGGCCCTCTGGTTCAAGAAATATTTGATGAGACTCTTTATCTTGGAACCTCACAATCTAAACGTGAACAAAATATTGTATTAAAAAAAAAGAAATGATTCCAGTATAGCTGATACTGCAGACCATACCTTTTTTCTAAAACCAGTTCAGGCTAAACTTGGACTGAAGGGGAACTTATGCTAATAACATGATATAAACAGGAACATGATAGTGATTTTCTCTTAAGTTCTTATTGTGGCAAGTGAAATTTTTTAGGAAACGCACCTTATCTTCAATGGAAGGGCAGTATCTAGGTCCTTTAGCTTCAACCCATCCTCCATATGTAGGAGTTTCATGCAAGTTCTCTCTAATTATCTGGTGGGTGGTACTTGTTGTACGGGTTAGATAGCAGCACATTTGCTCTCTTTCAAAATGGACATCAGGATCAAAGCTAAACCAGCCGACCTGTCAATTATGAAGATACACTGAAGGCACTTTTATTTCCAGACTATTCAATATTTACCATTATAACCAGCATTATTGGAAAATCCAAATATTGTTGGGACCAAACAGACTAAATAGCATTGTCACCAAAGCTAAATAGCTTATCATCAACCAAGGCAATTAGAGAAAGATTTTTAAGAAATAAAGGACCCTACCCAGTTCCCAGTTCCCACCCCGTGATGAGTACATAACTCTCCAAGTAGCAAACTACTAGTGCACTTGAATATGTACTCACACACATAGCAACCATGTAGTATATATGCAATTACACTAATAGGTTGAGACAAAACCATTGCAGAGAACAAACCAAAACTCAATCTACTGAACCTACATATAGGTTTAAATGGAAGGACCTCTTCATCTCCACGCTGTGGTTCTAATCCTGAGAAATCTACAGTGCGAATGTCTACTCGTGCTGGGGTTCCAGTTTTCAACCGATCAGTTTCAAAACCCAGGCGCTGCAAGTTCTCAGTTAGTCCATGTGATGCAGACTCACCAGCTCTTCCTGCAGGCATTGAAGTTCTACCAACCCAAATTTTACCACTCATAAAAGTTCCTGTGGTGAGAATAACAGATGGAGCATAGAAATTCATTCCAAAAAATGTGCAGACGCCTTCCACGTTGTCATTCTTCCCTAACAAAATATCTGTGACCATAGCCTCTCGAATAGAAAGGTTTGGAGTGCTGGAAAAAAATAAATAAATAACATCAAGTAATGAGAAGTAATAACAAGAGAAAATACATAAAGCATGCAAATACAAGATACGGTAGTTAATGGACAAGTTAGATTTAGAGAGGTCAGGTACTAGAATTCAGATTCCTTGCCCTCCCCCTTGCCTTAGTGCTCGTTTCAAACTTTTAAGTCTGTGTTCAAGACTTCAAGCAGTAAAACACACACATGCACACAAAAACACACATATTATATATACTATTTTCTAGCTACAAAGCAGATGATTAGCTTTTCAGGTATTCTTTTAAGAATGTAACTAGATGAAAGCATGTCACCACTACTATGTTCTCTGCATTGTGTTGGCTTCTATGTCTTCTATGTAAAGCAGCGTGTGAAATTCGACCAGTGCAGCCTATGACATGCATTTGATCATGTTAAATGCTAGTGCACTGCAGTCTCATGAGCACTAACATGGTTCACAAAGCTAGTCATATACAACAATGTCATTATTTACAGAAAACAACAATATTATAGACAACCACAAGAAATCTTATTATAGCAATAAATTGATACAGGAAATGAAAAAGGAAAAAGTTTTTGCATATTTTGATGTAGACTTACCTTTCTACTACAGTTTTCATTAGCATGGCATATTCCCTTTTATCAGTCTGAGCACGTAATGCACGGACTGCAGGACCTCTTGAGACATTGAGCACACGTTTTTGTAAATAGCATCTGAACATGAACAAGAATATAAATATGAGGATAAATATAAAAGACCCCAAAACTCACTTTTCAAACTGGATCATATCACAAGAAAAATATAATTATTAAAAAGCATCACAACTCAAGCATCTTTGTAAAATAGTAGTATATCAAAAGAAAATGCATTACATTTATTGAACTTCATCAAGTGACTGCTAGAGCAAGACGCACAATCTTATGGACACTTAGGAAAGATTAGAATGACATGCTGATGCCGATCCACAAGTCATCTCATATTTCAAAAATCACCATCTTCTTTGGAAGCCTAAGGCTAAAGTGTGAGAAGCACAAGTGATAGTTCTTTATTAGTTCATCACCACCTTTTTACTTAAATCCAGGTTGCAATAAAGTTATTGGGTAGTTATCTTACATATCTCAGCATGTTCAGCAATTTATGTGCAATCAGGGGCAAAAGTCAATTTCATACGGTATTGAGACATCACTAATTTGTGTTATTTCTTCTTGCCAATCAAGGTTTTCTAATATAAAAAACATATGGCATAAAACGTATTGGAGAAGGAACAAGTAAATACAGTCTATTTTTCTTTTGCCCAAGAAGTTAATATTAGTTCAATTGTTGCAAATTTGACTAGTTGGACTTGAATGGCAGTTTGCCAAATTTTTCCTCTTCTTCACCGTCAAACTATTGAAATAAAGTGCAAGGAAGCATCATTCCTTTTTTGTGGGGAGGGGGTCCAGGAAGTATATCTTAGTTTAATCAAAATATATATTTCATGGATTTATTTTGTATGACTGTTTGTGATGTTATATCCAATCCTTCATTTTTGTTTCACTATCCAAGGAAGTATATCTTAGTTGAACCCACACTACTTCAACCCCCTCCACCCCCAGCAAAAAAAAAGGCAATGAAACCATAGAACTATCCTCACCTCACTATCATATAGGTATAAATCCAAAAACTTAAGACTATTCACACCCTGTGCTGTAGAAACCAGTAACTTCTTGTTACCACTTCTTCCTTACCATTAAATCTTATTATGCTTACCATTACAAACACATAATTATAACCTACAACGGTCAATGATTCTGTAGGAATACCTCATTTGAAAACAGAAGTTCTAAATATAATAAAACTAGCCTCTTCCTAAGCTATATTTCAACAACCTCTTAGGACCCATTTTCCCTTTTTTGTTTTTGTAACCAAAACTTCGTTCAGAAGATAGATGATACTTCAAGGATCCCAAAAGAAAAAGGAGAACAATGGTTCATGAAATTGCCAATAATATACACATCTAACATACAAAGAGAAACCAACAACAAACGTCATGCTAAAGTAACTAGAAGTGAAGAAGCTTAAGAAGTATTTCACAATTTCACACTACCTGTCAGCAATTTTCCCAATTTCTCCCCCTAGTGCATCAACTTCATGAACTAACTGAGATTTTGCAGGTCCACCTACTGCTGGATTGCAAGGCTGCACCAATTTGTCTCCGTTAGTAACTCTTCAAGTTTTAGTATTTAACCACTATCTTGCATGTTGAGTTTAACAGTAATCAAACATAAGGAAAGGAAGGGAGAGTATGCGAAAGTAGAGGCAGGGGAAATTGCAAACATAAATAAGCTGCTCTCCGCCTTGTATTTATTGTAGTGAACACAAAAATAATAATTCTTGATGCAACAAAAGGACTATTCATGGCCACTAAAAGGCGCAGATACAAGAGTTTACAAACCGAACGAATGGTTTTGGTGAAACCCCAAAAGGCAAATATATAGCATAATGTCTGCAAACAGTACATGAAAGGTATCCAAATGCAATTAACCTGCCACGCAATTCGATCAATATTTAGAGTAAGAAGAAGAGTTTTTGCCCCCAAGCGGGCAGATGCAAGTGCAGCTTCACAACCAGCATGCCCTCCGCCAACTACAATGACATCGTATTTCTCATCTGCTGCTCCAATCTCATAATCCAAATCTGAAATACCGCCGAATTAGCACAAACAGATGGAAAGAAAAAAAAAAGAAAAAAAACCTACCTATAATACATCAGCTAATGCAACAACTCGGTAAATATTGAGCAACTAAACAGTAACAACTTCAACACCAATCCTACAATTAGAAGCCTGAAACAAGAAATTGGATTACCTCGGGAGTTGGAACCGGAAGCGCAGGCGGAGAAGCGCCGGGAGAAAGTGGAGGTGGAGAAGGAGAATCGGCGGCGTATTTTCCGGCGGAAGGTGACGTCATAACGAGGGTTGGGAAGAAATTGAGAAGGAGATGGGATGGATAGGAGTGTTCTGCACAAGTGGCGTCCAAAGCGAGAGAGATGGAAAGTGGGCAGCGTCGTTGCTGCCATTCTGGCGAAGTCGCCAAGTTTATCTGTTAATCCGTAATACAGGATGAGAAAGAAAGATTGAAGGAGAAGGAGTACGAGACTATTATATTTTGGCAAAACTAACTTTCCTACCCTCAATGTTTAGGGTCCTATCAGTTTCGTCCCTAACGTTTTTTCGCTGTCAATTGTACCCCTAACGTTTTACGTTTCTGCCAATGTCACCCTTTTCACTAATACTGTCAAATATTTAACAGTTTTTGCTGACGTGGCATCCTATGTGGCAAAACGTTTTGTTTTTCTATCAATTGTACCTCTAACGTTTTACATTTCTACCAATGTCACCCTTTTCACTAGCACCATCAAATATTTAATAGTTTTTGCTTAAGTGGCATCCTACGTGGCAAAAATATTTAACTTGGTATATTTTTTTTCCACATCAGATTTCCTACTCATCTTTTCCCATCAAAGTTGTGTCGTTTTGACCTCGGCATATTCCTTCTAAAATATAACTCAAACATACGCGCTATTTTGTTCATAAAAACATCGGAGACGTTATTCATTCTCTATTTTAGGGTAACGTCTCCGACAAAGTAGAGAATGAGTAACATCTTTTGCCTTATATTTTTAAGCTATTATTCCAATTTATATAATATATTTTTCTAAACGTTGGGGGTAGGAAAGGTACTTTTGCCTTATATTTTTAAGCTATTATTCCAATTTATATAATATATTTTGATCTTCACAAGCATACTAAAATTATTTAGTTAAATCAAATAAGTTAAAATATTTTTAATATATTACTAAATTTATATAATTTATTTTATAATTACATGCAATATAATCTCACATATCCTAATAAACTTTACATCATTTTTTATATATTAAACACCACTCGTCCTGTTCGACGGCGTCCTGTTCCTGGCCACCGGAGGCGGAGAAAGATCCGATCCGGTGGTCATCCTTCGCGGATCGACTGGCTCCTTCGTCAACGCCACTCCGTACAGACGCAGTGTTCGAAACAAAATATTTGCCGGAATATTCAAACGGAACTCCTCCGGTGGAACCGGCGGCGATCTAACATCGGATCCGGTGGTCGTCCGTCGCCGATCGACTGGCTCCTTCATCAACGCCACTCCGTACAGACGCAGTGTTCGAAACAAAATATTTGCCGGAATATTCAAACGGAACTCCTCCGGAGGAACCGGCGGCGAGCTAACATCGGATCCGGTGGTCGTCCGTCGCCGATCGACTGGCTCCTTCAGCAACGCCACTCCGTACAGACGCAGTGTTCGAAACAAAATATTCGCCGGAATATTCGAACGGAACTCCTCCGGCGGTGAGCTAACATCGGATCCGGTGGTGGTCCGCCTCTCGAATGCTTCCTTCTGCGAAATATGGGCCTATCTGTTCAAAAGAGAATCGTTGAATTCTCTTGAAACTGAGAAGCAGTGAAGCAAAACTGTATTAATAGTACTCTCTCCCACTTTGGATTTTAAACCTTAGGTTTTCATGGTGCTCTGTATATAAATAAGAAGGTTGACTCGATGCAACTTGTTGCATGCATGTAATGTAATTTCAGTCGATATGATTCTGACATGTGGATAGGATGACTTGAGATGCAATGTAATTTTCCACGTGTCACAATCGTATCAGTCCAAATTATATGCATACAATGAGTTACATCATAGACCAACTCAAATAAAAAAAAAAAAAGTGTAAAATTTCTTTTACTTTTTTTTTATAACTTTTTTAATTATAAATTTTATTTATATTTTTTTCTAATTCATCATGTAAAAATATTTATATATTTCTTTATCATAATTAATCATACATAAACTTCTTTTAACTAAGTGTGTTTGGGGGAATTTTATTAATATTTCTTTCTTGTGAGATATAGACTGTGAGGAATCATGGCTGCTGAAATGCATCAAGTCGATCTAATTAAAGGGTCTACATAATGTATAAACTTAAAAAATATATTAATATTTTTATTTGTGTTTAATTACTTAAGTAGTACTTCAGATATTAATTAAAGTTTCTTGTGATTTATTGGTATAGATTTTGAGGAATCGTATTATAAAAGTTCAATGGTACCGTATCACTGAACTTCAGTGCATTCCTCCAATCATGTAGTATCATTTGTTAATATTAATAAAAACTCACATTAATTAGGACTCACCTTGAATAGTTTAGGGACCAACTAATTAAAAAGATGTACTGAAGTTCAGTACTACCGTACCACTGAAAATCTACTCCATAGATACTCATAAGTCATAACCACAACCACAAGGAATTGCTGCTGAACTGCATGCATCCACTGCAGCACATAGTCAAAGAGTGTACATTAAATATTAATATTTTTTATTCGTGATTGATTAGTTAACTGATCCTTAAAATATTAATTAACGTTTCAAAAAGATATTAATTTTTTAATCAAACTTTAATTTATTAAATGTTCTCTTAAACAATCATAATAAATTTTGGTGAATACTTTGAGAACTAGAGTAATGGTTAACTTTTTTTAAACAAATTTTTAGATAACAAATTTTAATATAAGAGAGAACAGTAAAAATTAAAAACCTTGGAGGGGTAAATCCAAATTATTTAGGGAACATGTTTACGTAAATGTTGAATATAATGAGAATGAAAATGTATAAGAGAATGAGAATATTAATGTGAATATGATAAGAAGTGGATGGAATAGAAATAGGTAAAATAATCATTTTATTTTTATATTAAAAATGAGAATGGAATAAAAGTATGGAAGAAAAGTAAGGACAAAAACATTTTATTACATTATAAAAAGTAAGATATATTTTATAAAAAAATTAAAAAAAAAATATTATATTACATAATAAATTATATTAATAAAACAAAGAGCCAAACTTGTCATTAATGCAGTGAGAAGATTATTGGCCGTATCCAAATTAATTAATAAATATTTTCTTTTGTCTTTCCTTGTACATCAAGGAAAGAAAGGAAAACTGACTGGTTGTGGCAATCTCGCAAGCAAGCAGACGAAATAACTTTCACTTTTGTAGTTTTGTTGGATGAAATAGGAATAGAAGTACTATGATCTAAGGTGATATTAACATAATAAAAATATATAAAACAATTATTTTTTTATATTAAAAGTAAGAATGGAATAAATAAAAGTGAATAAAAAAATAAGAACAGATATACAATTTCATCAAATTGTAAAAAGTCATATTTATTTAGTATGCAAAATGTTAGACGGAATGAGAATGGAAATACGATGCGATGTGATGTGAACAAAATAAAAGTGTGTAAATAATTATTTTACCCTTATATTAAAATTAATAATGGAATAGCCAAAGTGGGTTGGCACAAATGATCAAGGATCCGGAGGAAAGTTCTCGCCTCACCCATGGGCCTAAATCTTTTATTAAATCATTTTTAAAACATATTATTTTTAATTCTATCATCTCAAATGTTAATATATAATAAATTCATATATGATTTGGCAAATTTGAATTCATGAGAATATTTTTACTATAAAAAATTTAGAATAAATATAAATTACTGTTCTAAAAAAATAGAATAAATATAGTTTACTAAATATTAAAAAAAAAGAATTACCAAATTGTTGTAAACAGAATTTATGTAATTTAATTTTTCTAGAAATTTTAAAGCTTATTTATTTAAATAAAAATTTAAATACTTCACGTTAGTTTTTTTTTCCATGGAATATACTGCACATTAGTTATTCAAAATAAACATTTCAATTTATATTAAATAAAAAAAATTAAAATAAGAAATAAACTTGGCCGGCCAAAACGACTTTTGGTTCGGTTTGGAGTGTTCCACTCCAAATCATTGAGGCAAGAGTTTCGAAGTGGCATGAAAAAGAGTAAATTACTCTTAAACTTCCAAAACAAATCCACTACCACTAGGCCGAGTCTCTTTTTAATTTATTTTAAAAAGAGTAATTTACACTCTTTTTTGTTTAAAGATATATATATATATATATATATTTATTTATCACAGCATCGTAATCATGTTCGAGCTAGTGGAAGTTCGATAACATGTTAGAAGTCTCTTAACATAAATTTTTTTATATGCAAGTCTCGAATCCAGGACATTGCTTAAGAAAAATGGAGTACCTAACACTTGTTGGCTAAAGATATTTAAAATACATTTTCTATTCTATTTTTCTTAAAAGCATCAAGCCAATAATACAAAAGAAGGATAATTGACAAATATTGTTGAAATTAAAAAGCAAAAGAAAAGCACAATTAATCCTATAAATAAGATAATCTTAGGATGAAAATTCACACCGATCTTGGTGTTTCCAACAAATTGCTTACCCTTACACTTCCTACATACCAGATAAGTAGTATTCTGTACATATGTAGATGACATAGACTTCTCCATCAATTTGATAAAAAACCTAAAGCTTTCCAGCATAGATGCTTATATCTGAGTCAATCTAGTAATCGAAACAGAATCTTTCATAAAGAAAGATTGAAACCAGAAATAGATCTGGACAAAATTACCACCAACCTTGTGGGACTAAAAGATCTGACTTATTTAATTAAAAAAATAAAGTAAAAAGATAAAACAAGGGAGGACTTACAATAATTACAACTCCTCACTATAAATTTGTTAAAGATGAAGAAGAAGATTAAGGAAGATGGAGGAAATTGCCTTGTAACTGCCTTTTTGTAACTTCTACAGAGCATTCCGTGCGCTTGAGCGTTCCGTGTAATATTTCCTTCTTTCTATTCTATTTTGAAAACTTACTTTCTCTTCAAAGATAAGAAAATCTATATAATTTTAAAATAATGGAAATGAGAGTTTTAAAAGATACATCACGTTCATTAGGCAGAAATAAAAATAAAAATGGAGACAGAAACGAAAATAGAATGTATTTGATGTATTTAGTAGTAAAGTGACCAGTTTATCCCTTATATTAAAAAAATAAAAAGAAATGAAGGTTATAATTGTGTCAAATCAAATGAATATAATAGATATTTTGTATTTTCTTTTTCTTTTTCTTCTAAAATTGATGAAAATGAAAAAGTGAAAAAGTAAGTAGGACTCAGTAGACTCCACTTACTTTTTTATTTTCATGAAATGCATTTCTAGTAAGTGATGAAACCTATAATTTACTCTATTTTTAATATGACAAAATCAACTACGACGAGTCCCAGATTTATCAGCTCCACTACCAATCTTTTATAAACAAATATTAATTTCAGCTATTCTTAATATCCATGACGTTGGAATGTGAAACATAGGTTTGTTTATTTAGTTGAATGTGGTGGAAATACAAATAGGAATAAGAATAAAAATGAAAATGTTAGAGAGGATAAAAATTTTATGTCAATGTAATGTGACGTGAATGGAATAAAAGTGAACAAAATGAAATGATTATTTTATCCTTATATTAAAAGCGAAAATAGAATGAAAATTGATAAAAAAAGACAAAAACATAATTTTATTATATAAAAAATAAAGTTTTTTCGAAAAAATATTGAATTACCTAGTTAATTATTGCTACCAAACATAACGTTAAATTCTAACAAATAGAAAAAATATCTGAAACCGTTAATGGATGCATATTTGTGTTGCTTGAAGGTGTCTTCCAGGCAAGTCTCTAAGCATATGGAAGTACAAGCTTTAACATCCAAAAAAAGCATAGGACTTGTTCATTTATTTCTTCTTACAAAATTAAAGCAAGGAACAAAAATTGTAATTAATAAGAAAATGCTACGTATCCATTTTGATCATTTATTTATTTTTATTAATTTTTATGTTTCAAAAATTTAAAATCAATCCTTTATCTTTATAATTTATTTCAAGTCAGTTATTTATCTTTAATCATTTTATAATTTGTTCAAAATCAATTTTTTATTTTTACAATTAGTTTCAAATCAGTCATTTTATAATACTATTTATTTTGTCGTGATCTAGTAATAATTATGGTTAAATTTAAAATACAATGTTAATAAATATATGATTCAACATTACAGTCAACATAAAAATAATTGAATATGTCATTAATTATATACACAAAATTTGAATAAAAAATAAGATTACTTGCAAATTAAAAGTTTATAGACACAATTAAGTGACCATAAACAAAATCTAAAGACATAATAACAAAGATAAAAAAAAGGGGCCAAATTATCCTTTTGGTCCTTAACGTTTGCACCAAGTTTAATATTGATCCTCAACGTTTTTCTCAACATTTTTGTTGGGGTCAAAATTGGTCCTCCAGCGTAACTCCGTTTGGTTTTTTTGTTAAATGCTGAAGTAGAAGGCTCATGTGGCACACCCTCTCTCCTACGTGTCATATTTGAATGATATGACACCCTCTCTCACTCTAACTCAGCAAAACGACGCCGTTTTGCTGAGTTGGAGTGAGAGAGAAGTGATGCAAAATGGCGTCGTTTTGCTGAATTGGAGTGAGAGGGGGTGTCATATCATCCAAATATGACACGTAGGAGAGATAGTGTGCCACATAAGCCTTCCATGTCAGCATTTAACAAAAAAAAATCAGACGGAGTTACGCTGGAGGACCAATTTTGACAAAAAAAAAAAACGTTGAGGACCCAATATAACTTTTTGAAACGTTGAGGATTAATATTAAACTTGGTGCAAACGTTGAGGACCAAAAGAGTAATTTGACAAAAAAAAAAAAAATTACTTTCGCCTACCTATCGTTAATCTGTTAATCACGTTTTTTGTTGGTGACGTTAATGACGTTTTTTTTCCCTCTTATCTTTGGCCACTAACGCCGTTACACGGTTTGAGATATACGGAAATTCGCTCTCATTTTCAATTTGATCCGTTTCCCGTATTCCACCATTCTCTCTATAAATGTCTTACTCTTGAGTGTCTCAAACACAATTCACCCCACTCCCTAAAAATTCCTTCTCGATTCTTCCTCCTTCTATTTTCGTAACCTCACCAGCACTTCGTCGGCGATCAACCATCATGACGACGGCCACCGGCGACAACGACGGCCTCCACCGTCCCGCAGCTACCTTCGGCAACATCGTCACCGGTCACCGCCACAAGATAAAGGAGAAGATATTTGCCGATATGCTCAACGCCTTCCTCTCCGGCTCCGCCGCCACCGGCGGCCGCCAAGAATCGGATCCGCCGCTGGCGCTCCGCCGCCGATCGAGTGGCTCCTACGCGGACGCCACTCCTTCCAGAAGCGAAGTCCGTCGCAGGATTTTTGCTGAAATTTTCAAACGGAACTCCGTCGACGACACCGCCGGCGCCGGGATAACATTGGATCTGGAGGTTTCCGGCACCAGGATGGCTCCTCCGACGCCAATCTTCACCGTGGCGAATTAATATAGGGTTTCAGTGTGCTTTCCATTTGAACGTTGATGCAGATGTATACTTCTTGTATTGTATATTCGTATTTTGCAATTTCTTCTCATAGAAGCAGTCAGTGAGAGAGGGAACGAAAATTAGAATATAAATAAGAATGAGGAATAAAAGTTCAATGTATGATTGAACTTCAGTATATCTTTTTAATTATGTAGAGTCATTTGTTAATATTAATATAAATTTATTATCGTATTATTGAACATCTCCTCAAGAAGAATGAGAATGTTGATAAGAAATAGATAAAATGATTATGATTATCTGCATCCTTTGCTTTCCAAAAAAAAAATGATTATGATTATTTTTTTTTTATTAAAAGTAAAAATATAATAAAAGTGAGTAAAAAAATAAAAATAAAAACATAATTTCATCACACTACAAGAAATAAGATATGTTTTGTAAGAAAAATATTAGATCTAATTTAACATTACATCTTTCACACCACTAACTAAATAGTTGCTAGGTGATTACCGTGAGAAATTTATTCTTTGAAAAATATTTTGTAGTGGATAAAATGTTATTTCTTTTTTTTTATCTGAATATAAAATGTTATTTCTGTATTCAATGTGTTGTGAAATGAAATCTTATAAAATTTATATAAAGCTTCAGTCGACAATTTAAATTATTAATTAGTTAAGATAAAATTATGTTGCAATCAATTAACGATGGGATCTTCACTTAATTCACCTAAATTGTATTTTATTTGATCTAATTTGAATGAAACCTCAAAATTCAGTGTTTCTTGAATCCATACAGAGAGACTCACACATATACACGAGTCTAAAAAATTTGATTGCTCTTGTTTTATTCACACATGTTCAAAAGAGGCCCATATAAGCTAATCAGTCATTATATTTGGAATATAGGTGCAATTAGCAAATCATTGTCCTTTTTTTTTATATATATTCTTGGTGTCAAAAAATGCATGGCCCAAATAGAACATGGGCCTAGCTAGTCAATAATATTAGGAGAATGTACAATTTGCTTTCTCAAATTATAGATCAATAAAACATTGTACATTTAATGAATGCATGCTTGTGTTGCTTGAAGGTGTCTTGGAGGGAAGTTTCTAACCATATTGGATTACAAGCTATAACATCCAAAAGAAAAACATAGCACTTGTTCATTTATTTCATCTTACAAAATTAAAGCAAGGAACAAAAATATAAACAAGTGGTTTAATTAATAAGAAAAGGCTATATAATATACCCATTTTAGTCATTTATCTTTTTCACTAATTTTATATTGATCATTTATCTTTTAAAATCAATCATTTATCTTTGTAATTTGTTCAGAATCAGCTATTTTATCTTTCACCATCAAATGATGATGTAACATAGTGGAAATTTTCATAATTAAAATTTTATATATACCAAAAGAAAGCGCAAAAAATAAGGGAATCTGGTAGCCAAGGTGCGAATAGAATAATATAAACTACCAAAATTTTTTGTTTCAAAGTGAAGAGAGAGATAAATATATAAATAGTTGAGAAGCCCATCCCATAATTGAATGCGATGTCATATATATATATATATATATATATGAAACATCAATGTATATAGCAGTGAACTAAAGTAACATAAGAGAGAAAATGACAAATTAAAGATGGTCCATCGTCCCATGAATCGACCATATGATGACGTTTTTGTCTTAATCCTTACAAATCAAACCAAATTTAATAATGCATGGAAGGGAGGAGAGAGATAGATAATAAGGATTGAAATTAGTATTAAATATGGATAAATCCTTAAATAATTCCTGTGTTCTGGTCATTTGTAAGAAAAGAACCACAACGAAAAAAGGTTCTGGCACTCTAATACTCAAGTCAATATTAACAAACAAACTAGCAATACAGTAAGGATTCAATGTAGATATTTGAAGACCTTGGTAGGTACCTATACTGTTTGAGCTAAGATATTTAGGTCATTTGCACTTATTAGTTACGGGTGCTACGTAGATGTAACAACTTGTAAGGAGTTGGTTAGTCATGAAGTGAGGTAATGATTGGCTGACAATAATATCTGGGGCGGACAGACAGATGAAACTCGCTCAATGAGTAAGAACGTACCGTATCATAACATGAAGGAGAAAAATAAATAAATAAATAAATGGTCCATTTCATATATGAATTAGAGCTGTGTGTTTTTTGTATTTTTCTCTTATAAATTGATATTGTCAATTTCTCAAGAAATTAAGAAAATCCAAATATCTCTTTATAATTAGATATATGAATTCAAATCAAAATAATGAAAGTCAAATAAACTCTTAATTAGATATTAATTTTTTCTTTTGATAAAAAAAAATGTGAACACAACATTGAATTGGTGAGGAAAATGAGGAATCCACATGAAATAGAATTTTGGAATTAAGTGGGACTTTTGGAACAAACATTGACAAATTCCTTATTTTCTCAGTCTCTCTCATTCTATTTTTCTCAAACAAGTTTAGGTGAAGAGGCCACTCTTGTCTCACTCTTTTATAGGACTAAAAACTTCAATTGTCAACCCATACTTTAGAGGAATAATTCTGTCCAATTATTATTAGTTTTTTTTTTTTTGCCTGTGTCCAATTATTATTAGGTTCAAATGCAAAGTTGTGTAGTAAATTCTTTTAAACTTAAAAAAAAGTCTGTAATTAATATATATATATATATATATATATATATATATTTATTATTATTATTATTATTTTACTTTATACTCACTCGGTTAGTAGATATTGCATCTACTGTAAAAAAAATTTTCATAAGTGAATGAACTGCAAGGTTCGCAGCTCCACGTTGGGCCTGCACCATCCTATTGTGATTAATTCCCTTGTTGAATTATTTTAGCGTTAGTTATTTTATATTATTTATTAATGATTGATGATATATATTTTTTTGGATGGAGATGATATATTTAATAACGTTATTTGTTAATTTTATTATTATAAATAATATTAAGATATTTTTAACAAAATTGTTAACGTCAGTTGTGGAATTGACAGTAATCTCTTTGGCGTCATCATAATTGAGGCTACAGATCATTTTTAAAATGTTAAAATTATATTTTTTTTAAAAGTGAGATGTGACATTATTTACAATTATTATTATTATTAAATTAAATTAAAGGAGACAAACTTGAAAATTTAGGATCAAATTTAAGCATTAAATTCAGGGAAGCATTTTGGACGTTTTGTGTTTTACTGAAACAAACAAGCCTTTGGAACTTGGAACATTAAACTCTTACTCAAATTTCGCGCATCGGGAAGGTATCAATGGTTATCTCAACAATATATTTTTATGTTTAAGTAAAATGTTCTTTTTTATTATATACATAAATTTTAACATTATTTAATGATTAAAAAAATAGGCATTCTATTAGTTTTCAAAGAAAAAAATTTTCGTCAAATTTCTTATATCCGTACTATAAATTTTTTTTTTTGGTTATTATCCATCTTCTATAGTTATTCATATGAAAGAAGATTTTTTATATATTTTTTCTACTGTAATTGGTCATGCATAGATAAACTTTTTATCAAAATTTTATATTAAAGAATTTTATAATAAAGATCAGATATAAGAAATTTTACTTAAATTTAATCATAATTTAAATATCACGTCACTCAAATTTAGTATGGTGTCATCCAGTTATCTAAAATAATAACACAGTGTCATCACATAACACCAAAAAATATATCATCACATGACAAAATATTGATGACACCTTGAGTATAAATTTCTTTTTTAACTTATCAATATTATCTCTTATTAATTATATTTTATTTTTATATAAATTATTAAAAACACCATAAATTTTTCCGACCTCTTTATTCCTGCATTTTCTTTACTTTCTAGTTTTTCCTTCCCTCCAAAAACAAAAAATACTATATATATACTAAAGTAACTCTCTAATGGAATGCCAAACCTTTGTGCTATCCATAATTTGCTTAAATTTATTGAATAAATATAATCATTAATCTGCTTAAATTTATAAGGATAAATTTAAAAGATACAAAAATAAATAATATGGTATATTTGATAACATCATTTTATACCAAATGTTTGTATCTTATATCATTGTAATGTCAACACACATACCAAATATGAGTATTAAAGATAACATGTTATTTGAGATGACACTCTTTTATATCATAATATATAAAATACTATGTTATCTGAAATGACACCATATCAAACATCCCTTAACATTTTGAATATCAAGAAATATATTAGAGTGAAATATAACAAGGCTAAATTCCAAAATATAGAAATGTATTCTACTCTTAATTATTTCGCATCTAATTCATTTAGTTAATTACGCTCAATTTATATTTTAATATTTATCTCAATTATATTTAATCATTTTCTCTCATTTATTGAGTTACTTTGATTAAGATCAGATGCATTCAATTTCTGTACATTTGGACATGAATCTGTCTTCACATTTATAGAAAAATTTGGACAACTAATTATTCTCTTGAAATTAATTTTTTATGAAAATGATATGCTTTAATTTTTTTTCTGGTGAAAAATTAATATACACATAATTAAAAAATGATGGTTAAAATTTTAAAAAAAATATTAATCCTCATTAACACATTCCTCCCCTCTCATATAAATATAAATACTTTGAATGATAAACTATAATCCATTGAATTTATTGTATGTTATCTTTAAATCTTATATAAAAAAAATTAATCACTAGAAAACCTTAGATAATTTGTCAAGATACATACAACAACAATCAATTCCCAATATTAATATCTAGCTTTAAATCAATAATTGATGAAGCAAATAAATACAATCAATCAGTTCAAGAAATAAATAAAGAGACAATAATAAATCTCCATTACTATTATTATTATATATTAATACAAAAAATCTTTATAATAATAGAGCAATCCACCCAAAAAATTATCAAATACATGTACTACATCATGTCATTTATATATTAACCAATAAGAATTATTTATATATTCTTATTTTAGAGAAGTTATTAAGTGCATACATGAATATCGCGCCACATTATTTGTGTATTAACCAATAAAATTAATCTAATTTTTTACTTTTCACACTAGAAGCTCATAGAATAAAAATGTGAATATCATTAGTCAATACATAAATAATATAATGTAACACACACTTAAATACTTTTTTTTATTTATCATATAAGCACTCGAATCTAAAAAGTAAAAATTAAATAAATATTGTATTGGTTCATACATACATGACCTAACACAGACCTTTTATATATATAGATCAAGCGACGCCAACGCGTTCTGTCTTTAAATATTTATATAGAATTCCAAATCCTTACTTATTTTTTACTATATATAGCGACTCCTGCTCATTTAACACTGTGCTCGAGTCATCCAAAACGTTGCTTCCAGGCAACAACCTAATAATAACATATTTACGTCGTTGATCCGTATTCATAAAAATTCAACAACATTGTAGACTACTTAACACAACCTTTTTCTTTGACAAAATTATATATATCCTTAATTCACTCCTATATAAACAAGGTAACGCTAACATCTGCAATATAATAACCTTTGCCCCCTATATATATCCCCTGAGTTGTGCCCAAAATTGAGTATTCCAAACTCTCAGAACCAAAAAGAAAAGAAAGAAAAAAGAAAATGGAGTCATCAATCGCCTCTCCGTCTGACGCATCACCAAAATACGAAAACGGCGTAATGGTTTACGACACAAATATCCTCAAGCACCAACCCACCATGCCATCCGAGTTCGTCTGGTCATCCTGCGACCTCGCGGGAGCCGCAATGACGGAGGAGCTCAACGAGCCGCTCATCGACCTGGCCGGCTTCGCGGGCGCCGACCCGGGAGCCGCGGCCCGAGCCGCGGCGATGGTGCGCGAGGCGTGCCTGAACCACGGGTTCTTCCAGGTGACGAACCACGGCGTGGAGCCGGGGCTGATCGGCGCGGCTTACGCGGAGATGGAGTCGATATTTGGGCTGCCGCTGGAGACGAAGCTGAGAGCGAGAAGGAAGCACGGTGACGTGTCCGGGTATTCCGGGTTTCACGCGGATCGGTATTCGAGTAAGCTGCCGTGGAAGGAGACGTTCTCCTTTGAGTATAGTAATGAAGGGAAGGAGACGCAGGTTCGGGAGCTTTTTAAGACCGTGTTTGGGGATAATCTTCAACAAAACACAGGGTAAGTAAATGAGTACCCATTTTTTGTTTTTCACGATTCTACTGTCCGAATTAGTCACTATAATAATCGTGATTAAAAATGTGATCACATTTTTTTATCAATTAGTAATTGTGTCTAATTGAACAGCATAAACAATCAATAACAGAAAATCTGGATTTTTTTTTTTAAAGTGACGATGGTGGTGATTAAATTATGAATAAATAATTAAATTAAACTTTTTTTTAAAGGTTTTTGTTTAGGAGGATCAGTTTTAACTTTTAAGGTATTTTTGTTTAGTTGATAAAGTTCATGGGGATTCAAAATTATTAGACTAAATTATACTCTTTCCTTTTTTTTTAAAGATTTTTAAATTACACTCTCATTTTTTGTATTTTAAAAATTTGAAAAACTTACAAATTACAATGTCATTTCTTTTTTACTAAAATATCTTTATTAGTTAATTAACCTTTTAAAATAATTATTTCACTAGTATTTATTTTGATTAAAAATAAGTACTTTATTTTATTTCTATTTTCAAAAAAATAATTTTTATATTAGTCAAATAAATAATTAAATATATATATTTTTTATATATAATTATATAAATAATAATTATAAAGGTATTTTGGTCAAAAAGAATGACATGGCATTATAAGTTCTTTTTTTTCCTCTTAAGAGATGGGAGTGTAATTTTTCAAAATAAATAGGAGGGAAGTATAATTACAGAAATATCTTCAAATTTATTATTTATAAATAATTAAATACTATAAACATAAAACATGTGTTTTCATTTTAAATATCTCTTTGTTTTAAAAAAATTATAATTAATTTATTTTAACTCAAATTTTATATATATATATATATATATATATATATATATATATATTCATCTTTTAACCTCTTGTACTCTTCCTCTATCTTCTCTCTTCATTCAATTCACCAACATGAAGTAATTAGTCCCGTTGGTTGATAGATAGTGAATTCTCTAGAACTACGAGAGAGAAAAAAAGTTAAGAATGAAAACTTTCCTTCTCCCCATCTATTTCATAACTCCATAAAAAAAAATACAGAAAATTATTTTAGAAGATTCACTCTTAATTTCGGTCACTACACATGCATATAGCCTTAACTAAAGTTTACAATTTTTTAAGTTTAAATAAAAAAAATTATGAAAAAAAATCGGCCTAGCATACTAATGTATAGAAGAGCCAAGTAGCAGTGAATCCATTCTCGATGTTTTATATATTATTAAACTACAAAAACTAACGTTACAGGAGGGTGTATGAGAGATTCTGCGAGGCAATGAAGAAGATGTCCGAAGTGATAATGGAGTTATTGGCAGTGAGTTTGGAAATAGACGTTTCACATTTTAAGGAGTTCTTCAGAGATGGAGGAGGCATCATGAGATGCAATTACTATCCTGCATGCAATAGTGGGTCAACTTTGGCAATGGGCACAGGCCCACACACTGACCCAACTTCATTCACCATTCTCCATCAAGACGATGTCGGAGGCCTTCAAGTTTTCACACATGACAAATGGCGACTTGTCACTCCTAGACCTGACGCCTTCGTCATCAACCTTGGCGACACTTTTGTGGTAATTATTTTCTTCTTTTTCCCATCAAAATTATAGATGTTTTTATGGTCATTTGTTTAACGGTTTAGACAAAGTTAATTTCATTCGAGTTGAGTGATTTTCTGAAGATTAATTTTATTCATGAGTGAACATGTAAAATAACGCAATTCGCAAAAGAGGCAATAAAAATAGAGGCAAAATATTATTTAGTCCCTGAATTGTTGGTCAAACTATTATTTAGTCCTTAAGTTTATCAAAAATACTATTTAGTCCCCGAAATATTTAACTATGTCAACTATTTAGTCCCCGATTTTGACAAAATATTATTTAGTTTCTAAATTTGTAACTATGTCAACTATTTAATCCCCAAACTTAGCAAAAATACTATTTAATCACCGAATTTGTAATTCTGTCAACTATAACGGATAACAGTCAAGAGACTAAATAGTTGACAAAGTTACAAAGATTAATTTCATTAGGATACCACTAAATATGATGCATGTGTGTGTAGGCTTTGACAAATGGGAAATACAAGAGCTGTGTGCATAGGGCACTGGTGGACAGAGATAAGGACAGAAGAACATTGGTGTACTTTGTGCATCCAAGATCAGACAAGATTGTGAAACCTCCTGAGTTCATGTTTGGTCAAAAAGTGGAAAGGAAGTATCCAGATTTCATGTGGTCTCATTTATTCAACTTCGTACAAATCCATTATAGGCCTGATCTTGCTACCTTCTCTTCCTTCATCCACTGGCTACCCTCTCAGTATCCCAATAATTAATTCTCATCCATTATCATCATCATCATAAGACAAAACTTATATGCTGTTAGTTACATGCTTTTTGATAAGGTTAACCAATTAAAAAGAGACATGTGTGAAAATTGACACATGTCTCTTTTTAATTGGTTAACCTTACTAAAAGTATGTAAGCAACAACACATAAATTTTTTCCCATATAATAACTTTTAATTGCCTTCATTCTCAATAATAATTATAATATGTATCTTCCTGAAGCTTTCATTTTCTCTTATATATGTATCACCTATAAATAAGCTTCTTGTCTCTCATCAGTTGCACTATGTATGTAACTATGATATATAATAAATAAGGAGACTAATGGATAATAAAGTTCTATGTTTAGTTTTGTGTCAATTTGTTTATTTTGCTTTATGGATTTATATATATAGACTTTCCAAGCTAAATGTGCATGTGAAATATCTGTCAGTCTAATTAAGTTGGTATATATATCCATTAAATCTTCTGATTTTTGTGTTTAAAAAATATTAGTAGTTTAATTTTTATCAATGAAATTAACTTTTTATATATGTATATATAATATAACATGACATTAGAAGATTATTTTTAATATAACTGCAAATATAATTAAATAATTTAACTTTTTTTCTAGTTTCAATATATATACGTTATATATAGAGAAACCGGATGATATTTTTAAATAAAAAAAAAGATGTTGTGTAATATAATTTAGCTCATTTCAATATAATAGAGTAATGTATAGCTTAGATAGAAGATTGAGAAAACTCTCAATTTGATCCTTGAAAAATGTTTTTACTGACTAATCCTTAAATGATGTTGATTATGCAATTTAGTCCCTAAATTTAAAACACCTTCAGGGATTAGAGTGATAATAAATGTATATTTCAATAACTAAATTCACAGTTTACTTTTAAAAATTCCTGCAAAAGATCGATGTAAATATAACATTATAAAATAATAATCTAAAAGTACCAAAAAACCAAAAATGAAGTGAAGTGTGTATATATATATAAACAATTTATATATATTCATGTATAACAAAATTACAATATATAGTGAAAAAAAATAAAAAAATTTCTCACATCCCAAATAAAAATATATATGTTTTGTTCTTACCAATGACCCACTGAATCCATGTGATCTTGAGGCTGTAATTGTTTCTGAATTGAATTCGGTGAAAATGGTAATGGAAATGGCTGATGATCCGTTGCCACAAAAGGAGGATGCTGATGAGAAATGAGACTCGTTGAAGAATATACACTATTATTATTATTATTATTTAATTGTATATTATTATTAATATTATTACTATTATTATTATTATTTTGTTCATGATGATGATGATGATGATGTGGCTTTTGTTGTTGTTGATGATGATGATCGGATCGTTGTTGTTTTGGAACATTAACTTTTTCTCCTTCAATGTCTCTGTACTTCTGAAGGTACGATTTCAATGGGTCCACATAATCCTCAAAGCCCAATGTTGTGATGGCCCAAATAATATCATCTCCATTGATGGTCTTCCTCTTCTCCCTCTGGCATTTATCCGATGCTTCTCCCGTCACAAAACTGATGAACTCGGACACACATTCTTGAACGGTCTCTTTTGCGTCCTTTGAGATCTTCCCATTCGCAGGGATCACTTTCTTCATGATTCTTCCAACATTGGCTATGGGGAGGAATCGATCTTGTTCTTTGTTATTGCTATTGTTGTTGTTATTATTGGAGGAGGATTTTAATAAGCATGGGCTTTCAGAACTGCCTGTGCTGGGCCCATTATTATTATTTGGCATGATGTTAGTGTTGCTGTTGTGACTCTCATCTTCCATAGTAGGTGTAAGAGAAGCATGTGATTATGATGGTGGTGATGGTGGTGATTGATGAGGTGTAGGGTAATGGAATAGCAAGAATAGGAATAGGGGGTTAGAGAGAGAGAAAGTGGAGATGATGAGGGCATAAAAATAGGTGATTGATTTTTTAACCAATGAAACCCTTGGGACTCGCTCTTGATAGAGAGCAATGTCCATAATCAGTGCTGATTATATGGAATCGAGTTTATATAAATTATATATAGATCAGTTATATGTTAAGCGTTAGTGAAAAAACATACGTATTATTATTATTATTATTATTATTATAATTTCATCAACTCAGAAAAATTTTAACGAAGAATAAATGTATTGTCCATGAAACTCAAGCATAAACTTAATATTAATTTTTAACATTAATAGGACTTACATTAAATAATGAGTTGGTAGGAGTGGATATCATTTGCGGAATCAGTGCGCCGCTATTTTGACTATGCTTTGTGGAACTCTCACAATCACAATACAACCCAATAAATGGAATTCTCACCGTAGGCCAAGTTGTTGACTCCAATTGAAGGATCGTTGGTAGGACTAGAATAGCATTTGCAATATAAGTTAAAGTTGAGTAGAAAAAGACGTTGATGATTGTATAGAGTTTTTCTAATGACAAATCCATTTAGAGTGTAGGTCCCTTATTTTTTAAACGACAAATTATATTTATTTAGTATCCCGTTGATTTCAATATTCTTTTTAATCAAGTGTTCTGAATTTTACATCCTTAACAACTTAATGTCCTGTATGTAGTAAACTGTAGAGGTGTTGACTCTAATTCAGTAGCTGTTGGTAGGATGGCATTTGCACTACAATGAGTAGAAAAAATTAGATTGTACACAAATTTTCTAATAAATTCATTACATGAAAGAATAAAAACCCACCTGTCCCCCCGCCAAAAGGTTAACGGCTATGGGGTGCAAAACAGGATTATACCTAATACTAGAGACCTGGTATCTGCTTAATAAGAACCCGAACCCAACATCACTTGCTAAGGTACTAAAGTTACTAGGGAGATTGGAAGGCTTGTTGATAATGTTGATATGGTTATCCGGAATCTCCACCACGATGTTGAACAGATTCTGATCTTTAAATACTTTCGAGCAGAAATCTAATGCCTTTGAGATGAATCTACCTTGGTCCTATGATCCTCACAGCTGGTGTTGGGGGCTTATACCTGTCTTCAATAGCTGCCACCCAAGTAGCTGGAGGCAGGCCATTTTTCCTCCTAGTCTTCATCCCTGTATTGCTAAGAGGACAGGGTCTTGTTGGACTCCTGAAGGTGACATAATCATTACTGCAGTTGAGGCTTTTCGAACTTTATAGGCAAACAAGCGATAGAATCATACAACTTAGAAGAGACTTGTTACTTGCTCTGATTTTAAATTTGACCAAGATTTGTTGTAGACCACAATAAATATATCAAGATGTAAAATTTGTAATCAAATAATTTTTTTTCATGTCTAAATATTCAATACATAAATAGTATCAATTCCTCCGGCGGACATCTGCCTATATAGTTCCGTGTTGTTAACTAATAGGCTTCTAAACCAATTGCCTTTACATTTGCAAGAATGCTATCAAATTTCCATCCCCAACTTTCAGTTCAACATTACAGCAGAAGACATCAACCTCTAAATAAATATAAAAATATAAAGTAAAAACAAAAAGGACGGAACACAAAAGTGCCTAACTAACATGATACATGACTAGTGTGGAAGTACAGTTACACAAGAATTTAGAGTTTAGAGCAACAAAAAAACCCAAAATTCACGTAATTTCTCATTAGCAGTGCAACCATGAAATTAGGCAATAGCATACTGGAGTGTCTCTGATTCTTTGGGTCGCCACATGGACTTTTGGACACATAGCAATCCCTCCTTGTCCTTAGAGTAAGTCATGCGAACTTCCCACTGCATAGCCCTCACCATGCTCTCAAGCTCGGTGATAATCTCAACGGTGTCCCGGACGATAAGCTTTCCTTCCGGCCTGAGAATCCGGTCAGCCTCGGCCACTACAGCTGCTAAATTGCACCTGCATAATCACCAAACAATTAGCCAAATCAGACTAGAACAGAATTTTATTGATCTGACTACCAATATTTTGTTGGTGATGAATGAGAGAGATGGAAGTTATACACACCTTGTCTTGAGCTTCGAAAACAGATGGTCTGCATGGAGGAGATCGTAGGACCTAGGGTAGGTGCTAAATGATTCACACCAATCATGATATATGCCGAAAAGACCACGTTCATAAATAATGGGAAGTGTATCAGCAGAGTTTATTGAAACCACGTTCATGACCCAGACTTTCAAATCCCTCAAAGCTGCGGCGAATCTGCAAGCCATAAACAAAGGGAGAGCAGGAAAGGGAGAGACGACAAAGTCAGATTGTGATGATCAGAAGCTACTATAGCTCTGTGTAACATGTGAAACATTACATATTGCTTACCCTCCATAGACAGCTCTCATATCCATGACGTTTCTCACTTTTGACCAGTCAATACCCATTCCATTTAGATAAGAATTGGACACTACACGGCTCCAGTGTTCATAGTCAGCAGTAAAATCTTCAGGGGCAGGCTTTCCATATACTCCAACTTGGGAACTCAACAACCAGTAAGGTGTTTTGGTCATTCTTGCTGGCCACTGCTCCGGCCATTGTGACCCACGTTCAACTGAATCCACTGGTACTTTATGCATGCAAGCTTTCAGAGGAACATTCCTGTCAGAACAAAGATATTAGACATCAGCAACACGTTATAATACCACAGGTTTATCAAAGCCAATTGTGGATAAACCTTGTAGTGCAAACATTTTTTATTTGTAGCAGAAATGATAAAGATCTCTTCAAATGTATCCAAATCTCATGTGATTTTTATATATAACATAATATGCCTCCTAATCTCATTCCTTACTTTAAAACAATACTAGTATACATCAGTTAAGACAGAAATACCATGCTGCATTAGAATCATCTGAATCCAGACACATAGGAGGCTCTTGCTCTGCGCGTTTCTCATAGCACTCATTAGAAGTTGGCTTCCTGAATGTAGCTATACCCACACCATTAACTGTATCCTTAGTGATCTTCACGAGTTCCCAACACATAGCTTTAGTTAGTGCCTGCATGGCTGCAAATGAATCCATAAATATGTCAGTAAATATAACCCCTCACTGAAATATTTAAAGGAAGCAAATGTAAGTCTAATATTATCTAATATCTACCCTTCCATATTTGAACATCTTCATCAAGCTTCTGATAAACAGGAGTAGCAGACCATACAAAGAAACCACCAGGTCGCAGTACTCGATTCAGCTCCAAAAGAAGTTTACCACCTGCAGTAGTACAAACTAATAAGCTTCCCAAACAAATGCCGGATATGTTTCACATTGACTTTAGGTCATTACTATCTATATATGTTATATTACAATCTAAATGCCCACAAAAGGGGATGAATTTTAACTAAACTCAAATTTTCTAATAAACAACATAAACTTTAGATCATTGGAATACCTTCTAAATGCCATGGAACTCTGCACCTAGCACAGTGGACAATATCAAATACTCTCCCAGGGAAGGGAAGCCTCGTTGTGCCCATCACAGCAGATATAGCAGGAATTCCCCTTTCAAGTGCAAATTGTACTTGAGCTTCATGTTCATCTTTAGGAGCCAACGACATAGCAAGTACATCCCTATCAAAGAGAAATCCTCCAAAGCTGGCAACACCACATCCAACATCCAGTATCACACGTGTGCGCTTTCCCCAAGCAATATCAGGAACAGACTGCATCATCAAAATTCCTCATAATAAGCAAAATGCTCAACAACATTAATGATCTAGAAAATAGATGAAGAAAATGAAAAAAGAAAAAATAGCTGACAGTCTGACACTATCAGAAGTTTTGGTTTATCAAGCAAGATTAGCAGATGTAACATTAGTCACCGAGTATGCAATATGCGTTTGTGGGCCATACAAGCAGACAGTCATCTAGATATAAGTTTGCATACAATCTAACAGTAATTAAGATCAACTGATATTATTGATGCTACCAAGGCATTAGAACACATATTTACCTCTTGTATAAAGTCGATGTAATGAAGTGCCCCATGCTTAAATTGGGTTCCACCACCAGGAAAAGTAAGGTACTCGCCAGTAACTTTCACCCAATTCTGGTGCCCCTTGACTTCAGCAAGCTTGGTGTGTGGAACATTGTAATACCAAATCTGCAAAAGAACAATTTATTATTTCACGAAGGAATAAACTGGGAAACACAATGAAAATTTACAGGCGTTGAAGTTTATTTTCACCTTCTCTCTGCTTTTAGGCCACTCAATTGAGCGTCTATATCCTTCAGGAAGAGCAACTAGACAGGTAGGAGGTTCTTCAGGACAGTGCCTTTCTCGATGTTCGTAGTGCTTAGTACTTCGAAGACTCCTAATTGCTTTCCAGTTATCAAGGCATGGGATGTAATCAGGGCCAGCAGTAACATTGCACAGTTTCCAATTGAACCCAGCTGGCTGTTTAGAGGAGTCTTGAGACTCCTTTTCATTCTTTGACTCTGATGCCTGAGTTTTAAAGGACCCGGTTTGAGTGGTACTTTCATTTAAAAGATCTGACTGGGCTCCCGAAGGATATACCTCATTAGAACTCTGGTTTTTGGTATTCTCATCAGTGTTCTTCTCACTAGAGTTCTCATCAGAACCTTTGTTATCATTTCGTTCTACCGTCTCCTCTATCTTACTTTCAGTTGTTTCACTCGAGTCGTCTGATTTCTTCTCACTTTCATCTGAGCCAGAGTTCTTGCCATCATCTGATTCAGATTTCTTTTCACTCTCATCGGACTCATTCTTCTTCTCACCCTCATCAGAATCATTTTTCTTCTCACTCTCATCAGAATCAGATTTCTTCTCACTATCTTCATTGCTGTCTTTATTTTTATCTGAGGCCTCAGAGTTTTCTGTCTTGGAATCTTCGTCCTCTGTTCTTTTATCTCCATCTTCTTTCCTGACATCTTCAGAAGACTTCTCCTCTGTCTTATTATCTTCTTGGTTTTCTGGCAAATTAACATTGCTGTCCCCCTTGGTTGCATCCTCGGGCAAATCACCCGGATTATCTTCAAATTGCCGAGTATTGCTGTCATTGTTATCACTCACCTGTTCTTTCACCTCAGTCTGTTCTTTGACATCATTTTTATTCTCCTGAGACACATCTACATTTTGCACAGGAACTACAGAGGACGACGTCATCATCCAAACTCCAACCAAGCATAGTGCAACAAACACAACAATAGTCACCGTCGAACAATAATTCGACGATGATCTTCTATTATCTACTCTAGTATATTTCCCTAACGCCATGTTGTAGGAGTGCAGCAGATCTTCACAAACACTTTACTTTAGACCTGGTCAAGAACCAAACAACATTCAAACACATCTCACTTTTTTCGGATAGGCAGAAATTTACCAAATCTTGGATGAGTTAAAATCGCGTTCGATTAATAAAAATTCTAAAGTATTTTCTTAAAAAAGGCATCGATCAGAAAGTCTAACGCTCACAATGATCATTTTACATGACAGCTATCGAAATTGAACAAGAGATTCCTAGACGTAAGAGGTAGTACTACGCGAATCATAACCGCGGGATCATGAAAGAACATAAAGATTCCTAGAACTTTGCATGGCGAAATCGACAACGATTACACAGATCTACATCGGCATCAATTAACACAACGAAAAGAAAAAAGAAAACAGATAAACGATCAAGAATGAAAAGCAAAATTCTAAATCAAAGCCTTGAAACGAGCAAGAAACAAAAAAAGAAAGCGAGATTTGATTAAGAAAGCGAAAGCGAAGGTAGATCTGAGATATGTGAAAAGATTGGTGATACCTCTGGTTAGCAGATCTGAGTAGGAGGAGCAATGGCTATCTCTCCATGGTGTTAGCGACGACGAGACAAGAATGTGAAATGAGAGCTAAAGTAAAGCGAGTGTGAGAGGAGAACGGAATCGAATGAGAGATTATATAGAAGAGGGAACGCGGAAGGAAGGAAGCAATGCAATTTGGTTGCTAGCTAGCGATGCGAAATGAATAAAATAATTACGAGAGAGATAGAAAAGAGAGTGTGTGAATGTGATCTGTGATGTGAGATGAAGGAGGACAAAGCTAAAAACGACGTCGTTTGAGCACCGCCACAAGAAAGCCGTGAAACTGTTTGGGATAATTATAGGCTACAAAAGTTAAATTAATATTTCTTTAAAAATATAACTTATCTTAATTTAATTCTTTTAAAATGTAATTTGTCTTAACTTGATCCTTAATGCTGAAAATTTAATCATTAAAAAGACAAAATTTACTTAAGAATTAAATTGAGATGAATTGTATTTTTAATAGACTAAATTTGATATTTTTATCTTTTAAGAATTAAATTACGATGAACTATATATTGTTTAGAGATTAAATTTTATATTTATATTTTTTAAAGACAAATTGAGATGAATTATATTGTTAAAACCAAAATATTAATTTAGTCTATAGTAAATCGCTCTTAAAGAATTTTATTTTAATGTTTACATAATAATGTTAAATGAAAATTCCTCCAACTATATTACTGAGAATATATATATTCTATATTTTTTATTTTAGGTAATTAGAAAATTGCAAGAGGAGCTTATTCTTTGATTCAGAATAAATTTAGAATAAAAGAGCATTTCAATATTATTAATAACTACTGAAGCTTACTAAATTTACACTTATCACCATTTTAATTTTAAAAATTATAATTAGTATTTAAAATTTTAGCAATATTAAATTTTATTCTAATTTATTTTTCTCCAGTAAAAATAATATTTTACACAAAATATGTGTTATTACTAAAACAATAAAATTATATACATTTATTTATGTTTTTATTTTATACAATAAAATTTATCTTTTAACAGAAAATAAAATTAATTTTTAAACCAAAGAAATGATAAATATAGTTTTACCAAAAGTTAATATAATTCATTCTTTAAATTCTGGTGTTAAACTCAACTCTTCTAGTCCACTAATCCAATATTAATTTTACCAATTAATAGGTAGTGATGGATGGTTGGTGGGCAAGAGTTGACTACATCATGACTATTAGTATAAACAACATGCTAATATTATAACAACCTTGTTTAATCTGAATTTAATTAAGTTAGTTGATGTTCAATTATGAAAGTCAATTGGTTAATTACGCAAATTAATTCATTTTATTTATATCACTGACATATTCTCTTGTATCAATGATATATTAAATGAGCATCATTGACATTGTCCTCCCAATTAATTTCCACTCTCAAAATTCCATGAATTTATTAATTTCCATTTGGTATAAATTATTTGATTATATGTACTTTGTCAATGTTAAAAATATAATAATTAAAAGGAAGGGCATTTACTAATAAGTTTTGGTTTCTAACTACAACTATATCATACAACAGTGAAAACTAAAGTAAGGTACATTATCTATTTTCATTTTTCAATATGGAAAAGGGCATTTTTGACTCGTTAAAAAAAATTTCATGTAGAGTGTTTTTTTATGATCGGATTATTTATTAGAACAGATTTAATGATTAATTTTTTTGAGTATTGTAGGGTCTATTACTAAGGGCAATTTTTTTAATAAATGACACTCAATTTTCATCCCTCCACGAATCAAACTTAGAATACAATAATTAAAGAAATACAGACTATTTATTATCTATGTCATATTTACATTAGTAAACAATGGAGTATTGTGAAAGCCACTAAAAATGGTTAAATTAAAGTTTGCTAATTGGACTCAATAACATTTTACAATGACTCAATTTCAATGCTAAAACTTCAAAAGCACACTTCTTATATATATATATAAGTAGCAAATTTTTTCCTATAAAATGTTTGTTTGTTTTTTTTTTTCAAAATTTTCTTTGAAGACAAAAACATTCCAACTTGACTAATAATCAAAATTTAAATCAGATAATCACAATACTTTTAGTAAAATTAGTATGTTGAATTTGAAGGTCTAACATTCTATCTTTCTATGTCGGAAGTTATTATGCTCAAAATATTATTAGACACTAAATATAAACATATTTTTTAGAAAAAGATTGAACCTTACTCTGCTATATATTGTAACTTGTAAGGATTCCTTTTCTCTTTTTTACTTTTAGTGCTTAAAGATGGTAATTATTACGGGGCATGACACTAGTGACATGTTGAAGAGACTAGCAGAAGCTCAACTCAAAGGATTACTGCACAGGCCTAAATTGCAAACAGTTTTACCCAGTTGCAACTACTCAACTAGCCCTTGAGTGTTAAAGAATTTTCCTGGAAAGGAATGTCCACCAAAGCAAGATTTTGGATGAGGCGATAATTTTTCTCTAAATCCTTAAGCATTTGTACCAACCATTTTGGCGACAATTCCTTCTCTCTGGACACCGTTCTTGTTGGTAAAATTTTAACGTATTAATGGATAATATTATTTTTATTTGGTCTAATAATGGATAATAGTAGTATGAATTAAATTGTATAGATTTTTTTTTAATGTGACAAAATTATTTGACACTGATTTATGAGCGAAAACCACTGCTTCTTCTACGCATGCGTTAATGGCTCTGCATCTGCAATGAAAGAAATTGAAAAATGAATCTTAAAATGTACTCAACTTATCTCCTAAACAATAATTGTACATAATAAATGCTCAAAATGAAATGCATGTTAGGGTTAAATGCTCAAAAAAAGAAAAAGAAAAAAAATACGAGTAGATGTTCAGTAGTAAGATAGTACTAAATTTTAGTATAATTCTCCAATCAGTTGATCCTTAATCTATTTAATGTGGGTCCTAATTAATGTGAAATTTTATTAATATTAACAAATGACACTACATGATTGAAGAGATGTACTGAAGTTCAATAATAAAGTAATACCCGAACTTTTATCCAAAAGATACCTCTCCTGTTCTTACACTATTATGTATTAACTTTCTTAGCTAATGACACATTTTCCACTTTTAGGTTCAGATATCGCTGGCCGAGAAGGAAAGCAGTCCACAAAATTATAAAACTCAACCTTTAATTTCACCTCTTTTAACTTTTTTTAAAAGATAATTTTTTTGCAGATTTTTTTTTTTCCGAATTAAGATAACCTTATCGTTTAACAACTTTTCTTTTAATTTAGTAAATAAATAATATATGAAGTCATTAAGAATGATATATTTTTTAATTGATATTGTTTTGAAAGAAATTACGATAAATTTAAATTATAAGTTAAAAAATTAATTTTAAAAATTAAAATTTTAAAACAATTAAATTAAGAGAAAATAATTTCTGAAGTATTAAATTATTAATTTTACGTACTTGGCAGTGAATGTCGGTGGCAGCATACGTGATCTACATACTTGGCCCACCATGTGTGTTTAATAGACATATAAATATTAGTGTATTAAAAAAAAAAATATTAAAAAAAGAAGATATTTGGACTTATTTATAAATCTTTTGTTGCTGAATGACCTAATACTTTCGAGAATTTACCGAAACGGCCTAAAATATTTGACTTTCAAACATACTTTTGCTGAATGTTTATTAGTTAGAGAATTCACCACTAAAACATTGAAGGTTGTTGGTTGATTTTGCAACAAAATATTGGAATCAGATCGGACGTTTAATGTTTATATAAATAATTATAAACGCAATCTTATTTTGTAAAATATAATTTTAACTGCTTTTAATAATGTCTTTTATAAATTACATCACCATTGTTCATTGAATTTAGTAATCTATTGGTTTTAAAATTATATTCGACTAATATGTCATGAATGAGGATATATTTGATGCAGTATATATTAACTATAATATAATCAAATTATTGAATTATTATTATTTATCAAGAATACACTACGGGAATAATAAATATGTTTAACAACTTATATATTTGAATGACTATTTAATTGTTGAAAAAAAAAAACTTTTTTTATAATCAAATTTTAGCCATCAAAATAAATTGTTGAAAAAGATCATAATAATTTTTTGATGGTCAACAATTATCAATAATATTTTTTTAAATACTTTTCTCAGTGCTATTTTTCTCGACAAATATATTATTAAAAATAATATTATTGACAAATATTGACAATAAAAAATACTATCATTGACTTTTTTCAACAACATATTTTGACGGTCAAAATTTAATTGTTGAAAAGAATGTACTTATTTTGACAGTCAAAATTTAATTGTTAAAAATTTATAACTTTTTTCAACAATTAATAGTGTCCGTCGAAATAGAGAGTGTTAAAAATACTCAATTTTCTTGTAGTGATATATATACACTTGATTGTATTTATAATCCTAATAAAAAAATTGTATTTATAGTTATAGTAAAAAAAAATTATAATATAATTTTGCACAAAAAATAATTCTTTATTGAACAAAAACATAAAAATAAATAAAAATACATAATTATATATATTTTTTAAAAATTGGAAGATAGTGAATACAATTTAATTTTTTTGTTAGTGCATAATGAGTTATTGACCATGTCTCCTGCTCTCCTTCTCGGATTCAATTTGGCATTCTTGTGTTAGAGATCTAAAACGTGCCGGCCACACCCTTTTGCGTGGGATCTGAGCCATGCGATAATTCTTTTTTATTATTAAAAAAAAGTGAGATAATAATTTAAGAGTAAATTATTATTCTCATCCCAGAAAAATATAATCGGTCTTAATTTAGTCATTAAAAAAAATGAAAATATTAAATTTGATTCTTGAAAGATGCAATTTGTCTGAGCTTAATAATTGAGAATCTCTATTAATATAACTGACAGGAAATTTGTTAAGGACTAAAATGAGACAAATTACATCTTTTAAGGACTAAATTAAAATATATTTGCATATTTCAAGGACCAAAATGATAATTTACTCAAAATTTAATAATGTCAATGTTAGAATTTTGGACATGACTAAAACATTTTTTTAGTCTCTAATATAATATAATGTTTTTAATTTGGTCCCTCAAAAATTTTTTTTAGTTTAATCCTTCATAATTTGATTTGTTATCAATTTGGTTCCATCATTTAGATGTCACCTAAATAAATAACAATTCTAATAATTTAGATGTTTGCAACGTAAAATATATCTAAGTTCTAATTTTGCTGTTTTTTCCAACCGATCAAAACATTGTGTTTTGTTACCAATATCAAATGCTACTCAATCAATACTAAATGTTGCTCGGTTGAAAAAAAGAAGAAAAATTAGAACTCCGCTAACTTTTAACATTGATCAACCATTACCAAACGTCTAAATCATTAGAAAATAAAGAGACCAAATTGATAACATATTAAATTATGAGAGACTAAACTAAGAAAGATAATATGCGAGGGACCAAATTGAAAAAAAAAACTTATCACCTATACAGGACAAAAACAATATTTCAGTCTTTTGGACATTGATAATAAGTGAGTCCATCCACCCTCCAGATTCGGTGAAGTTTATAAAATGCGCATCTTGAGCTGTTAGATGAAACTGTTACAATACAAATATAAATTTCGATTTTTATTTAACGATGAGAGTTATACACTTTATATATTTTACACTTTTTTACTTTATTCAAGGAAAGTATTGGTGAAATGATGGTGACAACTGTCATGGTCATGGAGGAGGACCCAAAAATAAAGAAATAAGTTACGCATCCATTCAACTTAATGTGTGAGTTGGATTTTATATTTGAGTGCTCGTGAACCAAAATTTGTTGGACTAATTTTGAAGTACATTAATTTATCTTAATTTAATACAAAGATTTTTGTTCCCCACGATAATTCCTCTATTAAAAACAATTATTTTTGAAGCACGATACCTTTCTCAACAAAATTTAAACTTAAATTCATCACGTATAACTGATTTCATTATACTATACTCAACCCCATTAAGAACATAAAGATAGTTATTTATGATTTAATTAGCCTAATTTTCTTTTTTTGTCAATTGCTAAAAAAAAAATCAAGTTGTACTTACTTTTGTCCATCACTTTCGCCGTTTCGCGTTCCTAGCTGCATGATTAATGCTATAAAAAGCTTTTCTCATTTCTTTGGGTGTCCCTATGCAATCGAAATAAAAAGAGACAAAATATTATTTAGTTCTTGAATTATTGGTTAAATTATTATTTAGTGATTGAATTTATCAAAAATACTATTTAGTCCCCGAAATATTTAACTAAGTCAATTATTTAGTCCCCAAATTTGACAAAATACTATTTAGTCTCCGAATTTGTAACTATGTCAACTATTTAATCTCTAAACTTGGCAAGAATACTATTTAATCATCGAATTTGCAACTCTGTCAACTATTTAATCTCATGACTGTTACCCGTTATAGTTGATAGAGTTGCAAATTCGATGATTAAATAGTATTCTTGCCAAGTTTAGAGATTAAATGGTTGACATAGTTACAAATTCGGAGACTAAATAGTATTTTCTCAAATTCGGGAACTAAATAGTTGACATAATTAAACATTTTGGGGACTAAATAGTAGTTTGACCAACAATTCAAGGACTAAATAGTATTTTGTCTCAAATAAAAAATATCTAGATTAGTTATTAAGTTGACTCTTGTAGATATTAATAAAAAAATATTAAACCAAGGTAAAGTTACTTAGGTGCTTGCTATGAAGTTCACCAATATAATTAAAACACGTGACAATAAATTTTTGTATAACCAATCATGGTAGAGAGAGAAATTGAAAATTAATAAATTACATAACCAATCAAATAAGATAGAGAATATAAATAATATTTATGATTAATGAACTTTATAGTAAATACCTAAACAACTTTACTTTAATTTTTTCCTAAAAAAAAATTGAACATGAATGTATGTTCAACATATTTCGTCTATTCATTAAAAAAAAAACATATGTGATCTATTGGATTCAAAATCTGCACAAAAAATGATGTTTTTCTTCTTAACCGTAGATTTAAGGAAGCTCATTCTATATACTAATTTAAGCAAAATAAATAAAAATTAGATTTTACCTTTACATTAAAAACTCCAAAATTTATCAAAATACCGTTTCAAACATTGACAATGAAGTGACGGAAATGATATGTACAATGGAGAGTGTGTAAGGATAGTGAGAAGTATTTTCGTAATTTTACGTTAAAAAGTGGGGTAAAATGGTCAACAGAATTTACAAACTCATGGTTGCTTTCCCATTCTTTTGGTCATGAACAGCCCTAGACATAAATCTATATCATGATAAAATTTAAGCAAAACAAGTATAACAGTATTAATTTTATTGCTAAGGTTAATAAATTTTCAAATCATCAAATTTCATTAATTATATTACATCATTCAATCTAGTTAACTCTCTATTACTGTTATAAAAAAAATTAAACTCTCTATTACTTTTTTAAAACGTCTAATTAGCCAGCATCAATTTCTATTACTAATAATCCCTTCTCACTCTTCAAAATTTTCAATTAAGTCCTTCATTATTTATAGAATCAATTGTGTTTATTTCGCTTTTTTAGTTCAACAACATTTACAAATTATTCTTCTTTTAAATTAGAGTTATCTGAATAATTGTAAATATCGTTTGGCTTTTCTATAATTAGACTTGAAGCTTTGAAAAAAAGTAATATAGGAGAATGTAATTTTTTTTTTTAAGAAAAGGGAAGAAGATTATAATTTAAAGATAAAAAGTCAAATTTACTCAAATTTAATTTGTTTTTATATCTAAAGTGAAAAGACCTAATAAATTTGCTATCTAATGGTCTCATCCTTCTCATGTCACAAGTCTTATTGGGTGGACTCCTCCTCTTAATAATTGGGTTAAACTCAACATTTATGCAATAAAGTTCTAATTGCACGAAAACAAAACAAAAAAAGCTATTGGGTATGTTAAGATAAGGTTTTGAAGGAGACTTTAGAAGAGGGTTTGCCTATTACTCAATACTCATGTTTGGTTGAAATCTTAAAAGACGAGTGACTATCTCATAGTCACAAAATCATAGCTCTAGTGACTTTTTTTATTTTAATTTTACCTTCAATTGTTACTATTAAAATTTAATTATAGGGATAAATTGATCATTGCACTATTTTTATATTTTTATTTCAATTCTATTGTCACTTTTTTATATCATACCAAACATTGTCTTAAACATTTATATTCTCATTCCTATTCTTATTTTCATCCCTTCTCATTTCCTCAAAAATTAAATTTCCAACCAAACATACATATTGTCCTTGTCCAATGTGATGATCATTCATGCGCATGAGACATTGGGGTATGTTCTTTTAGTATAAAAGACGATGGAATAGAAATGTTATGTCAATATGATATGATGTGATGTAAATGGAATATAAGTGGGTAAAATGGTCATTTTGTCTTTACATTAAAAGTGATAATAGAATAAAAATTGGTAAAAAAATAAGGGCAAAAATATAATTTCATCGCATTGAAAAAAGTGAGTTTGTTCGTTAGGAAGAACAGAAGAGGGAGATGACTTCTCCCTCTCCCTTTCCATCATAATTTCTTTCTAAAAAACATGTCATATATTTTGACATCATCTGTATTATATTATCTCTCTTCAACTAATATTTCATAGATTATTATTATTATTATTTGGCCAATCAATAGAATATTATTGTACAGCTAAAATGAGAGAAATTTTAAATTTACAAATTGGGCCAATCTTTCAAATTTTAAGAGTTACCATTTTTTGTTATTAACGCAACAAATGTTTAACAAGTATTGTTAGAATAGTAGAATTTATTGTTTATTTGAGAATTAAGGGGGAAGAGAAGGGGAGACATTAGAGGAGAAGGGAAGGAGAGGAATGAAATGTTAACCTTTTATATCTCCTCCATTTGTTCGGGTGTTAATATTTCCTTTAAAATACTTTAATTTTGGGTATCTTAAATTTGTAAAAGATAAGAATAATAAAAAATTAAGGATTCTAAGCAGTCAATCTGAGTAGAAATGACTTACAATTAAATATCAAAGATTTAATATTTGATTTTGGATATTAATACGATACAATCTTATCTATTGACCGAGCTACCTTGGTCGGTTACCACGATACTATTATGTATAAATGACTTAAATACCCTTCGCCTATTCAATATAAATACCTCCTCAAACTTCAGTTATCGCTATTTTGAATGACCGAATACTGACTTGAATGTCAGCATACCATAGTAGGACCTTCCCCACCTTGGGTTCCCTACTTCCCTTGCAAGTATCTCGAAGTTTGAAGCAACCAACCGAATTTTATCAAGTACAAAGTAATTTTAAATTTTCATGTCAATTGTATCACATTTTGAAATACCTACAAATAACAAAGAAATTAATCACTATATTCAACTTGATGGTCGATGTTTTAGTTTTGACAAGAAAAAAAAAATTCTTTACATTTTGGTTTAATTATTATACTGATGATAAACAATTAGCGCTATTTACCACAGCTAATTAATATACTTGATTAATTAAGTTATAGTTTTTTGTTAAAAAAATTTTGTGTTGTAAGAAAAATGAGAAATTAATGCTCAAAGATTTAGGAATAGAGAAATGAACGAGTACATAAAAATTTCATTGGGATTGAGAAAGAGAAATTAAACATTGTTTTACTCATTTCAATTTTAACTGCTTAACTTATTACAAGGTCCCGAAATTAGTCTCTTGCTTTTGTATTTCACTTCTTTATATAAGATAAAAATGATTCAGAATTTAGCTAATCTATGTCTTATTATATTTTGTTAATCACTGTCTTAAAGAAACTTTTTAAATAAAATCTAGTGACTTAAATTTAATGAAAATTAATAATTTTTAATACTTAAAATTAATGATTAAAAGAAAACCTTGAAATATACTCTGAACTCTGAAGGCACCAGTACAATAGTTAGCAAAACTTTTAATTTAATGATAAATTTAATAAATAATAATAGAGAATTCACAGGCACAAAATTAAGAAAACATTAATTCTTTAATTTTTTTACAATTTTATTCTTATATGTTTTAAAGATAAGATTAATGAAAAAAGTAAGAGTAATTTAATAAAGATAGTTTAATTTTTATCTGATTTTCTCTACTTTTAGATGATCAAATTATTTTCTTAGTCAGTACATTTATTTAAAAAGAAGATATTGTGAATCAAATGGAGAAATAAAATAAATTATTCTTTTTCTAAAAATTTATAATATAAGTAATGAGTTAATTAATTTATTATTGTTATATTTAATATTTATAATATATCATACAATACAAATATAAATACAGATTTTTTCAACTCTCAACCGTCATCACCGATCTTATCCAAAAATAAAAAGATACTCATAAGTCCCATTTATGGAATTGAGGTCATAATCAATCTTATAATTTCAGACATTTTATCCGTCAAATATATTTAATTTTTTTAATATGATAAAATTATATTTTTGTCTTTACTTTTTTATTAATTTTTATTTTATCCTCATTTTTAATATAAGGATAAAATAATTATTTTATACATTTTTATTCTATTTACATCACTTTTATAGTCTTATTCTCGTTCCCTTCAACATTCTATTCTTATTTTTTTTTTTAACATTTTAATAACCAAACCAGCAAGTAGTCATGGCTATTTATTTTAATATTTTAATTGAAATATTCTGAAATAACGCGTAAACAATTTGATAGACCCGAAGATCCAGCCTTGCGCATCCCAAAGCACAAAGAACATGCACTTCCACTATTTCATTAATATTTTGCCCCCCCTGCCAAATCACCAATCTCAGGGGAAAATTAGTCACTTCAATTCCTAAACTAACCTCGATTATTCTCCCATAAGACGAAAATACCCCCGATCTTACCGTAAAATCACAGATGAAGGTAAAAAAAGGAATCTCAAATGCTTGTGTAGTGGTGCGTTGTGTGTGTTGTACGTGGAGAAACAGTAAAGAATTAGTTGTGTCTTGAGAGGACAGAAACTAGCCAACAAGAAAGAGTATATATATTCCACCAAAAAAAGAGAGTATATATATATATATATATCTCTCTTTCTCGCCAAAATACTTTTCCCTCCCACCACGCAGAACTAGTAGTGGATCTTCGATTGCGATAGCAGATTCACTCCAATCGACCCACAAGAGCAATTCTCAGAGATCCATACAAATTTCAGGTTCTCATCTTTTGTTTGCTTCTTGATTATTCGTTCCTTTTGAAATTTAGATTTTGCTACTCCCAGGTTGTTGGGACTATTTGCATTCACGTACTGGGGGCGTATATGCAATTTAAGCACAATTTCTGTTGGGAATCTGGGGTCTGCTTTGCAATCCGCTGAGTTTCCTTCTTCAGAAGCATATCTGGGGTCTGTGAGTGTATTTTGATGGTCAATGCAACTTCTGCGCATTTCTTGATGCGTTTTGGGAATTTACTTAGTAGTGCCCCAGTTAGATTTGGCTATCTCGTAAGATATTAGTAGTTGAGTAGGAGGATGATAAATAGGGAAAGTGGATCAAAAAATAGTAAACCTACCTAAATTGGAAAATTCAGAAATATCTATGTGCTTCCCATAAGTATCGCATTATGAATAGTATGAATGACTGGGACATATTTCAGTATGATTTTTGGAGTAATTGGGCATCGTGTAGTGACAACAGAATTCATGAAATAGATAATTAGATTATGGTCTAGTTTGATTTTCCATGTAATATCATATTTGGTATTTATATATCTATATCTGATGTTTTCATATCTAATTATGTATTTATTGAGGAGAATGGATGTGTGAACAATGTCTTGTTGCTTGCATGAAAATTGATCTTTCTGGCATAATAATCAGTTCAATTTTTATTTGAGAAACTCAATTCAACTCAGTAGACTTATGAAGCTTTGATGTTTTGGTTGGTTGACACTTGAGACTACGGACCTCTCTGAATTATGATGGTGGGTAATGGGTATGTTAGAAGTGTATAAAAGCAGACACATAAACTTTTGCTTATGATTATGATAGTGAAGTGCAGCTTCATCAGTTTCAGTATTTCATTATAATTTTCTTAGCTTTGTATATCTTCCTTTATTATTAACGTACCGAAAGCCTCCATAACGACAACTAATGCTTGTGATATTATTTGATAAATATTTTCTGAATATAACCATTTAACCAAAGATCTGTTTATGCTGTAGCATATAAGCAGAGATGAAAGGAGGATATACTTATAGCTTGAGAGGGTGGCATCTTTCTCTAGCTCTGGTTTCTCTTCTTCTAGTGATCACAGTACTATGGGTATGGCAGGCAAATCCAATAGCCATAACTTTGCGGTCTGCTCAAGAGTGGTACAACATACCTTCTTCAGGTATGTCTTCTAGTTGGTTTATATATGTAAATGATTAGATGAAGATACATCTGTTTTTTGGTCTGGGCATGTGTGTTTATTTTTTCTTGTTTTTCCGGGGGGGGGGGGGGGGGGTGGGTGGGGATGTATACCATGTGGGTTTGAAACCATTGGAGAGTATAGACAAATATTTTGATAGAAAGTAGATTAAGAGGAAGGAGAAGATGGTAAACCTCAAATTCCACTTCTTGAATTCTTCTAAAATAGAGTGTTTATACAAATGGTGGCTTTTTCACATAGACATGACCTATAACATGTAACATTGATGCTCGTGGTACTCACAGGTAAATCAAGTAGAGTATTTAAGACTTTACAAACTGGGCTAGTTATGAGTACATCTGAAGATTTTAATATCAGTACCTGGACTTGGGTAAATGAATTGGTTATGGATTGATATGACTATCTTGTTCGACGTTCTTCTTCAACTCTAGGTATTTGTATATAATTATATCAAACATAGATTACAGAGTAACCTAACCAATGTCATGGCTTTTTTTTTTTTTTTTTTTTGCTGTACCACTTGATACTACTCAAACTATATATGGTATGCATTCACAGAGTAATGGAGAACAGGATTGGATTTACATTTGCAGTTCTTGCACCTCTTCTAGAAACTGATAGTCATTGTTTTCCATTGGCTAATAACTAGTTTTGATTCTCACTTATAATTGGTTTTCTAATGTTTTATGGCTCTATTGTTTCTATGGTTTTTAAACCTTCACCTTTTGGTTATAAATGGTGCTGAGTTGTCTTTTCTTTCTTTTTCTACTTAGAACTGCCTGTGGAAGCCCCAAATAATGCATTGGGAAGTACAAAGCTGACAAAAAGTGAGGAAATATCTTTGAATCCTAGCTCAGGAAATGAAACAAAAGTGCAACTTGATTTTGTGGGTGCGTCTCCTGTACATTCTGTGACTGCAGAATCTCCTGAAATGCAATACAGTCAGGGAATTAGGCCTTCTTCAAAAAGAAAAGGTAGATTCTTCGTATTCTTCATTATTTGATATTGCAATGTAAATATTTTTCCCCTGCATCAATGTGTCTCTGTTGTCATCTTTAATTGCATTTACATATTTTGGCTATACTCTTGATTTAGTTGTACGGTTGGATCTGAGAATGTGGTTCCTATTTGTCTATTTCACAATTATTACTGGTCAACTAGAGATTTATGTGGAGATAATAGCAACATAATATTATGATCAAACCCAAGGGGTGTGGTTGAGTGGAAGGGACTCATCCATCCTTAACCAAGTGTCAGGGGTTCGATTCCTGTCTTGGTATGGAGCAGCTTTAAATCCTTGGGCCAGCTGTCCCACCCTTCGAGGTGCCTACAATTCAGCGAGGGGATTAGTCACTGTGCTCGACGGTGGATACCCTGGTCTAGACCAAAAAATAAAATATTATGATCGTTGCTCCTTTTTTTGTGCAACCTCAAGTATAGTAGTTGAAGTCTGGATAAAAAATGTTCAACTTTATGATCTGCATTTATTGATTTTTCAGAAATCTTTTAAGAGAATTTCTTGCACTGTCTCCTTTTCTTGGCAACATGGTCATTGGTCATTATTATAGTCTAGTCTTTCTGTATCTTTTTTCCTTGGTATGACAATAACAAAAGGTATCCTATATAAAATATACATAGCTAGAATACACCCGACTGAAGCCCCCAGGGATTAGAAAACTGTTCTGCTGTTTATATCTGAAATTCCTTTACAACAACAACAACAATCAAAGCCTTTTCCCACTAGGTGGGGTCGGCTATATCGATCAAGCGACGCCAACATGTTCTGTCTTTGCACATTTCTATGGTTAGGTTATTTACGACTAGATCCCTCTTAATCGTTTCTCCTATTGTTTTCTTTGGTCTTCCCCTACCTCTAGTTATTAAGCTATCTTTCATTTGGTCAACTCTACGTACAGGAGCCTCTACCGGTCGTCTTTGTACATGACCAAACCACCTAAGGCGTATTTCAAAAAAAATATTCCTTTAACCTTTCTATCCAAAACAAAAAAATTGAAATTCCTCTTCATGGTTGCATTCCTCAAATAACCGGTCGGATTTAGTTTACAGATTTCATCTAAATGGAGCTTCTTTGTCTGCATTGAATTATAAGTTTTGATGTATTCATATCTCTTATTTGCAGTCTGTAATTATGCCAAGGGTAGATGGGTAGCAGACAGCAGGAGACCATTGTATTCTGGATTTAGCTGTAAACAGTGGTTATCTTCTATGTGGGCATGTAGAATGACGCAACGACCAGATTTCTCATTTGAGGGATACCGCTGGCAGCCTGAAAATTGTGATATGCCACAGTTTGAACGGTCTGCATTCTTGAGAAAGTAGGTATATCACTTATTATTTAATCTATTTGTGAAAGTATATATTATAACCTTATTATATGGCTGTCATGCTTATTCAATGGTCTGTACTGGTTTAAAAATGTTTCTGAACATGTTTTATCATCTAATTCATATTAATATAATGAACTTCATAGTAAGTTGCAGATTGATTGTATGTATTTTTACTCCTAGTCCTTGGGAGCTCATGCTAGTTCTTCAGTTGGAGTCTTCAGCTACAAATCTTTATTTATTTAGTTTTATTTAAAAAAGTGCTTCAATGGTTGCAAACATTTCGATGTTATTATGAATATCAAATTTAAAGAATTTAGATAGTGCTTGTGAGTGGTCTTTAATGTTAATGTGGAATCTAGGATGCAGGACAAAACAATTGCATTCATAGGAGATTCATTGGGCCGGCAACAATTTCAATCTCTGATGTGTATGGCTACTGGTGGAGAAGAGAGCCCGGAAGTTGAAAATGTCGGATGGAAATATGGCCTTGTAAAACGCCGCGGTGCTATTCGTCCAGATGGCTGGGCTTACAGATTTCCAAAGACCAACACCACAATCTTATACTATTGGTCAGCTAGCTTATGTGATCTGGTGCCCCTTAACATCACAAATCCACTCACCAATGTCGCTATGCATTTAGACCAGCCACCAGCATTTATGAGAAAGTTCCTTCATGATTTCGACATTTTAATTCTTAACACAGGACACCATTGGAACCGGGGGAAGCTTAATGCGAACCGGTGGGTTATGTATGTAGACGGGAAGCCAAATGAAGACAAAAAGCGTGCAGAAATTGGTAATGCCAAGAACTTCACAATCTATAGTGTAGCCAAATGGGTGAATTCGCAACTCGTGTCACATCCTCGGCTCAAAGTTTTCTTTAGGACCTTATCGCCGAGGCATTTCTTCAACGGAGACTGGAACACCGGAGGTAGCTGTGATAATACCGTCCCATTGTCACAAGGAAGCGAGGTTGTACAAGACGGATCTAGTGATCCAACTGTTGAGGGTGCATTGAAAGGGACAAAGATTAAGATACTTGACATAACTGCTATTTCGCAATTGAGGGATGAAGCTCACATGTCCCGCTACAATATCAGAGGAGTTCAAAATTCAAGTGATTGTTTGCATTGGTGCCTACCTGGAGTTCCTGATACATGGAATGAACTCCTTGTTTCTCAGATATAGATTTTTCACAGTTTAGGTACCTTCTTTCTGCTCTTCCCCACTACAAAAGGTTGAAGAAGATCCGAGTTGATCTTCTACTATTGTACCATTCCCTGCATTAGAGAGAGATAGAGATAACATGTCGGCCCCACCCTCTATCTCTTTCTCTTGCTCTCTCTAATGGTAGAGAGAAAACAGTGGCAAGGGATCCATTTTGGATGAATACACATAGGCTCACACAACACAAGCAGAAGCAGAATTCATCTATTCTTTGTGGTCTTGGAAGACCAATTATTATTTCTCTTTAATTGTATTTTATGTAACACTATACCACTGGATAGGAATATAGGTAGAGCGTGTAATTGCAATATATATATATATATATTATTTTCATGGAGGACAATTAGGTGGAGTTGGCATGTATTTTTTGTGCTGAGAGCGTAATAACTCCTTGAGCTTGTGTTATATATGTATCATTATGGACAGAGTCAATAGGAATAGAAACAAAATACCACTGCGGTTCATTTTTGGTGCTTTCTGTTGGATAATTGTGCAACAGATTAAATATATTTATCAATAAGAAGTGATTGGATGTCACTTCTCCATATTAAGAAGAGAAAGGAGAAATGATGTTGTTTTAATGTGTTTTGGTCTTGGAGATATAGTGATTAATGATACATGTTTGGATGGCGTTATAGGCTGGAACGGAATCGATTGCAATTATTCATAATTTTTCGGATAAAAAATTGAGCATTGCTTTTGGAAAATAAAAGATACTATTTCTTTGGGAAATAAAAGATACTTGTTCTTTTTCAAATAATAATTTCCTAAAAAAGTAGTTTGGAGATAAGTTATTTATTGATAGTTTCTTACATTATTATTATTATTATTATTTTTATTTTTATTTTTATTATTAGGCATAGAAGAGAAGGAGATGAGACGAAGTTTTAATATGGGCATAGGAATGGTGCTTCATCAACTAGAATACTTGAGGATGAAGATGAACCAAACAAAATCTACAAAATTGGACAAGTTATAAGTGGCAATAATAGAGTGACCTATTGTTAATTAACGTTAATTACTATATCTTATGAGTTTAATAATTTAATATCTTTTTAATACTTTCATGAAACATATATAATAGTCCTCACATGCTTTCGTGGGGCAGTTTTGGTTTATCAATATTTATACTCTGTTTGGAATTGCTAAAGTAGTTGTTCATTTATTTTCCAAGTTACTTGTTTTTTAGTAGTAAATGAAGTAATTTTTCGATTGCGGAGGCGGAATTTAAAAATTGTAACATCTACTTCTTCTATTTTCTCTCTTATTTCTTACAAAAACATTCATTATCTACGTACTCCTACCAAGTGATGCCTCTCAATCCAGTGTTATACAACACTGAATCGGAGGGTGAGAGACTCACACATATAAAATTTAGGTAAAAGTATCTTTTCTATCCCTAATGTTTGGGGGTCCTGTCAGTTTCGCCCCTAACGTTTTTTCGCTGTCAATTGTACCCCTAACGTTTTACGTTTCTGCCAATGTCACCCTTTTCACTAACATCGTCAAATATTTAACAGTTTTTGCTGACGTGGCATCATTGGCAGAAATGTAAAACGTTAAGAGTACAATTGACAGAAAAAAAAACGTTTTGTCACATAGGATGCCACGTCAGCAAAAACAGTTAAATATTTGACGGTGTTAGTGAAAATGGTGACATTGGCAGAAATGTAAAACGTTATGGGTACAATTGACAGCGAAAAAACGTTAGGGGCAAAACTGACAGGACCCCAAAACATTGGGGGTAGGAAAGGTACTTTTGTCTAAAATTTATTCGATCTCTTTTCTCTCTTTGTTTGTATTGTAGAGCATCGATCCAAACTCACCAAGGGTATATTTGTTTAATAGAATATTGAAGGGAATGTGAATATGAATGAAAATGTTGGAAGAAATGAGAATGTGATGTGAATGGATTAAAAGTGGGTCAAATGACTATTTTATCCTGATTTTAAAAGTGAGAATGGAATAAAAGTAAAAAAAAAACAAGAACAAAACCATAATTTAATAAAATGTAAAAAATAAAATTTATTTAGTATACAAAATATATAAAAAAAATATTAAATTACCTCCAATATTACTTCCTAAAAAATTCAATTAGCAAACATGCCATAAATGAGTTAAATTTTTATTCTTCTTGTAGTCTCGCTTCCCATTAAATTTCCACTTTTGTGTTGGTCAAAACTCAAAAGCAGCACTAAAGAGATTTTACATTATATTGTCTATATGTTTTTTTTTTTTTTGAAAAAAAGTCTATATGTTTAACAATATATATATATATATAGTCAACATTAGTCCCCCTTTGGCCCCTTCGGATCCTATCATTCAAGTTAGATCCTCAGAACTTAGATGCTTTATCATATATATGCAATAATTTAATCTCCAAATTATAATTATTCAACTGAAACCCTCTTATATATAATTCACTTTGACTTTAATATATAGAATTAGTATCAAACTATAGCAATTTCAGTCCAAAGTTGAATATTGTCAATAATATTTTATTATTCATGTAACTTAATTTATTATTTTTTATATTTAAAAAATTAACATTACAATTAAATAGTTGATAATAGTGTAAATTCAAGAATTAAATAATCTATTTTTAAAATTTATGAACTAAATAATAGTTTAACAATCATTTGGAGAACAAAAACTAGTTTACTTCATAAATAATTTTTTTTTGTTTTCATTTTGAAAGACCAATCTCTTACTATTTGAGCAATTTTTTGTTAATATAATGATGGTACGGAGTTATACTGTTATAGTGATTTTTGACCAATTGATTATTGAATTTGTTTTAAAATTTATATTAATTTTTTTAAAAAAGATTCGAAACATATTCAATGAATGAGAAATGATAATATTAAAATGAACTTACTTAACAAAATTTTGGACAGCGTCACATTTTTCACATGCTTCAAGTTTATTGGACACTTGACATTTATCATTTTTTATTTATTTTAGCCATTTCTATTATACTAGCTAGTATTTCATCCTTTATTTTTTTTTCATAAAAACAAAAATAAATTATTTAATTTATTATGAAATAATATTTTTAATTATCTTATACTATTCTTTTCCAGAGAAATAATTAATATAATAATTAATGAATAATGTTATAATAATCAATAATTAATCCATAAAAAATCAATAAGTAATCGTTCTTTATTGTGATGCTCATTTGTGTAATTTTATAATTATTACTTGACTATAATAATTAATAATTAACATTAATAATTAATATTAATGATTTCATTTAAAAAAATAATTTACTATAATTAAAAGTATTATCTTGTACAGTTCAAAAAATTATCTTGTAAAAATTAAATAATTAATTCTTCTTTCTTTTATTAAAAAATTAAAAAAAATGAAATAAGTACTAATTAAGACATGACTAAAATTTTTTTTTTCTTATGGAAATGAAATGACTAAAATTAAAACATGATAAAAGTCAAATTTTCCATTTCCATGCATTTGAAGCAAATGAAATTGAAGCAGATGAAATGCATGCATGATTTGAAGTAAGTATTGTCTTGTTCTTTTATTTCTAAAAACACAACATTTTTTTATATAAAAAATTTGTGGCCAGTTATCTTTGAATATATAATAGGGTTATTCTAAGGCTGATTTCATTTTAGTTTAGTGTGGATTGATTTGAGCTGATTGAAAATATAGCAATTTCAGTTGGTTTAGGTTCATAAAAAATGAATCTTTGGATTAGTTTGGGTTATGTGGTTATCCAACATTTTTTTTTTCCAAGGTATCCCCCAGCCCGACAGGCTAAGGACTAATCCTCCGCGGATCTGAGCTCTATTTAAGGGTTTGCCGCTGGCCAATTGGTTGCTGCATACACAAGGTGGGATTCGAACCCCCAACACTTGTTTAAGCGACCTAGTGAGCTAACCACTAGACCAACCAAGTTTAGTTGGTTATCCAACATTTTGAAGTTAGGTAACGTTGCATTATTCAAGAATTATTGTATTCAAAATTTTAATATTAGAGCAAAAGAAGTGTAATTAGAATTTAGAAAAGTCAATTAAAATTTAAAATTTCAAAACATGAATATATATCTTTGAAAAGAATAAAAAATAAAAAATTGAACGGGTTGACAGTTTAGATTGGTCCGAGAAAGTTTAAAATACAAAATCCGTTAACCGAACTAATCTAATTTGGGTTAAACATTTTTAGTCCAAACCCAATTCATCAACCCAATATATATGATAAATTAATGGAGAAAGCTTACATCAATTTTCTAAGAGTAAATTAACAGAGTTAAGAAAAAAGGCTCACACATGTCATATTTTGATAGGTAAACTTGAGAAAATGAATATAAAAAATGGATTTAAGTTTTTTCCTAAATTAATTTAGGTTAAAATGTTTAATGGTTTTGCGGATGAACTCAAGTCACTGATCGCAGTCTTAATACAGAGTATTAATTAAGGATAAAAATTCAGTATTATGAGAGTACTGAATGTATTCTTCTAATTATTTAGTGTTATTTTTTAATATTAATAAGGACTCACACTAATAAAGACCCACCTTGAATGGGGATAAAAGTTCGGATCGTACTAGTACTGAACTTCAATATATCTCTCTAATCATATAATGTCATTTATTAATATTAATAGAAAATTACATTAATAAAAAAATTACCTTAAATAGCTATAGGAAGCAATTAATTAAAAAAATGTACTGAAATTTAGTACTATACTTACTTCTGAAGATGTTCTCTTCGAATGAACTAAAGACCAAGAATATTGAAGAAATGTAACAATTTTTTTTTTTAAAAGAAGTTGACAAGGTTGGTTGCTTTTGAAGTTGGAATGTAGATCATGAGAATTTAGATGCTATATCATATCATTCATATGCAATAATGGCATAATGCAATGCAAATATCTTCCAAAAAGATATTTCAACGGGAAGCATCTTAATTATTCACTATTCACTTTGACTTTGTGATCCTAGTAGTAGGATTTTTCACAAATTCCAAAAGATATTTCAACTAATTAGACTAAGCTTTTGAATAAATATATACTAAATAAAAAATATATATATAAATTTAGCCACATTTAAAAATTATCTATAGATATATACTATTTTTACTGTGTACATTAAAAAACGTCCTACTCACTGAGGGCGTTTTTCTTAATTTTTGACAAGAAAAACACCCTCAGTGAGGACGTTTATAGGGTCAAATGGTCAACCCTATAAACGCCCTCAGTGAGGGTGTTTTTTACAATTTTATCACACTTATTTTCATGTAAATATTAGCGTAAAAAACGCTCTCACTGAGGACATTTTTCTTGTCAAAAATTAAGAAAAACGCCCTCACTGTGAGAGTATTTTTGTTCGTGCACAATAAAAATGTTATATATTTATAAATAATTTTTAAAGATAATTGAATTTGTGTATATAATTTTTAATATATATATATATATATATATATATATATATATATATATATATATATATATATATATGCGCGCAAAAGCTTATTCATTCCATTTTTTATTTTTAAATAACTGGAACGTTAAATCAATGAGTTCTTGACATGCACGACTTTTTTAACAACTTCATTGACGGTCGAGGGGGACCAAAAAGTATGATTGTAGTTTGTATCATTGTATGTATGTAGCCATAAAGGATACACAAATTAAATTACCCAGAAATGTCAAACCGCGTCACAACCTTTTCATTCCATGCATGCATTTAAATTTCTCACAAAAATAATTCCAATTTATATCTTCTGATTATTAAATTCAAAACTAGATGATAAAATAAAATTTCAAAATGTAAATAAAAATATCTATTCAGATAATATTATTATTTTAAAAGTTAATGTTTTTTATATCTATTTTTTTAAAAAAAATGAAATAAAATACACTTTGATGTATGAGATAAAGTACTTTTTAGTTTTTAAATTTTGGAAAAATATTATTTAATTCTTGAATTTGTAACTTTGTTAACTACATTTAGTCCCTGAGCATTACTCGTTAAATAATCGAGTGACATGGTTGTTAACTGCTGATGTGAACGAACTTCTCTCCTCAGTTCTCATCCCACATTGTCAAAAACAGGATCGATGACACTCTTTTTTCAACAACTTATTTTAACGGTTAAAATTTAAATTCAAAAAAAAACCTTTGTTGTGTAGTGTGGGTCCTATATTGTTTTGGACTAAACTAAAGTAAAGTTTTTTAGGTGTTTGTTACGAAGTTCTCCAATAAAAATAAGACATATGATAAAAAAAATTTGTATAATCAATCAAGATAGAGAGAGAGAATAAAAAAGACAATAAATTATTTAACCAATGAAAGAAGAGAGAAAAAAAATACAACTTATAATTGAAAATTTTCATAGCAAACATTTAAAAAACTTTGACTTAATTTTTTCCAATTGTTTTTCTCCCAAAAAATTCCATGAGGAAATTAAAAAAAAGGTAAGGAAGCAGGCTATTTTATTATTATATAATTTAAAAAAAATTAATTTTTAAAATATAATAAACAAAATTTTATTTCTCAAGATAGTATAAATTCAAACAAATTTTTTTAGTTGAGGGAATATATATAATTAATGGATGGACGTAGGTCCATCCATTAATATATATATATATATATATTATTTTATAAAATATATTTTCTGTTATTAAATATATAATTAATTATATTAAATTTTACTTTTTTAAAAAAATTATTTTATAAGTTTAAATTTAAGTATGTAAATAATTTTTTTTTTGATTTTTCAAGGTATCCTCAACTCGACAGGGCCAATGATTAATCTTCCGCAGATTTGAGTTCTATTTAAGGGTTTGTCGCTGGCCAATTGGTTGCTGCACACACAAGGTGGGATTCGAACCCCCAACACTTGCTTAAGCGACCTAGTGAGCTAACCACTAGACCAACCAAGCTTGGTTAGTATGTAAATAATATTTTGAATAGGAGCGAGTAGTAATAATGATCATGAGTAAAATTTGGGTATGGTACCCTACCAAAAAATAAATAATTTCGTCAACGGATTCATGGACGGATAAAGAGGTACCCTATCCGTAATAATAATTATTTATTTTTATATATAACGAAGTAATATTTTTAAACATCTTTTGTGTTGATAAAAATAAGTTTAGGTATGAGTTCGGATTTGGGGATTTAGCTATTCGTAGAGTCTGGAGATGAGAATTGATTTTGATACCCTGAGTCCAAAAATAAAAAATATAGTACCCTATCCAAATTTTACTCATGATCATTATTACTACTCCCTCTTATTCAAAATATTATTTACATACTTAAGTTTAGACTTATAAAATAATTTTTTTTAAAGTTAAAATTTAATATAATTAATTATATATTTAATAATAAAAAATATATTTTATAAAATAATATATATATATATATATATATATATATATATATATATATATATATATTAATGGATGGACGTCCATCCATTAATTATATATATTTGCAGACACATTTGCAGGCCTTCGCCCTGATGTGTGGGGAAGGCCCTCAACTAAAAAAATTTGTTTGAATTTATACTATATTGAGAAATAAAATTTTATTTATTATATTTTAAAAATGATATAATAATAAAATAGGCAAAGAAGCATTATAGGTCAAATTTATATTTAATATTAATAAATAATAGAATTAGAAAGAGTGTATTTCTGAACTTTTGTTAGTAGAATCATTCAATTGTTTGATAATATTGTGATGATACTTTCCTATAAAACTTGAAACTTATTAGTGATGAGGACAACTAACATACATATATATATATATATATATATATATATATATAGTACCTTTCCAAAAGTTAATTAAACTCAAGAATCACATTAGCATTGACTTCAACGTAACGTACCAAGTCGACAACATCTCATTATGTCTTGATTAATTGAAGCACAATTCATTTCTAATAATTAATATTAATTCATTAATACCTACAACTAGAGGTGTCAAAGTGGGTCAACCCGGTCCACACGGGTTGACCCACCACAGGTTGAACTCGTGACGGGTTGGCCCACTCGGGTTGGTCCCGTTAAACAGGTTGGTGAAAAATGAAAATATCACAAAAAGAAAGACACATGATTAGGAATTATGTTTTTTTTTAATTTTTTTTAAGTTAGGTGGTTTACGGGCCAACCCACCTAACCCGCGAGCCAAGGTGGATCGGGTTCTTCTAACCCGTTTAATAAACGGATTGGAATTTTGAAACTCAACCTACCAAATTGGTGGGTTAAACGAGCCAACTCACTAAGTTAGACCCATTTTGACAGCTTCGCCTACAACCTCTTCATATCCTATATATACCTACAAGCCATAATTCATATATAGATATATATATTTCTCTCATCACACTCATCACCTCAGAAACATATATATTGAATTGAGGGTTATTAATTAATGGCGGCGGATGAAAAGATCGTAATGAAATATTTTGCAGAGCAGAAAAAGAAGAAGAAGATGATGATGAAGAAGAAAGTGATGATGATGATGCCACCAAAGAGAGGGCTCATCAAGCATCGTATATTCTCTGCTATCTTCAACTTCAACCCTAAGCTTCTTCTCTATTTTGGCTCCTCCAACTCTTCAAACAATAATTATTTCATCAAGAAGTAAACTTTTTGCTTATAATATTATTATGAGTTTTGTTTAGACTTTTTAATAATAAAAGTGCTCGAAATTAATCTTAAGAGTTAGATTTCTTTTTTCGTAGTCTAGTTTCCCGTTAAATTATCACTTTATGATTTTCAGTTTTAAATTGGTTTTTTATGTTCCCATGAGTTCTATATTATTGGTTTTTCCATTCAGATTCATTGTTTTCTTCCGTTAAGTGATGATATGACGTGTTGAGATGAACTTATTATCTCTCTTATATACGTGTCACTTCTACAACCTTGTTCTCATAGCTTTGATTGATACCTTCTTCTTTTTCTCTTCGCCATCACCGCCAACACTCATTAGTCACATCATGTCAGTACTTAACGAAAGAGAAACGAAAGGATCAATATAAAATTTATGAGAAACATAAAGAATCAATTTAGAACTTTTGATAAAGATAAAGAATTAAAATGAGATTTTGAATAGTGTATATTTGTGTTATATTTATGATGACTTTAAGGTAGTCAACATGATTCCCCTTGTCCACACGTTGCCTTTGAAGTTGAAATGTATATCCTCAATTTAGATGCTATATCATATGCAAGGTAATCAAGATCGAGATTTTAAGTAGAATCGGGAGAGGTATAAGATAGATCGGATTGAGGATCGTAAGATCCTATCAATTTTAAAAAATAATTAATCTATATATTTAAAAATATGTATTTTAAATAAATATATAAAATGATCACGATTTCATGATATTTTCATAAATTAGTTCATAAGTCACCAAAGTGACAATATCTATATATCAATTCAATAAACAAAATAACAAAATTCATAGTCATAAATATCTAGGATTAAAGTTGCGGTTTGGGCCTCTGTTTTTTTTTAAAAAATGAACTTATACGATCTTACTATTCTTTCTTACGATCAAGATCTCGATCTTATTCCGATCCTGAAATTTTTTTATCCTAAATGTAAATCGAAAGTACGATACAAGATCGCGATCTTAAATGATCTTACGATCTAGATTGTGATCTTGATTACCATGATCATATATAAATATCTTCCACAACAAAAATAGAATAATAATAATCCTACCCGAAGACTCTTATTCACTTTGACTTAAATTGATACATACTACATTATTATTAATTAGTAAAAATACGGGACCAAATTAATAGTAAATGGATTTTCTAAAGTAATTCTTTACATTTTTTGATGGAGTTATGAGAGAGATAGAGAGAAGAAAAATTGGGAGAGAAAAAAAATCAAGAAAAAAAATATTTTCCTTATCTCTATCTCTCTCATAACTCCACCAAAAAATGTAGAGAATTACGAATCCTATCTCAATATATACTTCATACAAAATTAATACAAAAAACTTCATACAAAATATAGGAAAGGCAACAAATCAAATGCTATACTTTTATTTAAAAATGAGATGAGAAGGCGAGTTCACCAACTCAATACCATCCTTTTCTTTTTTTTGCCCATAACTCAATGACCATTACTATTTCTAAATATCCACATTTATATATGTATTTTGTTTTAATTTCACATAATTTATGGAGTTCCCATTTTAGTCCTCAAAATACTTAGTTTTGAAAGTTCTCTAAAATTTCTCTAATTTACATGAGAAACATCCAAAATTTATGAATTTTATGTTCATTACCCACAATTTCAAAAATTTTCATTTTAGCCCCTATTTCTCAAAATCATGATTTTTGCATGCATATCCTTTCATCCATTCCCATTTCTATCCCATTATTCCTACTAATTATAGCAACATACTAAAAATCTAAGGAATTCACAAATGCCCCAATATTTTTAGAAAATTTTACAAATTTCCCAATTTACAAAAAAGCTTTAAAATGATCTTCTAGACCTAAATCAAAGCATATACAATCATCTTACTACAAGGTCCCTAGAATTCAAAAACACAAAAAGTAGAGTTCAAACATCTCTCAATCTCCACTTTTTCGTGTAAAGAGAGAAAGAAGGTTTTTGGTGTGTGAAAAAAGGAAAGGGCGAAAAAGAAAGAAATAGAAAAGGGGAAAAGGAGGAAAATGAAAGAAGAAGAAAAAAGGAAGAAAGAAAAAGAAAAAATACATATGAATATATTTTAAGTATCTAAAATTAATTTCTTGTCCTCAAAAATATTTTTATAAAAATAATAAAAGTTCTCAAAAATAATTTATAAAAAATATACTTTTATAAGAATAATAATATTTCCCCAAATGTAATAAAAATTTAGGTTAATACATTTACTTACAATACCTTCTAAAGCATACGATTTCCCTACTATAGATTTTGGGGTCTATGATCAAGTTTAGTCTTCTTCTTGCTTTGTACTGCTAACAAACAAAGAATTAATTTAACTTTTTTTGAAAGCATCTTGCACTAAGTTTGATACTAAAAAATTTAGCTTTCCCCACTTTGGACAACCTTACAATAGACTTAACCACACTTCACATCTACTCTTTACGCAGAAAGAGAAATGAAAATGAAATAGAAATGAGTTTATTATATTTGGTAGTAAAAATTTGAAATGGAAATGAAATAGGAATGTATTAAAATTACCACTTTACCCCTTATATTAAAAAAAAGTTAGAATTGTGTCAAATCAAAGGGTATAATAAACATTTTGTATTTTTTTTTCTTTTTTATAAAAAGCTGATAAAAAATAAAAAAGTAAAAAAGTGGTGAGGCTCAGCATTCCTTTCCATCAATGAAACTGCCTACCGAACGGCCCTTAAGAGTTTTAAATAGTGTCATTTGTATACTAGCTCAATAATTATTATATTTTTGGGTAAACTAAAAGCGCCAAAGCCCAAAAAAAAAAAGGCAAGCAAAAGAAATGCAACCCTGATAGTATCTTCTTTGTAGACCTTTGGGCTTGGAATAAATTTCATTTTGACCCCAAAATAAACTTGGAATAGAAATACCCAAAATGAAAAATTCTTAACAGCACATTTTGTGCCACTTCATTTATATATTAATTAATATTAGGTCAAAACTCTAAATTGGTCCCTTATGTTTGCACGAAGTTTCATATTGATCCTTTATGTTTCAAAAAGTTTAAATTGGTCCTTTATGTTTACAAGAAGTTCCAAATTGGTCCTTCCGTCCACTTTCGTCAATTTCTTAAGTTAACTGCTGATGTGACGTGCCGAGGTGGACACATAATCTCTCCTACGTGTATCAGATAGTTGACGTGGCCTTAGATACACTAAAAACACTCAAACGACGTCGTTTAAGCCAAAAATAAAATCATGCTGAGAGGACCAATATGAAACTTTAATAAAACATAAAGGACTAATATAAAACTTCAATGAAACATAAAGGACCAATATAGAACTTCAATGAAACATAAAGGATCAATATAGAACTTCAATGAAACCTAAAGGACCAATATAAAACTTCAATGAAACCTAAAGGACAAATATAAAACTTTTAAGAAACATAAAGGACCAATATAGAACTTTTGAAAGATAAAGGGTCAATTTAAAACTTGTGTGAAACATAAAGGACCAAAATAAACATTTGACCTTAATATTATTAGTGAATATACAAATGATGTCGTATGATATGTGCACTTAAGAACTTCTGCACTCAAAACATCATACAACGAAAAATTTAATTATACTTATTGTTATATTAAAATAAGATTAAAGTTTTAATTCGCAGGTAAATGTAACATTTTAAAATAGTCGAGTTTCAGATATCGAATTGTTTTTTATACAAATATTGAAAATCATATTTTTTTTTTAATAAGAAAATCATATTTTTTTTATTCAGTTAATATTTAAGTATTGGATATATTAGACAAATTCAGATACAAATATTAAAAAAATAAACAGATATTCTCCTATTGCCATCATAGTATATATAGTGTAGTCACTATAAGTAGTTTGTGCTAGGAAACTATTATGCTATTATGTATGAGCTACTAGGTTTTGGCTTGTTCCAAGCAACATAGGCGATGTTTATGGGAGTATTTAAAATTCGATATTTCCTCCGTTCACTATTTTTTATTTGTCAATATTAATAAAAATAAAATTTTTAATCCATTCAGGACAATATTTTAAAAACTGAACCGGTTATTGAATAAAAAAACTTTCGGATTCCGACTGATTGGTTTAATCGGTTGAACTAGTGGTCGACCAAAATAATAGTATAAATATAAAACTACTAATAATTAAATAATTGTAATATCAATAATATATTTATATTACAAAAATTATATTTTTATTCATGAATTTTATTGAATATAACGACTAATTTATATGATTTAATTATATATATGAAAAATAATAGGCTCAAGTAATACTTAAAGCATTTATATCAGTTATGTACATATTAGTTGCTTATTAATCCTATAAGATTCAAGATAATAAGATACATAATGTATATAATCAAATGTAGTCCAAAATATTAAGTCCAATCATAAAAAAGCAACGAAGAAAATATTTTTGTGTCTGGGTGACTGGGTCAATCAAAATCGATGTGATTCTCAATTTTTCTTAAATCATCCGTTTTTTTACCAATTCTAACCGATCCAAACCAGTCTAATTTAAAAATCGAGTCTTTAGTTTAAACTGAATTGGATACTTGAACGGGCGTAGTCCTTGTTAAATCTTATAATTGACATTGAATGAAAGTACTAAACTTTTATCTTTGCAATACTAATGTATTCAATACAAAAATATCAATTAACTTTGGTCTCAGAGGTCAAAAAGGAAAACAAGTATCTCTTTAACAACCATTTTAAAGAATAAAAAAATCTGTTTGATTTATTATTTTCGAGTGAAAACAAAAAACAAAAAAAATATGTTTTAGAAACTTCGGAACAATTAAAAGATATTTTAGACTCTAATTTTTTTTTTTTTGTGGGAGACTAATTTTTTTAAGTAAAGAAAATACAGAAAACTAATCTTTTATAAATCACATATATATAAATACATAAAACAATACTAACAAAAATTCTCACAGCTAGTTTTACAAAGTAACTTTTTTGTTCGAGCAAGTTGAGGTTTCATAACAGGAGTAGAGCTCTCTTAGTAGGGTTTTTCCAAATATAAGACTCGAATCTGAGACATTGTTTAAGGAGAATAAAATACCTACTACTCCAACCAACCACCTGGTGGTACAAAGTAACTTTAAATAATGAAAAATCACACAACCTTCCCCAACCATTTCTATTTGAAATTGTATTTTCTGGGTTTCTTTGTAATTTTGTGGAAGAAAGTCCAACAACCAAATGAGAAATTTCCATCAATGTACCTGGTGAAGTAGGAAGCAAAATATATATGCATCACTTTATAAATGAAGAAAATATATAAAAGTCAATTACTCTTTTGGTCCCTAAAAGAACTTCATTTGTTTCAATTTAGTCCTTAAATTATAAAAATATTAAATATAATCCCTGAAAGATACTTTGTGTCGCAATTTCGCCCCTGCATGTTTCCGACGAGGATGAAAGTGTAATACAAGTATCTTTGAATTGAGGCCAGCAGAATCTTTCAAGGACTAAATTGAGACAAGTAGAATTTTTGAGACGAATACAACAATATATATACTCTAGATATATTTATAATTCTATGAAGAAAATTCCATATGTACCTGCTTTTGCTGTTGTTGATGCTATCTTCTCCTGCTTGGACAGACTTCCTTATACTCTGATTCTGATCTTTTCCCACAACTTTCATGGATTCCTTATGAAATGATGGTGTTGAAGAAATCTTGGAGATAAGATTAGTATTATTACCCACTCTTGCCTTCTTCAACCATGCTAGAGAAGAACTTGGAAAGAACATCTTGAGGAGGAAGGTTTCACTAGTACTAATTTCCTCCTTCTTCTTCTTGTTTTTCTTTCTGATGGTATTGTCAGTAATAATGGAAGTTTCATTACTTTGAACAAGTTTCTGATGATGATGATCCACCATGTCTTGGAAAGAAAGTTCAAAGCTTGATTCAGGAATTTCCTGAATCATCTTCATGAGTTCCTTCCTGCTTTTGGCAATAGCTTCAGTTCTTGAAGTAGGAGAGAGATATGAAAGATTATTACTAGTAAGAAGCAAAGATGGTGGGGAGTGGAATACTACACCATAGCCTCCTTCTTCTTCTTCTAATTCAGAGGAATTGGTGTTTGATGATGAATTATTACACCAGAAACTGAATTCTCTGTCTTCTTGATGGTGCATGGTGGTTAATTAATTTCAGTGATGAATGAAAAGAAGAGAGGAGGAGGAGGAGGAGAAGAAAAGAGGGAGTGTGACTTGTAAATAATTTGTATGGTGTACAATTAATTAAATATCATTATATTGGAAAATGAAGTCAATAATAATAATGTCATTTTCTAGATGGAGTTTGTGAAGTATGTTGCACAAGTCATTGCCGTCTTAAATGGGAGTAAAAGTAAATGGTCAGATTTTATCAATTTCCACAATCATTTTCTTCCACAGAAAATTTGGTTTTTGGCTCTTCTGTGTTTTAGTATTTTAATTTTTTCATTAGAAAAACATAAAGGTTTAAACGTAGTTGAGGTATGTTAGGCCGGCTCTTTTATATAATTTTTTTTCTTTATTTTTTTTTACTTTGAATCCTCTAAATTTGAGAAATGATACATTTATCTAAATTAAAGTATGAAAGATATATATAAAAAAAATTAAAAATTCCACACAAATTAAGATCTGCCATGAATAAAAAGTCAGTCCCTAATTTATTCATGGAAGATCCCCGATTTGTGTGGGGTTTTCAATTTTTTTGTCTATATGTCTTGTTCTTTAAAAAAAATGTACAATTTCTCACATTTTAAAAAAAAAGTGAAGAAAACTATACAAAAAAGATGGTTTAGCATACTAAAACACAGAAGAGTCAAGCACTAGATTTGTTTTCCAAAAAAACTTGGCATGGCATGGTCCACATTATAGAGTCAGCAAAAGGGATTAATCTCCTATAAAACAAAAACAATCCAGGAAAAAGATTAGTCTTCCACAAGTTAAATAGTGAATCATGTTTCGAATTCTTTGGATCTTTCCAATAATAATTAAAAGAGTGATCCTAAAAAGTTTTACTTGTTTTAACTTTAGTGTTTGAATCATAAAAATATTAAATTTGGTCTTTAAAAGATTGTACCTGTCTCATTCTAATTCATAAATCATGAAAATATCGAGTTTAGTTTCTAAAAAATACCTTTTATAGTAAATTCGTCCATGCATTTCATATTTTTGCCTCTTATAACAAGGAAAAAAAAACTGCGATACAAAATATCCTTTAGGAACTAAATTTGATATTTTAAGAATCTAACTTGTCATGTATTTTTTTTTCTTTCTTTCACCCCTTCATGACAAGTTCCTCCGGAAAGTTTGAAGTTGTTAGGCTTACTAGAACCAACTAAAGTTTCAAAATATTGGTGGTTGCGATGGTGTATATAAAAAGAGTTCCGTACCCATTGTTATAATCTCTTTCAAAAAATATATAGTGTAAGAAGATTAGTCACTGTTATTAACGATAAAAAATGTATGCTCACCCACAAAATATTGGTAGGGTCCACAATGATTATAAGCTTGTCATCTTGAGAATGACCTTGACTTTTGTCCCTTTTATGTTTGCTGTGGATGACTTACTAAAGTTATAATGTCCACAGGTGAGAGAAAAAGAGGATTTAATTTATAAAGGATATACGTCACATCGCACCCTTGACACAAAATAAGGGTTCGTTTGGTAAGCATGCAATATAGTACAATTGTAGTGTTTTACGATTTTTAAAAAAAATTTATATCATATTTTATACATACCAAACATATTTTTATCATACTTTTTCTCTCTCTTAATTTTTTTTCTATCTCTTTCCTCACTTTTCTCTACAGTACTTTCCTTAATTCTACAATAATTTACATTCGTGCATTTATATGAAGCGTAACCTAAATAGTTACTGACCCCTTGTTAATAACCCAGAATCTTTAAGAATAACTGAAATTTTTTGCACTTATAATAACAAAAGATTCTTCAATTATAGTTGGAGTTTGAATGTTTGATGCTCAAACTTCTAAAATATACCCACTTGATTATACAACAAAATATATAGAGATTTAGAGGACCAAACACTTAAAGTTGGGCTAGAATTTGAACCAACCATTTTCATTTGGGTTGGGTTAAGGGTTAGGTTGGCATGCAAATGAGCTTTTTTTTTAAAAAAAAACATATGTACGTTGGATTTTATTTGAGATAATTTAAAATATTTATATATGACTTATAGAAAAAAGAATTATTATTTATTGTCTACAAATGCTAAGATGAATTAATGTGATCATAGCCATGTTATGATATCTAATTTGCATGTTATTTTAAATTACAACACTTGGCATTTGAGGGAATTGTTTTTTTGGGCTATAAACAAATACTGAGGTATGTGAGCAAACAATGGTTTTCATTCATAATGTCTTCAAATTCTTGTATTTTGATAGTTTGGTATAAACTTTCATTAAAAGAAGTTGTCCTTAGTAATCTCGTGAAGGAAGATAGACTCGTATTATAAAATAGTAAAAGTTTATTTACCATAGAATCGGATAAATTTATCTATGTCATTATATATGTATTATCTATTAATATTTTTGTACCGTAAGTACCTTACTAATATACTAAATTACATAATCAATTTTCATATTTAATTACATAAGTGTATTTCAAAACGAGTGATAGATGAGTAAAATCAAGTTCCTCCTTATGTACATTACATTTGAAACCCAAATCTCAATCCATACATGATGAAATAGACTGATTTCAACATATTTAAGTGCATTTCCATACTTAATTAAAGGCCCATACAGTATGGGCCTTTAAAAAGGAAAAAAAAAAATTTGGGCCTTTTTTATGTCAAATTGCAAAATCGTAAAATCGCTATCCAATTCGCGAATCTATCCAAGTTTATATGATTTTACCCGAGTTCACCCGAGTCTACCTGATTCTGAGTTTATAAGCGAGTTAACACGTTTTTGGAAAGTAGAAACATAAACTCGGACGAATTTACGAGTCAACTCGCGAGTTTGACAACCATATGTTTGAAATTATCCCTACAAGTAGAAAATCTGTTTTCAAAATTTGAACCCATAAAAGACTTCATATCGGCTCAGAACAAAACAAAATAAAAGTGGTGATAGGTGAAGTAGGAATCTAGATGGTGAAGAGAGAGAGTGTGTGATATGAATTAACTATTAAGTACCCAATAAAACACAGAAACCTTAACATAATATATATCAAGTTAGTACAATCTGTTGGTACTAAGAAAAAAACCCTATAATTCTTTATATATTTTGTTGGTATTTGAAGAAAAAGCACAAAACAATATGTAAGAATTACACTATTTGGGTGATCATCTCCTCCTTATTGAGCACCTGTACCTAAGAATTACATAGGAAACAAATCTATAAAACAAGATGAAACAAACCATAAACCCAACATTTTTCCATTTACTACTTTGACCCCCATATCCTTCTTCTTTAAGCACATCCTCCCCACTCACAACACATGCCCCAAACATGTACTCCAAACACTTCCCTGAGTCAGAAAACTCATTGATCAAAAACCCTTCAAAGGGATACTTGAAGAGAGACATATAATGCATGAAGATCCAATAATTTGGGATCTCATGTTTTGATATGAAGTAGCCAGAGAACAAGAAGAATGACCCCATCACACCAGAAATCACAGAGTTCCCCACAATGAAGTTAGGGACTAAAGCACTGAAACACACCACAACTGAATTTGCTGTGTAGAGAATGAGCCAAATGAGCAAGAGGAAATGGAGGAAAGATGTGAAATTACTGTTTAGTCCCACTATCCAATACAAGGGTAGTGTGAATAGAATGGCTAGGATTAGTAGAAATGGTAAGTAGACTAAGGCATTTGCTATGGAATAGGATGATACCCTATAGCTTCCACTTGATGTCTCCTTCATTAGAATCTCCCTTTCTTGCAGAAAAATGGGAAGTGCTTCAATGGTGGATGATAGAAGAAATGTTAATATGAAAGCAAATAGGCCTACCCTTTCTTCTGCTCCAACTAGATCATCTTTGAGATTGCAGAAGATTGAGCCCAAAACAAGACCAGAAATCAGCATCTGAATGGTCCTACATGCAAATAGCTCTTTTGTACGGAAGATGTTCTTGGCAAACCTGTGACTCAGAATCATAGTTTCTCTCAGCCTAGAATTTGCAAAATCACATTTTGCAAAATCCTCCATTTCTGAATTGTTAATGAGGTTGTCCTCAACATCAATCACCTTGGATTGTTGAAACAACTGCTGTAGTGTAAACTTACCACTCCTACTCTCACCTTGAACATGTGACCTGCAAGTCACGAGTTCAAATCTTGAAAACACTCTCTCTGCTTGTTGTAATGGTAAGGCTGCATCATACATCATCTGACCCTCCTCAGACCCTGCTTGGTGGGAGTCTCGTCGTGCACTTGCTTGCAGGGGTAAGGTTGCATCGTACATCTGGCCCTCCATCCCATACTCCACCTGGTGTGAGTCTCGTCGTGCGCTGGGCTGCCCTTTCTTATTTTTCTGAATGATTTCTATAGAATCAATGGCAAATTCAACAACATTGACATGAAGAGGAAGCTCCAAACCCATTAACCTGAGATTCAAACCCAACAAATCTGAAGTCCCATGATGCAACACACAACCATTAGCCAACAACAACATAGAATTGAACAACTTCACAATCCTAAACCCAGGTTGATGTATACTAAGGATTATAGTTCTCCCTCTTGAATCACACATAACCTTAAGCATATCAATGATTTGAAAAGCAGAGTTACTATCAAGCCCTGAAGTGGGTTCATCCAAAATCAAAACTTTAGGATCATGAATGGCTTCAACACCAATGGAGACTCTTCTCTTCTCACCCCCAGAAATCCCACGAACCCTTTCATCACCAATCCGTGTGTTGGCCACGTGGCAGAGTCCCAACTCTTGGATCAGGGATTTGACTCTGAAGCAGAGTTGGTCTTGAGGGAGATTTAGCCTTAGCTTTGCAGTGAACATTAAGGTTTCTTCAACTGTTAGTAATGGAAACAGAGTATCATTCTGTGTGACATACCCTGAGATCTTCCTGAAGCGAGCGATTTCTATGGGTTTTTGATTCAGCAAGATGGACCCACTTTGTGGGGTGAGTTTCCCAGAAAGAATCTCAAGCAAGGATGATTTTCCAGCTCCACTTGGGCCAACAATGGCGAGAATTTCCATCGGCTTGGCTTGAAAAGTCACGTCTTTGAGAACATGTTTCACCCCATTTTCTTCTTCTTCTTCATGCTTTGTTTTTGGTTGCTCTGCTTTTGGGTACTCTGTTTTTGGGTGCTCTGTTTTTGGGCACTCTGTTTTTGTGTGTGTGTGATGATGGATCTTGTAGTTGATGCCTATGGCTTCAATCTCACACCCTTGATTCTTCATGGATTCAAGTTCTTCTTCTTCTTCTCTTCTTGTTCTTTGTGATCCCATTTATGGATTGAAAGTGTGGATTTTGAAGTGGAAGGAGAGAGTATGGTTGTCCTGGAAGTTGTATGGGTGGCTTCACGTGCAATGGTTGTTGGTATTTGTCTAAGGAAATGATGGAATTAGAGATTAAAAAAAAATGGAATAGTTCACGTGGCGTGGGTATATATTCTTTCTTGGTTTCTCTGTGTTTTTAGTTTAGCTGGACGGCTATTCAGTAGTCAGTGTATGTTTGTGGGAAACAGGTAATGGTTTTGGAGAAGTACTATTGCAGATCACAGAATGGCATTTCAATGTGCTTCACCTATTTTTATTTTCTACTTACATTAAACTTTAATAACTTATTTCTAACTAAGAGTAAGTGTAAGAGGTTTGATGACCGGCTTTTGGTGTATGAAGCAGTTTTAAATTCTTTAAGTCAATGTTTTACCCGTGTCGCACATTTGATTATGGTGGGATAGTCTTTTAACGGGGATAGTTGTATTTATAAAATCTCGAATTCAAAATCAAAACCTTGCTTAAATAATACCAAATCATTTATCAATGATGATTAGAGAGTTAATGTGTAAAAAGCAATGTTGTAAGAACCGGACCGGACCGGACGGTCCGACCGGTTCAACCGCCAACCGAATACAAATGCAAGTCGGTTGGACCAAAAAACCGTTTTTCTAGTTGGACCGGTCAACCGGTAGTCCAACCGGTCCAATTTTATTTTTTAAAAAAAATTAAAAAATAAAAAGGAAAAATAACATAAAAAAAAGAAATTAGAGAAATTTTAAAAATTAAAATTAGAAAAGTCTTGAAAATTAAAATTTAAAAGTCATTATTATCAATAATTTCATATTGGGTTTGATTAAGTTCTTTCAAAGCTTGACAAGTCTTAAAAATTAAAACTTTGAGAAGTCATGTAATTTAAAACTTCAAAATTATGTATATTGAAACCTAAATTTTGAGTGATGTTATTTTATATATTAAGAATAATTATTATTTATTAGTTATTGCATCATCCGGTTCGACCGACGGTTCGACCGGTTAAACCGATCAAACCATGAACCGAATACTTGTCTGAATCTTTGTCCGGTTCGATTCTTACAACATTGGTAAAAAGAATGATGTATTTTATACAATAATTCCCCACATGAAAAAATAGCGTATTTTAGGCCCTACATCAAATATGCAATTCAGACTTTACAGAATCTGTATCTGGAATTTGGTTGAAAACTTTGTATCTCCATGATAAGCACAATTTTGTAGAGTTCATATATATACACATAGTAGGCACATGTTATTTTTTTTAAAAAAATATAATATAAAATAATTATTATATTTTAAAATACTTAATTAAATTATGGGTAGTTATTTTTTTATATATTCCTATGATAACTATTTATTATTTTTACTTTTTCTCACATCTTATATATTATTTTATTTTTTATTTATAAAATAAATATTTTGAGAGATCAATAATTAAAAAGGCCAATAACCTATATTAATATGATTATTATGTCTTTTAATAGTTATTTTTTATATTATTTTTTAAAAAAAAATTAAAGAATACTTAATTTAAAAAAGGCCAATAATTATTTGGTGTCACAAAATAGTTATTTTTTAATTTAAAAAATACAAGCAGTATTTTTTTAAAAAATATAATAATTATTATTTTATATGATATTTTTTAAAAAAAATTAAAAATTACATGACATGCACATACATACATATGAAACCCCTGCCCAATTTTTAATATCCATATCTACCAAGTGCCTTTGTACAATTATAAGGGGGCAATAAAGGAAATTCATTGCAAAAGAATAATAGTGTGTAAAGATTTGAAAGAGTCTATAATGCAACTTGTTACATCATGCAATAGATTATGTGATATAATTATAGCCATTGATGTGATCCAATTACATTGCATGATACAACAAACTAACAAGTATTACAATTCTATAAACTGAAATTGCATCATAGACTCACCCATAAAGCGATCCCTTTTGTATTGATCATCTTACAAGTTACAAGTAGTAGTACTAGTTTCCAAAAATCTTGAAAATAATAGTAAGTACAGTCCCGTAGCATAATTTGGAGTGATATATAAGGACACTAGCTAGGGATTAGGAATTTGATGAAGTGGTGTGGTGGTCCCTTGGGTCCCTCAAATTTGTGGCTCAAATTTCTCAATGCTGCAAAACCAATCAAATAATAATTTCTTATCAACTCTTTAATTTGACAAGACCATCTTTTTTAATCTCTCTTTCTTCTTCTTTAAGCATTATCTAATTATATGTATGTTACCTTATAATTTCAATCATTCACTTGAAAAATATTATGATTATGCATGGATCCATCACTTTTAACAAAATTGAGAAGACTTTAAAATGCCGTTAGATTTCATGATAATCTAAATATAGTAAAGTGTATAATTTGAAATATTAAATGAGAATTCGAGTTTATATTTACACTGTAATATTTTTATCTAACGATATATATCGTGTATTTTCCATATATGATGATAACTTAAAGTTTAATAGTTTTAAATTCTTAATCAAGAGCATGGTTTTGTTAAAAAGTAAAGATTATATCAGGAAAAGATCTATATATAAAAGGATAAAAAAAAAAGAGAGTTATGATGAATGATACATGTCACATGTGGATCAAATCGGACATTATTTAATGAATTCTCAATTCAGTACGAACAAGAGATATATTCATATTTAATATTTGATAATATGTCAAGAATAATTATTTTTGTGAAAAAAAAAACAAGAGTTCATCTTTTTAATTGGATATAACCTTTTATATGTTTACTATCAAATACTTGCTCATTGAACTTTGACTAATCAAACTCTAATTGATTTTTTTTTTCGCCCTCAAAACTCTAATTGATTGACACATCTCTTTTGATAGAAAATTATTTATATACAAAATTTGAATTCAAAGCCTTACATAAAAAACAAAGTATCTATATTATTTTTTTTCAATTTTATCTAGGATATCGGATATCATAAGAGCAAACTTGATGACTATTCTTTCAGATATTGTCGGGCCCATTGTTGAGGAGACTTTTCTAATGAATATTGATGGTCTATTGTCATCTTTCCAAAGATCGAACTCGAGAAGTGATAATTAAAAAAACACAAATTCCTTACCTGTCACACAATATCAATTGTATATCATTTTGACTCCAACTAAGTCTTACTTATTTTTCTAGTACTTCATTTTCATTAAAGAATATTAATAACAAAAAAATTATCTAAATATGATCATTTTTGGAGCGAAGTTGTATGTTAATAAATAATGTGATTCAGTGTCAATAGAGGAAAGACCCGTGAACTCTTTTTTGTGGGGAGAATTAGGACCTCTCGTTTGCCACCTGGCCCCACCTATCAAGTATGAACAACTCATAATCACATATTTAATGTACTATATTAGGATTAAGCATAAAAAACAAGAAAGATAGAAAGAAATATATATTAACTAATACTACTTAGCCATGCCCGTGAACCTTTTTCTCTCCTACTTAATTCATTTGTTTCATTTCATTTCACTATTCAATTATTGAACATCCCACCCCATCTTCTTCACTTTATAATAATAAATCAATTTAATTATTTTAATTCCACATTATTGTGTTCCATACCGGAAGGTTTTGTTAATTTCGGATAGAATTATGAATGAGTGCGTTATAGAGAAAGTTGAGAGTAATATTTATTGTAGAAAAATTAGTTGAAATATATCTTAGGTGATTTGGTTATGTACAAAGAAAATCGTTAGAGGCTCCTGTATGTAAAGTTGACCAAAAGAAAATAATAAAAAAAATTATTAGGAGGGATTTAACTGTTAATAACCTAATCATAGAAATGAGCAAAGACAGAACATATTGGCGTCACTTGATTTATATAATCGGTACCATCTAATAGAAAAATGCTTTGATTATTATTGTTGTTGTGTGCGTTCAAATGGTAATTAATGTTTGATTTAATAACATGCATGGTATATTATAGTATTTTTAGCTCCATAATTTTATTTAAAATTTTAAATTAGTTTTTAATTTGTAAATTTAGAATGAACTAAAATGGTTTCATCAATCAAGTAATTTATCAGCTTAAGCTTAGTTACTGTTTTTTTGGCGAAAATTTAGAGTATAATTCCCAAGTTACATTTGACTTAAAGACTAATGTAATGATCTTATACAATATAATTTGTCTCTCTCACATGTTTAATTTGTTCTATTAGTTGTCTTATTATGGTGATTATTTTTCATTATATTTTTCCCAAATGTGTTTGACCAATTTTAGAGTTTTCCAAAATTAAGAAACTAATTAATTAATAGAAAATACTCGAATGCATGGAAATCGACACAATTAGATATTTAGAACTATGTATTATTTCAGCAGCAATTGGAATAACGTAGTATTTAATTTTAATCTTTTAAGACATAAGATGATGAAATAAAATGTAAGGGCTATCTTGACTTATATTTTAAGTTTAAGAGATCCAATTTAAAATTTAAAATAGAATTAATTAAGGAACTAAATATGAAACAAACCTAACTTTAATTTGTTGCAATGAACGATACACTATTCATGACATAAATAGTCTAAATACCTAGTGATGATGATCATGGTACGTTCCTACTAATTAAACCAGTTCTCTCGGTTGTTCTGCCTCAGATGTCACTGTCAATGACTATCACGCACGCCTCACGTAAATAACAATTTCCATACAAGTAATTATACTTATGTGGCACCCGTTGCTATCAGACCTATAAATAACTCTAATACCCTTGCCCAAACCGTATATATAAATATATGTTACATTGAATCTACTTACTATTACTGTTACTTGGACGTCAGAGTCTCAGAGAGCATCCTCTCAATCAGGGCTGAGCAAACTTGCGGATTGGTTCGGTTTGGACGATTTAGATAACCGAACCAATCCAATCTAATGACTAAAAAAGTCATCCAATCCAATCCGCTCTTTGGACATCAACCGAACCGAATCAAACCGATTATAGTCGGTTTGGTTCGGTTCGGTTTGATCGGTTTTATGACAAAATTTTTTTAAAAAAATTTTACTATTTCTTCTCTTTAATTTAAACCTTAAAAAATAAAAATAGCTATTCTTAACTATGGAAACCAACAAATTAAAGTTATTAGTAAAATATTCCAACATTACAAACTTAAAATTATAATCCAACATCATAAAACCATAAAAACCAACATCATAAAATATTTTTAATATTTTTAAAAAATTATAATCGGTTGGTTTGGTTCGGTTGGGATTGGACCTCATTCATCAACCGAACCGAACCAAATCGGTTGTCAAGAAAATAAACAAATCCATCCAATTATGTAGTCGATTTTGATCGATTTGATTTGGATCGATTTTGCACACTTCTACTCCCGACATGGTTTCTCTTAACAACTTACTTGCAAGTGATCGGAGTTCGGGTAGCAATAATGATCACCTAGTAAGATAATTCATATATGACGGTTATATTCCTTACCTATGAATTGGCTTCTAATTATTAAGCAGGACCACATACATGGAAAGAACAAAAATCTTGCCAACTAAAGCATCTTGTTTGTCGTAGCTTTGTAAAGCATGATAGAATTGAGGTGAACGTACGAGAGTGATCTTTGATTGCCACATTAGCTAGTTTAAAGAAGGCACCTCCAATTAATAAGGTCTTTTATATATCATTGAGCACTGCTTGAGAATATTTAGCACCTAATTGTTTTATTCAAGTTGAAATAAAGAATTTTTTATGTATCACTTCTAGAGTTCTAGTTGCAATCGTGTGGCGTAGGCGGTAATATAATGCCAGTGTTAGATTGCTTTTGGATCCGGTAAAATTAGTTTAGTTAACTTTATCAATTTAGACCATTAATTGATTGCAACACAATTTTATTTTAACTGATCAACGGACTAGATTAATTACACCAAATAACTTTACTTGATCCACTTTCACATTTGCTTGTCCAAACCTAAAATTAGAGCAAACTGCAAAATTAATTTACATAATTGTCAGAATTGTGCAACGTGATAAAATATTAATGACCAAGGCCCGAGGTCATATATATTTCCTTCTCTATAAAGGCCAGGGGATCGCTTAGTATGAATATTTGAAGAGTGAGATTGGGAGTAGAGGTAAGTGGACTTCTTCGACCGTGTTTGGTTGCCCCATGAAATTTGGGATTAGGATTCCCTTCCCACTACCGTTCTCAAATTATTTAGAAAAAGCCATTCCCTTGAAGGAATGCGGTTTTCGAGTCTCTAGTTGAAATCCTATAAAAAAGATTTAAATTAATCATATTATTAATTACGTTCTCAAAATTTATTTGTTGTTAATTGTACCTCTAATTTTTTTATTAATGTTACTATTTTTATTAACAATGTCAAAATAGTTAACGGTGAATACTTATGTAACATCACATTGACAAAAAAATGGACCGAGTTTAATTTATACCAACTGTAAGTGTCAAATTAACTTGTAAAATTTGTGTCACCGTTAAATTAGTCCCTAAGAACTTTTAAGTTGGATGGGCTGGGTTGAGCTTGGCCTAAAATACTAGCCTAGCCCACCCTTTGAAGGGTCGTGAGTTGGCCGCGCCCATGGACTTTTACTATTTGTTTGAATTTTTATTTAAATTTTTTTTATTTAATTAAATATTAACATATTAAGAATTAATATTACAAATTGATTTATAAAAATAGTAATTAAAAAGTTATTTGGTGTGATTTATCTTATATTATAAATCAACATATTACAAATGTAATTTATTTAACGTAATAATATATTATAAATGAATATTAAAAATTAACATAAGATATAATATTATATATGACATAAATTTTTTTAGAATATTAATTCTTTTTAAATAAAAGAAAAGTCGCCCAACCCTGCTCACCATAAACTCATAATATTTCAATTATAATGTCATTACTTCCGGCACTTAAAAGATAATTTGTAGGTTTTACATTCAGCATTAAAGAGCTATTTTTTGGAATTAACAATGATAATTGTCATAAATTAAATATTTTTTATACACCATATAAACACTCACCGTCAACTATATTTTGGCGATGTGAATGAAAATGATAAGATTGATAAAAAAAAAAAATTAAACTTTTGGCAAAAGTTATTGAACTTCAAAGCATGTGTGTGTTTAGTTGGTGGGATGAAGGATGTAATATTGGAGGAAATGAAAATGTCATGTCAATATGAAGTAATGTGATGTGAATGGAATAAAAGTGGGTAAGATGACTATTTTAACCTTACATTAAAAGTGGAAATAGAATAAAAATGGATAAAAAAATAAGGACAAAAATATAACCTTATCACATTATAAAAAATAAAATTTGTTTAATAAAAAAAATATTGAATATAATATTAGATTACATTACATCCTCAAAACTACTACTAGAGTTTTTTTTTTCTGGTAGTTGAGTTGAGTATTAGATAGTTGCATTGTGCGCCAAAAAATTTGTTGTGAGACTGATAATTTCGAAATTCGAAGTGTAACGACCACAAGTTCCAGTGGCAGCTGTGTAGTACTCGCTCGTCTCCCTCTCCTTCTCCATCTCCATCTCCATATCCATGCAGCTTCACACTATTCCTCGCTCTCCTTCTTCTGGTACTTCATCTTTCTCCTCTGAAATTCGTCTCAGATTAAGCTATTCGTAGCGTATGTATCGCCGTTCAGTTAGATGAGCTTGGAATTGGAATCAAGTCCTTTCTGCTTAACTCAAACCGATTCTTTCTTTATTGTGATCTTAATAAGTTGATTTCCATATATTGCTAGGGTTTTCTGATTCTTGATGTTTCTGTTTCAATTCATGTTGTCAATCTTATAGTATTATCTCATTTCAGTATTGGCTTTTTTCCGTAATTACCTTAGGTTCAGACTTTAGATGTATGATTTGGTCAGAATGGAACTAAATATTTTGATTGTATTGATATGATCAATCCTTCTGTTCTCCAAAACAAAAGATATTGTTAACAGATACCTTTCACAACGATTTTTCGAATTGAGGATGCCTACGAGAACTTAGTGTTGAGAAATGACGCATAATATCCAAAATAATGTTTGCTTTATGGTGGCTCACTTCTTCATGATACTGTAAGAGTACAGTAGTAATGTAGCTTTCTTTGTGATGCCAATTATGCTCTGATGTGTATTTATTGTTTCATATTTCGGGAGGACTGAGAATTGTGTTTTTTTTTTCCAGGAAGTGTGTACTTTCTGGTGGATCACCATCTAAGAAAGTCGAAAACTTATTTTGGCCATGGTTTGGATTTGAGGTTTTTTATTAATAGATTATTACAGGAGGATCGGAAGGGTAATAAGAGATATTTCTCAAAATGTAAAGGAGCGCCCATATTTGTTTGTTCATCTGCCAATAGAAGTGATTCCTTTCTGCCTTCTGATGAGCAACTTAGTCATGCGCGATTGATATATTCTGTTGCTCCAGCCATGGGCCACAACCAGGTATAAGTAGCTAATTTCTTCATTTCCTTTCAGTTTTGTCTTAGAAGCATTACGTGGTAACTTAGGGATTCTTGTAAAGCTTGTGGCTCTGCTGATTTTTTAGATTTTTTTTAATTGTTTTAAATTCTACAACATGAAAGTTAGTTTCCTGAGTTCTCCTAGATTGGGTCATTTGAATTTCTGGCATAATATATAATAACTTACATTGCCCCTGTTATTGCTACCAAGAAATTCAAAAGGAAAGGAAAGGGAAGAAAAGGGCATAGCTTTTTTACTATAAAACATGATTGGCACAAAGTATTAGGATGATAGAATGGGACATAGTGAGTAATTTGTTGTCAAAATGTAGCACATAACTTTGGTCTTTTCTTAATTCCTGTTTCTGAATCTATATATGTATACTGCATCGACTATCAATTATTACTTCAGGCAACACTATTGGTGGGAAGATGTGTGGAATTTCTGAGAGCCTCATTGTTACACTCCTTGTAATTATATATATACTGGAACACAGAAAGACTCTTGTTTCTCACGATTTTCAGAATAGAATTAGAAAGAAGGGATTCTTTTTGCTGCTCCTCACCTTTTTTGTTTTTGTGGGTTAGCAATTTCAATGAAAACTATGTGCAAAGTAGCAAGTGGCAACATAATGACCCTCAAATTTCATTTCTTTATGTTGCCACTGTGTTTGGTCTCATCACATTATTTTGATTGTATAATTATGCTTCCAACAGGAATCTCATCCGGAATCACATTTTAGAGTTCCTGCAATTGTGAATGCTCTTGAAGAAATGAAGCTCACTTCAAAGGTGATAAAAGCAATGGACATCATACTTCAAAATCTGTGTTTTTCATCTATATTGGTCTTCCCAATATCTTCTTAACCAGATGATAATGTAAAAAACACTGTATTACAATTAGTTATACATGTATAGGGGCATCTTATGGTTTATGATAAAAGTGTTCTCATATCCACAACTACTTATTTTGTTTGTACAATCAGTTCCGTGGCTCTGAGATCATAGAACTTCAAAATTTTGAGCCTGCCTCAGTAGATGACGTTGCGAGTGTTCATGCAAGATCCTATGTGTCTGGCCTTGAGAAGGTAGCCTTATTTTATTTTTTAAAGTAGTTTTCCTTTACTTTAATTATATCATTTCATTTGTTTGACGTTATCTCTAGGTGATGATATTTTTTATTTTATTCTTTTGGTTTGTTGTGCCTAATGAGTATGCTAATCTGATCATCTCTGCTTCATGTTAAACATTTCACTTTCATTCGTTTTTTCCCCCTTCAGTTTCCATGACATTAAAGTAAAATTATTTAGTTGTTGATTTTGCAGTGATTTTACATCATATTTCTTGAACTTTGCTAAGTGATCTAAAATAAATAAATGTTGCTGGCTAAATTGTTCACTAAATGTATGGAATTCAACACATATCTTACTGTTGTCTTCATTTTAGTCAGTTCTCTGCAACCCTTGCTTTCAGGTCTAAATTCCATCGTCAGTCCCTTGGCCCTTTTAGGATAATTTTACTCCTTAAGCATTTACCTTTTGTATTTAATCTGACTTTAAATTCCATAGAAAATTCTGCTAAATTTTGATAACATCTCTCCTCTGAATGCTCATAGGTTATGGATCAAGCTTCAGAGAAAGGCCTTATTTTTATTGACGGCTCTGGACCAACATATGCTACTGCCACTGTAGTTGCTACACTCTGAAGTTTTTCTTTATTTCCCTGTCTTCTATATTTGCAGAAAGTTATTCTTTTCTATTCAGTTTATCCTGCATGGAATACTATGATGTCTTCCAGTTAGTAATCTTATGTTGGTGCAAATAATGCAGACATTTCAGGAGTCTTTAGTTGCTGCTGGAGCTGGATTAGCCTTAGTTGACTCAGTGGTGACGTCTCAACCTGGCATGTCAATCTCTTAGTGATAATCTGTGTGTATTTAGGGGAGGGGTAAGTGGGGTTGTGGGTGGATCACTGGATACGTTCATGCTATTGCTTGTTATGGTGGTACGCATGCTGGAAAATACTTTCTTTTTTTCCAGATTTAGTAATTCTGCTTTCTAAAAGTAACTTTAACTAGGGATTTTGTTTTGCTGATTTTGTTCCTATGGATTGCGTAGTACGATCTACCTTTCTTAAATGTTTTGAGAATTTTAGGGAGTATCCTTATTTCCGTGTTAAATTTTTTTTTTTTTTTCATACAGGTTGCAGCTTCAAAGAAAAGCACAGATCCACCTGCTGGTTTTGCTTTGATAAGACCACCGGGACATCATGCTATACCAAAAGGGCCTATGGGTTTCTGTGTTTTTGGAAATGTGGCCATTGCAGCTCGTTATGCTCAACGTGTACATGGACTAAAGCGTGTGTTCATAATTGATTTTGATGTCCATCATGGAAATGGAACAAATGATGCCTTCTATGATGATCCAGATATATTTTTCCTTTCAACTCATCAAGTAAGCCAAAAGTTGATTCGTATTTCTAAATTAACTCTCTATACTTCTTTGTTGATTCTGAAGTCTTATCTCTTATCAAGATTCATCTTCTATTTCTGCAATTTTAACTTTAACTTATTTAGTTAAAAAGACCATGTCATTTTCAAAATGGTTAGAATACTATATACTTATTTTTAAAGTCTTGTGGTTTGATAATGATTCCAATTCTGTGTTGCTGCAAAAATAAATTTTACTAGATTTGAACTCGCGAGGTGTGGTGGAAGGAAATGCACTGCTATAAAAAAAATATATTTCTCTATGTTGTACCTCATATGGAATTTATTAGTTGTTGCGTGGCAGAAGGTAGTTTTGATTACCCTCTTCTTTTTTAGCTGTCAATCAAGTTGCCTTAAATCTATTGAACCAAAATTTCATTTCTCCAACACTCATAATATCTTTAAACTGAGTGACTTATCATCATACGAAATCTATTGCAAAAAGCTCTTGATCTATTATTATGTTTTAATAGTTTTTATGGCTTAGGATGGAAGCTATCCCGGTACTGGTAAGTTTGATGAGGTGGGAACTGGAGATGGCGAAGGAGCCACCCTAAATATGCCTCTTCCAGGAGGCTCAGGTGATACTACCATGAGAACTGTGTTCGATGAAGTAATTGCACCCTGTGCTCAGAGGTTTAAGCCAGACATTATTCTTGTCTCTGCCGGGTGAGCCCTTTTTTGTTACATACTTACATTATTGTCAAAGCAAAGAATAGATGGTAAACTTATTGTCTTCTAGTAATTTTCATGTGGATATACCTGGTGAATTACTGGCTTTACAAGCACACTTGCAGACTTAGTCAAACTAAGCAATTAAGATTAAGAAGCTCCTTCATCTAAATTGTCGTTACCATTGTTAACATATATAGGTTTTTTTTCCTTCTCCTACTAGAAACAATTTTGTTTCTTAGAAACTAAATGTGGGCATCTCTCCTCGAAGTTTCGAACTTTGGTTCGCCATGTTAGAGTAGACTTGTTCTGTGAGTCTGGCCAAGTCTAAGCCAAAGCCTATATAATCCATGACCTATTACAATAGACCATACATTTACCCAAACCAAACCCATGGGTTAAGCTTAGGCATTTCCCATCATCACACTTTATTTTTTAATATAAATATAAATTCAAGGGATGTGGTTGAGTGGGAGGGACTCATCCATCCTTAACCAAGTGTGAGGAGTTCGATCCTTGGCCTTGAGTATGGAGCAGCTTTAAATATTTCGGCCAACTGTCCCACCCTTCGAGGTGTCTACAATTCAGTGAGGGGATTAGTCACTGTGTTCGATGGTGAATACCCTAGTCTAAACCAAATATATATATATATATATAAGTTAATTATAAAAAGAATAATTGACTATTTGAACTTAGCTTGGATAAGCTCATTAGATTTGATCTTCTCAATGATTGGGTAATTTTAAAGCCTACTATTTTGTTTTTATATTTGGGCATTTGACCCATGAGTTTGAGTAGTATCATGGGCTACTTGACCCATGAACAGTTCTAGTTGCAAGGGATTAGTCTATTTCACTAAACTAAACCCCATTGTTTGCAACATATATAGTTTTTTTTTTGGAAACCCCAACATATATAGTTCGATGTGTAATTTCTGGGTGTTTCATTTGTCAGGTATGATGCCCACGTGTTGGATCCACTAGCAAATCTGCAATACACAACAGGAACATATTACATGCTTGTGTCCAATATAAAACAACTGGCAAAAGATTTATGTGGAGGACGATGTGTGTTTTTCTTGGAGGGAGGGTATAATCTCAAGTCTCTCTCATACTCAGTGGCAGACTCATTCCGTGCTCTTCTTGGTGATCATAGCTTGGCACCTGAGTTTGATAAATCAAACTTTCTGTATGAAGAGCCATCAAAAAAGGTTAAACAAGCAATCCAGAGGATAAAGTCTATACATTCCCTGTGATGTTGGTAGTGGAGAAGTCATTTCTAGCTTCAGCTTCATTGTATGTAATATTTCTTTTTCTATATCCCTCTCACTAGTGTACTATACTATAATACACTGTTTAAAATCGAACTACAGTGAAAATGCAGTTGTTTTTAGCAAATTATTGTTTTGGTCTATGAAATGTTTTTTTCATCTTAATTTAGTATCTATATCATAAAAATATTAAATTTAGTCTTTGAAAGATATTTTATGTTATAATTTTGTTCATATTTTTACTTTTACTAGTAGGAATGAAATTGTGATATAGGTATTATTTAGGAATTAAATTTGATATTTTTTATGATTCACATTCAAGATCAAAATTGAGACAATGTAAAATCTTTCAGAGATAAATTCATAATTCAGGAATTAAGTTAGACAAATGAATTTTTTTAGGGCCAAAGAAGTAATTTCCTCTCTTTTTTCCTATTTCATACAGCCATATGCTATGAAGCATGCAACCGTAGTTACTAGTACCTATTGAAAATCATAACTATTGTTCATTGGTTGAAATATATTTTTGGTCTTTTCAATTTTTTTAGTCTTCAAAATTTAAAAATAAATAATTTAGTCTTCATATTTTATTTTGTAAAATGGGTTTCATCTTGTCCTATTTATCACAATCATTGAAAATTTGGTGTCATATTTTATGACGACTTGGATAAAATTTTAAGTGTGAATTAATAGTTTTGTAGAATTAAATAAATGCTCATTATTATCAAAATTTGATACTACATTTTAAATTAATTATGTCATAAAAAGATAAAATTATATTATTTCATAATATAACAAGTAAATGATCTATTTCCAAATTAAAATTTTAAAAACAAATAATCAGAATTACAAATAACTTAAAAAAAATTGTCTAATTACTCTTTTGGTCCTTAACGTTTTGTACGAAGTTTAATATTGGTCCTCAATATTTCAAAAAGTTATTTTAAGTCAACAACGTTTTTTTTGGTCAAAATTGGTCATCTAGCGTAACATCTGTCTAGTTTTACCATTAAATGCTGACGTGGAAGGTTTATGTGGCACATCTTCTCTCCTACGTGTTATATTTAAATGACATGACACCCTCTCTCACTCAAACTCAGCAAAACGACGCCGTTTTTGTTTTGGTCATTTAAATGAATCAAAATGGCGTTGTTTGCTGAGTTGTAGTGAGAGGGTGCTATGTCATTTAAATATGACACGTAGGAGAGAGAGTGTGTCACATAAGCCCTCTGCATCAACATTTAATAGCAAAACTAGACAGATATTACGCTAGAGGACCAATTTTGACAAAAAAAATGTTAAGGACTAAAATAACATTTTAAAACATTAATGATCAATATTAAACTTCGTGTTATCCTCGAGCACAAAAGAGTAATTGGGAAAAAAAAAATCATTATACTTCCAATTGCTTCCGCATTAGCCATGTCTCTTGTAAGTTGTAACACAATCGCGTCGTTTAATTTCTCAAAGTCATTACTAACTTCTTTCAGTAACGATCGTGTGCACAAAACGTGAAATCGGCGAAGTCTAGATATCACACAGACACAGTGATGGCAATAGCCGTGGATTTAGCAGTAGAAGGAGTCCATTAGGTATCTATAAGCTCGAACGGAAACTAGCAGGTTTTGCCCTCTTCAAAGCAATCTCGTTACAGTTTCACTGTTCTCTTCATCTTTTCCTCCTCGTCCTGGTATTCCTCTATCTTGAGCTGCCAATTTCAGTTATTAGTTTACAATTTCCTCCTTTTTCTGCTCAATTTTGTTTGGTTGCTGAGAAAATGGATGACCGAAAATATATCTGAGTCGCTTTCCTGGAAAGCAAAGGGTGGGTTGACATAAAGGAGACTCCTTGGCCCTAAAAATACAAAATAGAACCAAGAGAACATATCATTAGAAGTTTATTTAAATTGATGATTGAAGTAGAGGGGTCATTCGTCATGCGAGGTGGAGTGGCGTGGAGATAACCTGTTTCATTACAATGTTATTAATGGGGTGGAGGTGGGTTTGAAGGGTAAAACTATTTTATCTTTTGGATGTCAACCTTCTAAATTAAATGGTTGAATAGAAAAATGAAAAACAAGTTTCCAAACTTTCAGTTTGAAGGGGTGTGAAAATTGGAGTATGAGATGATTTAGGATGATTTCTAAGCCATCTTAACCCACCACTCCATGAGATTATAAATACCAATCAATGGTTAAGAAATTTAAACCATTCCTATCCACTTTACTCAAAGACCATTCTCCTAATGAAGCCTGAAATGGTTTTATTCGTGTGCTTTTACAAAGTCCTTCCCTCTTTTATATTGCAACAGACAATTTCATCATAAATACAAAGTGTAATTTGTAATGCTTCTGTAGCTCTTCTGATAGCCAACTTAAATTTGTCAAAAGTATACTTACATGCATATTGACATTATATAAAGGTTACAATTTTTTCTGTCTGATTCAATTGTTTGTGTTTTGGAACAATATAAACAGTCTGTGAGGTAAGAAGAGAAGATCTTAAGTGGCAATGGAGTTTAAGGACTTTGAGCCCATTTTTGGTGAACCCAGAGTGGAGTCCACAGCTCAAAGCTCCTCTTCTCTGCCTCAGTTTTTGCTCCATGCTCATGCTCCTGATTCTTCTCACCTTGTAATTCATGTCACTGATTTCCACTCTGATACTTGGGAAGCTCATCTTTCAGTTTCTCGACTTGAAGACATTGTGAGCATTTTAATTTACCTCTTACCTTCTTTTGCTTAATGGTCAGTTTTACATTGTGGTTACAAAATATTTCTGGCTAATGATTTAACCTTTTTAATAGAATATATGCATTTAAATAGCTTTCTGTTGGATACTATTGCTTTTGAGCAAAATATCGATGACATCCTATTAAATATTGATTCCCATCATATTTTTTCCCTAATGTAACTTCCCTTAGGATTTGTGATGGATCAGTACCTTTTTTTCTCCTTATATTAGCTTTTGTGCAGATGGACATCACTGGAATAGGGGGCTCTTGGTCTGAGTTTGTTGACTATTTTATAACTTCCATTAAATCAGAAGAGCTGAAACTGGTTCTAGAGGGGAATTCAAACTCTGATGGTGACTAGCTTTCTTATTGCTTTTTGTCTTGAATTTTATTCTTAGAAAATAACAGAAAATCAGAAACAATATGATAAATGATGCATAAAGTTTAAGGTAATAAGTGATTATAAGCAGAATCTATTTAATTAAGATTGATGTCATGTCATCATTGAAGAGATTTGTGTTCTTAAGTTGGAAAATAGAATTGAATAGGCTGTATGTATGTTATATATGTGCAGAAAATTATCCTCATATTTACTCTGTTTTTTGGTGTATTTAAAAGATGGTGATTGTATTGACTCATAGAGAGATTGTGATTTTATCTTTTCTCCCAGATCTGAATTTTATGTGGATTTCTAACATACATTTGAAGTACTCGGATGCCTGTGAAAAGGAATGTTCATGGCATCTGTGTTGTGTATCTCAGGCGTTTCTCATACAAAAGCAAAATTGGTTGCTCAGAAATCAAAAGGATTGCCGGTGATTACCATTCCTCTTACAAAACTTTTGGACTCTGCTGCTAGTGAAGCTTTGGCGAATTTTTCTTTGAGGCTCTTTAAGTCATTCAAAAGCATCAAGTCCTCTCTCATAGAAGGTTATTGTTTCAACATAGCCATCCTTTTTCTTTTCCTATCAACTTCTATAAGTTTATCGGAAACCTTGATCTTTTTGTGGTTCTTCCATTACAAATTTCTGTAATTGACTAGTGTAATATTTTGATTTTTATTTATTTCTAGTATTAGATATTCAATAGTTATAACAATCTGTGATATTAAACAGAAAAAATTATCAATTGAATTCTTTTAGTACTTGCTTGAATAATTGGTTCTAGAAAACCACTTGTACTATATCAGAAGTTTAGAATCTTGTTTCATATTATCTCCCACTACTTCTCATCCATCTAATTTGTGCCATCGGCTTGTAGCTGCAATCTCCAGTCTAACTCTAATATTTACATGAATCTTTCTTAGATGAATCCAGACTTCAATTTGCTAATTTTGATTGTTTAAGGGTGGTGCTGGAATTAACTATTATTTATTATGTCTTCAGAGCGAGAAAGAAATGCCCAGTTGACAAAAGTGTTATCAGCTGAAAAGGTACAGTTGTCATATGAGGTTTAACTGTAATTATTAATTTCTTACCTTGTTTTCATAACTGACTATGCATCTCATCTAGTCATGGAGAACTACATAAATTTGTTAGTCTCTGATGTATATGGTGAAAGTTGAAACTTCTACAATATATTGCTAGTAATAAATTGGTACAATTGGATTTTGTTATCCGTTTACTTCAAGATTCTCAACTTATTAGTGAAAATCTTTTTATTATTGGTCAGGAGAGAAATGAAAGCATTCTCGAACAGAGACAGAAGTTTCAAAAGACTAGTGACTCAGAGAAAGCAGATGTTTCTACTAATGGGTTACGAAATACTCCAGGTGTGTTTTTTGTTGGTCTGTCTAACTAAAGTAGTTCCTCATTCTTCATTCCTGCTGTTGAAGTAGTTTTGTTTATGTGAAACTGATGGAACCTAGTGACTTGGGAAATTCTCCCTCAAAAGATAGCTAACGAGGAGGAAGAACCAAGCTACTTAAGTACCCCATCGAACATCCCATATTACTTGATGTGGGACTTGGATAGCTCATATTCCCTTGAGAACATCCTATACTATCTCCATCCCCATCAGAAACAAATTTCTTCAGTCTGCAGCTTAGCTAAGATATCTATACTATTTGATATATCTATTTTTTATTTGTTTTTGTGTGTTTGGCTGCATGTCTGGATCTAACAAAATGAGCATTATAGTCTTAGATTATTGTGTCAAGAATGTAACAATCTGAGGGGAATACAAAATACTGCTACTTCTGCCACATTTTTTAGCATTTTGCAATATTCCATTTATATTTTAGAGTTGTAAGTTGTGCAGGTTGATTTTGCTTTATTTTCTGCAAAACATATATTCATGTCTTGGTATTTATTCCTCCAAAGGGAGGGGTTGAGTTGATTCTGACATATATAATTCTTAGTGAGACACTTTTTTTCCATTTCAATGTTGACTTCCAGAAAAGCAAGCAGCTGGAGACACAAAAGTTAACCGTGTGGTTCCAGTTCATCGCAGGCAAGTGTTTGTATTACTTCCACTCCAATTATTGGGGCTACTACTTTATTGTTTATTTGGATTGGGGATTAAGGAGGGGACGGAGAGAGAAAGGAAGAGAAATATAATCTCTCCCTTTGATTGAGAAGTTTAGTTTAAAAATGAAGGGGAAGATAATGGAGGATTAATTCATAATCCTCCGTTATCTTTGTTCCTTTCAATTTTAAAATACCTCAATTTAGAGTATTTTAAAGGATATCCAAACAAGGGGGACAGAAAGAGGAGATTAGTCTCCCCTTCCCTTTCAAACTCTTCTCCTCCCCCTCCTTCCTACTTCCTAATTGCCAAACATACCCTTAATCCTAATCTAATAAATCAGCATTTTCTTGAGCAGGACAAAAGTAAGAGGGGCCCTCTTGTGCAATGATGATGACTTGTAACTCTGAGCTCCAAGGTTCGATCAAATCTATGTTGGGAGAGATATCCACATTTAATGTCCGATACTACTTCGAATGAGATTGCCCTAGCATATGATAGTTGAGAATTCACTAGACCATTCAAGATCTGAAGGCAGATTTCAATTCGTTGAGAATTCAGGATTATGATAAAAGTCCCTATTCAGTAGCTTTCTGGACTCAAAATGAATATGTCATCATGTTTTTACTAAGAAATATTTAACTGACAAAGTGCAACGAGTGGCTTATGCTACATGCTACAAGCTACAATCAAACTTGGAGAATTCAAGAACATCCAAACAATTACCAACTATGCTATTCTTTCATACGTATTGTTTTGGTCCTTGTGGCATTTGGATTGGATTGGATATTAGTAGTCTTCTCCTTTTTTGGTTTTTAAAATTTTGGAAGGAAAGGAATTGCAAGATTTTATGTTAACTCTCCTTAACCTTTTCCTTTTGTTAATTTTAATTATCTCAAATTGGGAGATTTTGAAAGATTCAAACAACGAGAGGAGAAACTATCACTAAACTTCTCCTTCCCTTCCCTTCTCCTTCAAAGTTCAATCCCTTCCCTTCTCCTCCTAGGATTCCTATTTTTTTTTTAAAAAAAAAAAAAAATTGTTTTGATTGAGTTATTTAGTCTTTTGTTTCATTTGTACTAAATGTTAAGCTATAAAAAGTTAATATGAGTAAAATTTCTGTGTTGTAAAATAAGAATGTTGCAGTTCGGAGTGAACAAAGACCTGCCCGGTAGGAATAGGTTAAGACAAATTTATTCTTACACAAAATCATTAACTATATAAACTATTCTTATATTTTCTAACTTCCCCTCTTAAATACATATCCTCTTAAAATCTACAATTTAACCAAATTAGATTAAATTATTTGATGAATAATGACTTATAAATTATAATGAGTAAATTAGACTCCTTTCTCCTTAAATCACACTCTCCTCCCCTCTATTTTGTAACTTATACTCTCTTCCCTTGAAAGATTGAAAAAATCTATAATTTTATCCATTTTATCAAAACTACCTTTATATTTATTATTTATATAGTTAAATATGTATTTGACTAATATAAAAAAAATATTTTTTAAGCTCAAAATAAATAATAATGAAATGATAATTTGGGAAAAATTATTTTTTATAATAAATTGTAATTATTTAAAAAGTTAATTATACTATTAAGGACATTTTAGTCAAACAAGGGTTAAATTATAAGTTTTTCAATCTTTCAAGGGAGGGTAGTGTAAGTTTTCAAAATAGATGAGAGGAGAGTGTAATTTAAGGATCTCTCAAAGTAGGAGAGTGTAATTAACTCTTATAATAATTGTAACTAATGTGGATTTAATTTGATAATTGATAATTATACTGATAAATGTCATTGAAAGAGATTATAATTGTAACATTCATAATTGAAAACAAAAGAAGATACATAAAATTAGAAAAAAAATAGATTGTAAATTGAAATAATCATATATAAATGTCTAATGGAAAGATGGAAATACCAGTTAAAATATTAGTGTTTAACATACTAAACTATTTAAATCATGATAAAAACACTGGAATTTATCTTTTCTTGTCAATCATCATAGAAGTTCAGAATTGATTAACTTGGAATTAAAGTTTGTTTGGTTTTAGTCCTCTATAAGATATTATAGAAGTATAAACTATAAAGGGTCATATTATTAATGATCATGAAATGGTTTTAATTACTTCATGCTTTTTGGGTAGAGATTAGATCAGCTTTGCATTTTAGTATGAAGTTTACTATGTAACTAGAATTTGATTATAATACATTTAGTGCAATACTTATTTATGAGGATATGTAGGTAAGGGTCCAGAACTCTAGATGGAGATTGTTCAAAATGTTCTGAAAATTTGGAGTGTACCATCCGTCTTAGGGTTTTAGGCCTAGTTGATGTTTAAGCAAATTGTTCTATTGATCGAGTTCGAGAGTTTTAGTTAAAAATTTTAATATTATTCTCATAATGAATAAACAAAAAAAAAAGAGGATTAAGAATAGAATTAGATATTATAAATTATGTAAACTATCTTAAACTTTCAATTTAAAAGAGTTTGAAAATTGAGGTATTGGATGGTTTGAAATGGTTTTCAAATAATTCTAAACCATCTCACCCCTCGTTTCTCATTTAAACATACAAATCAAGATTTTATAAACCCTAGCCATTCTATTTTGTCGCACACCACTCTCAAACTATCCTTCCACCCAAACTCTTAAATTAAATTGAGAATAATATGATTTAAAATTTAATTCAATATAATTTAATTTCTCTATAGAATTGATAATGTTAAGTTAACTACACATATATGTTTTTCTATTTTTCTCCCTAAAAGTATATGACCGGTTCATGCATAATTTATATGAAGTCGAAAAATTAATATTCATAAAAAATGAGGCATTTATTATTTATTCTTAATTATTGAATTGAATATAACGCACGCAGCCCACCCAAGTGCTCAGCATCAGCAAGAAGATTATACAAGTCTCATGAGTGATGAGTGATTTTATTTGCTATTTGGGTACAAAATTTCATAGTATAGAGTATTCTGTTCGGGGGAAAGATCTCCAATTTTGAAACTCCGATCTTTGTTACTACAAAATCTGTACACAGAAAAGGCAGGTGTGTATATATATACTCTTTTACTTCTTCATTTTATCAAGTCTTAAGGAATTAGTTCTGCGATAGAGAAATATAGGGAGCTTACTTTCTGAAAGATTATGGAATAGGTAGACGTGGCTTTGTCAAACAAATTGGAAAATGTGGTTGCTTAGATGATGCCCGCAAACTGTTTGATAATATGACTCAAAGGAACAGTTTTAGTTGAAACGCAAACTGTTTGGATAAACATATGAAACTTACTTCCTGGAAGATTATGGAATGGGTAGACATGGCTTCGTCAAACAATTGGTTGGTGACCTCTCCTTCCTCGACTCGTCGCCTTTTGAAAAACTTTTGGAATCTTGTGTTAGAGCAAAATCTGGACTTGACACACGTCGCATCCATGCTCGAGTCATTAAGACCCAGTTTTCGTCAGAAATATTCATCCAAAATAGGCTGATTGATGCTTACGGGAAATGCAGTTGTTTAGATGATGCTCTTAAACTGTTTGATCATATGCCCCAAAGGAACACTTTTAGTTGGAATGCAATTTTAAGTGCATTGACAAAGTCTGGTAATCTTGATGAGGCTGCAAGGATCTTTAAGTCAATGCCAGAGCCTGATCAGTGCTCATGGAATGCAATGGTGTCTGGTTTTGCCCAACATGATCGCTTTGATGAAGCATTGAAACTTTTTGTTAACATGCACAGCGAAAATTTTATACTTAATGAGTATTCTTTTGGTAGTGCTCTTAGTGCTTGTTCAGGGTTGGCAGATTTGCATATGGGTGTTCAAATCCATGCTCTAATTTCTAAATCTCAATACTCATTTGATGTTTACATGGGATCTGCTCTTGTTGATATGTACTCAAAATGTGGGGTGGTGGCCAGTGCTCAGAAAGCTTTCGATGGCATGGGAAACCGTAATATAGTTTCATGGAACAGTTTGATTACATGCTATGAGCAAAATGGTCCTGCAGGTGAAGCTCTTCAGGTTTTTGTTAAGATGATGAGCATTGGGATTGAACCAGATGAGATTACTCTAGCCAGTGTTGTCAGTGCTTGTGCAAGCTTGTCAGCTATAAAGGAAGGATTGCAAATTCATGCTCGTGTGATGAAACGGGATAAATTTCGGGAGGACCTTGTGTTAGGTAATGCATTGGTTGATATGTATGCCAAATGCAATCGAATTAAGGAAGCCAGATTGGTTTTTGATAAGATGCCACACAGGAATGTGGTGTCGGAAACCTCCATGGTCAGTGGATATGCAAAGGCTGCAAGTGTAAAAGCTGCTAGATTGATGTTTTCAAAAATGATGGAGAGGAATGTGGTATCTTGGAATGCACTTATTTCAGGGTATACACAAAATGGAGAGAATGAAGAGGCAATCAAACTATTCCTCCTCTTAAAAAGGGAGTCCATATGGCCAACTCATTACACCTTCGGAAATCTACTTAATGCATGTGCTAATCTTGCTGACTTGAAGCTTGGTAGACAGGCTCATACACACATTTTGAAGCATGGATTTCGATTCCAATCTAAAGAAGAGCCAGATATTTTTGTGGGGAACTCTCTCATCGACATGTACATGAAATGTGGACTAGTTGAAGATGGATGCCTAGTTTTTGATCGAATGTTAGAAAGGGATAATGTCTCATGGAATGCCATGATTGTGGGGTATGCACAAAATGGTTATGGAAAAGAGGCTCTTGAAATTTTCAGGAAAATGTTGGTATTTGGAGAAAAACCAGATCATGTTACTATGATAGGAGTTCTATGTGCCTGTAGCCATGCAGGATTGGTTGAAGAAGGGCGTCATTATTTTCACTCAATGAGGACTGAGCATGGTTTAGCACCTTTGAAGGATCATTATACATGCATGGTTGATTTACTTGGTCGGGCGGGTTGTCTCGGCGAAGCGAAAAATTTGATAGAGGCAATGCCGATGGAGCCTGATTCTGTCGTATGGGGATCTTTACTTGCTGCTTGCAAGGTTCATCACAACATTAGATTAGGGAAGTATGTGGCAGAAAAGCTCTTGGACATTGATCCTTTAAATTCAGGACCTTATGTTCTTCTTTCAAACATGTATGCTGAGCTTGGTAGATGGAAAGACGTTGTGAGAGTCCGGAAACTGATGAGACAACGGGGAGTAATTAAGCAGCCTGGTTGCAGTTGGATTGAAATTGAGAGTCGTGTGAACGTTTTTATGGTGAAAGATAATAGGCACCCTCGGAAGAAGGAAATCTATTTAGTATTGAAACTTCTCATGGAACAGATGAAGCGAGCTGGCTATGTGCCAGGAATTGATAATGATGAGACTTTTGAGGAGGAAAGTGACTCTGAGCTAATCTTGCATAATGGAATGGAAATGCTTGTAGATGCTGCAGTAGGATGAAATACGTAAATTATTTGATTATTGCTTACAGAAATCCATAAGAAAGAGATAATTTTCATTCTCTCTATTTCTCTCATAACTCCACCTGAAAATACAGAGAATTACTCTAGAGGCTCTTTATTACTACTGCTGGCTTAAAAGCAGCAATTGAAGATACCTCTACTCAGCCAACTTTGTTGTAGTTAAACTTGCAATATTTTGATATGATGGATCATATTGCCCTGTCGGGTTTTTCTAGAGGTATGTGATCAGGTGATGATTCTCTGTTTTCAAATTGTTGTATTTTGATAATTTGGTATAAACTCACATTTAGTTTTAGTTGTTTTCAGTTGCCAGATGTCTAATTCATACGTACCACCATAGTATAGAGGTATAAGTGAAATTATGCTTACCTCACAAGCCTGGTGGAAAGCTCTTTATTTATAAAATATGATCTTATTTTCACTATGTGCTAACAAAACTGTGAATTGGGTGTAGGGCAACAAGCTTGTATGGAAAAAGAAAAAGATGAGCGAAGGAGGAATCTAGATGGAGTAGAAAGAGACAGTTATGTGAAATGTGAATTAAGTAATCATAGAAAAACATGCATACGGGTACCTTGTTTTCATTAAGTCTAAGTCACAGAAATTTTGGCCATTTCACACTTTTAGGATTGATCAGAAGATTCAGAACTCTATAAATTTGTTTGTACCTATGTTGCATGGATACGGCTATTTTTAAAAAAAATATTTAGGATACGGGTATAGCAATACATACTAAATAGATTAAAAAAAATGTTATAATATATGAGTGAGAGGCATTTGATCTTAATATAATTTAAAAATTATCTTATATGATATTGATGTATATAAAATGATCTTAAAATGATATAAACAATGATTTATATATATATATATATATTTTATAATTGTCTAATCTATAAGGCTAAAAGTTATAATTTTTTAGATATACTAAGAATTTTTTCAATAAGCATTGAAATCAAAAAAAAAAAATCAGAAAAAAAAATTACATCATATATGTTTTAAAGTATTTAAGAGTATCTAACAAGATACAAGTATCCCGTACCGTACCCGTGCTTCATATGTTTGTACCAAAAGATGAACTATATAAACTTTATACCAAAAAATGAACTAGATAAACTTGTTAAATGTACGCTTGGTATAAATGCACGGATGTAAAGTACTGTAGAGTAAAGTATTGAAAGTACTGTAGAGTAAAGTATTGTAAAATAAAGGAAAGTACTATAGAGAAAAGTGAGGAAAGAGATAGAGAGAAAAAGTATGATAAAAAGTATGTTTAATATGTATAAAATATGATGTAAAGTTTTTTTGAGAATCGTAAAACACCATGATTGTACTGTAATGCATTCTTACCAAACGGACCCTTATTAGTCTCTTATATGTATGAGATGAAGGTTGAAACTCTTACCCTATATTATTATTGCTAGTAATAAAAAAGAGGGAAGTCTAGTGCACCAAGCTTCATGTATGAGAAGAATCATATATACATAATCTTATTTTGTAAGAAAAGAGATTAATTTTAAGATTTGAACCTTCATATAACATCAACTTTACCTTTACTTAAAGTTCACGCTCTTTTATTTTTGTTATTTATTTTGTTACTGAAAATTTGTTCAAGTTATAAAGTCCTATTTTATTTGTATGGTACTAAATGTTAAACAATAAAAAATTAATATGAAAGAATAAAAATTCAATGTCATTGAAATAAAAATGTTGCCGTCCATTAGGGGTGAACAAAGACTCGGTTCAATCAGATAGGTTAGGTTAAGTCAAATATAATTTTATTTATAAGTATAAAGGGTCATATTTTTATTTTTGGCCTGATAAAGGGTCATATTATTAAGAATTTGGATCCAGTAAAATATAAGTGTATAAAATGTACAATTCAGACCTTCAGATGAAAATCGAGATTCATATCTGTACTGTAACACCCTCAATGCACTTTATTAAATTTGCAATGATCATGAAATGGTTTTATCTACTTCACGCTCTCTAAAGATCAATTGAGTTCCCATTGCGTATGAAGTTTGCTATTTAACTATATCTTGATTATAGATTTAGTGTAATTACTTCTTATGAGAACCCGTAATTTTCATCCAAGAAAAATTGGACCAACTATAGTAATATTTTGGAAAAAAATTTAGGTAAAATTTTCTACATATATTTAGTTCTTTACTATAAGATTTTTTCAATCATACATTTCATTTACACACTCTCTCTTATAATTGGTCATGTAAAAAGTTATCTTTTATATTTTCTCTCTATTATAATTAATTATTCAAACATATTTTTATCAGGTGTTATTTTATATTGGAGAACCTCATAATAAATATATAAGAAATATTTTATACCACAAGATACTATGTCTCACATCAATGAGAAATGATATGCAAACTATCAGTCTGGCAGTTATAATTATAAGCACATGAGATGGAAGAAAATTATAACGCAAATAAAACTCGAATTTAACCAAAAAAAAAAACTCTTAATAAAAGATATAGTTATCCGAAACATAGATAATCCTATCAAAACCGTTAGAACAAAATTTGAATTTCCAAATCAAAACTCAGCTTAATAAATAAAATGTAGCATCAACATCAAAAGCAAGAATATGAAGCCTTAGAATGAGATTGGGGAAGCAAAGGCAATGAACAGAGATGATATCAACTTTATCAATTGTCTTCAACGGAAGCAAACAGTAAGGATGCATTTGTCCCTCCAAAACCAAAAGAATTTGACATTGCTACTCTTATTGGCAACTCCTTTGAAGTAACCAAAGGCATAAAATCATCATTGAATACAGGATCCGGCTTCGTCAGATTAAGAGTTAAAGGAGCAATACCCTGCAATGAAACACCACAAGAATCACCTTCACCTTAGTAGATTAAGCATACAAGAAGCAACATTATCAAGAATGCTTACACGTTGCAATGCCAAGACTGCAAAAATTGCTTCTACAGCGCCAGCAGCACCTAGCAGGTGACCAATAGCCCCCTGAATTACATGTGTTCAAAGAAAGTCATGGACCTGAGCTTTCGAAGAAAACTAGATAATAAACATTCATACCAATATTTTAAATTATATGCCAATGAGAATGAGAAGTGGCACAGTTGATTAAGGTTCAAGTCCTATGCCAATGTGAGGACCTTATTGGTGGGTGATATGTAAATTCCTCGTAAATCCTCAAAGAGGTTGGGAGTTATTCCCAGACCCTAGTAGGATACCCAATGTTTACCCCTACCTAAACTTTTTATTACCAAAAAAAATATTTAAGAATCTATCCCCATGTATGAGAAAGCTTTTTTTATTACCCAATCATATAAGAAAAGCATATTATTTGTTGGTCAAGTAGCTTGCAATCTCGTACCTTAGTTGAGGAGAAGGCCAAAGCACCTGATGTTGCATGGTCAGAGAATACGGTTTTGATAGCATTGGCTTCTATTGCATCACCTGTATAATGGATTCTGATGAGCAAATTGTGAAAAGCATCAAAATCTAGATAATTATTACAAAATAACCGAAATTCAATATCAAATTCCATTGCAGCATTATACAAGGGTCCAATTAACTTGCCCAAAAGTGTAGATGTAGCATGTGCATTTATGTAATCCACTTCAGAAGAGTGAAGACCTGACTGCAATTCAATAGAATGCTATTTATTAAAATGAATGTACATTACATTCTAGACTATGCCAAGCCACAAACTCAGAATAAAGAACACAGTCAGTAAGAAATGGTAAGATCCTAATCATTATGACCATATTCCAACTAAATACACATCTAAAATGCTCTCTCAAATAAAAAATACAACAACAACAACAATCAAAAGCATAAAAATATCCACTTTTTTTTTTGTTTAAAATATCCACTTTTTAAACAACAGTTCTTTTGTCATCTTATGCAGACAAGAATTGAAAATTTTCCAAATAACATAGCATAAAATGGTATTAATACCTGAACTTAATTTTCTTTAAAAATATTAAAAGAGTATATATCTACTTTCTATGTATGTGGAATATAAAAGATTCATGGGGAAAAGAGAGGGGGAGAAAAACAGGGTGAAATCTCTGGATCGGCAATGTGACCAGAACCCATGTATCCATGGAAAGTTTACTACTCAGCTAACAAAAATATAGAAATATGGATAAGAAGTATAATTTAATATAGGATAGTAAAGGAGACCTGTCTCAAAGCACTTGTCATGGCCAAAATGGCACCTCTCCCATCAGTAGGTGGTTGAGTAATATGATGTGCATCACCTAACCGAAATAATTACAAGGAGAAATCAACACTACTGAAAATCATATCAGGAAGTAATTTCTAAATGTCACGTAACTACCTGACATCCCATAGCCACGAACCTCAGCATAAATTTTTGCTCCTCGGCTTTTTGCATGCTCAAATTCCTTAAGTAGCAACATGCAAATGAAACATTGATCATAATTATGCATAAAATAGAACAGAAACAGATGGGCTAGAGGATACATAAAAATTTCCTTTTAACCAACCTCCATGATCAAGACACCAGAACCTTCACCTATCCTGGATAAGAGGATGACTTTAGATAATGATAAGAAACACTAACAGACAAGTCCCATCCAATAATATGAAGTTAAAAATACATATATGAAACAAATGAAAGAATAGAAACAGCTTTACAATGTATTCATACTTACACAAACCCATCTCGACCACTATCGAAGGGACGTGATGCTTCTTGTGGAGCTGAGTTATATTTTGTAGTCAGAGCCCGAGACCTAAAATTCTTCTCAAATATTAGATTCAGAAGAATAGCAGTGAAGAGGATAGAAAAGGCAGTTGACAGAGCAAACAAGTTAAAACTCATAATTTAGTACTAATCTTACCTGCAAAATCCTGCTATTGATAAGGCGTCAATGCTGGACTCTGTGCCTCCAGCCACCATAACATCTGCATCCCCAAATTGAATCATCCGTACTGCATCTCCAATAGAATGTGCCCCAGTAGCACATGCAGTAACTGAGGCATGATTTGGACCCTAGATCCAGGAAAAAGCAATCATCTCTTCCAACTATCGAGGATTACTAATGATCTGAACCATTGTAACATAGAACTTTACACTAACAGCTCTAAAGTAATAATCAGCTTTGCCCAAAACTCCTAGATTTACACACCTGAAACCCATATTTCATGCTTACATGACCTGATGCCATGTTGATCAATATCCGTGGGATGAAAAATGGACTAAGCCGACGAATACGCTGTATAGGGAGGAAAAAATAATGAATATTGACAATAATTTATTGAGTCACAGAAATTCACTATTGATTTCATATTTCATGTTCTGTGAACCATTCTTAACAAACTGACCTTCTCACAAATCATCTGTGCAGCATCCAAAACATCACTGATACTTCCAATCCCTCCACCAATAGAGGCTCCCTAATATCACATTAAAGAAAGATAAACTAGATTAATGAATAAAAAAGAAATATGAATTTCTATTACCAATATTCAAACATTGCTTACCGTTCTTTCCTTCTGTTCCTGTTCAGTGGGAAACCAATTGGAATCTTTAAGAGCTTCATCAGCAGCACATAGTGCATAGGCTATAAACCTTGCAATTGATCTATGCTCCTAAGATAAAAAGGACCAATACTACAATGACATCAATAAGCACAATAGAGATTCAGGTCCAGACCCGGCATGTATCAGCAAAAGCAAGGCAAATATCACATGGAATAAGGGCAAAACGGAGCTGAAGAAACCTCGTGACTTGAAAACAATATTCATCTAATTTCTTTTAGCACTGCAGATTACTTTTCAAGTTAAGAATGGAACCTTCTCTCTCCAACATTAAGAGAACACAACCATGAGGCCCAATAGATCTTATAAATTCATCAAAAATAAAATGACTTCTTTTTAGCAGAAGAAATATCAGTAATGTTTAAATCATATCTTAAGAAGAATATATTATTGTGGTTTATATTCTAGCAAGTTCAGTTTAGGATGTGGGATATTAAATTAAGTAATCCTATATGCTAAACATCAAGCGGTTGTGATAAAATGTAATGTGACACTCATTCATTAATATAGCTGAATGTGTATGCAAGCCAGTCTCTGCATGCATATATGAGAATGGTTGTGATTCATTTCTGAACATATTCTTTTAACTATAGTTAAACTAGAAACTAGTTGCTCTTGTATGAAGTTCAAATAAAAAAGAAGATAGCCCAATAACTAGAAGTAGAGGGAGATGGGAGACCAAAGAAAACAATAAAAGAAACTATTATGATGGATTTAACTATAAACAACCTAACTATAGAAATGAGCCAAGATAGAATACAGTGGCGTTGCTTGATCCATATACCTGACGCCACCTAGTGGGAAAATGCTTTGTTTGTTATTGTTGTTGTTATAGTTAAACCAGTGGCTCCAAATTTGTAGAAATACTCAATTGTGAATTGTGCTTGATCCGATAGATGTCATATGAGAATTATGCATAGCCTTTAAATAAGTTGGTCAAAACAATTCAAAATCCATCAAAATGTACTATAACCAACTAAGTATCATGCATGCTACGTCAATTGAATATGATAAACACTAGAAAACCAAGCCTAGCTATCCACTCACCTTCGAATTGAGCCATATTTCCTCATTGAATTCACCTGGGTTGGTTCCAGTTGGCACCATTGCAGCAACTTTGGATGTCAACTGATCAAATGTAATCAACTGGGTCTCTCTACTGAAACCATTCATTTTGAGATCCTCTAAACACAATGACCTTATCCCACAGTTCCCATCAACTAGGTGCTTCCATGTTGTTTCTACTCCACAACCAAGAGGAGTCACCATGCCCAAACCTTAAAAGTCATGAAATTTTAGCATTGAATATTAAAGTGAACAAGAATGAATGAGCAAGCAAAGGAGGGTGCACAAGAAAAGAAGAGATGGGGCAAGAAAACTGTAGAATTAAAAGTGCGCCATCAAATCAACAACTCCCAGTTTCCAAAACCCAAATCTAACACTGAAACTTGAGCTATCAAATATAAACAAATTTGGATGACCCATAACAAATCACAACGTTCTGTGTGAGTCAGGTGTCTTAGGAATTCTTAAATTAATTAAGAAAACAATAACAGGCTGATAGAAATAAACTATAGATAATAAGAGACAAAGACATACCAGTAACGACTACTCTTCGTGAAGAAACAACAGGAGGAGGGGCAAAAGCTCTACCACCACCAGAAGGTAAAGAAAAGTATCTACAAAACCGGAGGCCAGAAGGCATGAAAGATCTACGTAAAATGCGCAATGCCATGTTCAACCAACCCTACTTAATTGAAGCTGATCCTTTACTAGGCTATATAACTTGGACTCAACGCTGAGCTAACAGTCTGAGAGAAGGAGGTCCACAACTTCATTGGGATGCAACGTGCTCTACCGGCGGCTAAGGACGACGACCACGGCTGGGGACGACGGCCGACGACTAAGGACGACGAGGAACGGCGGTGGAGGACGAAGGAGTGGCTTGAGGGAGAGAGTGGACGTGACCTTCGAAGGGAATGGGGTTCCAAATTGGACTTCCACTTTTGCCCCCAAGCTTAAATGACGTCGTTTAAGGCTCTGTTTTTCTCTTTCTAAACATATACTATGTCTCATCTTTCATCGGATTGATTATTGAACTAAAAAAATTTGGGTGATCGGTTCAACTAATTCGACTGTCATGAATATATTAAATATTTTTAACATTAATAATATATTTTACAATTATATGTATAAAAAAATAAAATAAGTTTAAATAATGAACTCATATTATCAACAAAAATCTAAAACTCCAAATTCTCAAATCAACAATAAAATCCATATAAAAACAAACTCAATTATAGCCAATAAGCAAGAAGATTGGTTTAAATTTGTTTTTTTAATCAAATGAATGGTATATTATATATATATTAAGTTTGATTCTTAATATTTTTGGGTTTAAAAAGTGTCTATCAGGCCTTTAAAAATCGACATTTATATCCAAAATAAAAAAAATGTTGAAAATATGCCTTATTAATTGATATTTTTTGTATTGAGTCAACTCTACATCACTTAATTTTATCTGCGTTTGGTCGGGTCAACCCAACTCAACCGATTGTTCAGGCTTGTTGGTTAAATTAGACCGAATACTTAAACAATTATCAGTCCAATCCAATACGATTGTCTAGACTTGCATAATGCATAGCTTGGAGATGCTACAATGGGATGAATGGAGAATTCTGAATTTTTGTCTTGTGGATTTGGGGACTTGGATTGATACCCATTATTATTTTACACTTGATCAAAAAATCAAACCGAATTTGTAAATTATTTGATTATTGCTTATGGAAATCCATGATTAGGAAGATCCAGTTTGGTTACCAGGACAACTAGCACAGACAGGTTTTTTTTTTTTCTGTTCTTTTTTCTATTGTGGAATATTGAGGTATGTGATTAGATAATAATTATCTGTTTTCAAATTGTTTTATTTTGATCATTTGGTATAAACTCACATTCCTCTCAAGTCTCAAGCTTGGTGACAAGCTCTTCCTATATTTCATACACACCAAAATCTTATTTTCTTTGTTTGTTGAGAACAAAACTGGTGAAATGGGGGATTTAGCTCGAATTTGGTGGAATTTGTAATTTACTATTTTACACGTTAGTCTGTACGAGGGTTAATGTTAAAAAAAATTATTGTTTTATACTTTAACCTGCATATAAAAGGTGTAAAATAATGAACAAGTTTGTATGAAAAAAGAAAAGATGAGTCAAGGAGAAAAGATAAAGATCAAAATGAAACTTTTAAAAGATAAAGGATCAATATAAAATTAGTAGAAAAGATAAAGATCAAAATAAAACTTTTAAAAGATAAATGATCAATATAAAATTAGTAAAAAAGATAAAGATCAAAATAAATATTTAGCCTAAAATAAAATTATAAATGAGATAAATTATTCTAGATTTAAGTTCATCCTTTGTAAAAGCAATATTGATTTGACCAATGAAGAAAATCCTTATCAAAATTATGAATATGAAAGAAATTTTTATAATACAAAAATAGATCCAACAACTAAAAAAGTTCACAAACTCCTCGTAACATAACTCAATTATAAATATGACAGATCATCACTATTCACACTCATCAATTCCCAAAAGGGACGTAATTTTCAATCTTTGTGAAAGTTTTAGTAATTATGGGAGGGATAAAAGTTTGTTATTACTATTGAATGTCGGTATATCTTTTTAATTATGTAGTGTAATTTATTAATATTAATAGAAACTGACATTAATAAGGACTCACTTTCAATAAATTAAGGAACCAATTGTTTAAAAGAATGTACTGAAGTTGAAGTTCAGTACTGTCATACTACTCAACATTTTCTCTCATGGGAATACTGACTTTTCAGTATAATTTTTTATTCATAATATTATTTGTTAATATTAATAAAAAATTGTATTAATAAGGACTCACCATAAATAAATAAAATTATTCAATTTTTAGTACTCTCATAATATTTAACATATTTAATGAAAGGAAATAAATGGAGCCGCCTCTATTATTATTACAAAGGCAAGAATCATTTGGCATTTACCAATGTTTTGCGTTTAAAAACACTTAGTTGAAAATTAATATGTTGATTGAAATGGTAGAAACTATTTTTTAAAACTAAAATTTTAAATTTTAGTTTTGTATATGAAAATTTTTAATTAAAATAGTTTTATTTATGTTATGAGACTTCATTTAAGCTCGAATCAAATTAGGCAAAATTCAATAAACTAAATAATGGTAGTTTAAAAAAAAGCAAAAAAGAAATGAGGGGTTAGTCCAAGTGGTAAACGGCTTAGTATCACTTAAACAAAGTCTTATATTCGAGACCTTATGAATGCAGCAATATCACCTATCATAGTGTTGGCCCACACAAAAATAAAAGGAAAGAGAAAGAGAGACCCACAAAAAATTTTAATGTTGTTCAGTGCTTCAAGACCTACTACCACGGCCTTCGGGGCAAATTTTACAAATTGTAATTTTTGAACAGAAAAATTACAAACCCTCCTCGATAAATACAATTTTTAAACGAAAAAATTTGACAAAGTCCTCTTTCACTGACACAGCAATCCAAACTCCAATACACCGATTGACTATAGACTAATAGTATGTATATGTAAAATTAGGAGGTTGGATTTTTCTTTCTACATACACATACTATTAGTCCAAATTAATCGAGATAGTACCTAAAAAATAAGGGAGGCAAAAAAAAGAAGAAAAGCTACACAATCTTCATGTCAAAGCTTGAAATTAAGAAGAATAGAAGTTATAGAACATTAAACATAATTTTGACATTGAAAAAGTGGTTTCTCTTGATGGAGTTATAAGGAGAGTAGGTGCACAGTATACATGTGTTGCAAAAGGAGAGGATAAGCTTGAAGTTGAAGCTCAATTACCATAGTGACATATAAAAAGCCATATAACACAACAAAGTTAAATTAATTAAACACGTGCCTCAAGCCTCAAGTCAATAATGAGAATAATCAATTTGAATACCGTCTAGAGGGATAAAAATTCAATAGTACCGTACTATTGAACTTCAATGTATTCTTTCAATTATGTAGTGCCATTTGTTAATATTAAAGATAAAAATTAGATTTACTCGTATGATTATATATATCATATGAATGACTCTTAAAATCATATCTTATTGTATCTTAAAAATGAAATTTAGATTTAATTCCTCGTATTGATCTTCTAGTGAGTAATTATATTTTTTTCCTCCAATTACAGGACTGAATATCAATACAATTTTTGAAAGAAAAAAAATATATCTATAAATCGTATCTTGAGTTCGGCAGAATGCCATTATATATTCCGAATTCAATACTTTTGCCGTACGACAAAATATATATTGCATATTTTTTTACGCTTGGTACAAATGCACAGTGTAAAGTACTGTAAAGAAAGTACTGTAGAATAAAAGAAAGTACTGTAGAGAAAAGTGAGGAGAGAGATAGAGAGAAAAATTAGGAGAAAGAAAAAGTATGATAAAAAGTGTATTTGGTATGTATAACATATGATGTAAAGTTTTTTTGAGAATCGTGAAACACCAAGTTTTTTTAGTATGTATAAAATATGAGGGTTAATGTTAAAAAAAAATTATTGTTTTATACTTTAACCAGCATATAAAACGTGTAAAATAGTGAACATTTGTATGAAAAAAGAAAAGATGAGCGAAGGAGAAAAGATAAAGATCAAAATGAAATTTTTAAAAGATAAAGGATCAATATAAAATTAATAAAAATAAATAAATATTAAAACGAATAAACAATAACAACAATTAAAGCCTTTTTTTACTAGGTAGGATCGGTTATATGGATCAAGCGACGCCAATATATTATGTCTTTGCACATTTTTATGGTTAAGTTATTTATAGCTAGATCCCTTTTAATCGTTTCTCCTATTGTTTTCTTTGGTCTTCCTCTACCTCTAGTTATTAGGTTATCTTCTATTTGGTCAACTCTACGTACCGGAGCCTCTTCCGGCCGCCTTTGTACATGGCTAAATATCAAAATGAATATTTAGACTAAAATGAAATTATAAATGAGATAAATTATTCTAGATTTAAGTTCATCCCTTTGTAAACGCAATCTTGATTCGACCAATGAAAAAAAAATTCTTATCAAAATTATGAATATGAAGGAAATTTTTTTCGAGACAGATTCAATGATTGAAAAAGCTCACAAGCTCTCCATAACATTATCCAATTATAAATATGACTTTTCTCTCTCCTCTTTGGTCTCCACTTTTGAGTGCATTTATTGTGTTCAATTGCTCAATGTCCATAGTCGGTGACCGAAATTCGTGTAAGTACCTACAAACAAGTCAATTTTCAGGTATGCCGGAAATCTTTCAATTCTTAACCAAGTTAAATAAATAAATGGTGAAAAGAAAAATTATATATAATACAAATTGAGATGGAAACTCCTGAATCAATTAAAACACATGTCTCAAGGGTTAGGATCAACTTGTGCCGCCCAAAGATTTTTACTAAGAACTTCATGATGCCACCACACGTAAAACTTATCTAATTATAGTGAACAATGATTATAGCTTTAATTTTTGAAAAAAAAATACTAAACCATAAAGTCATTGACTACTAGCAATAAGATGATATTAAATTTTGGTTTTATTTCGCCTGATTTTTGAGACTTGTCACTCAATTATGATGAGAAAATATTTTAATGAGATAATTAAATTCACAAAATTTTAAACTTGAGACATTATTTAAATGATATCGAACTAATTACTTATCATTTGGATAATGCCTCGTTGATATTAAATTTTGGTTTGTTTCTACTTTCTATTAGTCTTATCAAGTACTATAATATTTTTTTACTATAAATAGAAGAAAAAAGACACAGTTAAGTGGGAATGAAGTCAAATAAGTACTTAAAACTTAAAAGTTTGAGGACATATACAAAAGAAGTAAGATATAATATTCTTTAAACTGAAGTCTCTTCTTACACATAGATTTTCAAAGATTGCAGCATACCAAACAAAGTTGTGGCTGATATAGAGGAGTATTTTAAAAATTTAATCATATGAAAATAAATATTTTCCAAATATTTTTTATCAAAAAAAAACTTCACATTAAAATTATTTCAATATCACTTTAAAGTTAATCCAATCATAAAATAGACATGATTTATGCTAAAAACAAAATTCATCAATAAAAAAAATACCAACATCAATTTTGACACATTATAATTCAATATCAATATATAAAATAAAATTTGAATATTATATAACCGACTATAGTTAAATTTAATAATAATAATATATAAAATACAATTTATTTGTTGAATAGTTGAAATTGGATAAAACTACTTGCAAACTTACGGTTTAGGCCAATTTTGATTATTTTTTTATAATAAATTACACACTTATCTCCTTTCATGTTTGATAAAATTATATTTGGTATCTTTTCCCAAAAAAAAATTCACTCAACATTTATGGGATAAGATTATTTTTAACTTTGGTTAAGAATCTTGTAAAATAGTCACAAAAATATAAAAATTGAACCAAATAATTTTTTTATACTCTCATAAATGTAATTTCCAAAACTAAAATTCTCAAACAAAAAAAATCAATCTGTGTAACAAATCTACTTGAAATCTTCTAAACTTTCAAATTCTTCTCTAGAATTTAGAGGAAATTAAAGATAAAAACTCACTTTCTAGATCTAGGTGTGACTAAGGAATTGCCATATATGATTGTTAAGTCACGTTTGGGCCAAGTTAGTAAAGAATTATAAAAATACGTTAGATAAACCATTGTAATTTATTCTTAATTTCAGGAGGCGACAAGTTGTGGCCAAAATGATTAATAATATAAAGTACATATGGCAAATGTGAACAAATAATCCTCACAACCCATTTTCTTAAGAAACAACCTTTTTTTCTCACAATTGGGTGTTTCCATCATTTGGATTTCTACACGCCATTACTATCTACAATCACTTCTCATAATGCACTGACTAAGTTTTTACAACTTATCTTTATTTTACCCAAATTGATCCCTTATATTGTCATCAAGTTTTATATTGGTTTTTTATGTTTTAAAAAGTTTAAATTGGTACTTTATGTTTGCAAGAAGTTCCAAATTGGTCCTTTCGTCCATTTCCGTCCATTTCTTAAGTTAAGTGCTAACGTGTCCATTTAAGCTGACGTGTCATGCCACGTTATTGCCACATCAGTGCCACGTCATCACATATGATAGTAGATGATGATATAGCGATGACATGGCATGACACGTCGACTTAGATGGATACGTAGGGGAGATGATATGTCCATGTCAGCACGCCACGTTAGCACTTAACTTAAGAAATTGATCGACGGAAGTGGACGGAAGGACAAATTTGAAACTTCTTGCAAACATAAAGGACGAATTTAAACTTTTTGAAACATAAAGGACCAATATGAAACTTGGTGACAACATAAGGGACCAATTTGGGTTTTTGACCTATTTTATACATAAAATAATATGTAAAACAGTAATTTATTTTATGTATTACCTTGCTATTGCCTATTGATATATTCTAAAAAAATCAAGAAAAATCCTCAAATACTTGTCTCTAAATTAAAATATAATTTTTCTTTTTATTTTCACTATCTTTCTCAGTCAATTTTGAAAATCCAATTATCTTATGAACTTATCCTTGTAAATATCAAATCTGTTGGTATTGTAAAAAGTAAGGTATGTTTGATAGGAGAAATGTTGGATATAATCCTCAAAACAGCATACCAAACACACCCTTAAGTGAAGGACCTATAGCAAAAAAATTAGTCACTGTAATAACCTTGGTTTAGACCAAAAAATAACAATTATATATTAATTACTTTTAAATTTGCATGCAATGAATGAATAAAGTTGTGGGAAACCTATGAGTTTTGAAAGGCAAAAACGGCTTAAATTACCATCATGGATTAGCTACGCCTGCTTTGCCTATAATACAAGAAATTAATAATGATAATCAAAGAAGGAAAACCACAATTATGTTGGTTAATTAAAGTTTGCTTCCTCTTAATACTTATCCTCTCTTATTCACCACTATCATTACTTGCTTTCTTTTTTTGTCTAGATCAGAGTATCTACCGTCGAGTACAGTGACTAATTCCCTTGCTAAATTGTAGACACCTCGAAGGGTGGGACAGCTGGTCGATTTTAAAGCTGCTCCATACTCAAAGCAAGAATCAAACCCTGACACTTGATTAAAAATGAATGAGTCCCTTCCACTCAAAACACCTCTGGTTATCATTGCTTGCTTTCTATATTAAAGTAAAGATAAGTGAAATTTCAAGCCTCTCGGGTCCTATTGGTTCGGCAGACTATAATTTTTTTTAAGAAAAAATAAATAGATTTGAAGATAGCATGTCCCTATTAATATATATAATTTTATTTCCAGAAAATTGTAAAGAATCCCTTAAAATTTTGGCTCATTTAAAAATCGACCCTTAAATGTTTAATTTCAAAAATAAGGTGCCCAAAACTACTTTCAATTTTTGACAAAAACTTAGCTTCCATCTATTTTTCTTTTAAAAAGAGTGAAGATAGCAACAAAATTTTGAAACAGCAAGGATACTTTAAAGAAATCCCTTAAATTTTAAATCATTTAAAAATATATCATTAAATGCTTAATTTCGGAAATATAAAGTACAATTTTGTTTTTTTTTTGGAAATTAGGTAGGTCCACAAATTTTTAATTTTTAAGAAAAACTTCTATCTAATGTTTTCAACAGAAAAAAAAATAAAGATATAAAATTATTTTCAAATAAAAGGAACTAATGCATGGGAGGTGGAACATTTTGAAAGTCTAATTTGACAAAAGTTAACAACATCAGTAAAAACTTGAATGAAAGGATTTATTTCCTAAAAATAACAAATTCAGGGATCTAATTTACAAAAATTAAAATTTTCAGGATCAATTTCCAAATTACTCAAATTTTAGGGGCTTCTTAGGTTTTTTTTTTCCTTTTAATTAAGGTGGTATAGTCGTAACATAAACTTTTACATAGTCAGAAATATGAAATACCTATAAAGTATAAACATAATTTTGTTGAAGTTAATTATATTTTGATAATAAAATTATAAAATTAACTTAAATCCCATGGCCGACTTTCTCATGATGGTACTCCACGTACCGCCGCCTTTAATCCAGCAAGTGCCATCATTTCTTTTGAATCATCTTACCTCTTTTCACACAAACCTACAAAAAGTTGCATTTTTTAAACATTTTATAAAAAATATTTTACTCATGACATAAAATTTTCTTAATATATAGAAGTATTTTCATGCACAATAATGCTCAAATTGATTGAAGTTTTGAGATTTTATAACAGAAAATGATTTTAAAAAATAGACTCACAGATAAGAATCCATCTTTCAGAATTAGGATTTTTTTTTTTTATCTCTCCATCATAGAAAAAATGTATCATTTCTCAAATATAAACTATTAATATACAAATTAAAGCCAAGTTAAACTTTCCCTTTTCATATTCAACACTCAAATTTGAAACTTTACCCTTTATATATATTCTTTGGTTAACTTTTAAATTTGATTAATAAATTTTCACCATATATATATATATATACACACACACACATACCACACAAACTAGAATCTGAAAACAAAAAAGAAAGGATGGGATTGGAAGGTGAAAGCATGAAGCTTCCACCTGGATTTCACTTCTCTCCAACAGATGAAGAACTCATCCTTCACTTCCTTTTTCCCAAATCTTCTCTTCTTCCTTTTCACCCCAATATCATCCCTCACCTTGATCTCTCTCTTTTCCACCCTTCTCAACTCCATGGTATATATATATATACACATTCTGCAATTATATATATATATATATGAGTAAGCTACTATTTTGGTTCCTTGAAGAGTTACTCGCTGACACTTTAGTTACTGAAAGATTGTGATTATACAAACTGGTCCTCGAAAGAATTAAACAAACACATTAGTCCCTTTGTCACTGAATGTATCTTTCAGGGATCAATTTGTATAGCGTGTAAATCCTTCGGAGATTAATTTGTTTTAGTCAATAGGTGAGTAGTTGAGGAGATCTTACTCAGCCTCCCAATCCAACACGCATCATTCATAAAAGGTCTACATATGCAATTAACCAGTCAGGTCATCACACATATAGGTTAACGGTGTCTCCAAAAAATTGACGGAGAAACTAATGTGTCTAATGTTTGGATCTTTCAAGAAATAGTTTGTATACTGATAATCTTTTAAGGGCTACAATGTCAGCGAGTGAATCTTTCAAGAGTACCAAAATGGCAATTTAGTCTATATATATATACATATATATATATATGCTTTTCTTCTCTTTTTTTGTTTCACTTTAATTTGTCTCATTTTATTATTCAAAATAATTATGATGACAGAGAAGGCATTGTCAAGTGGAAATGAATTGTATTTCTTCACGAGATTGAAGCAAAAGAGAGAGACAGAAAGTGGGTTTTGGAAGGAAATTGGTGTGACTGAACCAATAGTCTCAGCTAATTATAATTCTGCAGGCAACATTAATAATAATGTTGGCTTCAAGAAATATCTAGTTTTCACCATTAATGGATCAAACCAAGAAGCTCATGAAACCAATTGGCTAATGCAGGAGTATCATCTTTTGTCCTCTTTTCATTCAACAACACCAAGACCTGCAGTAAGTAATTCATAATTCATTATTCATTCATACAAAAAAAAGTGTTTTTTTTTTCTCACAAAAAAAAGTGCTTTTTTCTGTTTAAAAGTAGTTATTTTGAAATTTCGAAGTGTTTGGACAAGTTCTTTTTGGAGTGAGAATTACTTTTGAGTAGTAACAGAACAAATTTAATATTTTAGAATAAAAATATCGTTAGTAAACTTTTATATTTATCATTATATTCTTATTTAATTGTTTAAAACCCTTTTCATTCATTTATTTAAATAACACTAATAAATATTTAATTAATAAAATAATAATTATAAATAATGAATTTTCATGAATTAAAATTAATAATTTATTTAACTAATAATTTATTAATTAAATAAATTATTTAATATTTAATATTTATTCGTGTTAATAAAAATTAACAAAATAAATATTTATACCAATATATTTATTGAATATATAACACTCTAAAATATATATATGTTCTTTATTTATAATTTTCCTGTCAAAATCAATTTTTATATAAATTTCTTTTATGTCTGATAAGTTGTTTAATGATTTATTGTGTGGTAATTAATTTGTGCAATAAAGGAATGTGAAAGACAGAGTAAATGGGTTTTATGCCGAGTGTATGAAAGGAAGAGAGATTTTGAAGAAGAAGATGATGGTGCAAGCACAGAGCTTTCATGGGTAGATGAAGTTTTTATGTCTTTGTTAGATGATGATGTTGAACAAATTAGCTTTCTCAATTAGATTTATATATATAGTATGGGTAAACATATAAACTACATGTAGATCATCCACTTATACACTTTACTATGTTACCTTTAATTTCCAGCTATATGAATCTCATAATTTGCTTTCTTTTCTTTTTTTTTTTATTACCCTCCAAAGAATAATTTTTTTTTTATAGTAATATTTTTTTAATAACTTTTTAAACATCAAGAAGTAATATTTCTTTAATAACATTTTAGAGGTCTAGTTTTTTTAGGGTTGTCCAAAACTCTTACAAGTCCATTGTGTTATATGGGTGTAGAATGGACCGGACTAAAAATCTAACACTAAAATGAATCAATTTTTTCTTAGTTCAATTCCTTCTATTTTAAGAGCCAGGTTACACCCATGACCCATTTCAACCACCATATATTAAAATATGTATGTATACTAAAAAAACATTTTATTTAATGATATTTCGAGAAGTAACAAGAGGTTAGAATATGGGGAAGACGATTCTGAATGGAAGTTTGAAAAGAAGGAATTTGACAATAAAGTGAGATCAGAGTCTACATAGTTCACTTTAGGTATGTGTTTTCAGATTGTGAAGAACGAGGGATGAGAAACTATGCAACGTATACAATTGTGTGCACTAGTTGGCAGGTAATGAAATGGATCCAAGAAGACTTACGACCCGTTTGGTTGATGGATTTATTTTGAAGGAATGGAAATAAAATTGGGAATGAGAATGATATAGTTATGTTTGGTATAGGATAAAATGGAGGGGGAAAGAAAAGAGATTAGAGTAAAATGACCAAAATGCACTTTTGAATAAAAAATTCATTAGAATTAAAAAAATCTCATTTTTTAAATAAATTTAATATTTTATAATGATATTATTTATTTTTAAGAAAAAATATTTTATTAGAATTTAATTATATATTTTTTAATATTTCCAAGTTTAGGTAAAAGGAAAAGGGAACATGGTGGCAATTTTGTCAAAATAAAAAAGTAAACCTTGGAGAGTTTTTTTTTTAAAAACCCTTAGTTATAGTTCAGAGAGTGAAAACTATCAATTAAACCTGGGTTTTTGTTGTCAAACCCATTTCTCTCCCTCTAAAATCTAAACCGAACAAGCCATTAGAGCCTTTTCTTATATAGACATTGAAGATGAGATTTGTCATACAAGTTAAGCGAGAAAGTCGAAAGCGGATCATAATATTCTTGAAATGCCATTTAAATTCTAAGAAAATTCAAAAATTGAAAACTTATTGAGGTTAAAGTGTATGTTATTTACCTTAATAATAAAGGATGTTGCCAAGAAAGAGATATGATTATATGAAGACCAAATGAAATTAAGACTTAACACACTTATTTTTGCCTCCAACTATAATGTTCCCCTACTCTTTAAAAAAAAATCAAATGACCCCTTAATCAATTAGTGTTATAACAATAAGAGTCATGTCAATTAAATTTGGAATTTTTAATTGCTCAAAATTACTGAAATTTCATGCCTCTTTTCTCCACTCTCTTATCTTTGACAAGATGGTACTTTTATATAACAAATTTGTAGAAATGTGGGTTCAGCTTTGCTGGATAGAACCCACCCAAAATCATAATTGAATAATAAATAATAAATATTATTAATTAATTGTTAATAATTATAATATTTAATTAATTAATTAATAATTAATTAAATTAGTTACTAGGATAATGTGAGATAATGGTGGGATTCACTATCTCATCGACTGAGGTGTTTTGTGGTGAATATATATCAACTGATGAGTTAGTTGAAGATTAACGTTATTATTTCATTCTACAAAATTGAGAGTGCTCTTTTACGATAGTTCCAAGAGAGAAAGTGTGTGAGAACTTGTGAGTTCCTCCCGACTAATCTTCTTCACTCTTCTTCAATGTATTTGTTGTGTAAATATAGATTTGTGTTCGTAATTCGTGACCGAGTCTCCGCGTGACACTTGGATTTGGATTCAGATTCGACAGTGAGTATGCTGAAAATCCATAAAAAATAATTGAGTAAAACACTGTTTTGGTCCTCCACAAATGTCTCTTTTGTCAATTTGGTCCCCCGCAGATCGGTGTTATCAATTTGGTCCTTTCGTTAATTAACTTGATGACATGTCAAGTTAAGTTGTGACTCAACAATTTTTTTATCTAACTAGGCATAAATTAATTTAGAGTAATTTTTTTATTTAAAAAAATCTTTTAAATTAAAAAAAAGTAAAAAAAAAACCTTTGACATACTTCTTTTTAACTCAAAGAAGTATATTTGTGGCCTAGCTATGTCAAAGTTTGTTTTTTACTCTTTTTTTTAAATTTAAAAGGTTTTTTAAATAAAAAATAAATTACTCTAAATTAATTTATGCCTAGTCAGATAAAAAAATTGCTGAGTCACAATTTAACTTAACATGTCATTAAGTTAATTAGCAGAAGGACCAAATTGCTAACAGTTTGATCTTTGAGGACCAAATTGATAACACCGATCTGTGGGAGATCAAATTGACAAAGAAAACATATGTGGAGGACCAAAAGAGTATTTTATTCAAAAATAATTAGTAATGAAATTGTAATTGGCCTATGATGTGAGTTAAGCAATGTACGACTTGTGGAAGGAAATAAGATTTACTTGAAGGAGAAAAGATATTTTTATTATGTGTATGGGAATAGTATAATAATTTTATCTTATTAGGTTAAATTGTTATAATATGTGTAGGCTAACTCAACTTAATACATCAATGTAGAGTTGATCCAATTGATAAATACGATTTAGTATCGTTTAAGCAAACTTTTGAATTTGAGGTCTTATGAATGCAATCATTTTTGTTGAAAGACTCTTCCATCTTAACTAAATGCGCGATTCGAGTCGAGTTCGAATTGGTCGATACAATAAATCCAACACCGAGAGTGAATAAAAACAATACAACTCAACTTAATACAAAAATGGCCAAGTATCTAACATGGGCTTCAATTAAATTAAATTAAATTTGATTTGATTACAAGTTCCTTAAAAAGAGTGGAGGTTCAAGCTCTAGAGAAGGTTGGAAAGGAATTATAATTGTGATCATATATATTTTTTATTAAAGTATCAACTAGAGAGCGAATGAATAATTCTTTAAGTATTTTGTAATATATTAACAAATGAGGTTTATAATTAAAAGAATAAGTCATCTTTACCAAAATAAAAATAATGATAAACTTCTAATCAAATTTAACAGGTATATTCATACTAACTTTTATATAAAAAGAAAATAAAATTCTTTAGAATATTATATTCAACCTGATTAGTTTAAATTAATGCACGTTTCCATTTTTGGTTATCCCAAAGCCAATTGTTGAATGACTAGTGACGTGGCACCCTAATCCACAACGCCTTTGCATTTTCGTAAGACGCACCAGCTAACATCGAAAAAATATATATTTTTTCATTTTCTAACGATTTATCACTATTAATTTAAACTCAAGTAAAAATATATACTTAATTATAATAAAAGAGTCTTTTATATAAAATTATTATATTTATAAAATCTCGAATAAAAAATTATCAAATCATTTATTACCTATAGAATTAGATTAGCCTCGTATGGAAAATCAATTTATATGATAATAGTTCCCAAAATTTTTTTTATATGATAATAAACGACAAATTTCAATTTATTGCCACTACAAAGAAAAGAGTGACAATGCAAAATCTGTCTTTCTCTTCGCACAAATACCCTCTCGCCACGCCATTATCGTTTTCATCCCCTTCTTCTTCTTCACTCCTCTCTCCAATCCCATCTCCATTTTCATCTTCTCTTTGAAATCATCGATCAAATCTGGTGTAGCGTCTGTGTGTCTCCATGGCTTTCTGCATGAGGAAATCCAACACCATCCTCACACTTCTCAAATCCAAGATTCACCTCGCTTCTTCCGCCACCACCTCTCGCCTTCATAATCCGAACAACTCCTTCCCGCTAAATTTCTCGAGCCCCAATGCAATCGCAACAACAAGTATTCTATCTTCCCGCCGATTTGAGTCCACAATAGCGCAACAGCAGTTAAACTCCGTTAACGACGCCGATGACAACCACCACCAGGTACTACTTTCTCACCATCGGATATTCAATCTCTGGTTTTGATTTTCACATCCTCATCAATTTCATTTGATTTGATTCAAAAAGAAGAAGAAATTGTTGTTTCGTAATCGTAATTTAATGTGGGCTTTATGGGCCCTAAACAAACCCAGGTCCAAGCCCACAAAAAAGTGCTCGGTGTTTAACAACCCTAATGTTGATGTCTTTATAAATAGATCAATTCCTCAGACCTCACCATAGCCGTCCTTCGTTAATCGTTCTTGTTCTTCTGTGTCGTATACTCATGTCTGTGTAGTTTAGTTGGGTCATCCTTTTTTTTTTTTTTTTTCAGTTCTTGTTGAGATATTTGAATGATGAAGATGCCCAAAGCAAGTTCAGCTTCTTGATTGGATCTCAAAGATGAAACCAAGGTCCAGTCAATAATATTTACAAACTTGCGATATACAATTTGCCAGTGTCACTCGCCTGAATTTGACTTCTGATCTTTCAGGCCCTTTTATCATTGGCACATCTCTTGTTTCCTCCCTCTCTTATTTCAATTATATATGTTTCAGTGTATTAGTAATGATTCCATATTGACTTGCTGTTTTGGTTGAGCAAACGCACTCTGTCCCGAAACCGTGTTTTTTCACGAATGTTTTGAGGCAATTTCTTCGTTTGCAATAGTATTGGAGTTGCTTTAACTATGGTTTTAGTAGCTTCAGTCCAGCATACTCGCCTATGTGGTCTTTTTTCATGGGTGGCCACATTTGGCACATTGTTGGAGTACATATTATTATAAACTGAGGATATGCAGATACCTATCAATAATGGATGGACTATTTGTGTAAAACCCAATAAAGCTTACTGAAGAATTGATCATTGCAAGGATTCTTTTCATTCCAACAGAACAATACAAATGAAATTAAGTGCTGATCCTTTGTGTGTATAAGGAGTTAAAAACTTAAAAAAGATCCTTCTATTAAAAAAAAATTTAAAAGACCCTAAATTCTAAGGAAAAATAAGAGGTAGAACAATGAAAAGAAGAAAAAACCCAAATTTTTTGTGATGTTTAGTAATACACATGAAGTCTATTTTCTACATAAAAACCCCTTTATAGGCTGAAGGTGGTTACAAATACATCACTTCCTTTGGCATTCTTCGCTGAAACCAACACGCAGTGCAATATTGAATTAAATTGTAACGAGGTATGAAGCCAGGTTCCTTCTGATACATGTTTACACACTGAATGAATATGGCAGGTGATAGATTTTCCAGGAGGCACAGTGAAATTCACCCCTGAACTGAGGTTTATTTCAGAATCGTCTGAGGAGAGAATACCCTGCTACCGGGTCCTTGATGATAATGGACAACCTATTTTTGGCACTACTTTTGCAAAGGTCTTCGCAACCTTGACTTACAATGCCATTTTCTTTGCTGGAGAATAGAGTGAATTCTATTTCTAGGGATATGAATGAAATGAAACTGATGGATATCAATAATGTTAGGTCAGCGAAGAGGTTGCATTGAAGATGTATAGTGACATGGTTACCCTTCAAATTATGGACACTATCTTCTATGAAGTACAAAGGCAAGGTAGAATATCCTTTTATGTGACAACAACAGGGGAAGAGGCTATCAATATTGCATCAGCTGCAGCACTTAGCATGGATGACCTTATCTTCCCTCAGGTTACTAGAAAATAATACACTCGTATCTTCATTTTCAACTGGAATGCTTCCTAAACTCTTATTAGTTGACTAGTTTAAGGTTGGAATTAATACTGGGATAATTCTGATTACATGCAGTATAGAGAACCAGGAGTACTGTTATGGCGAGGATTCACTCTGCAAGAATTTGCAAACCAGTGTTTTTCTAATAAATATGATAATGGGAAAGGAAGGCAGATGCCAGCCCATTATGGGTCAAATAAACTCAATTACATTACAGTAGCATCCACAGTTGCGTAAGTATTAAAAGATTCTCTACTTAGAACTTTTTGCATGGTATTTTTTATTTGTTCTTTGCATCACACCGATTGGATGTTACACCGATGTCCAGTTCACAAATTCCCCATGCTGTTGGAGCTGCATATGCCTTAAAGATGGACAAAAAAGATGCATGTGCTGTCACTTATTTTGGTGATGGTGGCTCAAGTGAGGTAATTATATAAGTTCTATTTGGTAGTAGACTGGAAACACATGTATCCCTTTTTCTACAATGAAACACTATCTTTTGATCCTCAATTACCTAAGGTAATTGTTTTTGCACTTTTAATATAGTTATAATGTTCTAACGTATTGCTTATTATCAGGGAGATTTCCATGCTGCTTTAAATTTTGCAGCTGTCACAGAGTCCCCTGTTATCTTCATTTGTCGAAACAATGGATGGGCTATCAGCACTCCTACTTCAGATCAGTTTAGAAGTAATTTCCTTTTCCCCTTTTAGATTTTTTCTTTTGTTCTGGTCTTTCACTGTCATATTGTCTAAACCTGTTCATGCATAGGTGATGGAGTTGTTGTGAAGGGGCGAGCGTATGGAGTCCGTAGTATTCGAGTAGATGGCAATGATGCCTTGGCCATGTATAGTGCTGTCCAAGCTGCACGTGAAATGGCAGTTAGTGAACACAGACCAGTTCTAATTGAGGTAAAATGAAACCATTACAATTAAGCAATTGGTGAAGTATTTGCTTAGTTTGTAGGATGGCCTAGATTTCAAAGATTTGTGTTGCTGATGCTGTTACAGGCAGACTTATGTAATGTGTGGTTTTTGCCTTTCAGGCCTTAACATATAGATTGGGACACCACTCCACATCAGATGATTCCACCAAATATCGTTGTGCCAATGAGATGGAGCAGTGGAGATTAGCACGAGATCCTGTGTCTAGGTTTAGAAAGTGGATTGAATGGAATGGTTGGTGGAATGATGAGGCTGAATCAGAACTTAGGAAGAATACGAGACAGAAGGTAAAACTTCTATCCCAGAAAACCTGTCCATCTTGTTGATACTTGGGCCCCGTTTGGAGGAATTGGGGATGTAATCTTGGATGTAATCCAATATTTCCTCCAACGTTCTTTATACTAAACATATCTTATTTTTTGCAATATGATGAAATTATGTTTTTGCCATTATTTTTATTCCATTATCACTTTTAATATAATGATAAAATAGTCATTTTACCCACCTTTATTTCAATCACATCACAGTCACTCTAACATTCTTGGAACCAAATGAGGTTTGCTTGAAAGTAAGAAACTTCCTACTACATTCACCTCATATAAAGCATATTACTAGTGCTTTGTCCGACAAGCATGCTTCTGGCTGGGTTTTTTTTTTTTTTTTTGCATATATTCCGTTTTTTGTATGCTTGCATTGCCTATCCTAAGCCCGGATTAAAGAATGGTATATCTTAATTTCTAACTCTAGATTCTCCTTCCACAGGTACTGCATGCAATTCAGGTGGCAGAGAAGTTAGATAAGCCTCCACTCGCAGACATATTCAGTGATGTTTATGATGTCCCTCCATCCAACCTCCGCAAACAGGAACAATGGCTGAAAGAGACTATAAGTAGACATCCACAAGATTACCCATCAAATTTGTCTGTCTAATGTTAACTTAAAATATACTTGTTTCAATGACATTAATTACATCTTTCAATAGAAACTCGTCTTTAAACTTATATTGTTAACTGTTGATAGACAAAATTTCTTGTGTACATTACATGTAGGTTTGAACTTTGAAGTCAGTGATAGAAGTTAAGCAGAGGCCCCTTTTAAAGAGTTATATCCTCAAGCCATACCAATACTGCATTAAACTAATTCTATTTGTCTGGCTAGCAGAATAAAATCCTTTTCATGAGGACATTCAATCGCAATTTCTTTTTTTTCTCATGTAACCACCAAAAGTAACTGTCAATAAAGTATGAACATCATGTGATAGTTGCTATTAGTTGAAAAGTATTTTTTATGAATAGTTTAAAAAACTTGTATTAATTAATGCTCTTGATTGTAAAATTGTTAAAATGTGTTATTAATATTATTAAATAGATAACTGAGTATTAATATTTATTATTATTATTATTATTAAACAAATAAATATAAAAATGTGAAGTAGTTTATTAATTTAATAAAATGTTAAATAAATTATTTTTTTAATTAATAAAATTTTGTTAATAAAATGTTAATTTTAATCTTAAATAGAACATTTACGAAGAAAATTGAATATACCTTTGTTTAATGAAAATTAAATTAAATAATTTTCAACTAACTTCGATATGTCTTGAGACAAATTTTACACACTAGACATGTTTAGTTTACATAGATTTATATTATCAAGTATGATTGACGAGTATTATTATATATTAAAATTGTATATTTTTAAAGAGGAGTGTGGTTGAGTAAAAATGATTTATCTATTTAAGTCTTAACCATATGTTTGAAGCTTGATTTTTATTTTTGGATATGGAGCAATTTTAAATTCTCATATTACTCTTTAAAATGCCTATAAGTCAGTGAAGCGATTAGTCACTCTATTTAATGATAGATAGCCTAATAATTGATATGTACAAAAAAATTGTAGATTTTCATTACTCAGACTAAAAATTAAAAAGAAAACTAAAGTAAACACTTGTTCATTCACTCAAAATGAAATATATGAAATTCATACATAATTTTATGAAGTTAAGTAGAAGAGACAAATGTGGCAAAGTAAAGTTTGAATTTCTATCGGAAGAATTACTTACATTTAGTGTTCGAGAGTGGTTCAACCAAAATTGCCTTCAATAAGATAATACCGGTAAAAAAATTTAAAAAAAATCTATAAATAAAATGGTAAATTTAAACGCAAAACAAATCTCCTATACACATATTCCTTGAGTGGTATGTGTATCTATGTTTCATAAGTCAACTCCCAATCCCAAAAAAGCAAATGTAAGAAGTACTCTCACAAATTCGAGTCAATCAATAACAACAAGCGGATATAACGAAGAATAATATGATTTAAAAATAATATATTTTTATGTATAATTTTAAATTAAGTTAATTCTATAATCGTCTCAGCCCACAATGCAGCAATAGATTTTCGTTGCCGTATATTCAGGTGAGCGATTCGCAACGAAATTTAGTGTATGCCACCTGATATTATTTTTCTCTCTCTTTCTCTATCAAGTTGGCATTTTATAAATAACAAGTACATAGATTTATGTCTAAATTTTCATGAATCCTCAAAATAGATTTTTTTTCTCTACAACATACGCCGTACATATTCACAACCACCAAAACCAAATTCTTCTTTGCATCACAAACTCTATTCCTTTCCAATTCTTCTTCTTCTTCTTCTTCCCTTTCATCATCATCCCTTTGTAATGATGTTGATATTGCTTCTTTGATTTGACACACATGAAGGAATCCTCAACTGGGTGGCATATACGAGGAATTAACTAGTAAAGCTTGGTTGGTGAAAAGGAAAAAAAGGGCAAAAATGGGGGATAAAATAAACGATACAGATGACAATATAGTGTGCTATGCACCAACAATGATAACCACAAATGGTATATGGCAAGGAGATAACCCTCTGGACTATTCTCTCCCTCTCTTCATCTTACAATTAACTCTTGTCGTCGTCGCCACTAGAATCTTCGTCTTCATCCTCAAGCCCTTTCGTCAACCTCGTGTCATTTCTGAAATCTTGGTAAGTTCAACATAAATAAAAATGGAATTGCATAAACCATAAACTAAAACCATATTATATATATATATATATATATACTAAAATCTTAGTTTGCTCCCTCAAATATGTCAATTCTTTCAATTTAGTCCTCACATACATAAGCTCATTTCCTCAATTTGATCACCTGACATGTTCTCACTTTGGTATCTCATAAAAGAAATTATTTTCAATTTGATCTCTCTGTTTAAGTATGTGAAGTCTGTTAAAATAATCCATTAATTATTTAACTAGCCGCCAAAAGAAGAACAGAATTGAGAATGCAAATATTAGAAGAACCAAATTAAAAACATGAATATGTAATGTACTTCATGTGTTTTGAATTGATTTCACAGGGAGGAGTAATATTGGGCCCTTCAGTACTGGGACGAAACAAAGCCTTCGCAGATGCAATCTTCCCCTTAAGAAGCGTAATGGTAATCGAGACAATGGCAAACGTCGGCCTCCTCTACTTCCTCTTCCTCGTCGGCGTCGAAATGGACCTCAAGGTCATCAAACGCGTCGGCAAGAAAGCCATAGCCACCGCCGTCGCCGGTATGGTCCTCCCTTTCGCCATCGGCGCCGCCTTCTCCTACCTCCTCCACCGCCAGACCGAAGCCGACGTCAACCACGGCACCTACATCCTCTTCCTCGGCGTCGCCCTCTCCGTCACCGCCTTCCCCGTCCTCGCCCGCATCCTCGCCGAGCTCAAATTGATCAACACCGAGCTCGGCCGAATCGCGCTTTCCTCCGCCCTAATCAACGACGTGTGCGCTTGGATCCTCCTAGCCCTCGCCATCGCGCTAGCCGAGAACGAGCAGGCCTCGTTGGCTTCTCTTTGGGTCGTCCTCTCGAGCATCGCGTTCGTAGGGTTCTGCGTTTTCGCGGTGAGGCCCGCCGTTTCGTGGATCATACGGAGGACTCCCGAGGGCGAAACGTTCAGCGACTTCTACATCTGTTTGATCCTCGCGGGGGTTATGATTTCGGGCTTCATCACGGACGCGATTGGGACCCATTCGGTTTTCGGGGCCTTTGTGTTTGGGCTGGCGATTCCGAATGGGCCGCTTGGGGTGACGCTGGTGGAGAAGCTCGAGGACTTCGTGTCTGGGCTTTTGCTCCCTTTGTTCTTTGCCATTAGTGGGCTGAAGACCAATTTGGGGGCCATTCAAGGGACGTCCACGTGGGCCGTTCTAATGTTGGTTATATTTCTGGCATGTATTGGGAAAATTGTGGGCACTATGATTGTGGCTTTCTTTTATCAGATGACAGTACGTGAAGCTGCGGCTCTCGGCTTGCTCATGAATACTAAAGGCCTCGTGGAAATCATTGTGCTTAATGTGGGAAAAGACCAAAAGGTACATACATGCAGGTTTTAGAAGCATAGATAAAATACTATTTAGTCCATAAATTGTTGGTCAAATTACTATTTAGTCCTCGAATTTATCAAAAATACTATTTAGTCCCTGAAATTTGTAACTATGTCAACTATTTAGTCACCGAATTTGTAACTATGTAAACTATTTAGTCCCCAGACTTGACAAAAATACTATTTAATTCCTGAATTTGCAATTCTGTCAACTAATTAGTCTCTTAACTGTTACCCGTTAGAGTTGTTGCAAATTCGAAGATTAAATAGTATTTTTACCAACTTTGAGGATTAAATAGTTGACATAGTTACAAATTCGGGGATTAAATAGTATTTTTGTTAAATTCGAGGATTAAATAGTTGACATAGTTACAAATTTCGGGAACTAAATAGTATTTTTGATAAATTTAGAGATTAAATAATAGTTTAACCAACAATTCAGAGACTAACTTAATTACAAGCCCTTCCCTTATTCTTTATCTTATTATTGGACATTGGTGTTAAACTGTTAATGGACTAGCATATAACATATATACATACCATACATGCAGGTATTGGACGACGAATCATTTGCAATCATGGTATTAATAACCATAATCATGACAGCAATCATCGTCCCACTGGTCTCCATCATCTACCGACCTTCTAGAAGATTCGTCTCCTACAAGAGAAGAACCATCCAGATGTCCAAACGGGACGCCGAGTTTCGAGTCCTCGTATGCATCCACACCCCACGAAACGTCCCCACCATCATCAACCTTCTGGAAGCTTCCAACCCCACGAAGAAATCCCCCATCTGCATCTACGTCCTCCACCTCGTGGAGCTCACGGGCCGCACGTCCGCCATGCTCATCGTGCACGACACGAGGAAGCCCGACTGCCCGGCCCTGAATCGGACCCAGGCCCAATCCGACCACATCATCAATGCCTTCGAGAACTACGAGCAGCACGCGGGCTGCGTGTCCGTACACCCGCTGACCGCGATCTCCCCGTACTCTACCATGCACGAGGATATATGCCACCTGGCGGAGGACAAGCGCGTGGCGTTCATTATCGTGCCTTTTCACAAGCAACAAACCGTGGATGGAGGTATGGAAGCTACTAATATGGCGTACAGAACTATTAACCAGAACGTTCTCGCTAATGGACCTTGCTCTGTTGGAATCTTGGTGGATAGAGGATTGAATGGGTCCAATAGATTAGCAGCTAACCAGGTCAGTTAATTCATAACTTACTTATGTAATTTGAGATGCAATGCAATTTTCCACATATCACAATCCTATCGGTCGAAATTGTGTTGCATGGTAGACTAAGCCTTGTTTCAATTTATGTATATATCTAAATTTGATTTGTTTTGAAGTGCTCGCACCACGTGGCGATGTTGTTCTTCGGAGGTCCAGACGACAGAGAAGCATTGTCGTATGCATGGAGGATGTCGGAGCACCCAGGGATAAGCCTGACGGTGATGCGGTTCGTTCCCGGGGACGAAGTAGGCGAACCGGTGAGCCAAACCCTAAACCCGACGCTGGAAGCCCAGACCACAACGACGTCGTCCACGATCACCGTAGAAACAGACAGGGACAGAGAGAGGCAGTTGGATCTGAGCTTCATGCACGAGTTCAGGATGCGAAGCGCGAGCGACGACGCTATAGTTTACTTGGAGAAAGTGGTGAATAACGGGGAGGAGACGGTGGCGGCGATAAGATCCATGGACGATATTCACGATCTGTTCATAGTGGGGAGAGGGCAGGGGATGATAACGCCGTTAACGGCGGGGTTGACGGACTGGAGCGAGTGTCCCGAGTTGGGCGCCATCGGGGATTTGTTGGCTTCGTCGGATTTTGCTGCTACGGCGTCGGTTTTGGTGGTGCAGCAATATGTCGGGAGTGGAACGGCGTCGTTTGGGGAGTCGTTGGCCACGCCGGATCACGTGGTGAATGCTACGAATGAAGAGTATTTTCAGAATATGAGTCATATTTCGACGGTGCAACAGTCGCAGCCCCCGCCGCCGCCGCAGCCTAGGGTACAACAAAGTGTGTTCAATACGCAACGATTGTGATTAATTAATATGCTCTAGTCGAGAATTAATCTTTTGTAAATTTATATGACGAAGAAGACCGGAATCTAATGTTAAACAACACTGAAAAGTATAGGAGAAAGAAATACAAGTAGTGAATCCCACATAAAAATAGGACCCATATGTAAGACTCACCCTCTTATCTATCTTTTTTCTTACTTTTCAGTGTTAGGAGTGTGAATTAGGGGTATCAAATTGGAGAAGAAATTAAGCCTTTCAAGGTATTTAATTTCTTTGGGTCAGCTGTCATATCCTTTGAAGTGTTTACAAGTCAATAAGGAGATTCATTACTGTGCTCAACGGTAAATACCTGAAATAGACCAAAAAGTGTTTTTTTTTTAAATTCTTAATTCTTCATAGATTTTTTTTACATGTATGCTCTGTGGCTTAGCCACTGAGATTAATTTGTTGCCTCCAAGTCATTTAGATTTGATACACATGTAATTTTAATTTTTCTTGAAAGTATTTGATATATGTACAGTTTCTTTATTTGTTTTTCTCTCTCCCTGAACGTGAATGAATTTAACTTTTAATTCTAACTAAATATTTTATTCTGATTTTATTGGTTCATTAATAATTTTGATACACGTAGGAGAGATAATGAATCCATTCAACACGCCACGTCAGCTATCTAGTATACATAGGAGAGATAATGAGTTCATTCAATATGCCACATCAGCTATCTGGTATATATAGGAGAGATAATGAGTCCACCTCAACATGCCACATCCGTACTTAACAGAAGAAATAAACGGACTTGGACAAAGAACCAATATAAAACTTTTAGAAAACATAAATGACAAATATAAAAATTTTGAAAGATAAAGGACCAATTTAAAATTTATGTAAAAGACAAAAGGACGAAAATGAAGTTTTAGCCTTAAATATTAAGATGAACTAGTAATTGGGGTATTTTTTATTCCGTTCAAAATCGAGCCCATCTCCTAGTCCGTTTAATGTGGAGCCTTTTCTCGATGATTGCTCAATGCCCATATATAAGTAATCAAAATGCAAAAGCAAAGGCAGAGTACCTTGAACTTCTACGGCAATCTCTTATGATCTTCCTTTATTTATTTTTTTTAATTTTCCACGCGTATCCTTCTTTTGGAGGCAATCTTATGTGAACTAGTGGAGGTCCTATAACGGAGTAGAATTCTCTCAGCAGAGATTTTTTCATATGCAAGTCTCGAACCGAGACTTTGCTTAAAGGAAATAGAGTACCTACTACTCTAACCAAACTCCTTGGTTCATCTTCCTTTAATTTAATATTCCTAAAATGCTCTCATAGTTTCTCCATGCAATTCTAAAAATAGAATTCCATAAAAAAAATTTAAAAAAAGAAAACCAAGTCCTAATTTACTTACAATTTCATGCTTGTGTTAGTGTAAAAAAAAGTTAAAATGCACATCACCCCCTGAGTTTTGGGGCAGGGGCACATACACCCCCTGAGTTTTAAAATGTTGCACATAGACCCTCTGAGTTTTCACTTTGGGGCAGAGACACCCCTTTTATTAGGGTTCCGTGAAAATTAGACGTTAAGTGCCACGTCAGCAAACATTTGTGAAGGCACATAGATCCCCTGAGTTTTCACTTTAGGGGCACATACACCTCCTGAGTTTTCACTTTGGGGCAGAGACATCCCTCACATATGCTTGCTGACGTGGCACTTAACGCCTAGTTTTCACGGAACCCTAACAGAAGGGGTGTATTTGCCCCAAAGTAAAAACTCAGGGGGTCTATGTGCAACGTTTTAAAACTCAGGGGGTCTATGTGCCCCTGACCTAAAACTCAGGGGGTGTATGTGCATTTTAGCCTAAAAAAAATAGAATTCCAAAAAAAAAAGTAAGTCTGATGAAGTGTTTTGTTGGGGATTGACAGATAAAATTTGGATCGAGTCACGTTCAATTGAGAATATTGTCCATAAGAAATATTACGCAACTCCTCTATGATTTAGGAAATGGCACTCTTTAGGATTAAATAAACATTTCTTGTTGTTGCACAACGAGATTACAAAACAACAAAAAACAGAGAACTCAAAAACAAAAATACAATTAGAAAGAACCCAAAACTAGTAGCTTATTTCCACAAAAACAATCCATCAATATCTGCGTCTCGTCAATTTACAACTGTGTTTCCCATCTCGTAATCAGTTATGTGCGTGAGCTCACGTTATACTTAATCCATTTATCCCTATATCACATCTTATAATATATACTCTTGGGCCTTTATTGTTCTAGACAATATATATAGGAGAGTTTGTGTCCTTAATTATTCTTAATTTGATCACTATACATAGGTTGTACAAATTTATTTGTAAACATGATCTGCTTTCCGTTCTTGTGCAAATGTCATCTTGAGCATTTGAGAGAAATATTATAGTAAGGATTATTATAGAAACGAAATCAAAATCAGAAATCCCATATTTTAATGTGTGGAAGCTACAAATTCAACTTGATGGACTATAAAACTTAGAAGATATATGTTTGAATATTGACGAGAATCATAAATTAATTAAATGGCATCATCCACATACATTAATCTACAGTGATATTATTATATGTTAGGTATTCATAGGATCTTTGAACATTCCAAAGGCAGACAAAAAAGTGTTCAAACTTCAAACATCAAGTTTCTTCACATTATTATTATTATTATTATTATTATTATTATTATTATTATAGGTGGCTATATCTTTCCGTCATTAATTTGTTCTTTGCTCTCTATCTTCTCGTCCTTCAACTTACCTACTCTTTGGGCAACATTTATCAACTTAATTTAATTTTCTTGTCTCTTTTTTTTTTAAAAAAAGAAATAAAGGCACCTTTTTAAAAAAAAAAAAGATTGGCAAATTTGTTTGTATTTTTCTCTTATTTTGAGGTCAGGGGAACATAATTATAAATTAAAATAGCTCTTGTTGATTAGTACTTCTAAAATCCAGATTAAGAAATCATTAATAAATGAGTTTTTGTTATACATAATTCATGCTATTTTATTTTATTTAAAGTAGTTGCAATGGAGACAATAAAATTAATTAGTTGGATGGCCTCGACAGTAAAATTACTAGTTATCACTTATCAGCTTGTTTTGGTAAATATTTTGATCAAGATAAAAAATTAATTAGTTGACGAATAATTATAGGAATGCAAATTTTCCGTTTAAATAATATGAATTCTTTTTTCAACATATAATCGAAAGAAAAACTATTTTTTTAAAAGAAATCAAATATAATTTATAATTTATTGAAACAAAGGGCACTACATGATTGGAGGGATGCACTAAAGTTAAGTAATACGGTAATACTGAACTTTTATCCAAAGAGATTCAGTAGTACGGTGATACTGAACTTCAATACATCACTTCAATCGGTTGGTTCTTAATCGATTCAAGATATGTCCTTATTAACGTGAATTTTTATTAATATTAACAAATGGCACTACATGATTAGAGAGATGTACTGAAGTTCAGTAGTACGATAGTACTGAACTTTTATCCCTAAAAATAATCAAGAACATTCTATTTTATAGTTGTAATTAACATTAATACTCAAGTCATATAGTAATGATAGATTCAAACTTCAAACTTGAACAAGATGAACATTTACTTTATCTTTTGGTGGGTCAGTCTGAGTAGACTGATGTAGAAATACAGTAAGGTTGGGACCATTCCTACAATTATTCATTTATTCTTTATTATGAAAAATATTTAAGGGCCTATACATTACATTATTTATATAGTGATCAATTCATTCAATTGTTCAATTTTTAATATCGACCAGTCATTAATAATATTAATCTATTTAATATTTTTTTATTTATTATATGAGTCATTTAACCTAAAAAATAAAAAAAATAAATTAATATTATTAATCAATATATAAATAAAATGATACAAATCATACCTACTAAAAAAATCCATATATTATTACTCATTGCCATCTTTTCTTCTATCACTACAATCATCATAAACCATGTTTGGTCATCTCTACCTTTCTCTTCTTTCACTTGCAATTTTTTTTTTGATTTTTTTAGTCCATAAATGTTGAAAATATCAAATTTTATCTAAGAAATATTTTACTTGTTTTAATTTAGTTTCTAAATTATGAAAATACTAAATTTAATCTCTTAAAATACTTTGTACCACAATTTTATCATTGTTAGGAAAAGCAAAAATACAAAAAGACAATGACAAAATTACAGCACAAAGTATCTTTCTCAGGATTAAATTTAATACTTTTATGATTTATGCGCTAAATTAAGGCAAATGGAATCTTTTAATGACCAAATTTGATATTTCAAGATTTAAGTACTAAATTGAAATAAATAAAATCTTTTATGGATCAAAACAACAATTTTCTCTTTTTTTTCCATCAAAGACTGCACTTTAACACATACTTTATCTCTCTTGTCTGTAGCCTCAGAAAAAAAAAAAACTTATCATACTTTCAACCCTCTCTCCTCTGTTTTGCAGCCAAAACAGAGAGAAAAAAAAAAAGAGAAAAGGTTTATAACTTTTTGAAACTATCTTTATGGCAACTAGTGCCTAAAAAAATATGCCTCTCTTGTATTATTCACAAATAAAGCCTCAAACTTTAGCCTCTCAAACATCATAAATATTCAGAAACAACTTTATTTTTTTTTTGTCACTTTGAAGCTGCTCATCACATTATAACACTATAACACAAACAAAAACACTTCCTTTCTTCTTCTTCTTCTTCTTCTTCAATTTTCTTCCATGAAAGAATCTCAAATCACCATTACTACTCCTCCTATATTCAGATGCCCCATAAGTCTAGACCTTTTTCAAGACCCAGTGACTCTATGCACAGGCCAAACCTATGACAGATCAAGCATAGAGAAATGGCTTTCTTTAGGTAATCTCACTTGTCCTGTCACAATGCAGAAGCTTCATGATTTATCCATTATTCCCAATCACACTCTTCGCCATTTGATTCATCAATGGCTTCTTCAGATTCACCAATTTGACCCATTTTCTGCTTCCTTGTCTTCTCTCAAACACACCCTTCAGTCCAATGAATCCACCTTGCACAACAAGCTTCAAGCTCTTGAAGAAATCAATGCCTTGTCTGATGAATATTGTTTCTTCAACAAATCTTGTTTCCTTCAATTGGGTTTCTTACCACTTCTCTTGGAACAAGTTCTTGATTCTCAAAACCCCATAAGTTTTACAGAATTAGCACTTTCTTGTGTTGTTAAATTGCTTCCCCTTGGGTTTTTACACCCTTTGGATATACTCAAGGAAGAATCTAGATTTCAAAAATTCCTGCTTTTATTTGAAAAGGGTACTATTTCTATAAAGACCAGTCTTTGTCATGTCATAGATTCATCATCATCATCATCATCATCATCAGAAGAGGTATGTTCAAAGCTTGGAAGCTCTCAGAAACTAGTCAATGAAATCCTTCTTCTTCTTCATCACCAAAACTGTGAGGCTTCTGCAATTAAAGCCATATCAGCATTATGTTCTTGTGAATCAAACATGGAGAATTTGGTAAGAGCAGGAGCCATAGAGGAGATCATAATGAAGATTTCAGGTTCAGAAAGAAGAAAAGATGAGAACTTGGGTGTATTGGGAATGTCAATAGTGGAGAAACTTGTGGGGTTAAATAGTGGGAAAGAGGGATTAGTGAAAAGCCCAAGAAGTATAAAGGGTTTGGTGAAGATGGTTTTTAGTTTCAAGGCATGTGATAATAGTAGTGAAGAGTGTAGTGAGATTGCTGTTGGGTTACTTTTGAGAATGTGTGAAGAAGAGGAGGATGAGAATGGAAGAGAAGAAGCCATTGATGGTGGAATTGTGACTCAGCTTTTGTTGCTTCTGCAAAGCCAATGTAGCAACACAACAAAAGCAAAGGCAAGAAAGCTGCTCAAGTTGATAACATCAAAGTGGGTCTAACTGAGGAATCAAAGCACAAGATTGTGATGTATTTCGGAATAAAATAAGGAGAAAAAAAAAAACTTCAGTACTGTTTTTATATCTTTGCCATAAGATTCTTCGATCATAAATCAATATGTGTATGGTTTATAAAACTTATTTCTCTCATGATTGGTTGCGTGCTTTATTTTGATTGGAAAAACTCGATAATAAAGATATAAAGAATTGTATATAAGTTTAGTCGTAAAAGATGGATGTTGGATGCCTTTGTGGATGTAGGGTTTTGTACTCTTGATATTGCTGAGCTTTATAATTTGTTCCCAAATTATACTATACTTCATAAACTGTAAAGTGGTTGATATAAAATGTATCCTTTTCTTTTCTAATTAAGTACATGTAAATCTATTTGGTCCCTTAAAGGAAAATTAAATTAATTATAAAAGTATTGTATCATTCAGTCAAAAAAAAGAAAGAAAGAAAAGTAATGGATCATAATTAAGATGTCATTAGAGACAGTATCATCACTCAAATAAATGTAAATTAAGTTAATTATAAAAGTAAATAAAATGCTAATGTATTATAATTAAAATTTTATGTCTGCTTACATGATTGTTCAATTTAATTTACTTATTTTTAATAAAAAGTTTTATTATATAAAAATTCTTCCTGTTTTTATGAATTTTGTATCAAATATTAGTATTTCTATAAATCAGTAATTATGGAAGAGAACATTAGAAATATCAGCACATATTGAGTCGGTAATTGTCAACATGATCTTTTGGAGATAGTTTGAAATTTTCAAACACATCCCGAATCATTTATCTGTGACAGATTAATTAATTGAGATGTGTACATATATCACTTGATAGCAAAACTTCCAGAAGAAAAAAAAAATATATATATATATATAATAGTGGGTAAATTTTATAATGGATAATGGTATGAGAAAAATGGATATTACAAATATAGCATATTGGACTATTCATTATTTATATACTTATTGTAATTATATAACATATAAATTAATAATATATCTCAAATTTTAATACATGTTACTTTTAACATAAATGGTAACTAAACATGTATACTATACTATTTATATAACTGATAAACTTAAACTAAATTTGATAAATCATCAAAGAAAATGAGAAAATGACACCATTATGAGACAAGAATAGGGTCACTTTCTTGACCATTGGTACAATGCTCTAATATAAAAATGAATTGTGAAGGAAAAAAAATTGATTGCTCAGACAAAAATGAGAGAGCCCACCTTCATGATACTTAATACGTGCTTTCCTTTCCTTTCCTTTTTCTTTTCTTTTTTCTTTGATACAAAATTGAATATAAGAACCAGATTAATCATTTGTAAATAACTATAATCTAATAATTTATGAGTTATCCAAAAGTTAAATGTTGATTCGGTTAAATTATCTAAAAGCAGGATGTTTTGTGCATTGATATATGTGTTCATTTCCATGGCATCTCTCAAATATTAATTCCATTGTTGTGAGTTGCATTTCAAATGAGAAAAGAAAGCAAAGAGGGTCACATCCCATCATAAAAGTCTCGTGAAACTCATTATGAGTCTTTTTTATTTTAGGTGAAACCAAACTGAATAGTTTGAATGATCAGATTCCTTCCCTTTCTTCTTGGACTTCTATTCTCATTTTGGTTTTGTAGTCAAAAAGGTGAAGCACATGTTTCTGACCAAACCCCATATGATTGTACTATTCAACAAAAGTGCCCACTATTTTATATGAGTAGCAAAAGGGAGAAGAAAAAGAGAAAGGAGGAAATACAGTTATACAACAACAATGGAAGCCTTTGTTAATTGATCATACCGATTCGATAAAGTTTTATGCTAATTGTCTATTATCTAACACAACCCTCCTCCTTTATTTGGGCTATGAAAGTTAAACTTAGCACATGCAAGGTAAAATAGACCTATCTAACAATGAACAATATATCACAGATGGATTCTGTTAAAAAATAATGCCTGACAAAAGTCCTATAGTTTAGGAATCAATATTTTTGCCGAAAAAGTAAATACACCTATCTAACATTAACAGCGCGAAGCCTTTGTCCATGATTCATATTCATAAAGATTTGATAAAATTTTACGTTGGCAATCCCCCTTTTATTATTATCCGGGCTATGAAAGTTAAACTTAGCACTTGCAAGGTTAAATAGACCTATATAACAATGAACAATATATCACAGATGGATTCTGTTAAAAAAATAATGCCTGATAGACATGTGTATCTTTACATGATTGGCTTTGTGTATATATATTTCAGTATACTAATTCTACCCAAAAAATCTCTCACAAATAACATAGTGCTATGATAGTGTGATGAAGTGCCGCAGAGAACTAATCAAACTTGGTGGCCAGTGCTTACTGTCTCTAACATAAGAGAGATCTGTAAAATGAGGATCAAGCAAAGTTGCAATAGTGAACTGGTTTTCAGCCAGCAAAGGAGCATGCTTATCTGCATACAGTGCTGCAGCAAGAGCAGCATGCACTTCTGGTATGGAAAAAAGAAACCGAAAAAATGAAAAATAAGTGAGTATAGTATTAGAACAAGGTGGAAAATTTCCTTCTTCAACATGCATGATCCAAGATTGCAAAGGCTATGAATGAAGACATATATATATACCTGGATAGCCTTTTAGAGATATTGAAACATCTTCCATTTCTGCAATAGCTTCTTCTCTGTCACCAACCTCGTACAGGGCAAGTGCTCTTCCCACCCTTGCATAGTCCGAGAATGCAAAGTCTTTGTAGTTTTCAACAACCTAGAGGAACAAGTGCGCATGTTCAAAACGTAAATTACGAGGATAAACTCGTTGATATTTAGCATATGAATATATGTTGTGTCTTAATACTACTCAGGCTGAGAGTAAAGCTACCAATAGCATGTATAATAAAGTACACATCAAACAAAACATGAATTATGAGAGTAAACTCGTTGAAATTTATCTTAGGAGGTTCTAAAATATTCAAGTTGAGAGTGAAACTACCATATAATGAAATACTTAGGAGGAGGTGAATGGAAATCTCTAAATTTGATTTAAGAATATTGAGGCCCCCAAATTACCTAAATAATATTTGTTATCTGTGGTGATTCAACATTTCCAAAGGATAGAAAAGCCTTATTGGAACAGAACAAACGGTAAAATTTTAGAAGGCTATATTATCAATTTGATCCTAAAAGATCCTTCTCTCTCTGTGCAGGTCCTGAAAGATTAGTTCTTGAAAGATTCTTCTTTCTCCTTTTTAATCCATGAAAGATGAATTGCGAACTAAATATGAGAGAAGAATCTTACAGGATCAAATTATTAATATAGTATTTTTTTGAAAAATTTAACTCTTGTATCATCCCAACTTTCCAACCAATATTAATTTAGGTGCTTCCCAATACTTCGAGTGTAAGATGTATGTCTTCTTTCAGATGTTGCTACTGTCAACTTCACATCATGTCAAACATGTTACTCTGTGTTTCCTGCTCTAACATCTAAATTATAACTTCTTTCAGGAATGTTATGAATCAACGTGATGCACATATATAAGTCTCATAAAACCAGGAATTACAAAGATGGTCATCTGCTAAGTTTTCCAATAGCTACTGTATTAATAACTCTTCTATACTCAAGTACTCAACAGCAGCAAAAGATTTAATACAGATGCTATTGTATCACTGTATAAACAAACATTGTTATACTAGTTTTTCAAGAATTGAAACTAAAACCTAGCCACAAGTATGGACAAAACAAAACTACCAAATCACCCAAGTTTGTACTAAGAAAGAAACTCACATTTTCGTGTGAGAAATAAAAACTTGGCATTACATGCTATTCGAAGACGCCACTATCAATTGAACAGCATAATCTTATATAGACAAACAATTAGAAGAGTTAGTCCTTTAATGGCTTCCCCCAATTATCTTTATCTCTCTCAAGAACTAAATTTAAAAACTACTCTCTGTAACATTAAAAGAAGAAGAAACATTGAAAAACAAAGACATGCACAATCCATTACCAAATTTATGGGTTATTCTTTATGATTTTGAATTGAAGCCATACAATTAATTACATATAAATCACGAATCTCTGCTCTGATTCCGACATTAATAATCAAAGCGAATCATATAGCAAATGAAAAAGTAAAAGCCATGATAACCTGAGAGAAGTATCCAAGAGCGCCATTAAAGTCACCCTGAGCCTGCAATTCCCTCCCTTTCTCCAATAACTCCACAGCTTCCGACACTCTCTGAGATAGCAAATCGCTCGCATCTTTTTCCATTGGAGTTACGGGGTCATACTGTGTGGCAGCATAAGAAGAAGAAGATCCAGATTCGAATTGATTAGGAAGGAGAAGGAAACCAGAGAGAGGGAGAGAGAAGAGAAGCAAGCGTCTGTTTGGGAATTGAGGTCTGAAGTTGGAAGATTGGCAATTCAGAATTAGGGTTTTGGGCTTGCGCTGAAGAAGAGGAGAAGAGAGATAAGGAATGTGTGGCGATTTGGACGCAGCCATGGATGGATATAATAATGTAAATTAGGAAGCAAAAACCTGAGCTGCTGCGATAGCAAAGACGAAAATGAAGCACCACTGAGTTGAGATAACTCCATTTTTTGTTTTGTTTACGTGATATTTGGACTTGGTGCTGGTGCCTCAACAAGTCAACTACACTGTTTCACACTCCAATTTAACATTTTTTAATAAAAATTTATTTTTTTTTGTCGGTATTCACCGTCAAATATTAATCTCCTTACTAAGTGAAATAACTGGTCCAAAAATTTAAGGTTAAATGCCCATTTTGGTCCTCTATGTTTCATATAAGTTTTAAATTAGTCATTTATCTTTCAAAAGTTCTATATTGGTTCTTTATGTTTCCCAAAAGTTTTATATTTGTCCTTCGGGTTTCATTGAAGTTCTATATTGGTCCTTTATGTTTCATTGAAGTTCTATATTAATCCTTTATGTTTCATTGAAGTTCTATATTAGTCCTTTATATTTCATTGAAGTTTTATATTAGTCCTTTATGTTTCATTAAAGTTTTATATTGGTCCTCTCAGCATGATTTTATTTTTGGCTTAAACGACGTCGTTTGAATGTTTTTAGTGTATCTAAGGCCACGCCAGCTATCTGATACACGTAGGAGAGAATATGTGTCCATCTCGGCACGTCACATCAGCAGTTAACTTAAGAAATTGACGAAAGTGGACGGAAGGACCAATTTGAAACTTCTTGTAAACATAAAGGACCAATTTAAACTTTTTGAAACACAAAGGACCAATTTGAAACTTCGTGCAAACATAAAGGACCAATTTGGAGTTTTGACCAAAATTTAAAATTGCTTCATATCTAAGTTTAAGAATCGAATCACTAACACTTGTTTAAGAATTGATGAGTCCATTCCACTCTCAACTACAGCCTTGGGTTGGAATATATGTTTTATATAATTAAATTTGTATTTTAATAATATAAAAAACTATTTTTAAAATTTAACAAGTTATTTATGTTGTTGAATTTGTTAAATAATCCTCATATTTGATTTCTTTTAACGTCCCAGTTTGTGGAACTTCTTTTTTTTTAGGTAAATGCCATATTGTAATTGATATGATATATGATTCAATTTCTCATAGATATAAGCCTATTATTAAACGGTAATGTAAAATTTATACAGAAAATTATGATATATTTGCCAAGCTGTAATGTACAATTTAAATTGACTTTGTTAAGAATACTCCATTACATGATAATCCACCATCCCTTCTGATATGAAAGTAAAATGTGACTGCCATAAATAAAATGTACTATCAAAAGGGCTTAAAACAAATCATCATTATATTTATATTCCTACATCTAATATCATGATAGAACACAAGGAAATGGATAAAATAAAGTAACTTCACTGATAATCGACTGTAACAAAATTGTATTGCAGTTGATTATCAGTCTAGATCGATCATGTGAAGTTATTTCATCTAATCTAGACCCCAGAACAGAACCTGAAGAAAAAATGAAATGGCTTTTGGAATCGCTAAACGACCAGCAAACTTGTGTTAGAAATCTGACTCTGGAAATGGATGCAATGCAAGGCACTTATCTTGCAAATCTTGAAGTTCCAGAAGTTTTTGAGTGAAAATAGCTTCACAACATCAGCAACAACTACTAGTGGATGCATCAGCCTGAGGAGGCTTGTCTTTAAAAATGTTCTTTTTAAGCCCCTTAGATCCCTCAGCTAAGAGGCTAGGTGTATCCAGAATCTGCAAGAAAATGCAATACCAATGCTATCATCATTTTATGTTATTGTTCCTCAAGAAGAATACTGATGCATGTTGAAAAGTTCAAATAATACCACCATGGATTTCCATTTGTTCCCTGTACCAATTCTTGTTACACTAAAATATAGAGTAAATTATACTCTTCTCTAATGAGAGATTTGTAAATTACACTACTTCCTTTCTATTTTGAAAAATTACATTCTCATCTTTTGAGAGGTAAGGAAAACCTATATCCTCGCCTATTTTGACAAAAATATCTTTATATTCATTAATTATATAATTAAATGTATTTTAAAAAGCATTATTTTTAACTCAATAAATAATAATGGAATAATAATTTTAACATATTTTTTATAATAAATTATAATTATTTTGGAAACTTAATAATGTCATTAAGGGTGTTTTAGTCAAAATAGGTAAAATTGAGGTTTTTAATCTTTCAAAGGGAGAAAAGTGTAGGCTTTGGTTTTCAAAATATAGGGGAGACGAGTGTAATTTTGATATCTCTCAAAGATGAAAGTGTAATTTACTCTAAAAATATGTGCATATGAAATTATATAGCATTTCAATATAATAGACCAAAATTATGTAGGAAATGGACAAGGTACCTTCAAAACAAGCTCTTCAAAGCAGTTCTGTACATTAATTCGAGTTTTAGCACTGCATTCAATAAATAAGCATCCATACTCCCGGGCAAAGTCTAATCCTTCTTTCTTTGTCACTACTCTCTCACCCTCCTGATAAACAAAAATTATCCAGCACATTTAAAGCTTGTATATACGTCCAAGAGTTAAAGCTTGATTCTAATGCCAAGAGGCCAAAATGGAAATGGAACTGCAAGTGGCAATGGAGTCCTCTATGGGATTCCTTGCGATCATATTACAAATGAAATGAGGCATAGAGAAACACAAAGGATGAAAAGGAACAAAAGTAATGGAAGTTATTACTACTATCACTCCCAATTCTTTGTTTGCAACAAGAAGCGTACCTTATCTACTTTGTTTCCAACAAGCATCTTGATGCAGTCTTGATTTGTTGAATAAAGGTCTACTTCCCTTGCCCATACTTCAGAGAGATTAGTAAATGTTTCTCGTCGAGTTACATCATAAACTGTATCAGTAAAAGGAACAAAATATAAAAATTAGCAACTATTTGAAACCAAAACTTTCAGCATTGCATCTACTGAGCAAACAGGACGTTTCCCATTTTCTGGTAACCATCTAACATATTGCATCTGATTCAAATGATCAGATATTCCAGCCATTTCATAGTAAATCAATCAAGATCTAACATTTTGGGAAGAACTTCAGTTTAATAATTAAATTGCCAGTGGTCAGATAGATAAAAGACTTAATTGTCTTAATAAGCCAACCATGTTTCCTAGGAGGTACTTACCAATAATCCAAGAAGTGTTTGATGCATAGTGAAGTGAAGTTTTCTCAAGAAAAATCAAGGGTTTAACATTTTGCATCCATTAAAGAGAAAACCTCAATACATCCTACAACAATCAAAGCCTTTTCCCACTAGGTGGGGTTAGCTATATAGATCAAGGCACGCTAACATGTTCTGTCTTAACACATTTCTATGATTCAATTATTTATAAGTTATAACTAAGATATCCCAAGACCCCAAACACCTAAATTAGCAATAACCTGAACCCTAAATTACAAAAAACGGTCAAGTAGAAAACATAATAGCATTTTATCCATTGAAAAAATGTACCAAACCAGTAATAATTACATATATTTTCTTTTCTTTTGTGGGGATAGGGGGTTGGGGTTGAGGGGGGAAACAAAAAATAGAGAATAGGAACTTGCCCATTATGATCCCCTGTGCCCCTCGGTAGTAAGAACTTGTTAATGTTCTGAATCTCTCCTGACCAGCTGCATTATTGAATCAGAAGAATCTATCAAATATCGATACAATAACTTCAATCAAAATGTACCCATAATCAATGGATCATCATATCAGCAAATAGGCACTACTACAAAATGATTTCAAAAAGGCATGAAATGAAACATCATGGAACAGAGAAAAAAATAAATACTTCACCTGTATCCCAAATGGCAAGTTTCAGATTTTTACCATCCAAAGTCACATACTTAACCTTAAAATCAACACCTACATGTGAAGCGAAAGAAGACATAAGTAAGCAGGTAAGGAAAAAAAAAAAGACTAGCTAATCTATGGTTGTCAACCGTGAGTAATTTTTTTGCTGACAGCAGAACTGAAGATAATATATTTATAAAACGTCAGAACAGAAATATTAGCTAAAATTAAGTGTTCATATTTATTTAAGAGGCACCTACTGATTGTTAAACAATATTTACATTAAGAAAACTACAGATATTGTTCAAGGGATGATCAATTAAAATTTTTCAACACAGAAATCTACAGATAATTAAAAGGAGGCACAATAGTTAAGTGAGTTGCGATGGTATCTTCTCAAAAAAGATCTAGGGACTGCAAAAGTTAACTCTAAGGCCGCTAAGATACTTGAATACCAAGAAGATACAAATCAATGGACAACCCAATAGCATCATCACGTACATTTTGTTCGTAAAACTTACCTATTGTGGGGGAGAGTTCTTCAAAGGTATCGACGGTGAAACACAGGAGTAGACTACTCTTCCCGACCCCGGAGTCCCCAATCATCAACAACTTAAACAAATAATCGAATTCAGCCTGACTCGAAGCCGAATCCATCGCAATTCACCTTCAAAATAAACTCATCAAACACTAATACGAATTTACAACCAACTGAACCAATAGCAATGCACATACGTAAAATGTGACCTCTAAAATCCACCGCCGAGACAATGACGCAGAAAATAATACAAAAACACAAGAAATCCTAATTCTGTAACCATCCAGGACATTGACGAAAAGAAAATAGAAAGATCGTAGAATATTAAGTTCATACAAGAATGAATTTCTGAGTTTATCACAAAAGTTATCTATCGACACAAATTATGTGACAGAATGATACATTGATCATCATAAACATTGGGAATTCGAAGGAAGGATATAGAAACAGAGATTTGTGTACCTTAAAAGGTGAAATGAGAAAGGAATGAAGAATGAAATATGAGCAAAAGAAGAAAGTGATTTGAGTAAGCGGAATGAATGAAACGAAACGGAACCGTCTCTGAATTACCGGGTCATCACTCATCACTCTGAGTTTCCTTTACACGCCGAGTTAACTCAAAATAATTTTTTTTTTAATAAACTACTATTTTAGTTCTTGAAAGATTCATTCACTGACGTTTTAATTTTCGAAATATTATAACTATACAAACTGGTCCCCGAAGATTCAAAAATTAGATACATTAGTCCCTCGGTCAATTTTTGAAGACACCATTAATGTATGTGATGACGTGCCGGTTAATTGCATATATGAATCTTGACATGGCCAAAAGTTTTACACGTTATATAAATTGGTCGCCGAAAGATTCACACGCTATACAAATTGTCCTTAAAAGATCTAAATGCTATACATGTTAGTCCCTTTGTTAATAAAACTTTGTCCAAAATTTTGCCCACACATAAATGAATTGGACTTACATAGGTGAATGTCATTCAATTTGTTGGAGGTTGATTGTATCTTAATAGAAAATGAGTTGCTAACAAGCTAATGTGTTTAGATAAGATTTATTTGGATAAGAGACAATTAATCCCAATAAACTAAATGACATTAAGCTATATAAGTCCAATTCATTCATGTTTAGGCAAAATTTTGGACAAAGTTTCATTGATAAATGGACTCACGTGTATAGCATTTGGATCTTTAAGTAAGGACTAAATTGTCAATGAATGTATTTTTTAGAGACCAATTTGTATAACATGTGGATCTTTTGGGGACCAATATATAGCGTGTGGAACTTTCGACCACGTCATAGTCCACATATGCAATTAATCGACCACGTCATCACGTTCGTTAACAACATCTCCAAAAAAGTGACAAAGGGACGAATGTCTATAGCGTTTGGATCTCTTGCGGACCGGTTTGTGTAGTCACAATCTTTCAGCAACTAAAGTGTTAACAAGTGAATCTTCCATAAAATAAAATGACAATTTACTCCTTTTTTTGGCATGTCTTAGATCTCAAAAAAGTTAAATAAAAAATCAATATTCTTAAATTGGGATTGGTTATAGAACGGTTGAGACAATAGTTTATGGTTCATCATTTTTACTAGTCCAATTATGATTGAACTAGTACTCATATTATATTAAAATTACATTAATTAATTAAAATAAAAAAATATGATAAAAACTATGTTTGAAAATTCAATTATAGAATGTTAAATTATTAGTCCCTACACTTCCACTCAATTTTTAATTGAGCCCCTATAATTTAACAAATTTTAAATTAGTCCTTGATGTAATATTTTTGTTGAATCATATGTTGGATTAAGGTACGGTATGCCAAATAATGGAAGTTGAATGGAGTCGCCAAAGAGATGAGCAAGGCTATTAATGTATCAGTGTTGATTAGAAGGACCATGTTGAATACTGAAAGTTGAATGAAGCTGTCAAAAAGTGAAAAGGACTATCAATAGACCAATATCAATAGATTAGATCATCGTGGACGTCGACTTTCGAAAGAGATAGTAATGATTTGAGTCCCACATAGTAGAAGTTGCCTTTAAATAATGGCCTTATAAGGCCTTAAACTCTCCAATTCCAACAATTAATTTTTTATGGTATTGTTCTCTCAAAAACTTGTGTTCGTATTAATGTTCTAAATTAATCCACAAAAATGAGATTTTGAGTAATGTTAAAAAATATTTGTTCAAGCTTTTTTTTTATTATTTAAGTTAACTATTTTTAAAATTTTATAAAGAATATTTATATAAATGATTGCACTCAACAAATTTAGTGTTCTTTTCATAAATTCCCTAGTTGAAAGTATTATTATACTTTTACATTCAACTAACTTTTATAAATTAAAAAGTATTTTAGATTATAACATCCAAATGTAAAATAAATTTTAGTTTACATAAAAGTTCTATCACAAAAGATACATTAAAAATTTATTAATTTTTTTTCCATTTGACTTTTGTTTAATTTATGAATCCATATAGTTCTATGTAGTGACAACTCCATCGCTTCTACCGTTAGTTTCACCAACTATTATCATTAGTTCGTTACCACTTACCACTACACTATTGTCACAGTTATTGCTACTACCTCTCTGTATATAAGTTGTTTTTACATTAATATTAACAAATTTTTATATGATTTCAAAAAATAATAATTCTTCTGGTGATCTTAGATAACACAATATTTTTGGTATTATAAGATAAAAACTTTTTTATGTCACGTGATAACACTATAACAAACAATGTCATTTAACATTATCATCTAAGATAACATGTTAAGTCATCTATAGAGCTATAATGAGCAAAAGCTTAGTATTATCCAGATTGTTGGAGCTGTCTCGAGATCTATACCCAAAAAAAAAAATTATTTTAAAATTTAAAATAACACAAATTTTAAAAGAGATCGAATGATTAGATAATAATAAATCAAAATTGACCATAATTCTAAATTAAAGTATTAAACAATATCTTATCTTTGAATAACAACAAACCAAACGTCCCATAATTCTATGAAGTGACAACTCCATCGCTTCTACCGTTAGTTTCACCAACTAATATAATTAGTTGATTACCACAACCTCTATATATAAGTTGTTTTTACATTAATATTATCAAAATTTTATATGATTTCAAAAAAATAATAATTTAAAAATTTGCTAAATTATAGAAACTTTATTTTACTAATTTTCAGGCCAAATTTTTTTTTTTTTACTAATTTGAGTGAAACTATACACTACAAGAATAATTTAACCAAAATAAAATCCTCGGTCTTCAATTTAAATGATTAAATAGAATTTTAAAACTAAATATACTTGAACAAAGAGTTAAGAATAGCAAATAGTATAATCATGGTGTTTTATGATTCTCAAAAAAATTTTACATCATATTTTATACATACCAAACACACTTTTTATCATACTTTTTCTCTCTCCTAATTTTTCTCACTATCTCTCTCCTCACTTTTCTCTACAATATTTTTTTATTCTACAGTACTTTACCCTAAAGTACTTTACATCCGTGCATGTGGGTAGGATGACTTGGATGCAATGCAATTTTTCACATGTCACAATCTTATCGGCCGAAATTGCATTGCATGCATGCAACAAGTTGCATCATAGACCCTTATACCAAGGGTGAGTCTATGATGCAACTTGTTGCATGCATGCAATGTAATTTCGATCGATATGATTGTAACATGTGGGTAGGATGACTTGAGATGCAATGCAATTTTTCACGTGTCACAATCCTATCGATTGAAATTGCATTGCGTACATGCAACAAATTGCATCATAGAACAACCCTTATACCAAGCATACAACTTCAAATATATTATGACATCTCACAATTGGTTTGGTTGTTCACACGTCCAAAAATTAAGATTATGAGACTCCATATAGTAAGCTGGTGACACGTGTCATGGCCAATTCTTGTAGTTTTGCATCATACCACAAATAATTAATTGAAAGGAAAATATCACATCAACTAAAGGGAGTCCATGTCCATTAAGCATTAAAGTTTAAAAATATATTTAATATTTATATTGAAGATAAGGTTTTTTATTATTTCAGCTAATTATCTTAAAGAGGGTCCAACTTCTTCTGTCTTCTATTAGCAATAATTGTTTTTTAGAATAAAAAAACTCATCTTCAATATATATTCTAAGACTCCATAGATGCTCAATCTTTCTTACTTATTTTATATTGATCCCTTATTTTTTAAAAGTTCTAAATCAATCCTCTATCTTTGTAACATGTTTCAAATTTGCCCTTTTGTATAACTCCGTTAATTTGGTCCGTTAACTGATGATGTAATATAATGAAAACTTTTTAAAAATTATACTTTTACCCTTACTTCAACATATCAGAACTTTTATTTCAATCCTTGCACTAAAATTTTGAGGTTGAAGAAAGAATGAAAGTATACTTTTTTTAAAAATTTTCATAATGCCACATCATTATTTGACAAAACCAAGTTAACAATGTTACACAAAAGGGCTAGTTTAGAACTATTGCAAAGATAAATGACTAATTTAGAACTTTTGAAAGGTAGAGGATCAATATGAAACAAAAGAAAAGATAAGACAACAAAATAGAATTTTGGCCTATATATTATTAAAGACATTTTTTAAGATTAAATATACTTGGACAAAAAAAATTAAGAATCAACATAAAACTTTGAGAGAATTACCAACTTGATCTTTGAAAGATACATATTGTTTTAATTTAGTCCCTCAAAGATGAAAATGTCTAATTTAATCCCTAAAAGATACTTTTTTGTTTTAATTTGATCGTTTTAGTCCTTAAAAGAAGCCACAAACACACTAACAAAAAAAAAATAAGAGGACCAAACTGGAACAAGTATCTTTCCAGGATTAAATTAAAGATTTTTATCTTTTAGGGACTAAATTAAAATAATTTATATCTTTTAGAGATAAATTAATAATTTTCTCTAAAACTTTCAAAATATTATGGATCACAATAAATTTGTCGCTTGTCAAGAAAGCTTTTGAGACTCCATATTATGAGCTGGTGAGATGACACGTGTTATAGCCTATACTTGGTGTAGGTTTGCATCATATCACATAAATAATTGATTTTGTCCCAAAGGATTGAAAACAAAATATCAAATCAATATAGTTACGATTAAAAATTTATTTTACTAGTTAAAGTACATGTTAAACAATTTTGTATCCATTTACTTTAATTTTTTTTTATGTTTTTTTTTTTTTTTGCTTCTTCCTATTTTATTAAAACTCTAGGATCACGTTTGGATACAGTAAATAGACAGGGGAAAGAAAGCTAATATTTTACCCGTTTGGTAGGAGATAAGAAAAGAGAAGAGTATTAAGGTGTGATTTGGTATAGTTTGAGGAGGGAAGGTAAGTGAAAAAGTGAATATGTTGTATGTTTGATATGAAGATGGAATGTGAGAGAGAAGGTTGAGAGGGAAGGTTGAGAGAAGGTGAGAGGGAATGTTGCTTCCTTCTAAATTTAGAGGGAATGTGAGGTTGAGGGAAGAAAGTAGACTTGAAAGTACTATTTTGCCCTTCTCTTTCTATGTGAAGGCATAATTTTAGAGGGTAAAATAGTCTTTTACATTTTTTAACTTCCACTTCCCTATCACATTCCTATCATACCAAACAATTTTATTCTTATTTTTATTTTACTTTTCTTACATACCAAACACACATAAATTTCCCACTTCCACTTTCCATTAAATACCAAACGTGACCTAAACCTTTCCTGCTTAGAAGGAGGAACTCAGCTTTTATGTGAGGTGAGAGTTCTAAACAATACTATTTTGTCCTTTGATTTTGTGTAGTTCTTTGTAAGTTGCAAATATTTTCCTCATTACAGGGGGAAAAAAAACTCTAGACAAAATTTAAAGAGATGAATATATAATTTTTTTTACACCAATCATCAAGTTTGAAATTCTAAGTTTATATAAATATTGTTTTTCTTCACATGTGGTTGTTAGAATAGTGCATTGCTATAATGCTATTCTAAAAAAAAGAAAAAGAAAAAGATTCGAGTCTTGGAATTTATTAGGAGATTGTCACAGATCGAATATTAGGTCCACCACTAAACAATGTTTATAAGGAAAAATACCCAAGCATCAACAATGAAATTGGAGAAGAGAAAAAGAAGAGACAAATAGAACCAATAAAAAGAAGCGATACCTTATTTTATAGAGTAAATTAACATTTTATTTTTCTTTTAAAAAATTGAAACAATTTGGATCGATTTAGTTGGTCGATTTTTTATATATTTAGAAAAAAAATCTTTGAAACATATATTTATTTATATGAAATACATTTTATACTTAATTCTATTATATAACAAGGCATAAAGGCATCCAATAAAAATTCATAAATAAGACATAAAAAATAGAGAATAAAAATTGAAATTAATAATTATTATAACTAAAAATTTTATTATATAATATATATTTTTTATTAAATTAAAATATTATTGAAGTAATTGGATTAATTTGATTGATTTAGATGGCATTTATACTCATCCATAAATTGAATCAATTTGATCGGGTTTTCACAAATTTTCATTCAATTGATCTAACATTTAATCAGTTTTGATTGGTTCGGTTGAATTTGGACGAGATTGGATAGTGTGAAAACCAATCTTAATCATACCTTTTGTAATAATTTATAGGGTGAGTCTATGATGCAACTTATTGAATCATACAATGGGTTATGTGGCACAATTGTAACCATTGATGTGATCCAATTATATTACATGATACAACAAAATAACAAGTATCACAGTTCTATTAGCTAAAATTACATTGCATGATGCAACTTATTACATCATAGACTCACCCTGTATTTGTAAGTTACAAAGCTATTCAAATTGAAAAAGTTTATGATGAAGCACTGTTTTATTTGATTACATACAAATTTGTATATCTAAACTTGAATTCCTGGTAATTGAACATCCCTATCCTTGAGAGAAACATACTCTCCAAGATAAACCTCAAGATGATCTTCTTCTAATGAAGCCTTATCAACAACATTTTCATGGTGGTAAGATTTGCACACAAAGTATAGCACAGTTTGTTGAACAACACCAAACAGTATCACTTTCACAAGAAACATTAAGCACACAATTGCAACTCCAATCCTCACCCCTCCATTCCCTCCCAATCCAATCACTACAAAACTCTCAAACCCTAATTGAATCCCCAGGAAGCACAGAAATGCAAGAGAAGACATAACAATGGCAGTCCCGGTTTTACCCTTGATCAATCTCATGCTCTTAATTATTGCTTCTTTCCCATAACTATCTTCCAACACAGAAATAACACAAGCCAAATGCCAGATTGTGGATATATACAAGAACCCTAACAAATAGAGTATCAACAAGAAACCCCCAATTGGAAACCCTAATTGAAAATCAGGGCCGATGAGAGCGACCCAGGAGACGAAGAACAAGAGAGAAATTACATTGTAGAGCAGAACAAGTGCGAAATTCCAATTAAAAGTGATCATGAGTCTGTTCCAAACCTTGGGGACGAAGGTGATCAGGAGTTTGCCGAGTGTTAGGGTTTTGGCGGACGCGTAGACGGAGGCGACGGTGTGTGCGACGGCGGAAGTGGAGAAGAGCGAGAGGGTGAGGAGGAAGGTGAAGTAGGCGAATTTGAAGAGGCAGAAGAAGGTCCATTGGGAGAAGAGGAGGTCGGAGATTCTGGCGTGGGAGGGGGTGTGGTGTGGGGTTCGGCGGAGGGAGGTTTCGTTGTGGAGGATGATGTTGAAGAAGATGATTTGGGAGATTTGGAAATGGGTGAGGAAGACGAAGGAGAGGGGGAGGATGAGAGAGAGGGTGATTTGAGTGAAGATTTTCTTGCGAGTGAATATGAGTTTGAAGGATTCTCTGAAAATGCCGAAGACGCCCAGGAAATGAAGCTCCTCTTGCTCTGTGTCTGTCTCTGTGTCCACCATTTCTCTCTCTCTCCTCTTCTTCTTCTGCAACGACAGTATCATTTTCGTTGCAGAAAAGAAGGTGGAGTTATTAAGCATTGGGGTGGACTATGTCCACAAGTGTGAAATAATACCCTTGCTATTTCCTTAAATTACCGAAATACCAAGAATTTTGTAATGAATTTGTGCGGCAAAATACTATTTAGTTCCTGAATTGTTGATCAAACTACTATTTAGTCTCCGAACTTATCAAAAATACTATTTAGTCACCGAAATTTTTAACTATGTCAACTATAACGGGTAACAGTCAGGAGACTAAATAGTTGACAGAGTTGCAAATTCGGTGATTAAATAGTATTTTTGCCAAGTTTAGGGACTAAATAGTTGATATAGTTACAAATTCAGAGACTAAATAGTATTTTGTCAAATTCGGTGACTAAATAGTTGACATAGTTAAAAATTTTGGGGATTAAATAATAATTTGACCAACAATTTAGAGACTAAATAGTATTTTGCCTCTTAATTTGTTGACAAAAATTTGGTCTTTAATATTTAGTATTTTTTAATTTGATCCCTAATGTTTTTTAGTTTCCTTTGGTCATTTATGTTTGTTTGTGATTGGTGTCAATTTAGTCCCTCCATTATCTTAACATGTTTATATTTACATGTAGGTGATGATTATAAGCAAAACTTTTCTTTCATATTAGAGCTTTTTAAAATTATTATGATAAATTGTTTATGTCATAATTTATTCCTAAAACATTAAAAGTTCCTTCCATATTAACTAATATTATATTTTAATTTTTAAAAAATAATATTAGTGAACACTTCTTAATAATCTTGAATTTTACAATATGAAAGCTACTAAGTAATAAATTGTCTACATTATGTTAAGTTGTTTTAATATTGGAGAAATTAAATTGATACCAATCATAAAGGTAAAGAATTAAATTGAAATTGAGCAAATATTACGGACAAATTTGGTACCAACCACAAACGAAAGAAATAATAGTAAGACAGAGTGAACCATAGGAATCAAATTGAAAAAAAAAAGGGTACTAAACCTTTAAATTGTTTGTTTCTTAATCCGAGGACATTTTCAGTTTCGTTTAAATTGTTTGCATTAACTTTGTCTTATATGTTTATAAAATTTTTCATTGTCTTTTTAATTGTTAATAATATCTAAATTATTAACAAAATTTTTTGTTGAAATTTGTCAATTACGTAGCTAGACAATTATTAGAAAATACAATCGTAAAGTTTTTTTTAGAACCAAGTACAATCGTGAAGTTAAGAAATTTCCTCTGCAAAAAGACTGACAATTATTTGCCTATTTGGTCGATGTTAAGAAAAATTAGATCTTTTAACTAATGTATATGGCATTAACGGTTAAATATATAAGACAAAATTAATTAAAAAAAAATATTTTTTTTCCAGAAAAAAAAGGCAAACAAGACTTTGTATTCTTTTGTCAATGCAAAGAGATAAAATATTGCATTTTTGTACTAAAATAATAATTAAGTCATATGTTGGATTATATATATATATATATAGAATTTAACAAAAAAGGTAAACAAGACTTTATATATAAAATATTTTGTTAAATTCTATATATATATATATAATCCAACATATAACTTAATTATTATTTTAGTACAAAAATGCAATATTTTATCTCTCTACACAATATTTAAGAAAGTAAAAATATTTTACACCAAATGAAATTAACTAAATATTTTTTTAACCTGAAATTTAATTTCAAGTCTATAATTCTAAGTTTCAGAGTTGGAAATCAAATAGTAAGGCCAAGTTCAATTCACAATTTATCTGATCCACAATCCTTTTTTTTTCTTCTAAACAGCATAAAGGTGGTTTAGTGGTCACTTTCTCCAATGCCTATATTTTCCAAGTCTTCACTTTCACGTCAACAGCATTTCATAATTTTCTAACATCTTATTGTCTTATCGTTAACACATTACTAATCAAATTAAATTAAGTGAAAGAATGAGTTTAAGAAAGAAACACGAAAGAAAAACAATAAAAAGATAACCATTTAGGCATTTATCATTATTATTTTTTTTTTGCTAAAGTACAATTTTAGTCCTCAATGTTTGCATGAAGTTTAATGTTGGTCCTCAATGTTTTAAAAGTTTAATGTTGGTCCTCAAAGTTTTTTTTTTAGTCGATTTTGGTCCTCGAGCGTAACACTGTTAACTTTTTGTTGTTAAATGATGCGTGACATGCTTATATGGCACACCTTCTCTCATACATGTCATATTTTAATGACGTGGCATGACACATCACTGTCGCCCCACATTGCGACTTCATCATCATCATCTAGGGTGATGTGGCAGTGATGTGTCATGCCACGTCACTAAAATATGACACGTAGGAGAGAGAGTGTGCCACATAAGTATGTCATGTCATCATTTAATGGCAAAAATTTAACGGTGTTACGCTCGAGGACCAAAATTGACCAAAAAAAACTTTGAGGACCAAAATAATACTTTAGCCAAAAAATAACCATTTATCATTATTATTTTTCTTGGGATACGCCAAGTCCCAAGTTACAGAGAATAAATGAATAATGGCCTCAGCTTTCCTTCTCCTTCAACACAAAAGGTAAAAAATGAAAAGCAATAGAATTATTCCAGAAAAAAGATTCTCGTACCCCTTTTGGTTATCATTAACCATTATTATAGCAGTTTCTCCACTCCTTTCTTGTTAAAGAAGAAACTTAAAATAAACTGTTATAACCTTTTCTAGAAGTTAGCACAGTTGGATCAGAATCATTTTATGTGAAAAAATAACATGCAGTATCATATGAGAAAAGAAATAGACAAAATAAGAATATAGTCATATATAATATATCATTCACCACAGATAGATAGGGATGGCAATTTTACCATGATCCAACGAGTACCCAGAAAATTTATTTGTTGGGTCTGGGTCTGGGTCCGAGTCTGGAGATTTTAACGGGTAAAAGTCCGAATCCGGACCCGTGTATATAAAAATATATTATATATCATATCAAATTGTGTGTTTGAAGTTTGTTTTTCTTAAATTTGAAAATAATTAAATTTATGAATGTGTGTTCAATACTTGTGATTAAAGTACTTGGGATGAAAGTAGCAAATTTTGTAGAAAAAATAATAAATTTTCCGGGTCCGTGGGTCTAAGTATTCGATGGGTCCGGGGACGGGTATCAAATTTCATACCCGGTCGAAGACGAGTCCGAAAATAGGAAAAATATTAACTACCAAGGCCGAAGACGAAGAATGCAATTTCCTACCCAAATCCTACCCATTGCCATGGTTACGGATAGATCACATGATGAGGTTAAGGTTAGAAGGATTTGACTATAGGAACAGATTCCTCTAAATTGACCCTATCAGTTAACTTGTTAAATCTTTAACTGTCAACTGAATTTGAATGTAAAAGAGAAAGAAGAGCGAATACCAAGGGTTTGCTTTCCTTTGAACTCAATCTTGTACCTCACACATCACATATCACATAACTCTCACCTTAAATAGAAACATGGCCTAAAAATTGACACCATATCTTATTTGAATTTGACCATTTAAAACTGGAAACCTATCTTCTCCCATAATTAATCAATCACCAAGCCATTCCTCACATAGTAAACAGTAGAATAGTGGTGGCCCACAAACTTCATTTTCATATAACACAACTTTCAGATTTCACAGATAATGCTCATTTCCTCAAAAACATCAGTCTTAGAATTTCAGATATAGGTCTTTAGGGCAGACCCAATGAATTTGATAATGTTTCTTTCAAGCAATACACTACTTAGTTCTTACATCAAACTTTTTTGTTGCAAATCCAGTAGTGAACTCCAAGACTTAAATAACTTGTATTTCTTGCAACTCCATGACTGTCACTGAACATATTTATATACATTGAAGAAAGATTATTATTATTCATTCAAGGAAAAAGAGCTAGTCAAGATGAAAACCTTTGCTCCTGTTTGCTTCTTGTTCCTTGTTGTCTTCACCAGAATCAAAACCTGTTTGGCAGACTGTGAAAACCTACAAGACTCTTGTCCTGCAGTTCCTCCTAAGAAGCAGACCATATTCATCAATGGCCTTCCTTGCAAGAACCCAGGTAACATAACTGCTCAAGATTTCAAGACATCCGAATTAAGCGAGGCCGGTTCGACCGACAACATCTTCTGTTCCTCAATGAACATTGTCAGTGCCTCAGAGTTTCCTGGCCTGAACACTCTTGGCCTCTCAATTGGTAGAGGTGACATTGATGAGGATGGCCTCATAGCCCCTCATTACCATCCAAGGGCTACTGAGATGATCTTTGTCACCAAAGGGGAATTGGTGGTTGGATTTGTTGACACCAAAAACCAGATTTTCCAGAAGTTCATATGTGCAGGTGATGTGTTTGTGTTTCCCAAGGGCTTGTTCCACTTCATTCTGAACCGTGGGTTTGAAGATGCCACTTTCTTCTCAGTTTTCAACAGCCAAAATCCAGGGTTGGGATCCTTCACTGCTGCAACACCTTTTGATAACACAGTGGAATCGTTGGAGAAGCTTAAGAGGAGGCTCATCTCACTTTCTGCTTCAGAAACTCACAACTTTAAGGATTTGACTTTGTCAGGAATGGAAAACATTTACATATAAAATTATAGTTGGTTTGTTTTCCTGTTTTACTATTTATTGAAGGAATGCTATAAGCTCCCACATTTGTAGATGTGTTTTTCCTTAATCAGTATTGGCATCCACCATGTTTGGATTGAGATCTGCTAAATAAATAACAGAAGAATTCAGCTCAAAATTCATACTAATTGCATGAATCTTTCAACTTATTTCAAAGAATATGTCAATAGTATTCTACAAATGCGATGAACGTGATCAAATAATGAGTTTACACCATGCTCTTTCGTCCTGAATTGACTGTGAACCCAAAAGAAAATCTTTTTTCTCACATGTGTCCTCCTAAAGGCCTTGAGCTGCTGTCAGACACTAAATGCGAACACTTCTCCTAACGGAAATTCAAAAAAAAACTGTACATAAAATTTTTTTCAATATATTGGTGGTCTTAGAATTAATTAAGACTTTCAAAGCAACGAGGAGTTGATCTAAGTAATAAACGGCTTAATATCGTTTAAGTAAAGTCAAAGGTTCAAGACCTTGTGAATACAACTATCCTTATTGGAAGTCTCTCTCATCTTAGTTAGGTGCGCGATACAAATTAAGTCCAAATTAGTTAGAACAAAACTTTGGTGACCGGGAAAAAAAAAAGAATTAAGACTTTCAATGGGATATAATGAATTCTAACAAAGGAAATGTCAGCAATGAATATGATCCATATATTCTAGTAAAACCAAAATCAGGTTTTTCACGGGGAAAAAAAAAACCAAATTCAGGTATAAGTTCACTAATTTAAATGTCATCTTCATTTTGGATCAGTACAAAATACTTTTCGTACCCAATAATAAAATTTAAATTCTCACCATTTCGTTGAGGAACTAAGTGGAGAACCACCAAACTATACTCATGTGACATAACAATTCTTTGTTTGCCTATGGAGGCCTTTTTTGGCAGAAGAAAGTGACACCTGAACACTAGTCAAGATAATAAAATTTTTCATATTACAAGATTCGCCATTCCGTTACTCTAACAATTTTGTCGTATTAAACCAGATTTATTGATACATTTGACAAATAAATTACAAGATACAGAATCTAATTGAAGAGATAGTAAGTAGTAACACCCTTCTCTTTCTTCCATAACACTTTTTGGTACACAAACTTCAAAACATAACACTTTCTTTGGCTTGCTTAGACTATCACAAAAAGTTATATTAAAAGTCAGTAAATATATAACTTCTTCACTTTTTGTGATAGTTTAGGGAGTTAAGTGTACATTTTAAAATTGAGAGAATTACTAATTTGGTCTCTGAAAGATGAAAATGTCTAATTTAATCATGAAAGAAGCTTTTTTGTCCCAATTTGGTCCTTATAATGTTTTCCGTTAGTGCATGTGTAGCTCCTTTCAGGGACTAAAACGACCAAATTGAATAAAAAAAAACATCCTTCCAGGACTAAATTAGGCATTTTTATCTTTCAAAGATTAAATTGAAACAATCCGTATCTTTTAGGGACCAAATTGGTAATTCTGTTTTAAAATTTGTATACCAAAGTTGTGATTAGGCAATAGTTTGGGGGTTATATGTAATTTCCTCTAAAGGAAATGCTCAGCCAAAATCCTGTATAGACATGATGAAACACGATCCCAAGCAAGCCCCAAATTGCAAATTTAGAAGAAGCAAGTTAGTTTAGCTTCTGTTCTTCAGGATTGAAATCTTTCCCTCATCTTGGCTTTAGCAAAAAAAACTCCTGCCAGAAGACCTACAAATTCCACTTCTGACATCAATGGGGCAACAAAATTTGTAATCCAAATCAGTGCTTAAGTGCTCTGTGTAGAAATAATCAAAGTTTTCGAGTCAGTTATGTTGAAAACTAACCGAAGAAGATGCTAGCAGAGTTCTCCAAACTAGTAGGAACTTTGAAGAGAAGGATGCCAGCAACTGAAAGAGGGATCTTATTCAGTGAACCTACAAGGCTATAGATTCCAAATAAGTGATTAGATATATAAAGTAATGATTATTCAAAATACACGGAATTAAATGCAACGTTTATTATAAACAGCTTCACTAGTATTTATCCTTAATCATTAATAAGTCGTAACTCACAAAAGCCACAGAGGCAGCACTTATATAAAACAACAACAAAAGTCTTTCTCCCACTAGGTGGAGTCGACTACATGAATGAAGCGTGCCAACATGTCATTGACCCATGCTCAAAGATTTGACAAAGTTTTACGTTAGCTGTCGCTTGTCAATTACCTAATGCAATCCTCCTCTTTTATCCGGGCTTAGGACCACCTATGAAAGCCGAACTTGTATAAGGAGGGAAAAGAAACTGCCAAAACTAAATTATCATACCCTATTCTAGTAACATGTCTATTGTCACTGGCATCTAGAGATACATCAAACATCCCTTGTACATGTTAAGGCCTGCCATCTTGTATAACACATATTTTAATTTTTAACTTCAAATTATAATGATAGCAATCCAGTATGAGAAGGAAATAGTGATGAGCATCTTAACTTACAAATTGCATCAGATGATGACTTGATACCATTATGAATTAGTTACTTTCACTGCTATCTTATACCTTGCAGGCCAGGATAATGTGAAATCAAAATAGCTTTTTTTTTCTCGGGTGGGAGGGAGTGTGAGTAAGCTACAAAATAAAGATGTAGTAACTAGTAAGAGGTAACAGCAAAGCTACTTTTGAGCACACCTGTAAGTTGTAGCGCCAGTCTGATGAAGAAACCACATTGACGTAAAGCTGATTGCTAGACCCAAAAATCCACTTAACGTCATCACTAACCAAAAGCTAGGCAATCTCAGAAGTGGTCTGAAAATTTATTTCAAATTTATGACAATAAATAAGAGGATTTGCACAAGGAAAAGAGAACGAAGAGAATTATAGTCAACATAATGTAAACAGGTTATGACATAAAACACAATTCTGGAGATTCCAATGTGTGTATTTGTTTAAGCACACAAACAATGACAAAAAGACAGAGCAAAGGGAAAAATTGTGTATTCTTGATGATACATTTTAACCTCTGAGATAAGACAGGCCGTACAGAATGTGCAATTATGCACAGCACATGATAATGAATTGATTTACAAAATCTGACAGAAAACTCACGTTGTTAAGAGATAATCCACCTCGTTGAAAACCAAAATCAGAAGAAATCCCAAAGGCAAAGAAAGGATATTGTTCAACACAACCATTGAAAACTCATTTAAGTTTCCAGATTTTGTAACTAGCTTTGCTGTATCCATGACCCGACGCAGTGTCAGCTGGTGCAACAAAAATAAAAAACAACTAAATAATTAGAAAACTTAACTAAAAGATAACATATAGTGCTCATCTAAATATATATACTAGAAAATAGCTTTGTATCCCTTTACACCAAAACCAAACTTTAATACCCCTCCAAAGCAAGTCACACATCAAAACTCAAAAAATGCATTGAATCTGCTCTCACTGCTGAGGACTTTAAGAATATTTTTGTCTTTGAACAGAAAAGCTTGACTGAATAAACTGATGACCTCACCCAGTGAACCATATCTCATAAATTTGTTTTGTCAGTCAATCTAAACAATGAAGTCCTCAGCAGTAAGAATGAGGGGGAGAGAACAGTATGGACTAGGAGACATTATAATCACAACACCACCAACAAAGACAAGCATATCATATATATTTCAACTGTTCAGATCGTAGGAGAAACAACCTTAAGTATTGGTGATTCAAGATATGAGAGCATTATATTTATCATACGAAAGTGATAGATTTTTAGCAAGACAAACACATGAGTGAATTTATGTAATAGTAATGTACAATGATGTTGGACTCATTGATTCATATGCCCCAATTCATTGGCTATGTACGCAACACAGCAATGCAAACAGAATAAGCAAAATTTAAGAATTTGTATTTAGTTAAACATAGCATTATTGCAACACTGTGATAAGAGAAATGTTATCTTAATAATTATCTTGACAAGCATGGAGAGGAAAAAAAATTAAGAATTATGAACAGACTTAATAGATCAGCAAAGCTTGAATAAAGTACATGCCATCTATACTCACAGAATATGATGCAGTTAAGAAACAGTTAACTATCTGCCAAGCATAACCAATTGCATGAAAAGAGAGATCAGTAAACCCTCCAGTTATTGCTGAAATGATCTGCAAAAGAAGATGAAAAACTCTTTTAGAATGCAGAGTATTACTTGAAAAATGACTTTTTAGTTAGGTATGTATTCAGCAGAAACTCATCTTCAGAAAGACAATAGCAGTAAACAATCAAATGAATCCAGAAAAGTCATAGATGTTTAGAATTGGTAAGAATAAAAAAGGACAAGTTATTTCAGTGTTACATGCATAGGCACATTCATTATGTACTGGACACGGGATACATCAACTGTGATAATCCAGCAAGTATATTGTACTAAATTTGACATTCTAATTTGAACAAGCTGTACCAGCATCCTAAACTCTGACACCAACCCCTCCAGAAAAGCCAAAGGAAAAGAAGCCAATAAATATTGATATTTTAGAAACACGTGACCCAGGTATCTTCCCATAAAAGTAGGACGCAGGCAAGGCTAATTAGCAAATGTAAGAACATATTTGTTCTAAAATATCAGACAAATAACTTCCTTCTGACACTTTTTTCATCTTTTGATCAGTACAAGAAAACAATATATTGACACATGACAAACAAATGATTCTACATTAAAGTCAGTTTCTTGAACAACTAAAATCAAGGGATCACAAGATTCACTCATCAAGTTCTTCAGCATACCATTAGAAACAAAGCAGCCCAAACCCTGTTATCATGATGCTTCTTGAATAAATACATTTCACCAAGGGCAGTTATGACATTAGTGACATTCTTCAGAACCGTCACCATAGCTACATTAATGTATTTCAAACTGCACATAGCATAAATCATTGAAAGATTAACAAGAGAGAGAGAGAGAGATTAACAAACTACTCTATTATAAGGTATAATTACTTGATTTACATGTCTTGAGACCATAAACTAACAGTGGCAATGGCACAGATGGTTAATGAAATGTTAGTCAAAAGAAATTTTGCATACTATATCTGTTTGATGGTTAAAAAAGATCTCTCTGAGCACATACTAGTCAATATTAAATATTTTTCCATAATCTAACGGTTAACAAAATATAGAAACACAAACACAAGACGGAATAAGCAGTTAAAAGAACAAGAAGCATATGGAACACTGAGTAGGCAGAAAACTAATCATAAAGTATCCATTACCCACACTCTTCTGGAAAAAGATCCATACATCACATAGTTTTGAAAAAAGAGAGGGGAAAAACCTTTTTTTTTAGCCACGAAGTTAAAAAAATTCATACCTAAACATGCTTGTAATGAGCATCCCAACAAATATAACGTTCACAGGCAACCAGACCTTTATTAGTCTCCATGTTAGTGGCTCTGTTGATATTATTCCCAGAAGGCTTAATGTAGAAACAATTATCACTGAAATGAAATTCTGCATCCACACAAGTTTCGAAAGCTAGTATCAGCCTCTAGTACAATCATTGTAGTCATATACACACATACACTGCATAAACAGCTACTAGAAAACTAACAAGAGCTTAGAGCAAATTACCTGGTACAACATCAAGAATATACCAGCATTAAAATCATAACTGGAAAGTACAAACTTGTTGATCAATATCATGCTGCAGGAGGATAAGCAATATGCAAATCCAGACAGTAGGGCATTTCGTTGAAGCCTTTCTCTGTTCTTTTCCAACTTCCCCTTTTCCAAATCAAGCTCATTATTGGAAAGAGGCTTCATTTCAAGCCAAAAAGAAAACAAGAATCTTAGAGGAATGAGATCTAGCTATGGCTTCAGCAGCAATATGAAGGAGTAAATTCACGCTAGCAAGCACGGTATCGATAACAAACACCACAGAAACGTGAAAATAAAACTGTTGAACCTCATAAAGCGTTAGAATTTAGAAACCCCAATATAAACATCACGGAAATTGGATGAAATAGGGGTCAGATAAAGAAGAAGAAACTCCGGGTCAAGGCATGAAATAAGAACTATAAGGAGTTGCAGATTTAAAAATGAAGAATTGTTTGCGTTTGAAATTTCAAACTTGTTTGTCTTCCTCAATTCCAAGAGTATGCTTGGATTCACTGTATTAAGCATCGTCGTGGAGTTTGAATATGAAGAAGGCAGGCTGTCTGAAATTTTTGGTGAACCACACCTAAATATTTTCAAAAGAAAAAAAAAAGGGGGGGGGGGGGGGGGGGGGGGTGTTTACTTTTTAGGGTATTTTAAGATTAATAATACATTTTTTTGTACAAATTTTAGGAGAAAAAAATATTTTTTTTTTCCTGAAAATATTGTACTTGTAACTTTTTGGAATATATAAGATATATGCTTTTTAGGTTTAAAACTAATTTTTTATGTCTCTTAATTATGTATGATATATTTTTTTATTTTATCTATTATATTTTTATTGTAATTTCTTCATCTTTTCAAATATCGTTAGTCATATTTGAAGCTTAACTTACATTTATTTCTTTATATTCATTCCCTTAAGTTTGTCTATCAAAACATGACATATGTTATTTTACCTATGTGAGTTTTTTTTTTAACTCTGCTAACCTGCTATTAAGGAAAAAATTGACACATATCATATTTTGGAAATTGGATCCAGTACAATTCCCTTCTGTGCAATTCCGATGCAATTCTTTAAAATATATATTTTTACTTCATTTTTGAAGCGCTAATACGGACTTACTATAACAATAACCCACTATGAATGGATTAGAGGCGAAATTATTATTAATTTTGACAAATATCATCACTAAATAGCCTTGTGAGACTATTTTTCAATATCAATAACAATTTGGTCCCTAATTCATTTAAGGTGATGATATTTGCCAATATTGATAATAATTTGGTCTCTAATCTATTCATGGTGGATTATTGTTAGTATGAGCTCATATTAGTACTTCAAAAATGAAGTAAAAATGTACATTTTAAAGGAATTGCACCGAAATTGTACGAAAGAGAATTGCACCGGATCCAATCTCCATATTTTGATAGACAAACTTAAAAAATGGAAATAAAGAAATTAATATAAGTTTTTTCTATAAAATTATTCTAACCATTTTCAGAAAAAAAAAATACTCTCATCAATTATAATTGAAGTTTAGATAAAGCTAAAACATTTCAAAATTTTTAAAAATCAATATTCAAAACCCAAAAATTAATTTTTAAAAGTAAAATTCAAATCTTTTAAAAAACTAATTTAATTGTACATTTAGTTTTAATAAAGAGTAGTAGTTGTACATAAGTTTCCTATAAAACGTTATTATTAGTGATATTAGTCAAGGGAAGAAAATGTATTAATTATTAAAGATAAGGGACAAAATAAATAAATAAAAGAGACGAAATTAAAACTTCAATATAATGATTAGAAGTATTTTTTTTCTGAAAAAAAAAAGTAAAATTTTTATTTTGACCAAAATAAAATACCATTGACAAATAAAATCAGAAAAATGGGCAAAGATCCACCAACCTAGTGCTATATTTATTTATATTTTTATGGTCGAAAGCTACATTTATTTTTAAGGATTTAAAATTTTAAATGTTAGTGGTATTTGGTAGTTCCTAATCTTTTAGTTATTCTTCAACTAAAAAAAAAGTCAGCTTCAAAATAACTACATGATATGACATCCATTTCAATAGCAATTGCAACTTAGCTTCCAAACAAGTAGATATGATTATGATATAACATCCATTTCAATAATAACATCTGAGTAATGCCAACGCCAAAATTTATTACAAAAATAATTATTATTCTTGTCATATTCATTCATTGACCCTTCCGACAGATTATGCTCTATAAATCTCTCACCATAATATGATTATCGAACTCGAAAGACGAAAATATGATTAAAGATCCGAAAGATGATGATATAGTTAAAAGAATATAAATCTCTCACCATAATCCATATATAGTGTGTTGGTATATTTGTATAATTAATTCACTTGTAAAAAAATAACATAATATTTTACCCTTAAATTAAGGATAAAGAGATAGATAGGTGTAACAAAAACACCTGAGTCTATATAAATTAGAGTAAATAATCATTTTGAAACTTGAAAGATAAACTTTGTCACAATTTAATACTTAAAAGATAGAAATATGAAATTTAGTTCTTGAAAGAAGTAAATTGTCTCAATTTAATCCCTAAAAGATAGAAATATTAAATTTAATCCATAAAAGATATAATTTATTTCAATTTAGTCCCTAAAAAATGGGTATCAATTTAGTCCCTAAAAATTAAAAAATGGGTATCTCCGTTAACATAACTTGCGAAAATTTTTCAAGGACTAAACTGAGACAATTTGCATATTTCAAAGAATAAATTTGATAATTTCATCTTTCGATGATTAAATTGAGATAAATTGTATTTTTCAAAAACTAAATTAAGACATATTGCATTTTATATTGCATTTTTTAACGACCAAAATGATCATTTACTCTAAATTATACATAGACATGTTACATGTTAAGGTAAATAAAAAATAAAGAATAACACGTGCGGAGTTACAAACTCTCTTGACACAGACCCTCCCTTTGAGGAATGATAAAAGGAGATTGAAAAACAGAGGAGGTGAAAAAGGTGGAACATCAACTATGCATTTATAATAAAATATTGAAACAGTTTGAGAAACCAAACAGAAATGTTCAAGAATTTATCTCTTCAATATAGGCGGCTTGTCTGGCTTCAATGAAACTTCTTATGCTTGCTGCATCTCCATGCTTCACAACTCTCCCATCCTCCATGTAGATGGCACCATCAGCATACTCTAGTTCTTCCAAACGATGGGTCACCCACAATGCTGTAACTTCTGCAGAGGTATCCAAAGAGTTCCTAACTGCTCTGATAACCCCCATCTTAAGGAAATAAAAATTTTGCACCAAACAAACCATATCAGTTCAGAAAATGCTGGTCCTGCACCAAAACTATCTACTAATATGCTAAGGATTGACTTACAAGTTACAAGCATTAAAGTAACAGTACTGTTCATAATGTCTACTTGTCTAGCAATATTCTTTTGAATAAATTATCATTTTAGTATATGAAAAATGCAATTTGTCTCAATTTAGTCCCTGAAAATTATTTTGTCAATTATGGTAATGGTGATTCCCAATGACTAGATTGAGACAATTTGCATCTTTCATGGACTAAATTTGACATTTTCATCTTTCATGGACTATATTGAGACAAATTGTATCTTTTAGGGACCAAATTTGACATTTTCATCTTTCAAGACTAAATTGAGATAAATTGCATCTTTCAAGGACCAAAATGATAATTTACTCATTTTTTTCTAGTTGTAACAAAGCTAAAAAAAGATATTGTCAGGGGGCATACGTCACATGCATAAAAATGGCCTCATAGAAGGAAAAGATATGAAGGAAGAACATTATTGCCGTTAGCATTTCTGTAGATGATGAATAGTTCATGCCATTTCTAGATCTTTATAATTATATGTTTTAACAAACAGGACATAACATCATATAGCATATAACGTTACGGTTGATGGATTACCTGGTCATTTTCATCTAAGAATGTAGTGAGCTCATCCAACAACAGAACTTTACAAGCTTCTGCTAGAGCACCAGCAATGGCAACCCTCTGCTTCTGACCACCGCTTAGAGTTTGAACAGATCTCTGAGAATTTAAGCAAAGGGAATTTTCATTCATAGGAATCGTCCAAGGTGTAGAAGTGTTCACAGTGGTCTATGCCCATAATACCTGCATGTAGTCAGACATGCCCACAGCATGCAAGGCTCTTGACACCCTTGATCTGACTTCATCGTTGGTCAGGTTGAACTTACCAAGACCAAATGCAACGTCAGCTTCTACTGTTGGCATTACCACCTGCAGTATGTGTTATGCTTTGCAGACTTACATATATATATACATTGTTGAATGTACATTTATAAGCTGAGATTTTTCCCAGGATCCATTGAGTATTTAACAGCCAAAGCAAGTGCTTATCTTTTATATTTGCTAATCAAATCTCTGATAAAAACATTTTTTTTTTGTTAGCTGCAAATATTAAGATCATAATATGAGGGTAGAATATGTCAGAGTGGCATGTTAATGAAGAGCACATACTGGTAATGTCAAGTTATTGTTATTAAGAGGAGCTTGAAGAAAAAAAAAAGTTTAGAAGACAAATATGGAGAGCCTAGAACTAGACACGCATACAAAAAAGCCCAAGTACTTCAATTTTACTAAAATCTTTCTAGACCTACCTTTCCAAAGTTCATCTTTCTATAATTCTTACATCTTTCCATGTTGTCTTCCCCCTTTCCCCATTATCCCTTCTTATTTTTTTTATGAAACCCCTTTCTCTGCTTCTAATTCTAGAAATCATGCGTACCGTTGAATACTAAATTAGATGGAATTAGAGAAGTATGCTCGCTCTACTAAGGATTCTCATAATCTTAACCATGTAGCAGTAAAGCATGGTGTCAACATAACTGAACAATCCCCATTAACTGATTACTTGGTTTCCTCTGCCTGGATCACTAACTAGTAACTACTACCAGAATATTTCCTAACAAGGTCTAAACTCTAAAGTCCAGTTAAGCATCATTGTTAGCGGAAAAAGTTTAACCAGAAAAAAGAAGGAAAAAGCTAAGAATCATGGATTGATACTATCATGTCATACATATTGAATGCAAAGGGGAAAAAAATCCATGCTTCAACTGAGCGAAAGAAAAACAAACAGCACCAATCAAATCTCAAATCCAGAAGGTTGACATTGTATTAGTTGAGGTCAGAAGTCAAAAAAGTGGCAATGGCAGTAACGCAAAGAACTAGAGAAACAATGGTAGGAATGATTTCGTTCAAATTTGAGAGTCTGCTTGAAGAGTTGAGAGTTAAGTACAGCTTAGTTGCAAATTGCACCATCCATGTCCTTTTGATACAGTTCCCTTTCTTAATGCAAATTTAGTATATATAATATTGAATGTCATCTTATGCTGCCATAAAGTCATACCTCTTATTCTCATGGCAAACAAATCAAATTTTTTCTTTGCAAATATGAAATATCAAACTGCAAGATGAACTTTCATAATTATCTAACACTGAACCATTACACTAATAACAAAAATAGCAATGAAGAAACTAGCTATTCTTCAATCTGTCCATATATATAGAATGAAAAAGGTGTACCTGATGATCTGGATTTTGGAAAACAAAACTTTTAGGCCCTTTCACGCACACTTCTCCTGAAGTTGGATTTAAAAGACCAGCCAATATCTGCAAATCAAACGCAATTCAAAAGATAGCGAACATGTTAGAGGCTTCGAAATTCTCCGTCTAAAAGCTCACAAATATGGTAATACATATAATCAGGTTAGCTCGGTAATATTTCGATTATACCTTCAAGAGGGTAGATTTCCCACATCCATTGGGTCCAAGAAGCATCCAAAACTGCCCAGAAGGAATGCGAATGGAACAATCCCGAAGAATGGGTACAAATTTCACCTGCCTTGAAGCGAACGAGAAACTGAGGTTACGCCCTTCAATAGCAATACTCTCAGTATTATGGCTCCTGCTAAGTTAGATACAGAAAAGCCAAAACATGAGTAAATTGAGGTCCAACTTGGAAGGGTCGTTCAAGTGTTCGAAGAAATGCCCCAGTGAAAAGCGAAAGATAATAAAGATGAGAGGATAGAATGGTGAACCTGGTAGGAGGCGTAGAGTAGAGAGGAGCAAGAAGACGCTCAGAGAAGCGAGCGAGAGAAGGGAGATTCATAATTTCGTATCATTCCGCGTTTTCTTGTTTTTTTGTTTTTCTTACAATTTTGAAGACCGAGCAAGTCCTTCACTCCTTGCTGCGGAGGACTGAGGAAGAAAGTCTATTCTATTTCTAATAGCATGTTTGCCGGCCACCACACTATTTAGAAATCTATATCAAAATATTCTAATAAGAGTAAGAATGTATAGTCTACAGATTTTTGGTCTAGATCAGGGTATCCATCGTCGAGCACAGTGATTAATCCCTCACTGAATTATAAGCACCTCAAAGGATGAGACAGCTGACACTTGGTTAAGGATGAATGAGTCCCTTCCACTCAACCACACCCCTTAGGTTTGGTCTGACAAATTTTAAAATTGACATTTTCGTTTTAAAAAATCTAGATTATCTAACTTGGTTCTTTAAAGATTGCGCCGTTATATAATTTACTCCTTCTGTCATGCCCAATTAAATGCACTTAACGGAATTGCTGACGTGGCACGTTAAATAATTTCAGGTCAAGATAAATACTATATTTTGCCTCCAAAAGGAAATAAAGTGACAGAGGATTAAGTTCACAGCAAATTTGTCCTCAACATGTTTGATGGCTTTGTGTGTTGTGTTGAAAAGCATAATAATTTAAATGAATTCAAAGATACAGAAGGACCAAATTGTCCAACAGAGCAATCTTTCAAGGACGAAAATATCAATTTCGGAATCTTTCAGGGACCAAATTGTGTATATGCTCTTGTTTTCTTCCATCTAAGCAAGTACAGTCATCACTTAACAGGTCATATGTACATTTAACGTGCCACGTCAGCAATTCCGTTAAGTACATTTAACTGGGCATGACGACGAAAGGACTAAATTGTCTAACGTCACAATCTTTCAAGGATCAAGTTGGGTAATTCAATTCTTTCAGGAACAAAAATGTCAATTTCAAAATCTTTCAAGGATGAAATTGTAGATATATTCTTCTAATAACAAGTTGAATCCGATTAAAAATCTATGTCAAATTTTTTTTAAAAAAAAAGTATTAAAATAACACATATTCAATGATTAAAAATTAGTGAGCTAGAATTCACTTTAGTTTTATACTATTATTCTTTAATCAAAAGCCTTTAAACTTTTTAAACATTTATTTTTTAAAAATAATGTATTTGACAATAAAAAAATTTTGAATTGTAACCAAAGTAATTTTTAATTTTAAATAAAAATTAAGACAAAACTGCTCTTACTAAAATTTTATATTTATCATTTTATTCTTCATCACTATGAACCTTTTGTTTCACAAGTTTTATGCTTATTTAAATAAAATTAATAGATATTCAATTAAATAATAATAATTCATCCAACACTCCAGAATCAAGATAGAGTAGTTTGGAAATCTCATTGATCTTAAAGTAGCATTTGAAATTATAGTTGGATATGGAAATAAACATGCCATACAAGGCTTAAATTCTTTGCTTGGGCTTGTTTCAACAAACCCATTCCTTCCATTGTGTAGAGGCCCAACTGATCTGGAATTTTTTAAAACGGAAACGGAAGACAACCACCATATATGCCTCCAGTCTCAACTAGAAAATCTAATTCTAAAAGAAAAGAGTAGGTATGGAAAACTATGCTTTTCTTTTCTTTTCTTTTTTCTTTCCCCAGCTTCCATAAACTAACAATATACAACATAAGCGTTAGTACAAACACAGTAAGCACCTTGCATTTACATAATCAAGAAATTGCTACAAGCAGCAAGGTCTCCCCAGTCCCCTGCAATGAAAAACTTTAGGGCCTCTGGTTTCTCCCTTGGTCTTATAGTTCACATGTATAAAGAATCAATCTCAATCAGATTCTTTTTAAGTGTGAGAGTTTGTGCTCATCAAGGGATTCAGGGGAGCCACAGAAAGAGAGAGACTTTAGTTGTTCTATTGGTATTTACACTCAGCTCAAATGAGTCTTGCTGATCTTGGGGACCCACCAGGTGTATGGGGTTTGTAGTATAGAGATGTTTCATGCCAAGGATCAAGGGTGAATGTGGCATTTGATCTCATTGGATATGATGAGAAGTCATTCAGAGCGTAGTTGTTTTGTCCCATCATAGCAAAAGTTGGATGAGGAGGAGAAAGGAAACAGCTCTTGTGTGCTGGCCCATATTGTCGCAATGGACTTGAACAGGGAGATACTGGTAATGATGTAATCGTTCTTGAGTTGTCTCTGAAGGAGAAAATTGCAGAAACTCAGTTTCTATAGTTCACATATAAAGAAAAGCATAAATAAGATGCAAAACCAGACCGTGAATATGAATAAGGATTAGACTTTTATGCAATTCCTTATATATTTGTTATCAAGTTCTCCAATCAAAACAAAACATGTGGCAAAAACTTTTTAAGAGAATCAATCATAAGAGACATGTCAGTATCTTATTCAATGATATTAAAACTGCACTCAACTTTTTTTTCCCTATGAAGAAAGACAAGGGGAACATCTTACCTTGGGCTCCTTAATGTTCGAGGAGGAGTAGCAATAGCTGGCTTGGTTGCATAATCCCCCTCAAGTGAAGTTATACTTGTTCTATTGGAATGAACCTCTAAAACTGGCTGCATATCAATTGAAATAACGAGTTGGTTAGCCATTGAAACAGATTTTCAGAAATTGTGCAACTTTAAGTTCGCTTCATTCAGTAGAATCAGTACAAGGGGTATATAGAGAACACGCTATCTATACCTTATTTGTCATTTTGGAGTTTGACAACACTAAACATGTGAGTTGAGCCACATAATAAATCAACACGCATGGCAAACATTGCAAGAAACATGAAATACCGGGAGATACTTATTTGACCTATTAATTAGTGGGTTTGATTATTTAATGTACACTTTCTTAAAATTTATTGTAAAATTAAATTTTTTTTTATATATATAAACAATTCCACTCTCATTTTTCACATACATTGAAATTTTTCTTATATTTTTTATACTAATATACTAAAATATATATATATATGGTTCTGAGAACAATAACCAAGAGGCGCTAAAACCATATATATTATACATGTTATCTGGTGTTATAAAATGATCTGGGGCGTTGACTGCCAGCAATAGTGTATCGTTATTATACATGTTATCTGGTGTTGTATAACATTAATTGAGCAAGTCACTGAAACTCCTAAACAACTGACCATGTCAATTTAATGAGAATGAACAATGGAGCAAGCTTTATGCAGTTTACAATGATAATGTTTCCCAAGAGTTGCAAGTAATAAGAAGTTAAAGCAAAAGAATGTTTCATAAAGTAAAGAAATATCCATCTAAGACTTTACCGGTGTCCGACTTCCATCAAACATGTAGGGAAAAGCATCCCTGGTTATGTTGACATTTGCAGCTCTTGTTGCTGATTGATCTCGAATAAAGGGGAGATCAAGCAACTGCTGAGCTGTTGGGCGAGCTGATGGATCTCTTTGTAAGCATAGCTTTATAAAGCACTTCGCATCATATGAAAGATGCTCAGGAATTTCAGGCATATCTTTGCTGTTTCCAATTTTGAATATTGCAGCCACCTGTTGAATTCAACATGGAAATCAACAATGGTCATTCATACTCTTCAAATGGGTCATAACAAAGACGCAAGTAATGGCTAAGTCAGAAATAATCAATATCGCACCCCCTCATACTGACTCCATGGAGGTTTTGATGTTGCCATTTCAAGAATTGTGCATCCCAAGCTCCATATATCCACAGCAAGACTATAGCCATTTGTATTCATTACAACCTAAGAAAGCAAATATTAGAATATAGTACAGAACTACAGATTACAGTGGGGGAGAGGAAGATAAAGAATAAGGAAGGATGTACTTGTTTCAAAAAGAAAGTAGGAGTTGAGAAAGAAATAAACTGAACAATATTTACCTCAGGTGCCATCCAGTACGGACTTCCCTTGAAAGAAAGCATTGAGGCAGAAGAATTTATCTGGTTCAGAGCAAGCATAACTTAGAGATGGTATTCATCAAGAATCAGAACACAGCCATAATAAGCAACTATACCTATGTCCTGTATTCTATATATTAAATTATGTTTTTCTTCCTACCAATAAAATGTCATGCCCTAAAGTCTAAATTATAGTAAGACTAGAGAAAAGACATGAAAGAGAAAGTGTGAGACTGAGAGAGAGTGCAGCCCATGAGTGAAATTGGAATAATCTGTGCCTACTCGTGTGATATGTTAGTGTACAAGTGTAAGTAAGACCCTGAGTGTATGAGAAAGGAAGAGAGGGCAGGGTATCTTATGTGGTGCTTAATTTTCTTTTTTGCGCCATAAACAACAAACTATATACTTCTGAAGTAAATTAGAAGCAATTATATAGTATACAAGTGTTATGCACTTACATGTTTAGCCATTCCAAAGTCAGCTAGCTTGATTTCACCATTAGGATCAACTAGTATGTTAGCTCCTTTAATATCCCTGCCAAAGGAAAGCATGAAAAGAATTAAGAAAGAGTAACGAAGCTGCAATATCATGTCAAACTAAGAATAACCAAATTACCTGTGTACTGTATTTCTTCCATGCAGATAGGCAAGTCCAGAGACAATCTGCCTGGTATAATTTTGAATAACAGGTTCCTTGAATGCACCATATTCCTGAAGTAATTTATGGATAGAACCACCAGAAACATATTCCAAATAAACTGAAAGTGCTTCTTCTCCCTGCAAACATAGCATATAAATCAAAAACGGATCCCATCCTTCCTTTCCATTTCTCTTTCATGATGTGTATAGCTATCTGAATATAAATGGCACACATGACTTTAAATTAGGAGTATCATACCAGTTCACTCCCATAGTATTGAACAATGTTTGGATGCGAAAGTTGACTTAGTAAATTTATCTCCTGTGAGCAAATGGAGAAACAATAATAAATTTTATAGGCCATTAAATAATGTTTGGACATATTAAAGCAAACTCCAAAACGTTGCATAGAATTGCAGGAGTTCCTAGCGTGTGTGATCATTATTGGCATTAAATTAGGATAAATAATAGAATTACCTGATTAAGTTGTTTGAGGCACTCCTTGGATGTCTGATCATCAGAGACAAGCCTAACTTCTTTTATTGCACACATTTGCCCACTTTCACTATCAAAGTTGCAAAATAAGCATTTTAGAGAGGTAGAGCAAACAAATGAAACAGATCAGAATAATTTGTGCAGAGTATAGACAGTTGGGCAGAGTGTACAAATTCTGAAAAAGAAGAATTTTGATATTATCATTCTGCAAATATAGTAATACATTAACATCAGTAATTTTGTTTTGCCAAAAACAATTACCATTTTAATATTTATATCATAAACTAAAGAATTTGTTCTACATTACGATCACCAGAAAGCATTTCTGCCTTAAAAAATTCAAGGTATGGAAACTATACAAGATAAAGCAGTTCAAAATTCCCCAAAGTCCAATAATAGAACATTTTGTTTACTGCAAAGAACAACTCCAACAAGATTACCTATTAAATCCCAGGTAAACATGCCCAAATGTTCCACGTCCCAGAAGCTTTCCTTTCTTCCACTTGGACAGATTAGTGGCAGTGTATTCTTGCACTCCAGTTGCTCGAGCATTGGAAAGAGTAGAAGGACTTGTAGGGGAACCTGGTGGAAGAGGCAATGGGTGGCACTCACTCCTTCCATCGTCTTGCTTGCCTGTAGGTGAATCGAGACTCAAAACATGCAACCTTGGATGAAGTGGTGATGTAGGACTGGTGGGCCCTCTCGACCCAGGACCTGGGCTTTTTGACCTCACATTGAACTTCAAATCACCTTGTCCTCTGGCGTAAAGAAATGCCACATATTAGTTTAGCAGTAGATCAGAGAAGCACAAAATAAGCAAACTGATCATTTCATGTGCCTTCTGTTCCTTATACTGTCAATACCAAAACAAGAGTACAGACTACCAGCCTCCCTTAGATTTAAAACTCAATTAAGTAGACTGTGCCTTTATTCTTCATGTTCATTGCAATATTTCTCATAAACAAGTCAAGATGGGCATACGTTGCATAAATTCCATCCAAAACAGTAGGCACTGTCTCTCATAGTTAAATTCCAAGTTCCAAATTCAAATATTTTATTTCTCCCAGATCAACATTTCAGAAGTCAACTGCTAATCTACATCTACAGTTACAAAATGATTCTATAAAATGTGTGAGAATATAAATTTTCGGTCACCAATGCACAGAAACAATCATCTAGTTCAGAGAGAGACTCGTGAAGGTATGCACAAACTTTCACATACATACAGAAAAACAAAATGACAGAAAAACCCCTTTTACAGAACCGAAGGGCAAAAGGAGAAAATACGGAAAAGAAAGAATAAAGCTGACGGCAAGGGAAAAAGGAAGAAGAGGGACTGAGGGAGAGATAGCAAGCAGGCCCCCTTAGGAATTTTGACTGTAATTTTGGGGAAAAACTTGAGAGAAATCCGAAAAGTTAAGTAAATAGGCAATCACAGTGGAAGTATACAATTTGCAGTGTAGAGAGAAAGTGAGAGAGAGAGGCTCCGGCCAAAAAGCACTTTATCCGATCAATGATTAGCCGAAGCTTTACTACACAAGATAACTCTCTCTCCATAAAAAAATCAATCAATTAATTGAATCAAAATTCACAAACCTAACCTAAAACCAAAACAAAGGGAAAACCCCAAAAATCCAAAATAGAGAAAATTAAACAAGAAAAGAAATCCAATACCTGTTGGAACCATTAGATTGAGAGATTGGATGATCATCATAGGAGCCGTTAGAGCTGATGCTAGAGCCAGAGATCGAGGCAGATCCCAATCCAGCGGGTTGGTCCTTTTCAAAGCTATGAGTGGAGGAAACGGAGGGTCGAGGCAAAGGAAGGCCTCTCTTCTCACCACCATCGGAATCCCAACAAGAAAATCCAGAAGACGAGCCGCCACCGCCACCGCCAACACCACCAGGAGACAGGGAAGTGAAATCCCTACTAGCCCTGGGGGAATTACGGGAGAGGATCGAGGCGGAAACCTCATCGAAACTCTTGGGTTTGTCCTTGTCCTTATCCTTCTTCCCCCCACCATTCCTAATGGGGGATTTGATGAAATTAAACTGGTGACCACCCCCAGAAGCACGTGCAGGTTGTTGCTGCTGCTGCTGCTTCTGCTCCTGCTTGTTCTTGCTGGACTTTCTTCCCCACCAAGCGGGCATTCTAGAAGAGATAGAGATGAGTAAGAAGGATGAGAATTGAGGAAGAAAGTGGGATTAGTGGGTATAGAAGAAGAGAAGGAGAGAGAGAGAGAGGGTGAGACTAGGTTTTCTGGAGTGAATTGAAAGGGGGAAGAAAGAGAGGGAGGGGGCCAAATGGGTACAGTGAAGAGAACAGCTAAGAAGAGACGAAGAGAGAAGGGTTGGAAGCAAGCAAGGGACGGCAGACGGTGGTTGGATAAAGCGGGGAATGACGTGGCAATCTTTTAGAGAGAGAAATTTCTAGACAGAGAGAGAGAGAATCACATTATTATCACATACTCTGTGTGTATTGTGTGTGAGTCCTAACTCTTAAACCTCTGTATTAAAACACTCTGTACACTGTACTACTATACTAGTATAATTGTCTACACAAATTTAATTCTAATTAAATTCATTAATTAACCACAATATGACATTATGACTTCATAGTTAGGGTGAGTCTATAAAGCAACTTGCTGCATTGCATTAGTGAGAGTTTGAACTCCATCTTTAAACATGTAAAGCATTAAGTGGTATTTAAAAAAATTAATTAAAGATTATGTTTTAAAATAATAAATTATTTATTATATATATTCATTTGTTTTGTCTTTTTAGATCACATATTTTACTTATATTTTGTAATATATAATTTTTAAAAAAATTAATCACCATAAAGTCATTATATTATAGATAGATATATTCAAAAATTAGAAATTTTATAAACTTTTTTTCCTCATAAATTATATATTTTTAAAATGTATAATATGTTATATATTGTAAGGAAAAAGAGTAGAATAAAAATAGTGAAAATTATAAGATATGATATGAGTATAAAATTTGGTGAAATTAGTGTTATGCTTGAGATTTTAAATGAATTAATTTATTAAAAAAAACAAAGAGAGAGAGAAAGGGAAGAAAAAGGAGAATCCACATGGGTGATTGTGCGCTTACTTTGTGCATTACAGTTTACACACGCTGCCAGAGGGAGCAACAAACCATTTACTAGGAATATGTCTCTCACGAAGACAGCGACACACCCACAAATATATTATTTATATTTTTTTTCTTAATTATTTACTATCTAATCTCTAAACTTTAAAAATATATTATTTATACTTTGATTTTTTATTTTTTTAATTATTTAATTCTTGAGTTATCAACTGTTATTTAATTTATAATTATTAAATTCCAACGTATTATCGTTAATTTATTAATTATTTTGTCATGTTACGATGTCATGTTGAGTAAAATTGAAAAAAAAATTCATGAATATCTAGATCAAAAGTTGCACCTTGTATACAAAAGTCGATGGATACAATCTCTGATTTGGGTATTCCAAAATAATATACAAATTGACTTTTTTTAAAAAAAATAATATTTTTAATTAAATTTTACTCTTTAAATTGATGTGACACCGTGATATAACAACAAAATTAAAAAGTTAACGATAACACACTAGCATTTAATGACTACGTCATCGAATTAAATAGTATATTAACGAATCATTCAAACATTAAAAAAAAAGTAAATTCCTTTTAATTTTTGTATTTATTAATTCGCTTTATTATTTTATTTTTTTTACAGTAGAGAGCTTCTAGAGATGCAAACAAAGCAAAAGCGTGTGGATTGGGACATTGGAAGAAGGAGAAGAAGAGGAAAGGAATTGGATTTGGTATTATTAATGGCCATTTCTTTTTCGTCGTTTCTTATAACTTTTTTTCTATTAAAATAAAGAAATTAATAGAAATGTGTAATGAAATGAAAATGATGGTGTGCGCGTAATATTTAGGGACTTGGTAGAGACGTTTGCGTCATTCACCACGTCATCTACCTCCCTCGCCCACGTCATCATTACTTGCGTTTTTAGCAACATTTTACTAATATCTAACTTTTCTATAAATAATATAACAAATTATTATGATTTAACTTTCATATTTAAATAATTAACTTTTAGTTAATATATATTATAGTGACTCTACTTATGGGAATTTATTTTGTTATTGCTCTCTAAAAGTATATATTCATATATATATATATATATTATGTTAAGAGAGGTGAAAAATAAAGTAACCATAATATAAAATTATAATATTTATATGGTAGTTAAATAATTTTTATTATTTAATTTATTATTTCAAAATATAATAATTATTGTTTTATATTATATTTTAAAAGTAAAGATAAAAATGATATGGTATTAAAAGTATTATAGAAATATAATCATAAATTATCATTCAAATAAGAAAAATAAATAAATGTGATGGATATTGAAAATTAATTTTAATTTTTTTGCTAATTTTAAATGTTTCTTAAAAATAAAAGTAATAAAAAATATTAAGGTAAATTTAAATATATGGGAAATAACTATTAATTAAAAGCACACATATCCATCTATCTTTAAAGAGGTACGGAGTTTTATCTTGCATTTTTGGCTATTCTAATTTCATGAAACTTTGCATTTAGCCTTTCAAGATTTTAGTTTATAGAAATTTTTTTAAGAAAATCTAATTATATTGGTAAGTAAGTACTATATCTAATCAATAATGTTTAAAAATCTATTTATGACTTCTTAAATTATATAATAATCATACTTTTTAAAAGCACTATTAGATATCATAAACTATCATAAAAATATAATGTCAAATAATATAACATTCATTTCCAAGTTTCCGAAGAAAAAAATTAATTTGCTCTTTTTCGTGATAATTTAATTAGAAAAAATAGTTACATTTTAAAATTCAGGTATATATGAATTTTTTTAAAATAGAGTATATAATACATAAGTTTATCTATATTATTTTGTTGTTGTCTTTTTTTTTGTCATAAAATAATTTTTTATAATTAAAAAATAAATATATGATGGAATGATGTGGGATAGAGACAATGAAGATATATACTGAGTGAGAAGTTATCGCAATAATTAATAATTAAACATTACAAAAAATTAATATATTTTCTTTTAGAAAATTTCAAATAAAAAATACAAGATGAATTCATCATTCATCATATATATATATATATATATATATATATATATATATATAATATTAATATATATCTTAAAGGGGGTGGCGTATGCTGAAGATTATAAAATATTTTAATTAATATAAGATGAAGTGATTAATGTTGGAGTGCATTTAGTAAGTGGTTGGGTGGGTCCAAATTGCATAACATGATTGACATTCTTGGTCGGATTTTTTTAAATGTTGTCAACTTTCGAACTCAACAAATAATTACTTGCTTTAGTACGGAAAACCTAGATTCAATTTAATCAATTTAAATGCAAATTAAAGGAATAATACTTACTTTGATCTCTTATTTTGTTCATTCATTTTATATTATTTTTTTAAAAATTTTAAATCAATCATCTATCCTTATAATTTGTTCTATGGAAACGCATTGATGAGAAAATTGTAATTAATATAGTTAATGAAAAGAGATTGAAACTGAAATAAGAATTTTGATGTTGAAAAAGGGAATTTTTTTTGAAAATTTTGAGCATACCACATCATTATTTAACAGTAAAATTTGATAGTATTAAACAAAAAAACTTATTTAGAATAAATTGTAAAGATAATGACACATTTAAAATTTTTTAAAGATAAAAAATTAATATAAAACTAGTAGTAATATAAGGGACTAATTAACATCAATATTTGGTCCAAATTAAATTTTTGCAAACAAAATTTTTTTATATTATATAATTATAATAACAAAATTATTTAGGTACTTGGCTTAGGTCTTTTTTTTTAGAAAGTCTTTCTTAATATATGTCTTCTTATAGAATTCTTTAAATTGGGTTTTTGTTGATCTATATGCATACCATTAATTTGGCTCAAGTCTTTCTTAATATATGCCTTATCATTTGCAAATGTATATATAGTTTTTTCATAACAAATTTAATGTGATGACATCAAATAGTTAACAACTAAATTTACAAAGTAATGAAAATATATAAAAATAAAGAAAAATGAATTAGTTGAGAAAAAGTGGTAGACTTTGGTCCTCCTACTCCAACTTCAACAATGCTTTTTTTTTTTCGTATGCTATGTGTCCATCCAAGTCAACCCATAAGGCAAGCTTCTTTTCATTTTTATTCCACTTTTCATATTTTATATGAATTTATCGTTAAATAAGTTAGGATTTGCTTTATTTATTTATTTATTTTTAGTTTTTGACTAGTTCAAACAGATGTTTGTTACTTTTTTATTTGATTGATTTTATAATTTTTTCTAATCGGACAAATAAATATTATCGATTAACTGATTTTTATTTAATGTTTATTTTAGTTTCTCATAGATATTTTTATATAGAAAACAATTTTATTTGAGTTAACTGAGGTTCTATAATAGTAGTAGAGTTCTCCCAACAAAAATTTTTCTATACGCAAGTCTCGAACCCAATACTTTATTTAAAGAGAGTGATTCGTCAATCCAAATCATCACTTAAAGGGTTGGTTTGGCTCGGGTTGGGAGTGGCCGGGTTGGTTCGGGCTAACAAAATATGACAACTGATTGGATTGGTTCGAGTTTATTGAAAATGATTAGTCAATCCAAATAATCAATTGGCGATTTGATTTGATTCGGATTGACGGTCCAACATGCTTTCTTTATTTTTTTTATAAGCGTTGCAGTCACTACATTCTAACAAAGAAAACCCTAATGAACAAATTTTTTTAAGCAAATAATTTTGATTGAATTATAATTTTAATAAATTTTAAAAAATAATTTAATTCACTTACTACATCAAGAGTAATGTAATATGTTGAATGATATTGACAAGAAATAAGAAAAAAATAAAGATTGTTGTTCGATAAACATTTGTGATGATACGACTTAGATATAAAAAATGCATATTCATAATTATAATACTCTCACAGTGTTTTACAAAGAAAAGAGTAAAAAAAATTAGAAAGAAATAAGACAGACAATATGAGAATATCATATTTACTTTAAGTGAATATAATATTTTTTTTAAGAAAATAATATAATGGCGAGTTGGCGGTTGGATTGGTTCGAGTGGGTTAGAAAACACAAAACCTACTAACCGACCGTTATAATTGTGTTGACATCAACAAAAAGGGTAAAGTTTTCATCTCGTACATCTTTCAAATGGGATCATCTTTATTTTTATTTTTTTCTCTAGTTTTAACGATGTTTACGATTTATTCTTCTGTATAACTAGAATGTAATTGTTTAATTTATTGTAATTTTTCGTTAGAATTTTTTTATAATTTAATGAAATATTTGTTCTTAAAAAAAGATTAACTGATTTTTCAATTAAGTATAAACAAAACCAAAGCCCTTTCAAGTGGCAAAAAGGTGTTTCATGGTAGACTTATATATCTATACATTATAAAACGTATACGTTATTATTATTTTAGTTAGCAACTAACTATATTTTCAATTGATTTCCAAGAAAGAGATGGAGATGTGCAACAAGGTTAAATTAATGTGCCATTTTATAATCTAGAAATTGATAACACTTAACTTGTGAAATTGGCTGAAGTAAATTATTTTTTGAAATGTTTTGCTTAAATTATAATTAATATTTTATAAATTTAAAACATAAACTCAAGTTCTTAAATTTTTTTTATTATAAAAAATGCTTTAAATTTTTTCATTATCTATAAAAATAAATTTTCACTTCAATTCCTATATAAAATTGTACTTTTTTTGTTGCCCGTCTGATTTTTGAGGCTTCGTTCCAATTAATCCAAACTCGATCTGTGTCGCGTACCTGATTATGATGAGAGAGTCTACGAACAAAAATAATTACACACACAATATCTCAAATTCGAGACCTTAACTTTCTTAAGCAACCAAAGCTGCTTACCACTATTTGACCAATTTCTCATTGATAAAACAGGAAAAAAAAAACTAATTTAACAATAAGTAGTTTTTGCATATATAAGTTTTTTATTACAACAATAATTGTAGAAGTTATTAATCTTCCGAAAACAATTTTGTTTTAATAAATTTTTTTTATTGCATTATCATATGAAATTTATTGGAGTCAAATGTATAATTTTTTTAATGTTAGTATAGTTAGTAATTAAAGGTCCCACATTTGGGTGAGTTGAAGGGTTGTGAAGAGTGCTTATACATTGTTAAAGCATGACTATTCATGTACAAAAGGTTACAATAGTTTATTGATAAAATTAAAGGAAAATGAATGTCCTTAGAAGGACATGAATGTTCTTAAAGCACATGAGTGCTCTTAAAGATGTATGAATGTACTTAAAGCACATGAGTGCTCTTAAAGGTGCATGAATGTTCAATATTTTGAGCATGAAAGAATATGAACCAAGCTTTCCTTGTTTAATGTGTTCTATATAAGTAGCACTTCTTCTCACAAAAAAATATATAAATATATATAAAAAAAAAACCTTTCAAATCTTCAACTCATCCTTCTAAAATTGTGTTCAGAAGGTATTATAGTTTTGCTGGCTATAATATCAAGCTTTGTAAATCCTGGAGGAAATCTGCCATACAAACCCAGCAGCATACAAATAGTGGGGGCTTAATTTCCTTAAGGACAGTGAATACACTATCAAAGCCTACACTGATTTTTCTAACAATCTTAAGGAAATTAAAATTCTGCGTAGTGATAGAGGAGGAGAATATTTTTCAAATAAATTTTCTATATTTTGTGAAGAAAATGGTTTGATTCACCAAGCAAGTGCACCATATACCCCACAACAAAATGGTCTTGCAGAAAGAAAGAATAGAACATTGGTTGATATGGTAAATGCTATGCTTGTGCATGCTGGATTGCCAATGAATCTATGGGGGGAAGCTTTGTTAACTGCCTGTTTTGTACATAACAGAATACCTTCAAAGAAATTTAAGGTTTCACCATATGAATTATGGAAAGGACGAACACCCAACTTAAATTTCCTGAAGGTATGGGAGTGCTTGGCATATTACAGAGTACCAGATCCTAAAAGGACAAAATTAGGTCCTAGGGGAATTAAAAGCATCTTTGTTGGATATGCTGAAAATTCAAAGGCATATCGTTTATTAGACTTTGAGTCAAGTGTTATTATAGAGTCAAAAGATGTTGAATTTCTTGAAACAAAATTTATTGGTGATTCACATAATTCTTCACAAAGTCTTGATGGTTCAATGCAAACAGTGATTGAAGGAGAAAATGTAGAAACTCTTGTTCCTAGTTCATCAAATAAAAGAAAATTAATTGAATCTCCTAATGAACCAAGGAGAAGTCAAAGAGCTAGGAAAGAAAAGAATTTGGGTTCTGATTTTATATCTTCTCAAGCGTTAGTTTTTCTAGTTGAAGGTAGTAGAGATGAGGTACTTAATAAAATTCCTATGGTTTTAAATGTGGGAGATGATCCTAAAACTTTTAGTGAAGCAATGACTTCAAGAGATTCTGCTTTCTGGAAAGAGGCAGTGAATGATGAAATGGATTAATTCTCTTCTGTCCAATGGTACATGGGAATTAACTAATATACCCCACAATTCAAAACCCATTGGATGTAGATGGGTATTTAAAAGAAAATATAATACTAATGGATCTCTATAAACCTTCAAAGCTAGACTAGTTGCTAAGGGGTTCAAACAAAAGGAAGGAGTAGATTATTTTGATACATATGCTCCTGTAGCTAGGATCACTTCTATAAGAATGTTGTTTGCATTAGCATCAATTTATGACTTATACATCCATCAAATGGATGTGAAAACAGCATTCTTAAATGGTGATCTGGATGAGGAAGTATATATGGAACAACCTGAAGGGTTTGTACTTCCTGGAAATGAAAAGAAAGTGTGTAAATTGATTAAATCCTTGTATGGATTAAAGCAAGCACCAAAATAGTGGCATGAAAAATTTGATAAAGTAATATTATCAAATGGCTTCAAGTATAATGGAGCAGATAGGTGCGTTTACTCTAAGTTCACAAAGGATTATGGTGTGATAGTATGTCTATATGTCGATGACATGTTAATCATAGGAACCAACATGCAAGGCATTAAAGATACTAAGAAGTATCTATCTTCTCAATTTAAAATGAAAGATTTGGGAGAAGTTGATACTATCTTAGGCATTAAAGTTAAAAAATATAATGGAGGATTTGCTTTGAGCCAATCTCATTATATTGACAAGATGCTATCCAAGTTTAATCATTTGGGTATTAAAGAATATAATACTCCATATGATGTATCTGACAAATTGGTTGAAAACTTGGGTAGATCTGTTAGTCAATTAAACTATGCTAGTGCAATTGGTTGCTTAATGTATGCAATGCATTGCACTAGGCCTGATATTGCTTTTGCTGTTGGAAAACTTTCCAGATATACACATAATCCTAGTAGTGATCATTGGAAAGCAATAGGACGAGTTTTTGGTTATCTCAAAAGAACAAAGTCCTATGCATTAAGTTATAGTAAGTTTCCTTCAGTTTTAGAAGGATACTGTGATGCTAGTTGGATAACTAGTGTGAGTGATAATAAATCAACGTCTGGTTGGATTTTTACCTTGGGTGGAGGAGCTGTTTCATGGGCTTCTAAAAAACAGACGTGTATCACTCATTCTACAATGGAATCTGAGTTTCTGGCTTTAACAGCTGCAGGAAAAGAGGCAGAATGGCTGAGAAATTTGTTATTAGATATTGAGTTGTGGCCACAACCTATGCTAGCTGTCCTTTTGCACTGTGATAGTCAGGAAACAATGTCTAGAGCACTGAGTAATATTTATAATGGAAAATCTAGACACATTGCTTTAAGACAAGAATACATAAGGCAACTGCTTTCAGATGGGATCATCACAGTTGTCTATGTAAGGTCTAAAGACAATCTTGCAGACCCATTAACTAAAGGACTCTCGAGAGATTTAATTAATAGTACTAGTAAAGTTATGGGTTTGAAGAATATTTTAAAAAAAAAATATCACTCATAATGGGAACCTTACTTTTCTTATTGCTATGCAATTCTAAAAGTTCAAGAGGTAACAACAAGTTAAGTTAGTGATGGTTATCAAGTACTTGAGTTTTGAAAGTACTTATGAATCAGAGGGTGAGTATTATAATACTCTTAATGAAGTAACAGAATTCGGAATAAGAACTAAGGTTAGTCAAAACAATGGACTTAGTTAAAACTTCACCTATCTAAACACATGAAGTGGTGCCGCTTCAGTCAAAGTTTGGGAATAAAGCTTTTTAAGTGTTTATGAAACAGGAAGAAGCACAAGGCCATATATAGTGCTAAGTTTTTACATTGAACACAATTGTATTTAATTTGAGGACTTATGTGTATTTTTACATCCGTTTTGTCATTTACTGAATTGAAGTTTAATAGAATAATTCTAACTATCAATTCTGGCAAAGCTTGATGTATTTATACAAGTAGTAGGTTTAAATCGAAAGATACCTCCTATATGCATAAATTCTTGAACTAAATAAATTACTAACTAAGTGGGGGATTGTTAGTATAGTTAGTAATTAAAGGTCCCACATTTGGGTGAGTTGAAGGGTTGTGAAGAGTGCTTATACATTGTTAAAGCATGACTATTCATGTACAAAAGGTTACAATAGTTTATTGATAAAATTAAAGGAAAATGAATGTCCTTAAAAGGACATGAATGTTCTTAAAGCACATGAGTGCTCTTAAAGATGTATGAATGTACTTAAAGCACATGAGTGCTCTTAAAGGTGCATGAATGTTCAATATTTTGAGCATGAAAGAATATGAACCAAGCTTTCCTTGTTCAATGTGTTCTATATAAGTAGCACTTCTTCTCACAAAAAAATATATAAATATATATATAAAAAAAAACCTTTCAAATCTTCAACTCATCCTTCTAAAATTGTGTTCAGAAGGTATTATAGTTTTGCTGGCTATAATATCAAGCTTTGTAAATCCTAGAGGAAATCTGCCATACAAACCCAGCAGCATACAAATAGTGGGGGCTTAATTTCCTTAAGGACAGTGAATACACTATCAAAGCCTACACTGATTTTTCTAAAAGTTAATACTTGAATAAAAACCATAAATTTCTTAAAATTTACTTCATTTAATATTTTCAATAAAAATAATATAGTTTCAGTGAAATTTCTCCTCATACATATATATATCCTATTCTGTTGAGAATTATATATATTAATGCTTTTAATTAAGAGAAATATATATAATTATATTATTTTTATTATTGACGTCGCATTCTCACGTTGGGTATATATAAAAACTATATATAATTAATTAATAAGCACTTGATGAGAAGTAGCGAAGCATAATATACTAAAATTTATTTTACTTGAGATTCATGGCAAAGCAATCAATTTGATGAGTTTATTTAATAAATTAAATATATTTCATAAAAATGTCACGTTGCCACTTGCTTTAATTTAATGCTATTTAATTATTAATGTCATTAATTTAATGAAGGTGGGCACGTTAGCACGTACATGTAAATCCAAATTAACTAACTATGCTAGATATTAGGCTTTCGTATAGGGATGGCAATGGTAGAATCTGGAAATGATACTGCATTTCTTGTTTCTGATTTTGGTTTCATCTCCGGACTGTTTTTGATTGGGTATGAAATTTGATATACATTCTCAGACTAATTGAATACTTAGATCCCTAGACTCAGTCTCGAACCCAAAAAATTTACTATTTTTTCTTAAAAAATTTGCTATTTTCATCACAACTATTGAATACACGTTCAAAAATTTAATTATTTTCAAATTTTAAAAAAACAAACTTCAAACACACAATAAAATAAATATAAAAAATCTAAGTTCATTCTTAAATAAACAAATACAGACATAAAATGAGGTGTGAAATGTGAGTGTGTGAATCGTGATTCGTGAATGGAGGTGGGTGAGTGAGATGAGAGTCTGATTGTGTTTGTGTGAGTGGTGATGATGAGGTGAGTGTAATTTTTTTTAATTTGATATATAATATATTTATATATATATTATATCACCGGGTCCGGGGCTGGGGAATACATCCTTAGTTCCTTACCCATCCCCGGATCCGATCATTTACCCGTTAAAATTCTCATACTCGGACCCAGATTCGGGCCCAACGAATAAAATTTATGGATACTCATCAGATCCGGATAAAATTATCATCCCTACTTTTATACATATGTATATATATGAATGTTAGGGGAAGTGCATCCACTAAAAGAATTCTTTACATTTTTTTAGAATAACATGGTTTGTAATTAACATCAACTAAGGGAGTGTTTATATGGTGTATCTAAAATAATATGATATATATCTTATATATCATGGTTAAAAAGTGTATCATCTCAGATACCATGTTATCTTTGATACTCGTGTTTGGTATGGTGTTTGAGATTACAGTGATATAATTATATGCAAACATTTAGTATAAAATGGTGTAATCAAATATACAATGTTATTTATTTTTATATCTTCCAAATTTATCCTTATAAATTTAAGCAAACTAACTATTATATTTATTCTATAATTATTTTCAAAATTCCATAGTAGAACTCTAAATTAAAAAGACTAATCAAATAGACAAGAAAATAGTTTAAATAATCAAATAGTTTAATATAATTAAAAATAATATTTATCTAAATAACCAACAAAATATGGTATTTCAAAAAAATTATGGTGTTTTTTTTTTTGAAAAAAATGGTAGTAAGAGAAGGCACTCCCAAGTATTACTGGGTGCAAGTAGTTTTGAATGGCTTCAGGGGGGATTCAAAGCCTCGAGAACCGCAAGCAGTTTTACCCAGTCTCAGCTACTCAACTAACCCTTGGGTGCCAAGGAATATTTTTGGGGAGGGATGTCAGGATTTTGAATGGCTTCAGGGGAATTTGAAGCCTCGAGAACTTTCCTTCGGATCCTTGACCATTTAATTTGTGCTAACCCACTTTGGCAAATTATGGTGTTTTTATTAATTTATGTAAAAGAAAACAAAATATAATTAAAAAGGATAATATTGGTAAGTTCAAAAAATATACGCTCAAGGGTGTCATATCAAATACACAATAATGTTATCTCATATAAGAGTGTGTTATCATATGACACCAAAACAAACGAGGTCATTCAACAGTATCATCCAAGATAACACGCTATCTTAATTATATGACATTTTTAAGATGACAACATACCAAATGCCTCTAATTTTATATAAGACAAGATTAATATGCATTTCTTTATATTCTTATTATTAAATTATTTAATTAAAATAAAATATTTAAAAAATAATGAAAGATAAGTTATATATATATATATATTTCTTATTCAAAAAAATTATGACAAAAATATAAAGAGAATAATATTTATTTAATAATTTTGTTTTTCCTTTATCCTTATCCCTATTTTGAAAATAATTGATTTGATGCATTTGCTTCAAGCACCCCCCATGCATTTGTAGGCCATATGATGTTCCTCCCTGCTAATTATATATATCAACGTATGCATTGCATATTTTATTTCTAGAAAATTGACTGCAAAATTAATTGTGTGTGTATATATATATATAATTAGAATTATTTTTAGAGACTATATATATATTGTAATTTTCATATATAATTAGTTACTAGTTTTTGGACCTGATGTACGAGTTATATTTACAGATATTTATATATGAATCTTGCACATATATTTACATAATAATCATTTTAAATTTTGTAGATATATTATAAAGATATAAATCATGTTTATGTGTAATAATAAACAAAATTTATTTGTTTTTGAGTTGAGACATGTACATTAAATTATTCATATACTTTCTTTCTTTTTTTTGATAAAAAAACATTAAAGCTTCATTATATTGTAAAAAAAGCCAAACGGCACTTACAATAATTTAGAAAATTTCAATCTAATAATACTGAAGAATAAATCCTAACAATTATTGAACTAAGTAAACAAAGTGTAAGCTCAACTGATCCTATTTCTTCAGGATGAAAAATCTCACCGTCCTTGGTGTTGCCAACAAAGTTGTTACTCTTATACCTTCTGCATATTAGATCTGAAGTAATCTTCAAAGTTGAAATTGCCGTAGGCTCTTCTAATATCATGATGAACGAGTGAAATTTTTTTTGAATATAGATGATTCGTAAATTTAGATATGATTATAACAAATCTTGAATTCAGAATCACCTAATTGTCAAAAAAATTCACAAAAGAAAATAAATACACAAAAAAATAAAACAAGCTCCACTTACTAGATCTGAATCGATCTAACAATGGGAGACTACACTCTCACAAGAGAGGACTAAAAAACTCAAAAGTAAATCTGGAAGAAAATCACCACCAAAATTGGGGGAATGAATATCTACTTTATTTATGAAACGTAACAACGGTAACAAAAGAAGAAGAAATGTGTGTATATATGAAACAATTTTAAAATGAAGAGACGCTAAAATGATTAAACAAAAATATTTAATTTCTAGAAATTTGACTGCAAAATTAGTTGTGTGTGTGTAATTACTAATTAGTATTATTTTTAGACACTACACATATTGTAATTTTTATATATAAGTTATCTTTACCAAAAAAAATCCCATCCATATATTTAATATTCAATACGAATTGTTTAAAATTTGTACTAGTTACTATTAAAACAAAAGCATAATGCTGTAAAATTATCAAAAGTTCAAGATTATAATTTATTAGTCGTTGAATTTGTTTGGAGATCTGTGTTAAAATATTATTTCTTTTTAAAATATAAGATAACACATATCTCAAGATATATAGTCAACGACTTATAACTGGTGAGCTCAAATAGTCTCTCAAAACAATAATATTATTGTTGGGAGTTGACTTTTTTTTTTTGGTTTAGACCAGGGTATCCACCGTCGAACACAATGACTAACCCCCTCGCTGAATTGTAGGCACCTCGAAGGGCGGGACAGCTGGCCCAATGATTTAAAGCTGCTCCATACCCAAAGCAAGAATCGAACCCTTAACACTTGATTAAGAATGGATGAGTCCCTTCCACTCAACCATACCCTAACCTTGGATTTGTTGGGAATTGGCATCTAGATTTAGGTCATGTTCTTTTACAAGAAAGAACAATAAAAATGAGGATAGAATGGGTGGGGTCCACTGGGTTCCACTTATTTTTTACTTTTTCATTTCCATCAACTTTTTAAAAAAAAAGAAAAAAGAAAATATAAAATATCTATTATACCCCTCTGATTTGACACAATTATAACCTTCTTTTCTTTTTATTGTTTTAATATAAGGGGTAAAATGGTCATTTTAATACATTTCCTTTCCATTTCCATTATCAAACTTTTACTACTAAACACAAAAAAACGTATTCCGTTTCTATTTCTATTTCTGTTTCTATTTCTATTTCTCCCTAAAAACGCGCCCTTAAGAAATGAATGGTTGCGGCAAGCATGAAGAGACAGCGTTAACCCATTAAATACGACGGGCTTCCAATAAAACGACAGGAGTGAGAGGTGAGAGACAAGATAGTTTTGGTGTTATTATAAACGACACATATGCTCGTGACCTCCAACCTTCCCTTCTTTTGGCTTTACACTTTGAAGTTGACTCCTCCAAATCAAACCTCTCATCCATCACTTACCACCTAAATAATAATAATTATAATATCTTATATTATATTAATAATAACAATACCAACTCTCAATTATAAAAACAATTTTAGAATCCTATAAATTTTATAACTTGTACAAAATAATATCTTATATTAATTTTTTATATAAAATTCTAACGGTGACACCTCAGCAAATTCAAGTGACACAAAAAAAAAGTTCCCAATGGAAGCTCGAGTTTTTTTTTTTTTAAACTCGAACTCTCGTTGACCACTCCACCCCATTTTGTGTTAGTATTAATCACTCCGCTTCATTCTCTTCAAAATTCTCGATCAAGCCCATAAATTTTTAAAATTCCCGATCAAGCCCATAAGTTTTGGATGGAAAAACCAACTAAATTTTTCTAGGCAGAAATTGCGGAAATTTAAAGAACATATAAGGGTTTTTATATATATATATATATATATATATATATATATATATATATATATGTTCCTAAAAAATTAAAGAAGGCTTATTATTTTGTTTACATTTAATATTATTATGCAGATTTGAGGTCCTTTTACGTTCTTTAAAAGTCTGTCTAGTCATATTCTTTAATATCCATGCATGTGAATGTGATAATACCCAACTAAACATATTTTTCCACCCACGGAACCCAAGGTTTCTAGAAACAAATTAAACTTTCATTTTCTTCACCATATATCTCTTACAATACTAATTAAAAGAGTCAAAATATTATTTAGTCCCTAAATTATTGGTCAAATTACTATTTAGTCTTTAAATTTATCAAAAATATTATTTAGTCTCCGAAATTTTTAACTATATCAACTATTTAGTCCCGAAGTTTGACAAAATACTATTTAGTCTTCGAATTTATAACTATGTCAACTATTTAATTTAGTCCCCAAACTTGACAAAAATACTATTTAATCATCGAATTTGCAACTCTGTCAACTATATTTAATCTCTTGAATGTTACCCGTTATAGTTGACAGAGTTGCAAATTCGATGATTAAATAGTATTTTTGCCAAGTTTGGGTACTAAATTAAATAGTTGACATAATTACAAATTCAGGGACTAAATAGTATTTTGTCAAATTCGGGACTAAATAGTTGACATAGTTAAAAATTTCGGGGACTAAATAGTATTTTTGATAAATTTGGGGGCTAAATAGTAGTTTGACCAACAATTTAGAGATTAAATAGTATTTTGCCTCTAATTAAAACGTAATTAGTTAGACTTGATTTTACTCATGGTCATAACCAAAAGGTAACATTTTTTGTTTATTTTGATGAATTAAAGATTAATTAATTTATTGATCCTTATAATTTAATTTTCAATATAATCAAGTGGATCCCTATATATACTTATGGATCTACAATTCATAATTAAAATATTTGTTGTTAATTCAACTCATCCTAACTAATTAAAGTTCCGTATATACTTTAATGAATCCAGTATATCCAACCCCATTTACATGCATGAATGAATTAATTTCATTGGTACATTAAAGAAGATATAATCAGTACAAAACTAAGACTTTGTTTTCTTTTTTTTTTCCTTTTTGTTGCAACCACTCATTACTTTTACTTTTCTTCCTCTATTTTCCTTAACTTATATATTGTATTTTATATATTATATATATAATAATTAGAGATCTAGCTAGAAGACTTAGAATCATTATAATAGAGAGTTGTTTATTTAAAAATATCGCTCTTAATAATAAATTTATTAATATTTGAAGATTTAGTTATAAAAGAATTAATTGATCATGACAAGAAAATATTATATAATGTGTGTAAGGTGGATGTGATGAATATGTAGGACGTGATTCACATCAGTATTTAATGAAAGAGGCTAACGGTATGAGATAAATAATTAATTTTGATAAAATTAAAAATATAAAAGACCAAAACTAAACTTCAATAAAACACAGCGAAAATCGAAATAGTATTTTCACCGTTTTATATTGAACGAAGACTAAAGTAAAATTCTTCCTTAATTAATCAACTGAAATTGAAATACAACAAAGTTAGGGACTCTGAAATAATCAGATTATTATATAAAATAATGTCACATTACATCTACAAATTTGTCAAACTAACTAGGAATTAAATGAAAAAGAGTCTTGTTTACAAGGTCCATTCAATTCCAATACCGTACGTGAGGACTTGTTCAATAGTTTGAACTTTTCTGACCCAAAAAAAAATTATATTTTATATAATGTTTTGAAATTGGAAGACATAAGTATGCACCAAGTCTTAGTAATACCACTACTGAGTCTCAACTATTAAAGAATGTGTTTTAGTTTGAGACTTTTAGGAATTAATGTTAGCATTTGACGACGTCTTTATGGTACATATACGTAGGAATTTGTCAAACTTTGGTCCGGTCAAATCAAAATCGGTAAAAATATTTTTAGTATTTCTAACGGTTAAGATAATTAATTATTAGCAAAATAGTTATTTTTTACACATATATTCTTAAAAAAAACTAATCCTCAAATTTAATAATATTTAAAAATTATCTACAAATATATATATCATTTTTATTGTAACGCTAAAAACTCGCCATCACTTTTATTGTAACGCCAAAAACTTGCCATCAATTACGCCAGGATCCTATAATCGCTATCAATGATGGCAATTACATGAAAAATCTTGCATTGTTAATTCTAGGGGTGGCAATGGGTACTTAGAAAATGGGTATCCAATGGTATTTGTCCGAGAAATTTATCCGATATCCAATGGCATCAGATATCGGACAGAGTATGGATAGTAAAACATAACTACCCATTGAGTATTGGACGGATGCGGATATTGACGTCGGGTACTTTATATCCGTCCTAAATGAATGGGCGGATAGGGTACCCGATATCTGATATCCAAATAATATATATTACTAAATATAATATTAAATATTAAATATAATATATATTATTAAATAATATTTTGTGTTTTTAATGTTATTATAATTGTTGTTTTTATTTTTTATTTATAATAATTATGTATGTTTTTTACTTTAAAATGTTATTTTATAACTTTTTTTAATTGGGTGGATATCGGATATTGGATATCGGATAGTTTACTTGATTATAGGGTATGAGGGTATCTAATATTCAATATCCATTATTTTTTCGGGTATTTAGGGTATTTCAGATATCGAGTATTTCGGATACGGATATTGAAAATAACATTTTTGTTCGGATTCGGATAAGGTTCGGATATTGGATATATTGGGTGGATTCGGATGCGGATAGTGAAAAAATGAGCGGGTACCCGCCCATTACCACCCCTAGTTAATTCAAGTTCTACCGCATGTGGTAATCATCCTCATTAAGGGCGATTATAAGGTTGACTATATAATCACCATCAATGATGGCAATTACCTTCGAGATTTTTCAGGTAATCGCTATCATTGATGGAGAATTTCTGGCGCAACAATGAAAATGGTATATATATTTGTGGATAGTTTTAAAAGATTGCTAAATTTGATGATTAATTTTTTTATGGGTATATATGTGTAAGAAAACCTTAGCAAAATCGACAATTGGTACGGTTGACAACAAATAAATTATAAGGGCATAATTGACAGTAATTTCAAATATTACGGCATACTAAAATACTTTTACCAACCAAAATCTCAACTAAAACCATGGTTTAGCAATGTCAAAATATATAGATTATGGTATGTAGATTGATTTATTTGGCTTGTTAAATGAATATAGACTTGAAGAAATAAATTAGTATCTTAATTAAAAAGATTTTAGATTTTTTATATTTGAGAAATTATACATTTTTTGTCAAAACTTTAAATTGGTCCTTTCTGTTTGCACAAAGTTTCATATTGGTCCTTTATGTTTCAAAAAGTCTAAATTGGTCCTTTATGTTTGCAAGTTTCAAATTGGTCCTTCCGTCCAAGTCCGTTTATTTCTTCCGTTGAGTGCTGACGTGAACACACCATCTCTCCTACGTGTCAATTGAAGCTGACGTGTCATGCCACATCATCATTCTATATCATATGTGATGATGTGGCGCTGACGTATCAGCTTAGATGGACACGTCAGCACGTAACTTAAGAAATTGACGGAGGTGGACGGAAGGACCAATTTAAAACTTCTTGCATCATAAAGGACCAATTTAAATTTTTTAAAACATAATTAATAATAATAATAATAATAATAATAATAATAATAATAATAATAATAATAATAATAATAATAATAATAATAACGTAACAATAATAATACTAAATTAAAGCGAAAGGTAGGTGAGAGGAAATAATGGTAGAAACAGAACGATTCGTGGCAATCTGCTAATTAAGCTCACATCAAAAAAGAAAAGAAAAGATGGAAGAATAAAAGTTTAATATTATATTTACGATATTATTAAACTTCAATACACCCCTTCAATTATATAATGATATTTATTAATATTTATATAAATTTATATTAATTAATAAATATTTACTTTAAATAAATTAGAGATCAATTAATTAAAAAAATATACTAAGATTTAATATTATTATTTTACTAAACATCTTTTCAAAAGATGCATGAAGTGTAAGTGCCGTGTTTGCATGAAGATAGAATTGAATTGAGAAGTAACTTTACTTTTTTTTTTTTGCTATAAAGTTAAATTCAGAATCTAAAATCCAAACCTTATGTCTTGTCGGCTCATGAATCATGCAGTAATCAACAAATTATATATTTTTTTTAAATTTTCAATTATTAATTTAATACCATGGACCTTTCAATCTATATTATTGTGTTTAAAATTAGATCAACTCCCCTTAACTACTTTTGGATTTATGAGATATTGTAGGACCCATCAGAATATATATATATATATATATATCAAAGGAGATGCTAACTCATTCATGGCTGCCCATAATTACATTTATTTCTTTTTTTTTAAATGGGGAATTTTCTTTTTCTTTCGAATCATTTCTAGATCTTCTATAGTTCATGTTTAATTTACTCAATATAATAATAGTAATATAGTAATGGGTTAATACTAATAAATACTACTTTAATTTTATATATATAGAAATTGCAATTTGTGAAGTTGGTCTCCAACTTAAATGTTTTTTGTTTTTTGTAATAATATACGAAGAGTTTAAATTGGATTTATTAGTATAAATTCTCAGTCACAAAAATTAAAAGTTAATAAATTTAACCAAACTAAATTGATTCAATTTTATTATAACTTCTCAAAGCCAACCAGGCAAATTAGATTGGGAGTTAGTCCCATGCAATGTATTGAATTAAAGTTCAAATTTTTATTAGAAGTACAGTATATCAAATATTACTTGATAATGTGAGTTAATACAAATGATATGAGATTTAGAAAAAAGTTCTCATTTTATTCATGGGCGAGAATTCGAACTCCTTGAAGCTATTCAAAATATTGTTTGGTGGGTATCTCTTCTCAGTGATATTTTCTAGCACCAAAGGGCTATATAGTTGAGGAGTTGTGATCGGATAAAACTGTTTATATTTTAGGCATGTGTAGTAATCTTTTAGGTTGGACCTTTGTTAATCTCTTCAATATACTAGCTACTGGCACCTTGTTCGATAGTACTCGAGAGTATTTTCCCTTAATACTATCTTTTACACACAAAAAAAACTCTAATATAATATACTAAGAAACCAAAAATATCTATTATTTTAATACCTATTATAACCCTAAAGTTCCCATTTATTTTAATACTATTCCTGTTATCAATCAAATATTTTTTCAGTTGAGGCAATTTTATTTTAAATATTGTCTTGCAATAAATGCTAGTATATACTAGGCCATACCTTTTATTTTTATTTTTTTCTCTCTTATCTCATTACATATTTTATCTTATTTTGGAATTAAAAATTTACTATTTTGTGACAAAAAAATAGCCATTTTAATATATATATATATATATATATATATATATGCTATTTTTGTTTTTTTGTAAAATTCAGTGGGTGTGTGTAAAGTAGACAAGGAAAAGCTAATGTGTAATTGTATATATGTCCAAGAAGCAAAAGGGGGAATATCCAATTACACCACAAATTATGGCATAGAGGCTTTAAGCATAAATGAATATATATGATGATGCATTATTCTTCTTCTTTCTATTCCTTTCCACATCTTGTATATATGTTCTCATTGTTTCTTTCCTATAAAAAAAGAAGAAATAAAGAAAGAAAAAAGAGGAAGCTAATATATTAATTAATATATAATTAATGAGATACTTTAATTTTATTTATACATTTATGATTTTATGTTAAAGTTGAAGTGAGGTTGGTATCATCTTATCGTGACAACTAGAAATGATTGAGATAGCTAGGAAGTATTAAAAGGTAGCCAATTGTCACGCCTCTCAACTTTTCTATATTAATTTCCTTATATGGGATTTTTCTTTGTGCACTCAAAATCTCATTATTTAATATTTATATGGGTTTCAACTTTCATGGCCTACTAGAAATTTTAGGAAACAGAAATATGAAAATAAATAAATTTAGTGGGACACATACTATTGGGTCCCGCACAAAAATATAAGGAGAAGAAAAAGAAAAATACAAAAATTTTAACGTGGTTCGGTGCCTCAAGACCTACTACCACAATCTTCACAGGGACAAACTTTACTACTTGTAATTTTTGAACGAAAAAATTACAAACCCTCCTCAATATATAAAAATACCCAAAACCCAATACACCAAATAGTTATAGGCTAGTATTCTTATGTGTGTTGGAACCTATATAACTCACACCTATTTATATATAAGCTCCTCACATACTCACTCCATACACCCCACCGATGTGGGACTTTGAAATACACATACAACACATACGATAAGGGATCTGTATTTTTTTAACTATCGTCCTCCCAAATTCGATCTCTGGAGGGATGAAAATGAAGCGTCATTCGTCAAGAGGATCGCCTCCAATAATGGATTCTGTGGTACTTGAAGAATTAATTATCAACTTACTCTGGTGGATACCCTGATCATAGACACAAAAAGATTAATTTTTTTAAAATATTGATTAAAATTTAATCTATGTTGGTTAAAATTTTATCTAGTTGGTTGATGTAGTTTTGTAATATTAAAAGTTATGATTATTTTCTACTAGTTAATTTTATTTTTTATCATAAGACGTTAGTTAGCAAAATTTATAAATTAAGATTAAAAAAATATTGAGAAAGCAAAAAGAGTACATTATAGCCAAACATTCTTAATTATTCGAACATTTATATTGTCTTATTTTTAATGACCAAAAATATGAATTTTTTATTTGAAAAAAATACCTTAAGTGATAAGTTTAAAAAGTGTAACTTATTAGAAAAACATACTTATAAATCATATAAATTGATAAAATTTAAATTTGTTCTTATTTCTTATTAGAAAAGTGTAGAGGTTCATATACTCAAACTTTTTTTTTGAAAAAAAGATGGAGAAATCAATGATGAGTTGGTAATCTTGTGTGTTGAGTAAGTACCATGGGACCATATAAAAGTTTAAACATTCTATGGCTTTTTTTTAAATATATATATATATTGCTTTTATGTGAATCATATTTTATACACGTTTGATTCTCATCTTACTACCATCATTAACCTCCAAAACTGCAAATGATTGGATTCAATTATCTCTAAGGTATCAAGAACATTTTTGTTGGCCCACAAAAAAAAAACATTTTGAATCCAGAAAAATTAAATTATTAGGAAAAGTGTATGAACAACTTTATTTTTATTTCTAATTAATACATTCTTTTCATAAAAAAAAAAATCTTTGCACTCGAAGCATAAAAAACGATTCATGCCTCGTTGTAATATATGATTGGACTGAATTTTATTATTTGTTGTTTAAATTTTATGACTTTAAAATTAGAGTCAGTTACATCAAATTTGTTTTGAGGTTTGATTAAATTTCATTTAAAAAATTAAACTCTCCTTCGTTCTAATCTATTTTTTTTCTCAAAGAATATAACACTACAAATTAGCATAATTTTGTCCAAATTCTACAAGTTGGGCTTTTTTTTGTCATTACAGGGTATAATATTTTTGGATAATTTTTTGTTTTGGGACAAGTGAACGTCCAAGTTCATCAAGCTTTTGGACATTGTTTCTCTTTTTTTCTAAAAAGCCCATATTGATTGGATATGGGCCCAATAATTTGACCCAAAATAATGCCCATAAAATCAACTTGAAAACGTTCCAATCTAAAAGATAATAGGAGTTTTTAATATATATATATAAATGTTTGAAGAATGTTAATTTGGAATTTAGAAGAAGAAAGTGGGACTAAATCGTTAGAAAAATAATATTGCAGTAGTAAGAAAATCACAAGAACTAAATTGAATCTTCTAAGGTTGAAGAAAGAGTCGAAATGTAACTTTTTTTGTCATGTGTAACACCACCTCAGCATCAACTATTATTTATTTAAAACGATATTAATGAAAATGACAATCTTACTCAAAAAATAAAAGATTGGGAAGTAACTTCATCTTTGACAAAAAAGATGGCAAAAAGAAAAAACTTTGACAAAAACAGAATATTTATCATGATTTTAATTTAGTTATTATAATATCAATTTGATTTTCACATATATCTAACGTATCCAATGTCTTGATTAAATGATTATTATTTCCTAAAACTATCAATTAATATCATATAAAATAACAAATTAGGTAAGAAGATGATAGAAGAGATCAAAGAATTAATTATGATTTTTTATTTAATAATTGAGTAAATTAATATTTTGATTTTGAAAGATGTAATTTGTCTCAATTTAGTTTTTAAAAGATCAAAATATCAAATTTAGTTCCTCAAAGATGTAATTCATCTCAATTTAATTGCTAAAAGATAGAAATATCAAATTTAGTTCATAATCACGATGTGATGAACTTATGTTCGAATTCCTGTTGAGAGAGGTGCCCACATTTAGTGCCTGACAGTGCCTCGAATAAGATTACCTAAAAAATCTTAAAAGATAATTTTTTTATCTCAAATTTGTCATCGCGAGATTTTCTGTTATTTATGTTATTAGAGGTTTTCAATGATTAAATTTGATATTTATTGTACTAACGTGAGATTGGTCGAAGTGGTAAGTGACTTGTTATATCTTAAACAAGGTCTTGGATTTGACATTTATCGTTTATGGATTAAATTTGATATTTTTATTTTGGTCAAAACCCAAAATTGGTTCCTTATGTTTGCACGAAGTTTTATATTGGTCCTTTATATTTGCAAGAAGTTCCAAATTGGTCCTTCCGTCCACTTCTGTCAATTTCTTAAGTAAGTGCTGACGCATGCCACATCATTGTCACATTAGCGCCACGTCATCATATATAGTAGATGATGATGTGGCAATGACGTGGCATGACACGTAGGGGTGGCAATGGGCGGGTACCCGCTCATTTTTTTCACTATTCGAATCCGAATCCGCCCATTACACCCAATAACCGAACCCTAACCGAATCCGAAAAAAATTACATTTTCAATATCCGTATCCGAAACTAACCGATATCCGAAATACCTGAAAAAAAATAACGGATATAGGATACTGGGTATCTTATAGTCAATTAAATTATCCGATATCCATCCACTAAATAAATTATTATAAAAAAGTTAAATTTTTTAAAAAATAAAGATAATTCTTATAAATTAAAATTAATAATACTAATTTTATTAATTGAACCATAAAATTTTATTTAATATTTAATATTATAGTTTATAATATATATATATATATTGTATTATATTTAAATATATATAAAGTATTATATTTAATTAATATATTGTATAAAAACGGATATCGGATACCCTATCCGCCCATTCAATCAGACAGATATAGGGTACCCGAGACTAATATTCTAATCCGACCAATATCCGATATCTGATATCCGATGGATATCAGATATTTTTTCGGACGGGTACCCCGAAATACCTGTATCCATTGCCACCCCTTATGACATGTCAACTTAAATGGACACGTAAGAGAGATGATATGTCCAACTCAGCACGTCACATCAGCATTTAACGGAAGAAATAAACGGACTTGTACGGAATGACCAATTTGAAACTTCTTACAAATATAAAGGACCAATTTAAAAATTTTGAAACATAAAGGACCAATATAAAACTTCGTGCAAACATAAGGGACCAATTTAAGATTTTGATCTTTTATTTTTTAAAGATTAATAATATCTCCTCCTTATATATAAAAAATTGAACAAAAATTCACATGCAATATTGTGAAGGCTCAACATATTCAAGGGCGATTCAACGAGAGCCACGCTAGCGTAACTGCATAAGACTAAAGTCAATTTTGATTTAAAGTTGAAAGCTATATATATATAAAAAGAGTGAGTGATGAGTGATGAGCTTCAAATTCAGTTTGTTTGGTTAGTTTTTTCCGCGAAAGCTATAAAAGAAATTAAGCAGAGACAATCTGTTTCGTACAGAGAATACAAGAAAAGAAAAGAAAAAAAGAAGAAGAAGAAGAAGAAGAAGAAGAAGAACGTACGGACCTCCGTTGAATACAACACATCCAAGCTCATCATCCTCTCTGCATGCGTTTTCCCTTCAAAATCGGTATCCTTCCATCATTTCTCATTCTTCCACGTGTTCCTCCTCTCTTTCATCCATTCTTTCAATCTCTCTTTTAATTTCTTTCCCCTGCTTCCATCGGATTTACGTATACCGTTCACATTTCGGGAACCTATCGTTTCCCTCCCAGAAATATATAATTCCCCTCCGCTTATTGCTCCCCTTTCCTTAAATTCCATTTCCCCTTTTTTTCCCATTCTTTTTAATTCCTAATTTCTCCTCGTCGTCGTTCTTCGCCGCTCTACGCAAGAGGTACGTACGCTCACTCACACGCTTCTCCGTTGTCGATCGGTTTTTAGATTTTTCAAAAATTCGCAGATCTGGAATTATAACGAAGAATCATCTGAATTTGGTTATATATGCATTGATTCGTGATAATTGATTGATTGATTGACATTGTTATTCTTGATGATCGATTGGTTATTATGTGGTGAAAAAACAGAGGACGAGAGGCAGAATTAAATTGAGTCCTTGCGTAGTGTGGTGGTCGAGGGCTCGACTCCAATGACAAACCACGAGCCGACCACACTAACAACACTGACAAGACGGCCTTCAAGAAGCGCCGCTACCACATTCTCCACCGAGGTCTTTGACAATGAAGTCGTTCCTTCATCGCTCGCTTCCATCTCGCCTATTCTCCGAGTCGCCAATGAGATTGAATCCGAACGCCCTCGGGTTGCCTACCTATGTATGTACAGAGATAGAATTTCAATTTGAATTTGAATCACACATATAGGTTAGGCTAGCTTCGTTGTTAGGACGATGGTTTTGGTTTGTCTCTGTCAAGAATTGTGTGAAAGCTTATGATGATGATGATGATGCAATTTCGGTTTGTTTGTTTTGGAAGGTCGCTTCTACGCGTTCGAGAAAGCGCACAGGTTGGATCAAAGCTCCAGCGGGCGTGGTGTGAGGCAGTTTAAGACATTATTGCTGCAGCGATTGGAGAGGGTACGTAATTACAAAAAAAATGCCGTTTCCTTGCATTTTTTTTTTCCCCTCGTATTGCTGCTAGTCTCTATATATTGGATTATTTCTTCATGGATTGAGTGTGAGTGAAACGTATTTTTTCGTTGACTGACAGAAACAACACAAAAAGAAAAAAAAAAGTTACAACAAAGCATTGCAAAATAGTGGAAATTACATCTTTTGGTGCTCATCATAAAATAATACAAAGAGAGAGAGGATAACACATAAGTGAGTCTTATATATAAAATTTATTATGTATAACTCTCTCTTTTTATTTTTTTATGTTGAGTAATATAAGATTCATTCTCAAAATAGTAATGTCCGGATGGATCTTCCCAAATAGACACGGAAGAGTTGTGGACAAAAGGTGTCCTTGATTGTATATAAAAAAAATAAAGGAAACAAAAGGTGTGAAGTCTATTTAAACGGTGGATTTACTACTTTACTTAACTAATTTGAATAATAAATATAATATATTTTTTAATATTGATGATCAATTTCGGTAAGAAAATGAAAGAGGTGAAATTGGGTGGAAATTTTAGGATGCAAATATGCTAAGATTTAAGAACAATTTATCGTTGCTTCAATTGGATCGTGCCATTTAAAATGACGTGGGAGAGGATTAGTCCACTAATGTGATAGAGGTATAGTTTATGTACAAGCTAAATATATGTGTACGTGCATGCGCTCCAATATATGTCCACCTACGTGTCTTTGTCCGGGCGAGCTTAATATATATAGAGGTATAGTTCTTTCTCATAGAAAATAAATATAAAAAAAAAATAAAAGACTCTGACAGGGAATCATTTTTTCTTTTTATCTCTCTTTTAAATTACTTAATTAAATTATCATATAATTCTAATCTCTCCAAATATACTTTCTGCTCTTAAAAAAAATCCAGTGACGTGAAAACTACATTTTAAACGGCTGACGCAAAAATTAAAAGGTAGCCTTTTTTGTTTTATTTGTCCCACTTCGACTCACATAGCCTCTTTAACTTTAGGACAATGCCTCCAGTCTTGCGTCTCGGATTAAGAAGACAGATGCGAGGGAAATTCAGGCTTATTATAAACAGTATTATGAACAATATGTCAGAGCTCTTGACGATGGGGAGCAGGCAGACAGGTATTTAAATGTTTAAATTTATATATAGTTCTTTGTTCTCACTCGTACGGGGTTTTCTTAAATTCTTTGTACTATGCTCCCTTGTTCTTTTGCAGAGCCCAGCTCGGTAAGGCTTATCAGACTGCTGGAGTTCTTTTCGAAGTGCTTTGTGCCGTTAATAAAACCGAGAAGGTTGAAGAAGTTGCTCCAGAGGTAAGTCACGATTCACATAATTTCAGTTTCGTTTTTACTGAATGTGTGTATTATTTTCACTCATTTTTTCTTGCAATGTTCAAATCCTGGAGGCGTAACAGTTCTAAGTTTTATGTGAGCAGATTATCGCGGCTGCTAGAGATGTCCAGGAAAATATGGAAATTTATGCGCCTTTTAACATTCTTCCTCTTGATTCTGCTGGGGCTTCTCAGCCCATTATGCAGCTTGAAGAGGTATTCCTTCTGCTGGATTGATGTTGGATATTCATGTTTCAATTGGCATTGTACTAAGTCTTTTGGCTTTCTTCCCATATCAGATTAAGGCTACTGTTTCCGCGCTAGGGAATACTCGTGGCTTGAACTGGCCTAGTTCATACGAGCAACAAAGGCAGAGAGCAGGAGATTTAGACCTGCTTGATTGGCTTAGAGCCATGTTTGGGTTCCAGGCATGTAATTCGCTTAAAAAGGAGAGGATAGATGATTTATGTATAACTGAATGTTTTTGTCTAATTTCCCTAGCTTAGTAATGCTTTTGTTCATTTGGGCACAGAGGGACAACGTCAGGAATCAGAGGGAGCATTTAATTCTGCTTCTTGCTAACTCTCATATAAGATTACTTCCCAAACCTGAACCGCTCAACAAGGCACGTAAACCTGCACTTCCCTCCTTTGGCGAAAACATTTTAGACTATGACTGAGTTAAAACAGAAGTCATGAGAATTCTAGTCAATTTTACACTCTTTTAGATTACGTCTAATTCCGGTTAACTTTATTATTATTATTATTTTTTGATAAAATGCAGCTTGATGATAGAGCGGTTGACGCAGAGATGAAGGCTCTCTTTAAGAACTACAAAACATGGTGCAAATTTTTGGGACGAAAGCATAGTTTACGGTGAGATAAATCTAACTACGTCAATGAACTTTATGGCATTTGGCTTTCTTATGCGTTTGCTTTTTTCTTGAACTATTCAAGCAAATGACAGAACCTTGTGATGCCAAAAATGTATATCTTTGTTTTTCACACAGACTTCCTCAAGGTCAACAAGAGATACAACAGAGGAAGTTACTTTACATGGGTCTATATCTTCTCATATGGGGTGAAGCAGCCAATGTTCGCTTCATGCCAGAATGTCTCTGCTATATATTCCACAATGTGAGTACAAACTTCCTCAAGTTTCAATTTATCTCAAGCCATCCTGATATAGTGATGTGTCTTTCCAAATGTAACTCAATTTATCTAATGGTGCTTATCAAAATTTTAATACGTGTTAATGATATCCGACTATGACTTTAGATGGCATATGAACTCCATGGTTTATTGGCTGGAAATGTCAGTATTGTTACTGGTGAAAATATTAAGCCTTCTTATGGTGGGGATGATGAAGCATTCCTGCGCAAGGTTATTACTCCAATCTACAGAGTAATTGATAAGGTATGCTGTCTCCAATATTGTAAATATAGTTTAGGCAGGTATGTATGCTGTGATGAGTTTTAATCATGCTGAATAATCCAGGAAGCCAAAAAGAGCAAAAATGGAACAGCTCCTCACTCAGCTTGGTGCAACTATGATGATCTAAATGAGTATTTCTGGTTCGTATGGATTAAGGATCTTACTTCATATGGACACTTTTTTCATGGTTTCATCCTTTCCTTATTTTTTCGTATTTCATTTCATTCTGTTTCAGGTCAACTGATTGCTTTTCTCTTGGATGGCCTATGCGTGATGATGGTGAATTTTTTAAATCAACTTTCAACGCGGCACAGGTACTTATTTTCTGAGTCTGAGAGGTTGCTTCCCGGATTGTAGATTACTTTCTTGGTTCAATAATTATATAAATTCTGTATCAGGGAAGAAAAGGTGCTCCAAAAAAATCTGGAACAACCGGAAAATCAAATTTTGTTGAGACCCGGACATTTTGGCATATTTTCCACAGTTTTGATCGTCTTTGGACCTTCTATTTACTGGGTTTGCAGGTATTTGATTTGAACTGGAGGATATAGTAATGTCTCTCTCTCCTGAACATACTTATCACATTCTTATTGCAGGTAATGTTCATTATTGCATGGCAAGGAATTTCAGTGATGGATATCTTTCAGAAGGATGTCCTATTTGATCTATCAAGTATATTCATTACAGCAGCCATTTTGCGCTTCTTGCAAAGTATGATATAAACTTTCACTTAAATGATTTCTGTATAAGTCTCTGTGTATATACATGTCTGGTATTAGTTGTTCTATATCATGCTCTACTATCAGAATCACTTGTTACATAAATTTTTTACAGATGTCCAATGATAATCCTCATTGTAGAAGTCTAGGAGAAGAAGCTTGACTTCTCATTTGATGGGAACTCTTTGTAGTCATCATATTCATATGAACACTAGAAACTTTGCAAGTCAATAAGAAGGGAGGAATAGCATTGAATTTTATTTTGTTTTTGACTGAAATCAGAACAATACAATTTACATAGTATCTGACTGGACATCAAGAATGAGCTGCAAAGTTCTATTAGCTTTTATTCTTCATTTAAAGTTTTTACGTGGATTCAATTTCTTTATTCTTAATTGTTCTAGGCCTTCCCATTTTTCTTCTTTGTTCACAAAAATTGACCCTCGTTTCTGTTCCTCTTTATATTGACTTAGGTATCTTGGACTTGATCCTGAACTTTCCGGGCTACCATCGGTGGAGATTCAGTGATTTGCTAAGAAACATTCTTAAAATCATTATTAGTCTTGCATGGGCCATCGTTCTTCCACTGTTCTATGTGAATTCCTTCCATAGTGCGCCTCAGAGTATTAAGAACTTGCTTTCCTTTGCCAAGGAAATAAAGGGCATTCCACCATTGTATATCATTGCAGTTGCATTATATATGCTTCCAAATTTACTAGCAGCTGTTCTCTTTCTTTTCCCAATGCTTAGGCGCTGGATTGAAAACTCTGACTGGCACATCGTTAGATTGCTCTTATGGTGGTCACAGGTGCTTTTTGTTGTGTTATTCTGACATAACTCTTTCACTTGCACATATAACCTTTATTTTATTTTCAATGTGTTGTATTTATTCTGTTGGTAAGAAATTTGCTTTAAGGTAGTTATTTGTTCATTCTTAAAGTAGTGCAATATGCACCTGAGACTAGAAATTGATAGGGGAAAGTTTTGTCAGTCAATGTTGTTTGAAGGAAATATTTAGCTGTCAGAACCAAAGTAATCAATAAACTAATTATTTTGGCATTTTTAGAAAGTAATTATTTTCCATTATTATTATTATTGTTATTATCATTATGACCTTTATTACTGTAACAGTGAAACTTAATTGCCAAATATTTTTCTGACTGTATCTTTTAAGGTGTTCTGTACGTGACAATCTTTATAGCAAAAACTTTACAATCTAAAAAATGCTATGTCAACCAACAATATAAATTACTTCCTGCACAGATTAAGTAATAGGGAAGCTTGAGTTCTAGAGTTTTTGGTTTGGTTTATATTGTCACTAGATGCAGAAATGTTATTATTTTCTTATGACAAATATTTTTAGTTAGAGTGTGATTTTTTTTAGTAATGACCATAATTTGTACATAGCATAATGACAATATCTATAGGCTAGCGTTGGAGTGTGTTTCTTGGACTTCGAAACTTTATTTTCAAATCATGTTTCTCTCCCTCTCAATATATTTTTTCTTTTCAAAATACATATATGGGTTAGTGATTGCAGAAGCTAATTTGTTTTTCTGAAAAATGACTCCTTTATCAACAAACCTCTAAGTTGTTATTTACTATTTTCTTTTTATCTTAATAATTCTTTCTCCTCCTGCAGCCAAGAGTCTATGTTGGAAGGGGAATGCATGAAAGTCAATTTGCTCTTCTAAAGTGAGTTTTAAAGAACACTAGTATATGATGCTCAAATAATCTGTGATTTCCCCTCCTCCCAGTTTGATTTTTGAATTATGATCGTTAATTCATCTAAATTTCTTTTTGAATTTCAGATACACTATTTTCTGGTTGCTGCTTCTTGCTTCTAAATTTGTTGTTAGCTATTATGTCCAGGTATATTTTGCTTATTTGTAGTTTTATGTTTCCTTATGAGCTATTCTTGTGAAGTTGTTGGAGAATTGGGTTTTCTTTTAACTGTTTTCTATGTGTTCAGATAAAACCTCTAATTGAACCCACAAAGGAAATAATGAACATTCGGCGAATTCATTATGCTTGGCATGAAGTTTTCCCTAACGGTAGTATCCTGTTCTGCTTTCTCAAGACATGAATGTATCTTGCTGTTACATTTATTGATGTAAATATTTTCCTGTCTATGCAGCTAGACATAACTATGGTGCAGTTGTTGCACTCTGGGCTCCTGTAATTTTGGTGTGTATGCTTTGTTTTCCTGGTTTTGTTTGCATATGTTAGTTAATCTTCTCGTTTGTTCAAAATGAATTCCTTGGCGTAGCATCTCAGAAAATTTACATTTTCCATGTAGGTTTATTTCATGGACACTCAAATTTGGTATGCGGTTTTCTCAACTTTGTATGGTGGTGTTGTTGGTGCCTTTGATCGTCTCGGAGAGGTTTACATCAATTTTATCTTTTAACTTTTATTGCTATCCTGCAGAGAACTTGGAATCAATTGCACTGTTGACTTTCTTCATTTTATATAGCATTCACAGGCAGTTCTGACCTACTCGCATAGTTAAGAAATTTAGAGCACCCTTTTGTGAAAATGAAATAGTAAATCCTCATTTTTATCATATTATTTGTCAATTATAGTGTAAGAGATCAAAACAAATTATATTAAATCTTCAAATTATAGAGAGTCAAACATCCATTGTCATTTTCATGGGGGACTTCAAATAAGTTTTATAGAATCTAATAGGTGAATTATATGAAATCACAATTTTTTAACAGCTGGTTAATGTTGAGTTCTTTGCTTATACAGATACGAACTCTGGTCATGCTAAGATCACGGTTTCTGTCACTGCCTGGTGCATTTAACACGTGCTTAGTACCTACAGATAAGAAAGAGAAAAGGAGATTTTCTTTCTCAAAGCGATTTGCTGAGGTTGCTTTTACATTTCCATTTCTAATTAGAGTACTGTAATTAATAATTCATCTTTACATACTTATGTGCCCTGTTGTATAGATTTCTGCAAGCAGAAGGAGTGAAGCTGCCAAATTTGCTCAATTGTGGAATGAAATTATTTGCAGTTTCCGTGAAGAAGATATCATAAGCGATAGGAAAGGCATCTGAACTAAACTCTTTTAGTTGATTTCCCTTATTCTTAAGCCTAGCTTGTCTTCTCTCTTCTATGATATTTTGATTTATTAACCACTAAGTTAGAACTTTGAACTAAACTATGTATGCATATTACAGGGAGATGGATCTTTTGCTGGTTCCTTACTCGTCAGATCCTAGCCTGAAAATTATTCAGTGGCCTCTCTTTCTGCTTGCTAGCAAGGCATGTGTAATTTGAATTTAGTTTTTTTAATCAAATGTTTGTTGCTAGTTCATGAAATTGACCCTCTGTCTATGTTTACAGATTCCAGTAGCACTGGACATGGCAGCACAACTACGAGCAAAGGATGCTGACCTTCGGAAGCGTATATGTGCTGATGAATATTTGAAATGCGCAGTGATTGAATGCTATGAATCTCTTAAAATGGTCTTAAACACTTTGGTGGTTGGAGAAACCGAAAAAAGGTTACTCTTAAAATTGTCTTGTGATAACCTTTAGGTGTTCTTTGTTTCTATTTTATGCTAAAAACAATGATAATTGTACGGTTTTAGACACATACTATTACCTAGCATTTATACAAAAATGAAATTAATGTGAAGTTCTATTACTATTTTATCCTCGTGCAAGAAACACTCCAATTTTTCTTTGGTCAGTTACAAAATCTCCAAATAAATATGACCGAATATCTTATTTGCTTGGTTAGGAATTAGTCTGCTATAATGTGTTATCCTTTTCTTGATATTTAGAGATGAAAATTTCCCTTATATCATTACTCAAAAAGAAGGCAAGGAAGAAATAGTTAACTTGCCGAATTGATTTTAGTTTGAACTCATAAAAAAATCATAAATGCTTTATTTTGCTTGATGTATGATGTTTACTTGGATGAAGGAAAGTATTCATTATCAATTTTTTTAGCTCTTCTTAATGAGCACATATCATTGAAGCTGTAGAAATTTCACCAAAATTGTATTGTTACCTGTTACCAGTACTTCTGATTTCGTTGTCATGGAACAGGATAATTGCCATCATTATTGACGAAGTCGAAAGCAACATCAAAACGAATACACTCCTTACAAATTTCAGAATGGGATTTTTACCTTCCCTGTGCAAGACGTTTGTGGAGCTTGTGGAAATCTTGGTGAGCCACTTAAAAAATTAAAATAAAAAACCATTTCTTTGGTTTGAAGGGTTTCTTGTCTGTAAAGAAACATTTTATTTGGAATCTTATGCATTCTTTCTTGTTACAGAAAGAAGCAGATCCATCCAAGCGAGATACAGTGGTGCTCTTGCTGCAAGACATGTTAGAAGTTGTTACTCGTGATATAATGGTAAATGAAATCAGGTTAGTGAATTGGTAAATAATATATTGAGTGCATAATGAAATTATGTATTGGCTCCTAAGAAATAATAATAATGTTTGTTTCTCTCATGTGATGTTCTGCAGTGAACTGCAAGAACTCATTCTTACCAGTAAGGATACTGGAAGTCAACATTTTGCTGGTACTGATACAAAACCTGCTATAGTGTTCCCTCCTTTGGTTACAGCAAAATGGGAGGAACAGGTACTTAATTAACTGAATTATTAACGTCATTTTTGCACCTGATATCATTATAAACTGATCCAGTAAACTTACAATAATGAAATGTTTTTGTTGCTTGCTGTTGTTTCAGATAAACCGTCTTTATCTACTCTTGACAGTTAATGAATCAGCAATAGAGATTCCAACTAACCTTGAAGCACGCAGAAGGATTGCATTCTTTACCAATTCCTTGTTCATGGATATGCCACGTGCTCCACGAGTTCGTAAAATGCTCTCATTTAGGTGTGTCCTGCTTCCAATAGATATTAGAACATAAATGGGCTTAATGATGTATGCTGGGATCATGCCTCCTCGAATTTGTAAACCCCGCTTGAGCATCAGGGTTTCATGGTGTTCTCTTCAGATTGCTGAGGCCTGAGAATGCTAATTTCCTTTGCATATTTATTGTCTTTATTAGTGGCTAACTTATAATATAACAAGCACTTCTCTTCGTTACAGTGTTCTAACTCCATACTATAGTGAAGAGACCGTCTATTCTAAGAATGACCTCGAGGTCGAGAATGAAGATGGTGTCTCAATCATATATTACCTGCAAAAGATCTACCCTGGTTTGTAACAACTTAAGCAGTACAGCTTGACATTATTTCTTTTTAATGGGGAAAGCCAAGTATAATCATATAATTTTGACAGATGAGTGGAACAACTTCATGGAGCGACTGGGGTGCAAGAAAGATAGTGAGATATGGGAGAAAGAGGAGAATATATTGCAGCTTCGTCACTGGGCTTCATTAAGAGGACAAACCCTTTGCAGGACAGGTATATGATGAATTCTCTCCCTCCAATTTAGTCAACACTCAGACTGACAATTTTACTCTTGTATATATATTGATTGCTGCAGTTAGGGGAATGATGTACTACCGACGGGCTTTGAAGCTCCAGGCTTTTCTTGACATGGCTAATGAGAAAGGTAAGAGAATAGTTTCCTTTTTGTAGCATTTCAAACCCAGGGTGTCTTGTATTATACCGTCGAACTTAAAGTCCCCTACATGCAACTATATAGTGAACGACTTGTCATATACTTCTTACCAGAGATTCTTGAAGGCTATAAAGCTATTACAGTCCCATCAGAGGAAGATAAAAGGAGCCAGAGATCCTTATATGCCAGTCTTGAGGCTGTGGCTGACATGAAATTCACATATGTTGCTACCTGTCAGAACTATGGGAATCAGAAGCGTAGCGGAGACCGCCGTGCAACAGATATCCTGAATTTGATGGTTAAGTATGTTCTCCTATTGATAAATTATGCAGGGTTTTTAACGTACATATATTTTCACTTTTGGTTTGTGAAGTGTACTTGGTACAAGAATCTAATGTTTGATCTTCAATTTTAGTAATCCCTCACTTCGTGTGGCATATATTGATGAAGTTGAAGAAAGAGATGGTGGAAAAGTACAGAAAGTTTATTATTCTGTATTGATTAAAGCTGTGGACAATCTTGATCAAGTAAGTACATATCGTACTCCAATAAACAATTTATTTACTCATCCTTACCTCAGAAGTCAGAACTAATTGCTTTTATCTTCTCTTCAGGAAATATATCGAATAAAACTGCCAGGTCCAGCTAAGTTAGGAGAAGGGAAACCAGAAAATCAGAATCATGCCATCATTTTTACTAGAGGGGAAGCTCTTCAGGCTATTGACATGAATCAGGTAAATTATTATAAATTTGAAACTGTAGTGATAGTGCCACTGGGTTTTGTTTTTATTTGGGCTGTCTGACTATGTGTTTTTATTGGTCTATTACGATGGTGTACTTGAATTTCTTCTAGGATAATTACTTGGAAGAAGCTTTGAAAATGCGTAACCTTCTGGAAGAATTTAGCGAGGATCATGGGGTGCGCCGACCTACAATATTAGGTGTTCGTGAGCATATTTTTACTGGCAGGTCTGATGATTTTTCTTCCACATAGGGTTAATACATTCTCTTGTTTGGATACTATATTAATTACTCTTAATACTTGTTACAGTGTCTCCTCCTTGGCTTGGTTTATGTCAAATCAAGAAACAAGTTTTGTCACAATTGGTCAAAGAGTTCTTGCAAGACCCCTGAAGTAGGTTTTTCTAGTATTGATTTCATTACACAGTTGATTTATAATTTCGTCCCTGTTTATCTTGTTAATGAATTCTGAATCCCCTGACAAATGCCTGGCTAAAATAAGACCCTCACCTCAAGTTAATGCAGCATTTTATATATGCCGGTGCCATGTATAAAAGGACTTTGATAGTTTATCAGTTTTCTTTTTCTTTTTCTGCTTCTGCTGCTGCAAGACAAGGAAGAAATTAGAATAGATATTGATATGAATTATTAGATACATGTTATCTGGCTTATAATATATTTGTTCAATTGTAGGGTTCGGTTCCACTATGGTCACCCTGATGTTTTTGATAGAATTTTCCACATTACCCGTGGAGGAATGAGCAAGGCTTCTCGAGGCATCAATCTGAGCGAGGATATTTTTGCTGGTTGCACTCTTGAACCATTTTTTCTTAATATACAATGATATTTGTTATTTCTATTCTTGCTTTATATGCCTTTTGCCTATATAGGTTTCAACTCAACACTTAGACGCGGCAATGTTACTCATCATGAATATATCCAAGTTGGAAAAGGTAGAGATGTTGGGCTCAATCAAATCTCACTTTTTGAAGCCAAAGTGGCCTGTGGTAATGGAGAGCAGGTGCTTAGCAGGGATATCTACCGGCTGGGACATCGATTCGACTTTTTCCGCATGTTGTCATGTTATTTTACGACCGTTGGATTCTATATCAGCTCAATGGTATTTATTTTCCTGATTAGAGTCCTGATGATGTTAAATGCATGTTCTTTGACTTAATTAGGCTTGAATTTAATATTTTTAATTCAAACCAATCTTAATGGTTCACTCAAATTGAGGGATCCCAGTAGAGAATTGTTGCGATGATCAGAACTTACCATTTTCATTATGGGATTTAAATAATTTGTCTTGTCCAAAAAAAAAACTTTTTCTTTTAATATCGAGCTTCTCTCCTTTGTCTAGCACTAAAGCTTTCTTTTGCTGATTCCCAGGTGGTGGTCATGACAGTTTATGCTTTCCTATATGGCAAACTGTATCTGTCTTTAAGTGGACTTGAGAGTGAAATAGTTAAGTTTTCTAAGAGAAGGGGAGAGACTGCTCTTAGGACTGCCCTGGCTTCACAATCCGTTGTTCAAATAGGTCTTCTGATGACTGTTCCCATGATCATGGAAATTGGACTAGAGAGAGGATTCAGAACTGCTTTAAGTGACTTCATCATAATGCAATTGCAGCTAGCATCCGTTTTCTTCACTTTCTCGCTTGGGACAAAGATGCACTATTTTGGTCGCACTCTCCTGCATGGTGGGGCAAAGTACAGAGCAACCGGGCGTGGTTTTGTGGTCCGGCATGAGAAGTTTGCAGAGAACTACAGGATGTACTCTAGGAGTCACTTTACAAAGGGAATGGAGCTTGCTGTATTGCTTATATGTTATAGACTTTATGGAACAGCAGCTCCTGATTCGGCATCATATACCATGCTCACAGTGTCTATGTGGTTTATGGTGTGCTCTTTTCTGTTTGCTCCTTTCCTTTTCAATCCTTCAGGATTTGAGTGGCAGAAGATAGTCGATGATTGGGATGATTGGTCAAAATGGATAAATAGCCATGGTGGTATGGGTGTTCCTGCAACCAAGAGCTGGGAGTCATGGTGGGATGAGGAACAGGATCATCTGAGGCACACTGGCTTGATAGGCCGGATTTTGGAGATTATTCTTGCCCTGCGCTTCTTTGTCTATCAGTATGGTATTGTGTATCATCTAAATGTAGCCAGAGGTGAAAAGAGCATCATGGTAATTATGCTTTCTAATGTTTCTATTTCTTATTTTCACGTCATACTTTAAAAATGGAAGAGTTTCCTCACTTGCATCTTCTGTCCAGGTTTATGGTCTCTCCTGGCTAGTCATAGTAGCTGTCATGGTCATCTTGAAGGTAAAAAATTTGTATGTTCATTCTCAAGAGAAACATTTTCTGTGCTTAAGCATAGTGATTATCTCACCAATTGGTGGCATCTGAAATTGCAGATTGTCTCTCTGGGTAGAAAGAAATTCAGCGCAGATTTCCAGCTGATGTTTCGACTTCTGAAATTTTTTCTATTTATTGGGGCGGTTGTGACTCTGGTCTTAATGTTTACCCTTCTGGGTCTCACAGTTGGAGACATATTTGTGAGTCTACTAGCCTTTATGCCAACAGGCTGGGCACTTGTACAGATAGGACAAGCATGCAGGCCAGTGGTGAAGAAAATTGGAATGTGGTCTTCAGTGAGAGCATTAGCAAGGGGGTATGAATACCTGATGGGGGTGGTTATTTTAGCACCGGTGGCTATATTGGCTTGGTTCCCATTTGTTTCAGAATTTCAAACTAGGCTTCTCTTCAACCAAGCTTTCAGCCGAGGGCTTCAGATCCAGCGGATTCTTGCTGGTGGCAAGAAGCATAAGTGAGACTTACATAATAATGCCTATGATATGAGACTTCATTTTGATTCTTTCAGAAGAATAAGATGAAGATGGAGAGATTCATAAAGAAGAAGCAACTATAACACGCAGCACAGCATAGACTATCTCTCCCTTTTCCATTTCCTATTGCTAAGGGTGAGCTAGCAAATTGTACCATTCCAAAGTTACTAATCCTTCAAGTCTGAACTAATCTCAGGAGCACACAAGTTGAAATGTGGATGCAAAACTGTGCTCACATAGGATTCAAACTTTTGTGAAAAGGAAAGAGGATTGAGAAAACAATTGCAGCTCAGCACCAAAATTTATCGCTATTTTGAGTATTCTTTTTAGCAAGTAACTTCATTCTTTTTTCTTTTCTAGGCAAGACAAAAAATTATACTTGTAATCGTATCCAGTAAGTAGTATTGAAGGGCGTCTTTTTTTTCGAATTTTTTGTAATACGATAAAAAAACATAGTCAAGTCAATTAATGTTGGAGGACTGATATTCTTTTGAATTCAAAGCAAACAGTTGCACTAATTTGTTTTTTTTTTCTGCATACGGTTATGGTTATGGAACTCAATTACTTTATGTGTAACAAAAGAATAAAAGTTGTGTAATGGGATGAGGCACCCTTCATGAATTCTCGACATAATACAACGTTCCCTCAAACATTTTTCTTATCAAACAAAATTTATTTTTTACAATCTAATGAAATTATATTTTTTTCATTATTTTTTTACTTTTATTCTATTTCCACTTTTAATATAAGTAAAATAGTCATTTTACCTATTTTTATTTCATTCACATCATATTGACATGACATTTTTATTCCCTCAAATATTTCCATTCCCTCAAACATTCTAGTAAGCAAACATACCCTAAAACTTGTGCATATTGATATCTTAGAACCTAATAACTTTTTTAAGAGAAAAGCCATGCAGAAAGAGATTAAGATTATCAACAAAAATGAAACCAAGGGCTCGTTTTGTTGATGGAACATGGAGGTGGGAATGAAGTAATGAAGAGTGTTATTCCCTTTCCAAGTGTAATTTTATCACACACATTAATGGAATAGACAATCCTCCCTTCCTTGTATGGAAAGAAAGAAGATGCATTAGCTCCTAAAATGTTGCCCCTACCCGTCACCACCCACAGCACCGTTGTTGCTCTCTGATTTAATTTCAAGGATAAATTAGTTATTTTATTCATTTTTCATTCTTATTTTCAACCTCAATCTTATTTTTTTTATATTAAACCACATATAAATATATAATCATATTTAATTATATTTAATTCCATTTTTATTTCCTATCCCATTGCTGCTGTTTCAAAGTTCAATCAATCAACCAAATTGACCCTAATTGATAGCCGTTAAAACACCAAGGTGAAGAACCTACATTTGCTGATTTGCTTATAGAAAGGCATTAATTGATTACCTAAACTAGGTTTTGAAATGGGAGGAAATATTGAAGTTTGTCACAAAACTGTCAGTAGTAGTGTTGATGTTGAAGATTTGGCATTTTAGTTCCAAATTTTAGCTGTTATATATTTTAAAATCTTAAATGAATTAGCTGTAGCATTATCAACTTTTGCACTTTTAAAAATTATCAACAGAAATATATTATTTTTACTGTGCACATAAAAAAAGTCCTCATCGAAGTGGGAGCGTTTTTTTTAATTTTTGATAAGAAAAATGTTTTCAGTGAGAGCGTTTGTTTATAGGGTCAAATGGTCAACTTTATAAACGTCTTCAGTAGGGACGTTTTTCTTAGCACGGTAAAAATAGTATATTTCTGTAAATAATTTTTAAAAGTGACTGAATTTGTATATATATTTTTAAATGTGTATATATACACGTGCAAAAACTAGGATTATCATTTAATTAAATGTTAAATCAATCCGCAAGAATCAAGAGTCACGAGCATTATATATGGTTATGGAAGGTTCACGAGCTGAAGCGGCAAAAAGATTCTACGCAGAAGAAGTAAATTGTAGACTAATAAAGAATATATTCAAAGCTTTATTTGCTTCATTCACACATCAATGGCATCATGCCTAAATGAATCATCGCAAGAAGGTACATTTTGATACACTATATCACCAAAAATACTTACCTTCATGTATTTAGCTATACTTTTTATACATTGACTAATAATAAATTTTAAGAAAAGAGAGTATAAATAAGAAAAGAATTATCATTAATAATAAATTTTATGTATACTTTTTTAATGATTAATTATGCAATATTTAATGTTAGTTTGCAAAAGTCAAATATTTACGATAAAGGAGAAATATATTATATGTGGCCCAAAGTTACATAAGAAATTATTTGATGTTATGTCGGGAAAATGATGTGTGATGTTCAGCTTTTATTCATTGTTCAATTCCCGAAGCTAAAATAGTATGGAAAGAAGCATTATATTACATGACATGACATGAGCCCAAATATCAATGAAACCTCAGCCACTCACCCAATTCACAAAACGCAGTGTTTTATAAGTTAACCACCAAAATAGAATAGTTTGTTTTTCATTTTGATAAAAACAATAGCACAAGTTAAAATTAGTGATGTATGGATTGAACGGGATGGGATGTGACGGTTTGATTGGTCTAATTGTGAATCAGAAATTTAAACAAATCGGTTAGACTTACAAAATTTATTTTATAGTTGGATTGAATTTAATTGGAGTCCAACTGGTTAATCATATTGGACTGTCAAACCAAGATCCAACTCGTTCAATTTTTTTTGCTGTCATTTACTTAAAAAATGAAAATAAAAAATAACATAAAAAAAATTAAAAAAGTTTTGAAAATTAAAATTAAAAAAGTTTTGATAATTAAATTTTTTTTTGATGAAAAATACTTCAAAATATCATTAATGCGAATTGTCACTCTTTAGAGCATTATAGATAAGACTAGGATAATCTTCAAGCCAAACTTGTGTGCTTGAGTCATCACTAGTAAAATTAACATGATCATGAGCTAAAATATAGACTACCTTATTGGCTTTCCTATTAACCCAAGCAAAAGAATAAGAATTAAACTTATTACATAAATTCAAATATCATGAATAATAAATCCCAAGTACGTGTTGTCTTCTACCCCTTTTTCATTTAGTAGATTGATTACTCTTGTTGAATCCCCTTCCACAACAATGTTCAAGATACTCATTCTTGAAGCAAAAATTAGCCCCTCGTAGATTGCCAAGGCCTCAGCAATTTCCAAGAAGACATGATTATCAAGAATTTCATATTTTGTTTGATCAAGTTCTTTCAGAGTTTGAAAAGTCTTGAAAATTAAAAGTTGAGAAGTCATGTAATTTAAAATTTTAAAATTATATATGTTGAAACTTAAAAATTATGTGATGTCATTTTATATATTGAGAATAATTAATATTTGTTATTTATTGCATCATCCATTCGACCGGTTAAACCGATTAAACCATGAATCGAATACTTATCTGAGTCTTTGTCCAATTCTTTTCTTATAACATTGGTTAAGATACATACCACCCTATAATAAGGCTATTTCCTACCTTACAGCAACTAACCATCATAACATAGAAAGTACTAGCTATAAAACACACAATCATAATACAAACACCCAAACAAACTAAGATACAAACCGTATTAATCAAAGACCTGCCCTTTATAAGAAGCATACACCCAAGTCTATTACTAAGAGAATTAACAACTCGTGCATCCTTAAGGCTGAAGGGATTATAAACTAGAGAGCTCTAAGCTTTTCTTGTTGTAAGATACCCAGCTTGTGATTGGATCCAGAAAAGTGGGTTTGTATCACCTACACCAACAGCTTGAATGATATTAATGAGACCAGCACAAAAGTTGGAATAAAAGGCTCTCCAAGAGTTCAGGGTATGCTGTATGAGATATTCGATTGCCTGAGACAAACATCGATCTTGAAGCATCTGTCATCTTAATAGGTGGTTTGGTTTGACAGAACATTGCTGCAGATAGCAAACCACTAGCTCTTCTGACTTTTGACAGCATTTGCACTAGTAAGATGGGTTGATCTCTAACTCAGCTCTAGCTTTCACCTTGGCACCAGTTGCTAACTCCTGAAAATGTATAAATTTCCATCCATTATTGCCATTCGGGTATGTGCTAGAGTATTTAAAGTAGCCCACACAAACAAGCAGACACATAACCCAAACAACAAGGACCCACCTAACAAGCTCAAACACTATACTCATAACAAAATGAATAAAAATAAAGGTTACATGATTTGAGACAAACAAAGAAAAGGGAAAGAAACAAATTACCCACACTAGCTGCTTAAGACCAGGAATTGCCGCAGAGCAGCCTAAACCACAACAATTCTCAACATACAGCCTCATCCTTTCATGGGAGGCCTTATGGGGCTAGCCTCACATGCACCCATCTTTTGTTGAGAGTTTAAGATATAATAACCACAGTGCTGAGATCCATGCACCCCTCCTTTAACTTTTTAGTTCTCAGCTGTATACTTGACTTGTCCATAGAAACTTTATTTGAAATAGACTTGATTTGCTTGTGTTCTCCTGTTCGAAATGAATGCTTCTTTATGACCAAGCACTCCCTCTTACGCCTCTTACTAAAAGGAACATGAATTTCTTCACTAATAAAATAAAGACTTAAGGATGCAAATCTTATTTCATTGCTTCTCTTGCACTGTCCTCTCATTTCCTCCTTCCAATTTGACCTTCCTTCAAAATCAAATTTGATTTCCTCCTTATTAATCTTAGAGTCATGCCATTGTTATTGACCTTTGTCTACATCATTATTTCCTTTCTCAACTTTTTTTGTCTTCTGATTCGATCACTGCTTCAACCGAATAAATTATTATGCTCATAATTCGGAAGGTTTTCAAGTTCAATGATTGGTTTAATTTTTAAAATATTGGATACAATTATTCTAAAATAACAAATTTTTTGTCTATATTATTATATTAAATTTATATTCAAGCATATCATAAATTTAATTATATTTATTACTATATTAAAAATAATATCACAATCCTTGTTTATAAAAAAAATATCTTTATTCATAAAAAAATATATTAAAAAATCAGTATAATATTAAAATATAAAATTAATAAATATAATTTAATAGACTTAATTTAAGAATCTTTAATTTACCTTATGTTCACGCAGCCCATAGAGACCCCTACATGGGCTATGGAATTGGAATCCATACAAGTATGAATAGAATAAAGTACTAAAGTTTAGTAGGGTAAGACAAGAGTTTGAGAATTGAGATTTTTTTTTGCCCGAATTGAGAATTGAGATTCATTCCATTTTTATTTCCTATCCCATTTGTTTTTCCAAAGTTCATTAAAATATGATACTAATTTTTGCCACGTCATTAGAATATGATGATAATGAAGGAGAGAAGATAATGATGTGGTAATGTGGGGTGATGTGACAGTGATGTATCGTGACACGTCATTAAAATATGACACGCAGGAGAGAGGATGTGCCACGTAAGCATGCCACGTTATCATTTAACGACAAAAAGTTAACGGTGTTACGCTCGAGGACCAAAATCGACCAAAGAAAAACTTTGAGGTCCAATATTAAACTTTTGAAACATTGAGGACCAACATTAAACTTTATGCAAACATTGAGGACCAAAATAGTACTTTAGCCTAGTTATATTTTAGTATTGTTTTTATTAAAAAATTATTTATATTTTTAATTATGTTTTATTAATTAAAAATAAAAAATAAACTTAAATCTAGATCTAAAGAGTAGATGTTCAGTGGTACGGTAGTACTGAACTTCAGTACATCCCTCCAATCAGTTAGTCCCTAAATCATTCAAAATGGGCCTTAATTAATGTGAGGTTTTATTAATATTAACAAATGGCACTACATGATTGGAGAGATGCACTGAAGTTCAGTGGTACGGTACCATTAAACTTTTATCCCTAAAGCAGATGGCTAGAGTGACATTAGGTATTAAAATACTAAAATATAATAACAACCATAAATAATTTTCTTACAAAAAAAAGAATTATCATAGGGAAAAAACATAAAAATTTTACAAATATAATTATTATAAACTTTAAAACATGCTAAAAATATAATTATAAAAAGGTTAAAGTATTATTTTGGTCCTCAATGTTTGCATGAAGTTTAATGTTGGTCCTCAATGTTTCAAAAGTTTAATGTTGGTCCTCAATATTTTATTTTTTGGTCGATTTTGGTCCTCGAGCGTAACACCATTAACTTTTTGCTATTAAATGATGATGTGGCATGCTTATGTGGCACACTATCTCCCCTACGAGTCATATTTTAATGGCGTGGCATGACACATCACTGCCACGTCACCCCATATTGCCACATCATCATCTTCTCTCCTTTATCATAATCATTATCATCATCATCTGGGGTGACGTGACAGTGATGTATCATGCCATATCATTAAAATATAACACGTAGAAGAGAGGGTGTGCCACATAAGCAAGCCACGTCATCATTTAATGGCAAAAAGTTAACGGTGTTACGTTTGAGGACCAAAATCGACCAAAAAATAAAACATTGAGGACTAACATTAAACTTTTGAAACATTGAGGATCAACATTAAACTTCATGCAAACATTGAGGACCAAAATAATACTTTAGCCTTATAAAAAACATGAAGACTTAATTGCAAACACTAAAAAGCCATTTTACCAAAACTTGGTAACATAAGATGCCACCAAAAGAGATAATTGCATTCTAGATTATCTCTTATTTATGATCCTAGGTTTCTCCATATTCATCCACATGACAACTTCTCCCTCATTATTCACTTCAACGTCAAGATCAAGAAAATATTAAGCTAGGAAGGGTTATAAAATAAAAAGACTAATAAATGGTCTTGACTTAAAAATAATATTAAAATAAATTAAGAATAAAAAACAAATTTTACACTTGTCATAGTACTGATTATTATTCTTATTGTTTTAGTTTATCAATTCCATGAATGAATATATATATATATATATATATATATATATATATATATATATATATTGCATTCTAGATTATCTCTTATTTATGATCTTAGGTTTCTCCATGTTGATGTTGATGATGGCAATGGTGGTGTAGCTAGGGGGTATAGGATCAGAAGGCGGTGGAAATTGAGATAGGATCCTCTAAAGTAATTCTCTATATTTTTTGGTAGAGTTATGAGAGAGATAGAGATAAGGAAAATATTTTCTTTCTTGATTTTTTTCTCTCTATCTCTCTCATAACTCCACCAAGAAATGTAAAGAATTACTTTAGAGGATCAACTCTCGTGAAAATTGAGGATCAGTTTGGGTAAATGGCTGTGAGTGGCGCACACAAGCAACATGAAGGCTGCAGTAAAGGAAAGAAGGAGAGATACGCCAGCTTAAATAGATACGTAAGAGAGAGATTCAAGTCACGTAAATAGTCAACGTCAGTGTTTAATGGAGGACGTTGACGGTATTAGTCAAAATGACAAATTTTGACAAAATTCAAAACATAGAGGATTTATAATGACATTTTGAAATATAGAGAATAAAAATTAAACTTCAGTGAAACATGAAGGACCAAAATAGTAATTTTGCCATATATATATATATATATATATATATATATATATATATATATATATATATATATTCAATATGTTATTTATATATTAATTAATAATATTGATTTATTTTAATATTTTTTATTTAAATAAATAAATATACAAATAACATACTACAACACATGTAACTAAAAATGAGTTAATTCTACTCCAAAAAAAAAAATGAGTTAATTCTGATCGGGTAAATGAGTAAAAAATAAAAATAAATTTTTTTCAAGTACGAATTTGGGTAATTATCATGAATTTAAGAACAAAAACATAAAAATTGAACAAATGTTAAAAATATAATTTAAAAACTTTAAAATTCAAGTTATAAATTTTTAGACATATTAAAAAATTCAGGAATATACTTATAAATATGAAAAAAAAAAGAATTGTATCATAAAATACCATTTTTTGAGGATAAAATACCCATAAAAAATTTGAGTTTTGTACCAAGTGCGACAAGAGGATTATTTAAATATTTATTTTAATTAACGAGAAAATTTAAAAAATATTTTTATTAAATTTTAATTAAATTCAAGAATATATTCTCTCTCAATCAATAAGAAAAAATTTTAACAAATATCTAAGGATACATTTGATAGGTAGAATGAGTGAGGAAATGAATATATCATATCAATGTGATGTGATATGAATGAAATAAAAATGAGAAAAATAACCATTTTACCTTACATTAAACATAAAAATGGTGGTTCATAAAAAAAATGAAAAAAAATAAAAAAAATAAAAAATATAATTTTATTACATTTAAAAAAAAAGATATATTTGATAGAAAAAAATTCTCCTACTAACTAAAGAGATCCTAAAAACACTTGTTAACGCCATAAAGTATTATATGTGTGCCAAAAAAAAATTCTCTCATCCACTTCCAACCAAAACAAATAACTTCACAGTAACACTACACACACAGACAGACCCACCCTCCATTCTCTCTCTCTCTCTCTGTAAAAAGCATCTCTCTCGTGACCTGCAACGATGCCTCCATAGCTCTCTTTCCTTTTCTCAATCTCCTTCACCATTCTCTCTCTCTCTAACATTCCCTCAATTCCATCATGGACCATTCCTCCCGCCGCAAACCCACCTCCCGCCGGCACCCTCAGCGCCGAGCGTGGTGTTGCTCGTTTACGGTCCCACCTTCCAGCCCCGACAACCCTTCCCTACATCACTCCAAACCCCATTACACCAATTCCGACACTTTCTCCAAACCCAGTTTCTCAGTCCCTACTTCACCCCAGAGCGCCAAATCCGGGTTCAGCAGAGTCGGCCGAATCGACCCGCGTCGGATCTTGTCCCCTGGCAGAGTATCCCCCATTGATTCCGATCCCGCCCTCGATTCCATCCAAGATATCGTCGTCGATCCCTCTCCGTTGGCTGATTCCACGCCCAAATTGCGCTCTCAGAGCTTCCGGGCTCCGTCTGGCAAGCTTCGGCCGCCGCCGCCGCCGCCAGCGGAGGCTTCTGCTTCTGGTAGCGGCTCTAAGGATTTGTTCGATGTGAGGTTGAATTTGAGAGGGAAGAATGGTGGGTGCATGGTTTTGGAGCTCAACTCTGGGGTTCTGAGCGCGAACTCTGAGGTATTCGCGGAATTAATAGCGGATTACCAGAAGGGATTGCCGTCTAGCGCTTCCCCTGGGCCGAAAATGTGTAGGATAGAGGTTCCAGATGTGGAGAATTTGGGAGTTTTCAGAGAGACCATTGAGCTCATGTTTGAAGATGAAATTACAAAGCGCCTCATGAAGATTGGCGTTTATCGATCCATTGACATTTTAGAGGTTAGTGGTTACTACATTTAGTCTCAGTTTACTCTTACTCTATGATTTTTCTCATTTGTATTGGGTTCTGTTTTCTGGATTTCCTCTTGAGCTATGTGCCTCTTTCTAAGGGTTTCAAGTTCACTATTCTATATCTTTCTCTGCAGGTTAAAACTTCTTCACTGAATTTCTTGATGGCATTATTTGTATTGTACTTGCTTTTGTTGAATCACCTTGTGTGGGAGGGCAGATTATTTGGGAAGTTAATTTGTAGACTGACTTGGACTTTTGTGGTCATTAATTTCTTCAATTATCTCTGCCAAACTCAGCCTATGCTTGCATAGCCTGTCCAAGCCTAGATAAAAGTGGCTCAAAACTCCGTCGAATCTTTATGAATATGGATCAAAGATAGAACATGTTGGTATGGAATGATCAATTTATGAATATGGATCAAAGATAGAACATGTTGGCATTGATTAATCACATAGCCGACCCACCTAGTGGGAAAAGACTTTGATTGTTGTTATCTCCACTAACTAGGATTTGGAAACTAAATATGGGTATATTCTAAGGAAATATGAATATTGCTTAGTGGCTTTAATTAGAGTTGGAGGGATGATTATAGCTTGGGAAACTCTTGTAGCTTTACATATTAGCATTTGTTCAATATAGGAATAAATTTAATGGAGAAGAAAATGTAGGTGTTAAACTTCCTTCGGCATTCTTGATATGCATTTTGTTTTTGTTTATTTTTGTTTTTCTAAATTTTCTTTTTCCATAGTAAGTTTTTCCCTGTAGCCTGTAGAGAATAAGCTGTTCATTGTGATCAGCTCAAAGAAAGGCATTAAAGTGCTGAAGAAGAAAGCAAAGAGCCAATAGTGGCATCATACTTCTTGCCTTAAATAAAGCAACATTATTAGAATCAAAGAGCAAGTTAGAAAACTTGCAATTTAGCCTTTTGGTCATTTTGGTGTTGAAGTGAATTTATAAAAGTGATGGGTATGATATTGGTGTCTCTTTACCCTCTATCTCTGACAAGATTATCCTCTTATATCACTAGGTATCAGCTGGTATCAAGTTCCACAAGGGTGTTTTGTCCTGTTTGAAATACCTTGAGGCTCTTCCTTGGACTGAGGAGGAAGAAGAGAAAATGAGGAGTCTCTTCACAAGGTTTAAGTTTGACGATGAGACGACAAGAGACATTCTAGGAAGACTGTACTTAGATGATTCAGACGATTCCCAGCCAAATATAGCCGGGCAACTCGTTTGGTCTATAACTACCTGTGTGGATAATAATGCAAGAAATGAACTTAAGTCACTGGTGAAAAGTCTTCTTTGCAGAAATTCAGTCTATGAGAAGAACCATCTTGACCTCAAGAAGGAGGATCTATATGCTGTTTGCCACTCATGTCTTGGTTCACTCGTCCGCCTCTTTGAGGAGGCAACCGACACTCTTCCTCCCGAAAGGTCGGATAAGAAAGATACGGGTAAGCCTCTGATCGAACGCATCTCAAGACAGGTCGATAACATAAACTGGTTGCTGGAAATCATGCTTGATGGGCAAGTTGCAGAGGACTTTGTTGATATTTGGGCACATCAGCAACAACTGCTCAAAATGCACGAAATGGCATCCCCCATGATCCGATACGAACTCAGCCGAGTATCGGCAATGCTACTCGTTGCAATGGGTACCCGAAAACTGCAATGCCGGTTGGAATCGAGATCGGGGCTCCTCCAAGCATGGTTTGGACCAATGCTGCTAGACTTTGGTTGGCTGCAGAGATGCCGAAAAGGGCTTGCTATAAAGACGTTGGAAGAAGGTATGGGTCAGACACTTCTTACTTTACCTCTAAAGCAACAGTACATGCTGTTCATGGAATGGTTTCGATATTTTTCTAGACATGGCACTGAATGCCCAAATCTGAGCAAAGCATTCCAAATTTGGTGGCGACGATCATTTCTAAGAGGCTCTGAAACTGATGCCATTGAATCAAGGTAGAGAGAGATAGTGGTAGTTGTGATATTTGTCAATTTGTACTGTGTGTAGAGTGTTGTTTCAAGTAGATGAGAGATTCTCAGATCTCTAAGTTTCTAAACTGAATAACTCCATAGAATCATTGTATTAGTAGTTTGATGCCTTTAATGATAACAGAGGTTCTTGCAGATTTCTTCTTCTTCTTCCATTATTTCCTTTATTGCGAGTTTTCCATAGAATCATTGTATTAGTATTTTTAGTAGCTTGTTGCCTTCATAATTGTGTATTCTCGTCAAGCTACTTGTTGCCAACCAAAATTGGCTTATGTTTTTTCTAAAGACAAATTATAGATAGAACTGTGTATTGTTTTTTTGTTGCGTCAAAATTCCGAGCTTTTATTTCGACTTTGTATAAGTGATATTAAGCCATTTACTATTTGGACCAATTAAATTAAGTATTTATATGTAAGCATAAACACGGGACACAGGACACGAACTTGACATAAATATATATAGAAATATATATTGTAATTTTAATGAACTTGAAGAATAATAGAATTTTAGAAAGAATGAAGGAATGTCAAGGAAGAAGTGAGTTGAAAAAAAGGAGAGTTGAATAAAATGAAAGAGTGGATGAAAAGGGCAAGGTCGAAGATATATACAAGAGAGAAGTGTTGGAGCAACAACCTAAAAATAAGAATAAACACAAAAAATATAGAAAAATATAATGGTTAGTAAATTAATAAATCGTGCGGTACCAAATTGAGGCACGAATATCTTGCTTTCTTTAAGGTAATTCACGCCCCTCATAGGTTGATTTTACCATATCATCCAGTGCAGTAGGTATTTAGAGGCGTTAGCTCCAGGATACAACAGCCCAGTACTCACATGTTTATCTACAACCTCTGCGCCTAAAATATAGACATGACTTTTTTCCTCACACCTTTCTCTACCCAATTAACACATTATAATTTTTAGAATACACTACCCGTTGCATCTTAGAAAAGATCCAGCCATCTTAAATTGATATATGTAACTGCTGCCAACGTTCCAAACCCAAACCATAAGAAGCATCGAAGGTTTTATATATTTTATAACTTATTATTTGTATAGACAATTATTATTTTTATTAATTTATAATAATTTCCAAGAGAAAATGAATGCAGAAGATAAAACACGTTTTATTTTAAAAAATGGATGAAAAATGTCAACATTCCAAAAATGATAAAAATCTCACACATTTTACCTCTTCTTTCTAGAAACAAATTTATTTTATCGTGTTTAAGTAGTGTTCATGACGTGTCGGAACTGAGAAAAAATATTTTTAAATTGGACGTATACGGACGCGTGTCGGACACATAAAATCAATTAGTGTGTCAATGTCGTATCGAACACTGACATATGTCTAATACGCCGACATGTTTAGACTTTGAAAAGTCCGTACTTTATAGTAAACATTGGGAATGAAATTGGGATAAGAGTTTTTTTTTAATGAAATTGATAAAGGAAAACTAGGAACAATTAAAAATGAAATAATTATGATGAGACAGAAAGTTGTGTGTAATAAATGAAATAAACTGAATTCTGATTTGTAAAAAAGTCCAACTAAGTTGGACTTATTATGTATTAAATGTTGGATACTTTTTAAGTTTCCAAATTGTTTTATACAAAATATACATTTGAAATTTATATAGAATTACCATCACAGCTTTTCATTAAAAATAATAGATAAATATAAATTATGTTCGAGCTAGCTAAGGTTCTATAACTAGAGTAGAGCTCTCTCAACAGAAGTTTTTTCATATACAAGACTCGAATCTAAGATCTTGCTTAAAGAAAATAGAATACTTAATATTCTAACCAACCACATGTTAGTACTATAGTAACAATTTAAATAAAAAAAATGCAATGTATAGCTAAGGTGTTGAATGTTGATTATGATTTATGATGATTCTTCTCTAATATTAAGCTGTTTACTTATATTGATTAATTTAATTTTAATTATTCTATTATATTTTTATTGGTTCAAATGTATTATTTAAATATATTTTATAATATTAACTTTAATAATAAATTATTCATTATTAATGTCTTAATATATAAAAGAATATATTAACTCGTGTATAGCACGGGATCCATACTAGTGTAATATAATTTTTGAAACTTCTTTTTTAAATACGTGTATCAATCACAGGATTACAAAATATTAAAATTCAATGGAGACTATTTTTATAAATACCAAATGCCTCCTTATATAATGTACAAAAAGAAAAAGTCTTTAAATTTAAACTCAAATTATTTAATTTTTAATATATACTTTTAAAACTAATACAAATTAAATATATTAGTATAAGGTAATAGCATAAATGATAATACTTATCAATTAAATAATAATGCCTAAATAATAAAATACAAGTAAAATAATTTAGTATTTAATTTTAACATTCGTACGCTATTACTTTGTCAAAATTTATTAAGCAAGTTTCTTAATTCATCTAAATTCATAATTGCATTAGATCTCAGTATCTTGATCACACATATATATAGATCAAACCTAAGTCGTTGTCTCTCTTTAATTATTCATAGTTAATCTTTTGCTCTCTTTTCGTCTTAAAAAACGTTCCTTTCTTGATTTAGTCATAGAGATGTTATGAATGTTACCAGATGAACTAGTTCTTGAGATTTTCTTATGGTTACTTGCCATTATTTAAAAGTTCAAATCTGCTAGTAATTTCTTCCACACCATATCTTTAGAAAAATATATATTTTATCCTCAAATAATCTCACAATACCTTGTTAAAGAATGATCCTTTGCTTCTTCCTCCAACCAAATTAATGAGAGGTGTAGTTCTATCCATGAGTTTCATCACTTTCCTTCCGAAAAATCATCCTCTGGCGTGCCTCATATATAATTTCTTGAGGTTTTTAGAAAACTACCCAGCTTGCAGAATCTTGGCGTTTAGTAATGGTTTAATTCTTGGGTGCAACACAAAAAAATAATCAAATTGAGTTATTTATTTCCATTCCATCCACACAGTCTTGGTTTTCTATTCCTACTCCAAATTGTTTAAAAGAATACCCAGATTCTAAAATTAATATTGCCTTTGAATGCAATTCAAAAAACTTCATGTTGTTTTTTTTAAGGTCCCTACTGAGTGGTCTTTTTTATATTATAACATGAAATTCTACTACCAAGAAGAGGATACATGGAAAACAATTGAGAAGAACTTTTTAACAAATGCTAGAAGAATGATATTTGACATGCATGTGTTTTAAAACAATATTTTCCACGTAATTTCATATTGCTTTCTTTATCTTCATAAAAAGAGTCCTTATTTCAGGCCATATATAATGGCATACAATATTAAAGATGATGAATCAAGAATAATTAGGGTACCAAAAGAAATAAAGAGAGGCTCTCATAATTTGAGTTTCAAAATGGGTATATATAAATGAGAAAAAATGACAAGTATGGGTTTTATCTTGCAAATGGGGAAGGGTCATGAAGATTAGAGTGAAAGCAATGAAAATAACCGAGGAAGAGCCTATTAGTGTCAAAGGATTCATAGTTATGAATGGGGATGATTTGGTTTTTGCTATAAGAAACGTAGTTTATAACTATGGATTGACCCATAAAAATTATATGGTGGTTGAAATTTGTGTATACAAATTTGATGATGATGAAGTTTGCTTCACTTCTTATTCAGACACCATTCATTTATCTGGGAATGATGCTACAACTTAACCATTGTTACAATAAGCATAATAAAATTTATTATTTTATGTAATTGATCTACAAAAGGAGACGGTAAGTTTTTAAAATAAAAGAATGATGAAATAAGTGTAATTTAATGATCTTAAGAGACTTAGGGACTTTAATAATAAAATGTTCATTATTAATGTCTTAATATATATAAAAAATTTATTAACCTGTGCAAGACACAGGATCCATACTAATATATTTTAAGCTTATACTGCCATGATTAATAGTAACAAAAGAGCAATGCCATGAATGAATCTGAAACCGAATTGTTATTAATATCTCACAAGCACTATTATTTATCAATATTAATAATAATTTAATCCCTAATCTATTTATAGTAGATCTTTATTAATGTAAACCTCTATTATTACTTCAAAAATAAAACAAAAATACACATTTTAAAGAAACTGTAAGAAATCAAATGGCACCAAGTTCAATTTTCAAAATATTACTTCAACCTTAATTTTACACGTAATCATGTAATTGCAAAAATATGATTTGACTTGCTGCTTAAAAAAAAATGACACCAAAAACGAACAAATTAATCAAGTAGCGAATATCTTTCCTGGATAACACAGAGACATCAGAGATATCGAGTTAATGATATTTAGAACTTCTACACAATTTTCGTAAGAATCCTAGTTTCTAACCCACAAGTGGTAAACTTGTGAATGTTATTACTGGCAAACACTACTCATTAATGCTGCTCCTATCCTTCCCTGCCAATTTGAAATACAATATGAAAACAGAACACATTAATAAATGAGTGAGATTGCTAAAATTATTCCTGTTGTTCACTTTTTATCAAGTTCAAAATAATATATTTTCTCTCAACCAATGAAAAAAAATCTTAACAAATACAATAGAATACTTATTAAATAAAGCCTAATATTAATTTACAAAATTGGACAACCATCCCATCATCATCACCATCATCATCATAGCTTGCCTCATAAATTCAGATTTAGTTTTCTGTCACTTCTATCGATCCCATCCTATCGTTTAACACTCTGGAAAATGCAATTCAATAAATGGGGATGTAATCCAAATATCCAATGCTATAAGCACAAGATTCTCAGCAGTAACAAATAATAAAGCATTATGGCAATAATACATAAAAACAAGTCAGAAAAATAGAAAGATACATAGAGGGTAAAACTAAAGATTACGTATTAATTCAATAGAAACAAGTGAGAACTAGCTTTCAACATTCACTTCTAATATCATGTTTAGCTTATTCCAGATCCAGAAATGAACATATTAAAAAAGACATAATGTTATGCTAAATGTTTAACATGGAAAAAGCACAGGTAATAATAATGATAATGAATGTGTAGCTAGTGTCTTGTAATCCACATTTGGTGCCAACTCAATTTCTCCTTTCTGAATTTACAAACCTTGCTTTTGTGGATCAAATGGCTCGAGGTCAAGCAACTCCAAGAAGTCAGAGTCACTCCACCCCATGGAGGACATACTACTAGCTGTAGTAGGAAACATCTGGTTTGTATAGTCATGTTTGTCTTCCCATCCACCACCCCAGTTGCCAATATCTCCCAAGTCCTTGAAAATATCATTCACGTCCAAACCAGGTGCCTCTTCACCATTATTTTTCTGATTAGCATCATCAATTTTCTGAGAACCCACAAGAAAGGCACATCATCAGCTTGGTAATTCAAGGGACACCCAAAAACAGGACAGGATGAAGTGAAACATGCAAGCATATTCCATAGCGAGAAGTCAAACACAAGTAAAGAAGTTTCTTTTGTTAAAAAAAAATACACAATGAACTAAAATAATAACTGGAATTCCAATTCTAATCTACTTTATATGCTAACATGTTGATTTTCTGGTATTCTTACAACTAAGAGCAATTTACAGGATCCAGTAAACAGGAAAAGCATGAGCTACAAGATTAAAATCTAATCAAAATCCAATCTCGCCCTCCCAAATAGAGGAGACACTTAGTGTGGAGGAGGACAATAAAATCTAAGTTTATTTGGCCTTGTATCCTTGAAAGTATACAGTAAACACAGGCTCAAAACAAATTTAGTTATCAAACAAAGTAACAAGAGTAATGAAGCAACCTTGAGTAGGTTAAATAATAGACTTCAAGGGTATCTGCTAAGCAGAAAGCCAGCTGGAATGCTTCAACAGACAAAAACTAGCATTAACCAAGTACACAATGAAACTCAAACAAATCATATAGCTAAGTAAAAGATTTGTATAGCAATACACTTGCACAAACGCAAAATGTAAGGGTAACACAAAGTAATCATCCTTAAGTTTTCCAAAATGCACAAGGAACAAGAAGAAACAAATAACACACCTGAATTTTGTTTCCATTCAAAGCCAGGGAGTCATCCTCAGTGAAACAATCCAACATTGAAGCAATATCATCATGAATTGGAACTAGAGAACCGTCATTGGATATAACTTTATTACTGGGAACTGAAGGATGCATCATAGGAGTAGACAGCGTCTCTACTCCTGTAAGACATGACACAGATGGTGACCCAATACATCCACTTGCAGGGGGATGCTTGTCAATTGCAACAGAACTATGATGTGTAATGGGCAGAATTGGAAGCGAAGAAGCAGACATATCAACTAAAGGGATAGAATCTACACATTCAACTTCCTCATCATTGTCCCAGTCTTCTTCATTGAATGGTTTTCCATATTGGGCACCATTTCTAGGACCTGGACCTTCCTTTTGGAAGACCTTACAAAGCACATAGGAATCCTGAAATATACATGGACCAGGAGAACTTATTAAAATTCACCATGACAGAAATAAACAATGTACAATACATGTAGAAACAAAATGAGAAAGTATATTGACATGTGACAAGGGTTCTAAATTAATCAAATGCATAGAAAGTCTATGTCCACCACAGCATAACATAATATATTAATATTTGGGCAAAAATAACCTGTAAAGGATGGCAATTTACACATAACTTACTAACTTAAGCTTGAGCAAACTACTCCTTTAAATCACTTTATGGTCTAACATGAAACAACAGAACTCCTACCTTGATGAAAATAAAACCACAAATAGAGGCAGTATTTCATACATGTAATCTGTGCATCAAACTATCAATACGTTCGTTAACAAAAGTTTTCATCACCAGTGCACCAGTAAGGCCTTGTATCGCCCTCAATAAGAATATAAAAAACAACTAAAAGAAGAAAACACTAGTTACCTGAGGAATGCCTTTGTCAGTCAGATCCTTATCGTCGAGTATATATTCATGCATGACCCAATCAGTTCTCTCTCCTTTAGGAGCTCTGCCTGAGTGAAATACCAAAGTTTTTATCATACCCACAATTTGACTTTTGTGAAGAACAGGTCTATCCCTCCCTGTAGTTTTCCAATACCCAACTTCTGTAGCACGCTTGATTCTTGCCCCATTGGCATATTTCTTCTCCCTAGGGCTAAAAAAGTACCATTCTAAATCTCCAGTTCTCAGGCAGGATTTATCTAAAAAATAAAGAAACAAAAATACCAAAATAAGACAAAGAAAGATGAAAGAAACTAACCCACTCAATACAAAATAAAACCCAAATAAAAAGACTTGTAAAAGGAAATTTTCTGTTTGCGTACCAGGGAGATCCCACGGAGCATACTTATAAATGTCGACTTCGGCAATCACATCAAAGAAGAATTTCTTTCCCATAACCTTCCTCTTCAGAAAGTATTTAAGCAGCTCAACATCAGTCGGATGAAACCGAAATCCAGGAATCAATTTTGTTGTAGCCATCGCAATATCTATTAATACGAAGCTTCAGAGTCTAACAACCCTCTGCGCCCTACTATCGAATGAAAAAAAAAAAAACAAGCAAAAAGAAAAAGAATCTCCTCACAAGCAGTGAAGCAAACAATCTGAATCTGCGATCCTAAAGAAACCTCGAATCGAACCCCAACAATAACGAAAAAAATTACTTGAAGAAACAAAAATCAATAACCCTACGTCGTCAAGTCCAATGCCGAAACAAGATCTTCCACGGACACCAAAGCCTCCCCCGGTTCATGAAGCTAAAACGGCACCCAACAACGGATGACGATCCCTTCTGAAGATAAAAAGACATCGGCACAATGGAACCCTACAATGGAAATCATTAGAGACAGAATACACACGCAAAAGCGAGTTTTGAAGAGAAAAACAAGAAATTGCAGCGGCGAATAGCTGTGTGAGGGGCCAAAAGTACTTGGGGCTTCCAATAGCAGTAGTAACGGAGAAGGGTAGTGAAGTGGAAGACGAAGGTGTAAGAGAGAGCGAGAGAAAGAAGGAAGCTTACCAGGGAAGGAGGCAAGCAAGCGACTCAAACACCAAATCGTAGAAATTTGAGAGAATGAGAGAAAGAATGGAAGGAGAGGGTTTATATAGGAGGTTTTCCCACACCAAAATGACATAATGGTCCTCTCTAACCGCGTGGCCTTGCCTATCCAAGGGCCCAAATTTCCTTACAATTTCTAACTTGATTTTTGGAGGAAATACACTACAATTTTTGTAGGATAAACTCTACTTTAAAGGATTAAGACCAAAATTTTTGTCTTAGTCATAGGTAAAGGTTGAGTATTTATGATTTAGGATTTTTTTTCGTAAACGAGTAAATTAATTAATAAACAGAGTCAGGTATAATAGCAGAACCGAAACGAAATAAAGAGAGAGGTCAAGATAGAAGACCTTTGGCTCAAACTAAAATAAAGTTATCCAAGATCAAAGGTCCCTTTACAATTTTTAACATAATTGATCTTCGAAAGATCAGCCCAAAAAAGAAAAAGCAACTAATTAGGGATAGTATTATAAATGACAAAAGGATTCCTGGATTTAATAGCAGTTCTGGTTAGAGAATCAGCACACATATTCTTCTCGCGATATGCGTGGTTGATCTTGCAAAAGTCGAATTGAGTATTTATGATTTGGGTATCTAACATGCCCATTGACAATCGAACTGCTTTTCCTTATTACTATTTTTATAATAAAAAACCAATGAAAATGTTTAAAAAATTATGTTTATTGACTTTTCATCAACTTCAAAAAATAAATTCTCAACCAATAAAAAAAAACCTTAACAAGTGCCTTAGGAAACATAAAGTCTAACAAAGAAAAAAGTATTCTTTGAGAACTTTTTATTTCACAAAATTATCCCATTTTATCTAGCACTAAAAAATATATATTCATTTTGATTTTTGGCCAAATCATATGCCAATATATGTAAAAAAAGTAAGGGAAAGAGGACTGAAGTAGAGTTTTAAATTTAATATTTTTTAATTCAAACTTAAATATAACACTAACTTTTAAAATGTGTTTAAATTGATAAAAAAATGATATGTAAAGAAACAAAATATTATATTTAATTTTAAAAACAAATATCAAAATTGAAATTTCATTTGCTTTTTTCTCCTCTCCCCTCAATATTTTTGTACAGTATAGATGCTCTCTGTGAAACAGAGAGCATAGATTTTATAAACTGTAGAAATAAATTTATTTTATATATTATCCGTATGTATATTAATGTGTAAAATAGTATTACCTTAATTTGTATATACAATAACGATGGGATGTTCAATACTCTTTTTATTTATTAATATTAATAATAATTTAGTCTTAAATCTATTAAGAATAAATCCTAATTAATTAAAATTTTTATTAATATTAACAATAAAATTAAATGAACAAAAAGATAAATTCAAGATTCAATTCTCTCATGGCACTTTTATAGTATATTAACGTAATAACATGTGATACAACCATAAAACTTTCAAGTGGGTGTAGATGATGTCATCAAGGAATGAGAGCTTTTGTATAAAGACTTTTTTTTTGGCCGAATAAAGACATTAAATAACTTTATCATTGGCAGAATAGTGCAATGTCCAAACTCCAAATAATAACATACAAGAAGACAAGATTTTAATAAATCCAGTTATACTGACGTGAATTGATCTTTTAATTTTTATAATTTTACGTAATTTCTGTAGTTTAAAAGTTTGTAATTAAATTCTCATAATTTATAAAGTTTTAATTTAATCTCTATATTTAAACATTTATTAATTTAATTAGTTTTATATATATATATATAAACCATATTAAGTGAGAGGAATTATGAGAGATGAAAAAAATAATCAATAATCGTTCAGATTAAAATAAATGATTGAAATTAAAACATTATCTTGTGAAATTTAAATAATATTTTAATCTCTATCATTCAAGTTAAAACCAATTCCCTTTATCTCTCACATAAAAAATGAGTGTTAACACTGCTAGCTTACAAAGTTAAAATGTTCACATTCTTTCAAGACTTCAAGTACAGAATATAAGCTGAACATTACTGATATATGAAATGCATGTATCAGATTCAACACACAGCCATCCTTTACTCACATCACAAGAACCATTTCATTTCAACTTTATATCAATGGAAATCAGAGGTGTGAAAATACCAATTCTCAATCACAAATTATACAAGGTAACTACTACTATAGAAACTACACCAAAACTTCGTATATGAATGATGATTGATATCAAGGTGAACAAATTCCACCTTGAAAGTAAAGGGGAACAACTACACATGATAAAATCAAACATCATTGAAGAATTTTCCTCACATCTTTCCAGTGTGAAGTATTGAAGAATCAAACTCTGGGAATACAGACACCATCGAACTGATGAGATGGCACTTCCCAAATAATGCAGGTCCATCCATGATTTTTGTCCCAAAAACACTAGGTACAATCTGCTCAACATTTCAAGCATCCCCAAGACTGTTTGAGAGACCGATCACAGTTTGCGATGCACCAGTCCCAACAGTCGATTTATATACGGTTTCTATTTTCTAATCCCGGTTAGAATCACTGTACAATGTGCAATATCTCAGCATTTCAGAGGTTAATACAGATTCTCCATGAAGCAGGTTTCTTTTCACATGAAACAAGAAGAAAAATAAGACCCTGGCTTCATAAATTAAGTTTGGTAGACTCTTGAGTATTTTGTTCAATCTGTTAAAATCTTCATCACACTATGAGAGAAGAGGCTACAAACTGCCACCAATCATTACTTCCCTCAGCCAAAACTCTATAGCCACTCCACAGCGCACCAACCACCCTCTCTTGACTATTAAAAGCAATGCTAATTGATGTTCATCCACTGCGCAAGTTTGGTCAAAATGGAACAAGCAGGCGATCACCATCATATCATCTCATAATATTCCATTCAAAACCCTTTGATAGTAATCATACTGCCGTGTCCGCCATGCATCAAGGCTGCTGCTAATTAGTGAAAGCACCAAAGAGACACATTGCTGCCAAAAAAAAAAATACAAAACTGTAACAATCAAAAGTCAAACCGTTTTGCAGTTAAAAAGTAACATAATATTGAAATCTAAACCTCTTCTGTTAAACTGAGTTGAAATCGCTTTCGTAAGTTCTGAATTGTCCGTGGACCACCTTTAAAACATGGGAAACCTGAATCCTGATATCAACAATAAAAAAGTGTTTGAGGTCAATCCAGCATCTATTAGACAGTATTTCCAAAATTTTATCCTTTCATGCCTAACATGAAAAAGTACAGTAAAAGACATATAAAGGTACATGCACATTTGGGAGTTAAGACTATAAAAAAATACTTGGCAAGTTGGTATAGCCGTATAGGTAAAAATTAGGAACCTTTCACTAATTAGGCTATCAAAATTCTTATTCTAGTCATGGAAGTCAGGCTCAAGAAAAAATCTTAACACTAAACAAATCCCTGCCCTCCCACTTCTTAAGCATAAATTAATTGTATATTGCCATACCCTCTGCAGAAAATATCATCAGGAATTATCTTAACTATCTTATCCTCAGTAAATGCAGAGACTGGCTCATCATAAGCTTCCAAAGAAGTCAACTCTCCATAATGTTCAAGAACATTTCAAGTTTAGCTACTTAGTGGAAGAGATAGACTTTTTTTTTTTTGCTTCTATTTTGTAAATTAAAATTAAAATCTAGTGTGAATAAACTATGAAGAGATTTTTCAGCACTTCATTGTTAGACTACACAGTAGTCTCTCCATTTCGTTTTCAGTTTTAACACAATATCTGAGCATCCAATTGAAACTATCATTCACTACTGTACATAAAGGATTGCATTGCACCAACTCTACATTTAAAAATTGTATATATGTACTGAAGTGGAGGAATTATCCACTCAACCTATATACACTGAACTGGAATTATATAACTGATCTGAAATTGGCAAACCAGTCAATTCATTGAAAAAGAGGTCAATATAGGGAAAAGGGGGGAAGGTTCAGGCTGAAACACCAAAACTAGACCAAAGCAAATAACCCCTCAGTCTCATTGTCAGAATTGGAATTAGTATTACATATCTCAACCAACTACCAAAACATTATGTGCACGTAGACTACATAGACAATGGGACCACAGGAAGCTAATGTTCATGTTACCTGCAACATCTCAACTAGAAGAATAATACGCTCGGCATGCTTTCGACAAGTAAGAAAGCCTTGAATGCATAAAACCTGGAATACAGAGGCAACACAACAATGTCATTTAGCACTAACTATAGCATAGGTTAGCAGTCTCAAAGCCAAGATCAAAGAGAGAATTTTATCAATACCTTGAAATAATCAAAGAACTCGCTTGGAATGCCTTCTGCATCAGAATCCATGACCTGGCCCAAATTACATTACCAGGGTCATCATACAAAGGTGATATACTACCAGATCAAATGAAATGGAGCCTTGATAAAAGAGAATAAAATAAACAGAAAATCACCTCATATTTACCTCAAGAAGCTCTCGTGTTAATTTGAAAGGAGCACTTTCAAAGTTAACACCACCAGGGGAATTTGAAAGCATGAAGCCAAAGTCAATATGTATGATATGACCTTCTTCATCCATTAGGAGGTTGCCATTATGTCTATCCTTAACCTGTACAACATGAAAACAGCAAAGAGAAGTAGAACATAAACTGTTCAATGACCATGAACAGCAAAAAATTTTAACTATAGCGTCTACTTAAGCAAGTAATACATCTAACATTAGTAGCAAATACATTTTTATTAGCATTATATGGGAGGTTTCACACCTGCAGAAGGTAGCATACTAGAGAATACCCGGCCATACTCTCAACAAAATTCCTCTGAATCAAAGAAAGAAAAAAAAATTATTTTCTCCAATTTAATATAATACATTCAGTAAAAGAAAGAAAACAGAAGACAGAAGAAACAATTCCTTTATTTTCATTTCTAAAAGCTTGCAAGTAAGTGTGACGGGGTGTCTACAGGAAGCCACTTGAAAATCCATAAAATTGCAGGGGAGCAGGAGAGAAATAAGCGAAGGTGCAAGCAGAGTACATTATTAGAATTATCCCACCCCAGATAACAATAGCAAGACTTAATACATATCCCAAAGATCCAAGAACAATCAATAAAAATTCCAGATGGCATAGAATTAACAATATGCTATTACAAAATACAAATATACTATTTATCATGAATTCAATGAATCTGACATTTATGCTCTGTTTTGACAAGAAAATTGTTTCAAACCAGGACTTATTACTTTGTGGTGCATTCCTTCAATTGTATGTGAGGGAATGATAAATATACAATCCATACTTTGGTCTTACCTAGCAACTTAAGCATTTAGGACGAGTATTTTAATATGGTACGGAGTTTGTTTGGCTTAGTGGCCAATTCAAAATCTAGCAACCCATAAATTTTGGTTGAACTTCAGAACACAATATGTACCTAACTTAGTTCTTTTTTATTTTGGATAGAAACCTAAATTGGTTCAATTAAAAATCTAGATTCACTAATCACTACAGTATCTCAAAACCTGGTTTATTATTTTAGTTGGACTGTTGAATGGTCCATTTAAGTTTACATGACTGCGTTATCAGACAACTAATTCAATTTTATCTTTCATTCAAATAATTTGCATTAGAATTTTTTTATTAGCTATATTCTTTTTGTGAAAGTAAATCAAACAACCTGGAAACATATTAAATGCCAACTGAAATTGATAGCATGTTCAAATCTGTTTTTCTTAAAAAAAATTGCAAAGTGGGGTATATAGAAAGCATAACACAATTTATACCAGTGGAGCAGATGCCCAGTTAAGAATTCATTGCATATTATCAGATGAACAAGTCCACATTAATCTAGCTGCATCTTTGCATCTCTAAATTACCTGTGCAAGTTTAAAACTTGGAGAGTTTTCTTCATACTTGGCAACAAAGAAGTCACGTAAACTTGAAATGTTGGGATATCTACTTTTGATAGAATGGATAGAAGCCTGAAATCACCAAAAGTCAGATAAATAAAACGATAACAACTTGGACATTTCAAAGTTTGGCAAGCTTAGTTACAGTTTTACCGTATCTGGAATTGTTTCAATAAGAGCTGTGTAAGAAGAAGTGCACAGAACTTCATAAGGCCGCAACCATAGCGGTAGACCAGCTTCTTGGAATATATCTGACATCAAAATCTAACAATTTCAAGCTTTAAGCAACAATTGTATAGAAACACAAAAAGACAAGTTTTCATCCTGGAGTAATCTGGCATCAGAACATGGTAAAATAAGATCTAATCATGCATCATCAGCAAACTTGTAAGTTCATCCATGACTACATTTTCAATAAGGAATAGAAGGCCTACGTACAATGTAATAAACATAGGAGCAAGAGTCATAAGGCTTAATTAAGGATTTTGAATTTTTTATTATTGTTATTTTTCTCTTTTTTAGATGATGAAAAAAAGAGTTTTGTTGAGGAAAGAGAAAATAAAAGAGATTTCATGAATAGAGACAAGAGATCCTCTACAATTAAAAACTAAAAAACAAAAGAAAAGAGCTAAGATTCTAACTAAACAACAGAACTTTCTAATCCCTTTGGAAGTGAATGAGAGTTACTCGTCTAAACAAACTATTTGATGAAACCCACAAAGAAGAAAAAAGGTGATTCTTTCCCAGAAGTTGAGGTAGTAGGAGCTTATTATTAAATCCTCTAGCTTTCCGATCCAACTAAAGATACCACAAAGTTGCGAATACTGCACATTGCCAAACAGCTTTGTTCTCCTTTATTTTATTTTTTTTGATAGAAAAAGAAATATTATTGAAGAAAAGAATAGAATACACAAAAGGAGGACAAGAGGTCCTCAAAGAGGAAAAACTAAAGCAACATTAGTTCATAATAGCCCTCCAGTCCCGTTGGAGATCCATAACTGAAACCCCTCTAAACATTCCATGGGCCGAAACCCACAAAGAAGCCGAAAAGGTTACTCTATCCCAATTGTTCCCTTTCATGTTTTCAGCAACTGCCTTTGGACTGCAGACTTTTGGATCAGCTTTAAGAATTCATAGAATATTATAATTTTTCTTCTTCTCTTCCCTTTCTCCCTCTATTTCTCCTTGATTCTTCCCCTTTCACTACTAGGTCTAGATCAATCAAATTGGTTTGCAGACGATGTCATTCACAGTTTTGCACATACTTCCACAATTTAGAGCCTTCTTGTTTTTTACAAAAATCTTATCCAACTTAATCTATGCATCAATAGGCAAATTCTAAACCATTAAATAGTATTAGCCTCTTGGCACTGCTAACATGCATGTCAAGTTGCTTCTTTGATTTTTATTTGAAGAGTAAAAAACCTATTTATAACTTCTGTTTTTATTTGAAGAATCAAACGAAAGGTATATATTTTGCTTTAGTACATGGTTTAACAGATAAACCAAAACCTCCAAAGGTATCGTTTGTTTATGGAAGGCAACTAAAGTCGACAAAATGACAGTTTATATGCATAGCCATATCTTCTGGTATTATTTTTTTTTAATTTTCTATTGAAGAAAAATATTAAAATATTGTAGTTTTATATTGTTCTTTTATATATATATATATATGTACATCTTGCTAATCCCTTAATAATAGTAGTTAACTTTTTATGTGGTAGAAGTTGTCAACTCAAAGACCCCAAAACCTCAACCAAAGGTATGTAACAATATATATAAAACAAATTCATTCTTAAATTTTCCTTAAATACTTGTATGATTAGATGCAAATAACATAGACTTCAACCTTCAACGATTTATCTTATTTGACATTAACCATAAGGGTCAGAATGGAGCTAGAGTTATTAATGTATTGTATTGTAATGAGGGAAAGAAGTGACTGAACACCTACCATAGAAGTGAGAAATAAGTTGAACTGCAAGATGCTCTTGTCGACAATCATCACCACTCTTTACAATAACCTATTCAAAAACACAGAATTATAAGTTTTTTTTTTTTAATTCCTGTTTTTTAAAACAAGTATTTTCATTAATGCAATATATATATAATAAATACACAAAAGCAATACTAACATGAATTCTCAAAACAAATTTAACAGAACATTTTAAAAAAATATAGAAATAAAAATATAATCAAACAGGCCCTAAATTTTTCTGACTAAACCAATGCTTAAATAAAAGGATATTCTTTAACTTAGACTTCTCTGTTTGTGGTAAAGGTAAGAGCTCAAGAGATCGATTGACACTCCCGACAAAAGAAGAGTGAAGATTATTAACTCTAAGGCTAATGTCGTCAAATAATTATCAGAACCATCCATGGGTTCTAACTGGAACCCAAACAACTGCTCAAAGAATTATATTAAATGTACTGGGATTATATGAAATTACGTTTTTTTTTTTAAAAAATTATTTGTTGCGTTCATACTTTTTGAAAACAACTACATATGGTTAGAGCAATTTCTTTCAAATAATAGAAGTACTTACAGATTGTAAGTCCCATCCAGGCAAATTTCCATATATTGAAGCCCTTCGTATCCTATCTTTCTTTGCCTCCCAAAGTTCACCAGATAATGCATCGGTGGCCTTGGGAGTACTTCCATTAGGCTGCTCGGAAAAATTATATCAAATATGACAATGCAGCATAACAAAGTACAAAACTAAAATAAAACAATTATGTCATACCCTTGGCTGTGCATCAGATAAATCTTGACCAGCACCTTTCAAAGGTAGTCCAAGAGGTGCTTCCCCTTTTGCCGCTGCAGCCTACCAAAAGTTTATATTCAATAAGAACACTGAAATTGTAAACATGAATTGGGAACATATCATTCAGTTATCGAAAGAGACAATTCAGCATGTTGTTAAAAGATAAAATCCTACTTCACAGACATGACTTGTACATAATAGCAAAAGGAAGCTAAACGTGTAAGGAAATGATAATCAAATTTAAATCCAACAGTATAACATACATTTTTCAACTAAGTTAAATCAGAAAAAATATAATGCTAATTACTATAGCAAACGTTACACACAATAGAAGATGAAGAATAAGTAGGGTTTCACACAACCTACTTATAATTAAAGAATACATCTGAGAAATCATGAAGATAAAGGAAAACATTGTTAACACATAGCTTTTTGTGTGCGAGCTATATCATAGAGAAGTTAGTAAAATAAAAAATTCAGTATGTAAGATCCCCATAACTTTTTGGTAGTACAGGATACCAAACCCATACCAACAAAGTGGTGGCAACCTATACCTCTAGGCATGTTGGATGCCACCAGGAAAACTCACAAATATAGGCATCTCCAATGCCTGTTGGCATCAAAAGTCAAGATAAAACAGGAGGTGTATTAGCTTAGTTTGCAAATATATATAAAAGAAAAGCACCAAAATGAACAGAAAAGAGTAACAGTGAACATATACTGGTAATAGATACAGAGATAAATTAATTTGGGTGCCTTAAAGTGCAAGGTGAACTTTGATAACTATTAAGAGATCAATAGTTATCACTCCCAAGGCCAGTGATTAATAAAATATGAGAGATCAATATTTGACTTTGGAAGGCCAGTGGTCAGTGGTTAATAAAATATGAGAGATCAATATTAGTAGCACTCAATTATTCAAAGGCTTACCTTGACTTCCTCTATTGCCACCATACTTGGAACACGACGATGTTCCTTACGCCGTAGTGGTGGTTGCCCCTGAATATCTTCCATTCTAACCCCAGGATCAACTGTCAACACAACTCGCACCCACTCTAAATCGTTGTCATTTCCTGCTATTGATGCTTTTCTTACATCCTTTTTAAAGATTGAAGCAGGACTATGACTCCCACCGCATAGATCACGCAATTCAGACTTCTCTATTTGGCTACATGCTTGTATTTCCTCGGAAAGACTCACAGGAACAAATTTGATTTTCACCTCAGATACATGACCCATTGCCTGATCAATTGCTTGAACAGTTGATCTGGACATTCTGTCATTGCTGTTTCGATACACATCTTGTGCAGTCCTTAATGGGTAAGCCCAAGGGGGTGGTCTTTGCAAGAAATCATCTCCATTTGCCAAAGGAATTCCACCTTTAGAAAGCTTTTGAGATGTCTCCTTAGAATTGCTGTAATAGGTATTTCAAAGGGAGAGGAATATATCAGAAATAAGCTTCTCACTTTACTAATAATTATACTACTTTCCGATATGCATGAAGATTATTATTATTATTATTTTGACAGAAATATGGATGAAGATTATTATCCAAAAACTACCTTGGCATTTCACATTTCAAAACTTCAACACAAATCAGGTAAGGAGCCTTCTCCCTAGAATTTAAGAGAACAGCTTCATCTTCAGGTATATTAAGCACACGATAGATGCCCTTTCCCAAGGGAAAACATACTCCTAGAAGAATTTCATAAGCAAGGTTCATATAAGAGCAAGGAGATATATGAAATCATAAAGAATGGGAAGTATAATTTTCAAACTGCATTGCAACAACTTAATAAGAACCTTTAAAAACGATTTTAAAGAACTAACAACAACCAACAACTAAATCTACGTAAAGCAAAAAACTCTTCATTGATTGCTCTAGAAAAAGAGCCCTTAATAAGATCAAAATGATTGTTTCTAAACATTAATTCCTCAAGAGATGAAATACAATGACGTGTATTCAAAACAAATAAAAATTCACCACTTTCTGCTGCTTGAAAACCAAACTAATTATTTAGTTATCTTTCCAAAGTAAGAAAACAGAACATGTAAAAATAAATCAACAGAAAAGTTGAAGTCTCTTAATCGTCAATATAAAAGAGGTGGAATTCTTGCCACTGGTATTTCTCATACCAATCTTTGAAAATAAAATTCCTTTTGTTAAGGTGCCAGGGAGGCAGGGACAACAAATAATGAGTTTGTAGTGCCCTAAATGAACATCTCTCAGAAAATAATTACCTCCAGTATTTTGAGCCTCGGCTACATGTAAATTGATCTCTGTAAGTGACTAGAAACACATGGGAGTAACAAATAAAATCTTTGTCAGAAAAATAAAAAATTGAAAAGGGCTTAGCTATGTTATAAAAACTACCATGCATATTTCTGTATGTATCAACATCAACAAAGTGAACTAAGCATCAAAGATAACTGGAAAAAAAAAATGAAATAACCTCACAAAGAGCACTTTTGCGATCTTCAATTGGAAATACATCCACTAACCCAAATGAAGTCTCACATAGTGTCTGGACAAAATCCAATGAATCATGGTACGCCCCTTTCCGAAACTGTGTTGTACTGTAACTTGGATGTGGAGGCTTTGTGTTTGATTTGTCACTCCGTTGCATTGGAGATCCAAGACACTTCTGCCAATTTGATATATCGAATAAACTGACGCAATACAAGAGTATGAAACATGCAGATGATGCATTATAATGTGATGTATGGAAACTTTACCTTCTAATGATATTTCTTAATAATATTTCATTTTCTATCAAAGAAATATTAATAACTATTAAGAAATACCATTAGGCATTATAATGTAATGTATGCAGATGAGGCATCATAACATAGTGCCAATAAGCTATCTTTATGATTAAAAAAACCAATTAGCAAAGAGAGACTTTGGACTTCATGTTAGCTTATTTAGTTTGCATTTCACCATACAAATAAATTAGGTGTCAAACAAATATTCAACAAACCTCCTTCTGTTTCTTCAATCCCAATAGCTCTGAATCTTCAATTGAACGGTCACGGTCTCTAAATAATTTGCGAAAAAAATTCTCTGTACCCGGACTACTTTCAAACAAACCACTAGTATTGTTGTTTTCACCATTGCTTGTACACTCTTCAAGCTTACCATTTGTATCTTTCTTGTCCTCCAATTTGTCCTTAAAGACTTTACTGAAAACCCCATCTTTGTCGTCATCTTCAGCTGATTTCATATATTTTTCTTCAGGAATAGCAATGTCTCCATCGTCAGTCAGATTACTGCTGTCCTTCCTATAATCAAATTTCTCCCTGAAAATTTTGTGGAAAAATCCTTCTTTCTCTTCATCCTCTACTGATTTAGTGTGTGTTCTTTCCTCAGAAACATTCATGCTATCACGAAACAATCGCTTAAAAAATCCCTCTGAACTTGATGTTAATTCTTCAGCCTCACCTCTACTGTCTCTCATGAACCGTCTAAAGAATCCATCTTTTTCAAAGTCTTCAGCATTATTGTCAAACGACTTCCGAAAGAAAAATGCATCTCGTTTCTTTGGACCCAACTCGTCGTCATTTTTGCTATCTCTTAAAAGCCTCTTGAAAAAACTATCCTTTTCAGAATCATCATCATCTTTCTCCACAGACTTCCTAAATAGCAAGGCATCTCGAACTTTTGGACCAGGCATGAATTTCTTAAATATCTTATTCTCGTCAGAAGACAACTGATTACCATCCTCTTGCAAACTGTTTCCTGAAGAAGGAGAGAATGATAGAGACTTCTGAACAGGAGGTGAAGATTTTAGTGACAACAATCGCTGTTTTGAAGATAGCAACTTGTTCAACACTTGTTTTTTGCCGCCAGGATTAGAAGGTTCACTTTGAACCCTTATCAAAGGTGGCCACTCACCCAGCAAGGTCGCTGCAATCTGGCACTTCTCCTGAATCCTACTAATTCCTTCATTATCATCAGAGTCATCAAGCTCTGCCAACAAAAACCAATGCACCTTCAAAGCAATCTTAAGTGACTTTGAGCACATATCTATTACAAATTTATCCAAGGAGGGGCTTGGCTTGTGTACCATCATGTAACATATTAGGAACAAATAATTCTCAATTCCACGTAAGGGAAGATTGTACATTCTATTACAGAGATAGTCCCGTACCCCAGAATGATCATGCTTGTACAAGTAGCTAACAGCAATCCACTCGCAGAAGAATGCCGAATCAAAAAACCTGATGAGCCACCCATTTTCGCCGGAGTCACTAGTCAAGTTGGGCCTCGGTGTGATTTCCCGTGGCTCATCTGTCCCTCCACGAGTCAGCCCTAAAAGCCTCACCATCCTCAATTAACCATCAAAAGCCCTTTAATTTCAATTAAATCACCAACTAAGGCACGCTAGTATAAACCCTATAAATCCCAGAACCATTTTCCGAAAACCCTAATTCTCTCAAAAATCAAAATCCCAACTCTCATCAGTTATCTCATTGAAACGTCTACTGCAAAGTCCGGGAACAGAAATATTGAGCATAAACCCTCGTACCAGTTACGGAAATAAAAGAATACAAAATTCCGCTAGGTTTCGAGAAAATTGAGCACCAAATGCAGCAACAAAACCAGAAATATCGTGAAATTCTCCGAGAAATTTACAACACAGCTTGAATTCCAGAAATGTGAATATCTAAATTGTGAATACAGAATAGAAGATGAATCAGAATCTTATTAAGGGGCTCGTAAATTAATCGAATGTCAAGTATATCTCGGCCGGTTCGTCAAAACGACGGCGTTCGTCGGAGACGGTGGTCGTCGTCGTCGTTACTTTCCGAGATAGCGAAGGACGAAGGTGAGGGGTATATGGTAATAAATTAATAGTAAAAATAATTATTAATTAAGAAAAAACGGTAAATGAGTAAATTTCTTTTTTCTTTTTAACCTAAATGAGTAAATTTTAATGCTTCCTAAGATGTGATTACCTGTAATTAACCGTCATTTCCAACTCCAAATTAAGGTTTTATTTTTGGCATTGTCTGGAAATACAGCAAAAACAAAAGAGAAATTTGTAATTTTTTGCCATTTTCACAAAAAAAAGAGAAATTTGTAATATTAACTCTGATTAATTTGATTTAATTTAATTGATATCTATTAAAATTATCTTTTATAGTAGAATTTTTTTCATAATTTTTGTTAACATAAATGTGCTTGGACTTTGGATACAAATTAGTATATTTAAAATATGAGAAAATAAGAAATTGTGCAGATTTTGCTGCAAAAGTCAATCATAACTTGTACAAACAGTATAGATTCTCTGCCTTTCAGTTTCTGTGTTGTCTGGCTAGTCACGATTTTTATGGTGACTAACCGATTAAATAATCGTGACTAATCAATCAATATAAAAACTAAACAAGAGAGAATTTGCTCTCTTGTATAAAAGCACCCAAGACTTTGCCTAGGCAATTAGAGGCTTGCATGAGAAACCATAATTTTTTTATAAGCCATAATTGTTTTTGAATGAACTCAAATGTCTTTTGTACGAGTGTTTAGGGTTATAACCATTTTTAAAGCTAGAGACAAAAACTAATTCCTCATTGTTGATGAGGATTTTAACCGCCAGTAAAGGTATAAAATATTTACCCACATTATTGACACAACGACGATTTCAACCATTAGAATGGAATTATAAAAGACAAAATCACTATTTTAATCTTCTATGTTTTACCAAAATTTAATTTTGATCATTTATGTTTCAAAATATCATTATAAGTCTTATATGTTTCAAATTTTGTCAAAATTGGTCTTTTTACCTAACACCGTTAGCTTCCTCCGTTAAACATTGACGTGGACAGCATACGTGGATTGAGTCTCTCTCCTAGGGGGTTGACCCAATGTCTCGTCTTCACACTTTAAAGTGAGTCAAATTGGCTCATTGTCGGTTTAATTCATTTTTTAAAAAACTCGAAATAGGCAAATTTGTACGAGTTGACTTTGCTTGTTTTATCAACTTTAAGGTTATGTTTGGTAGAAATACACAGATGAAAAGGAAAGGGACGTAAAGTACTCTAGAGTAAAAAAATATTGTAGAAAAAAGTGTGTTAAAAATGTAAAAAAATATGATGAAAAGACATTTGGTCAACCCACTAAAATTTGACCAACAATGGCTTGCCTTTTATTTAAAATTTGTTTCAAATTGGTCCTTTTGTCCAAGTCTGTCAATTTCTTAAGTTAACTGCTGACGTGTTACGCTACATCAGCACATCATCGACACTTCAGCACATAATCGACGTCATTGCCACATCATCGACACTTCATCACAGATAATGAAATAGAAGATGACGTGAAGTGACACGTCAGTTTAAATGGACACGTAGGAGAAATGATATGTCCACTTCAGCACGCTATGTCAGCACTTAACGGAAGAAATCAACGGACTTGAACGAAAGGACCAATTTGAAACTTTTGAAACATAAAGGACCAATTTAAAATTTTAGTAAAACATAGAGAACTAAAATAAAGATTTGACCAAATTAAAATATCCTCATTCTCTTTTCTTTTTTTTTATTCTTATGTTTTTCTTTGATATTTGTAGTTTTGTACATGACAAGATAAATGGATAATCTTATGAAAAGTTACTTTCCCTCATTTGAAAGAAAGCTCTTTTCATAAAAAAAAACATGGGAGCAATGAATCTTTCTTAGACAAAAATGCCCCCAAACTCCGTTCCCATTACTATCTCTAATTTTATTTTTTAAGTGGGTATTTTGGTAATTTTATATTATGATTTCTCATTATCCATTATTTTTCTATCGACCAAACATTATAAATATAATGTTCTTGTTTTTCTTTTCAAGGCTAACTAAACGGAGTGGGTCTTTGATGCTGCATACAATGGATATGTGACACAATTGTAACTATTGATGCGATCCAAAAATTGAAATTGCATTGCATCTCAAGTAATTATATCTACATGTCACAATCCTGTTAGTTGAAATTGTATTGCATGCATGCAACAAGTTGCATCATAGAGTCGCCCAACTAAACGTAATAATGATATTTTCCAATTTCCATTACACTTCGTTCCCATTCTCATTCTTTTAAATTTTTCTCCGGCAAGTGGCAATCAAACAAGCCCTTGAGGGAATGTTTGGTAAAGAGAAAAGAGGAGGAAATGAGAATGGGAAATGAAAAAAGAGGAAATAAAAATGTCATGTCAATGTGATGTGAATGGAATAAAAATAGATAAAATGACCATTTTACCCTTATTGAAAGTAAGAATGAAAAAAAAAAGGATAAAAATATAATTTCATCAATTATTACTACCAAATATAGCCTAATTATAACCCAAAAACATCTAATTTTATTTTGTTAATTTGTTTTAACAACTTCTATAAATAGTTAAGTAATTGGTTTACATGTATAATTAATCAATTGTTTTTGAATTAATTGATGTATCTATAATATTGTGTTAGTCATTTGAAAAAAAATACAATTACAAGTTTAATGATTTTGTCAAAATGCACTTTTTACGGAGCTTATAAATTTCAAATCACACAAAATATTTTTTATGATATACACCAATTTTTTATGAGCAGAATGAATTATTTGTATTAACACAAGTTAATAACCTTTTGGTGTCTCCATACATCACATATATTTCTATATAGAAATAACATTATTAGAAAATCAGATACTCAAAATCACACCATTAAATAATTTCAACCAGAACTTGCTTATAAAAACCACAAACACACACACATGAACTACAACATACATACACAACACAATCATATCCTATCATCCAACAATTTATGATGGAGGAAGTCATGACTACAATGGTGATCATAAGCTGGTCCTTCAGGCCTAGCCACATCAGCTTGTCTAAAACGACACTCCATCCCTCACATTATACTCGAAAAAGAAGATTGCAGCGCGTCTCTTTGGAGAAAAAACACATACAACAGAGTCAAACTTCATCTCGCTAAAGAATTTTGTTCCTTGCCCTTCATGCCTCACCCACCTTCCTCCCCGACATTCCTCTCCAAAAAAGACTTCCTTCACTACATCGACGACTACATCACGTGGTTCGACATACGCCCGAGATACTGTCGTTTGGTGGAGAGTGTTGCATTTGACGAGGTTGAGAGGAAGTGGAGGATTGAAACGAGGAACACAAATGGAGGGTCGTTGGAATTACGAGAAGCTTACGTGGCGAAGTATGTTGTGGTTGCGAGTGGTGAGAATAGTGAAGGGTATGTTCCTAAAGTTGAAGGATTGGAAGGTTTCTCAGGGGAGATTGTGCACTCAAAGAGTTATAAGTGTAGTTTGAAGTATAAGAGTAAAGGGGTTTTGGTGGTTGGAAGTAGAAATTCTGGAATGGAGATTGCCTATGATCTCAATGATTGGGGTGCTCGGACTTCCATTATTATCAGAAGTGGAAATTTTGGCTTAAGGTTTGTATATATATATATATATATTAAAATTAATACATTGATGAATTTGTTTTAAATTTGAAATTGAATTTCAGGACTTCAAGTATGTTCTTAATGAAAATGGGATGCCGAAAAATGAATTTCCAAGGCACTGGGAAGGAGACAATGGGATATACTGTGCAGGGCTATCAAGAAGAGGTCTGTTTGGAGTTTCCATGGATGCAGAGGCTATTGCCGACAATATCAATCATGCTCTCAAGATGGAAGCTTGTGAGGCACCAAATTTGATTTGAACAAGTTTCTTTTGTGTTTTGTTTGGATTGTGAACTTTCAAGTTTCATTCATGTGGAAATTTGAAATCTAGAAGTTATTAGATGATCCTATGATAATTAGAAATTTTGTAATGATTAGTCTTAATTATTAGGTAGGGGTGTTCCTTGTCAATTTTGCATTTAATCAATTGGTTCGGCTTTAAGGTTGGTCTAGTTCGGCTTTTAGATCATTTGGTTCATGCAAATTATAACTTATCTACATGTTTTTTACATTTATATGGCATAAAATAATACTGTTAAAAATTAGTTTTAGAAAGTTCAAATTTATAATATTATACTAAATAACTAATTTTAAATTGTTTAATCAAGATTATAAAAATATTAATAAGTACCAAAACTAAATATTTATATTATCTAATAAAATTGAATCAAATATTCTTATCTATCAAATTATTAATATATTCTAATATTTACATACAAAAAAAGTAATAAGTAATATCTACATAATATAATTACAGGACATGCTAAAACTTTCAATATTAAGATTTAAATATTATATATATACATATATAGAAGTTAAAATCGAAAAAAAAAATATCAAGAATCAAACCAAATCAATTGTTTTCAATTTGATTTGACTTCTGTTCCAGAAAGTGGGGGTTTATACTTGGAGGTTCAGAGCAAGTGAGGGATTAGTTACTGGAGGTACTTAGTAAGGGGAAGAAGAAAAGCACTTTAAACAAGTACTTAGCATCTTTAATAATTATGAATACGTTTCTATAGAGCTCAAGTATAGTGAAGAGAATTCTAGTGAACTTTGGTCTCTATCAGGTTTTCTAACTCAAAAATCGCTCTTTGGAAGTGATGAGCAGGAAAGATAGTGGAAGGCGGTTACTAAAGTGAAAGTTTCTTAATATTCAAAGTGAAGAGCGAGAAAGATAGTGAAAGGCAGTTACTAACAGATTGCCTCCAATAAAAGAATACATGTGAAAAAAAAAATATATATATATATATAAAACTTACTACAACATCAATACAACTTATCATACAATTACTACATCACAACCCCATCTTACCGACTTCCATTACACTATAGCCCCATTTTACCTCTATTAACTTACCAAGTACAAATATCATACAACAAAAATAATACCCAAGACAATTCGAAGGACTAAGTTGAAACTTCAATTGAAGCTTCACTACGCCTCGACGGTAAATACTATAGTTTCGACCAAAACAAATAGTAATAATTATTCTACACAAATGATTTGTTAAGAAGATAGAATACGAACATTTAGTAGTAGACTTAAATAGATTAGAGGGATAAGAATAAAATCTAGAATATGTTACATTACTACGATTTAGTAGAATTATACTTATTATTACGTTTCTAATTTAATAAAAAATTATACTCGTTAACCTTGAAGTTTGATGCAATGTTACACACACTGTTCTTCTAATTTAAATTCCGGAAATGATAAGTCAGTATTTTCACAATCATTCCAAAACAAAATGAAATTAACTTACTAAATTATTTTTGCTATTATATTAAGAATCTCATGTTGAAATATATTATAGCTATATATATTTTATTGTGATATTAAATAAAATCATAGTATTATTGGCTACAAAGAGATATAGTTATTTTTATAACATAATCAAAATTAAAGAAGAAATAAGTGTAATTTTTTGAATTAGATTAATTATAAGTACAATTTAACTCAAACTTAGGAGAAAAATGTGTAATTTACTCTAAAATGTGTCTGAACTTTTCTACAGTTTTAAAGAATTGAGTCTAATTAGTATCATCACATTCTGCTTCAAACTCCTAGCAAGTATATATAGATCTTTTTAATATATTGAAAATAGTTTAAAAAAAAAAAAAAGACAATCCTTCTGTTTTTCTGTCTATATATATAACCATCCAATTAGTTTAGAAGCAATAACCCAAAAATGGAACCAAATCCTTTGCTCATTACTATTCACCAGACATTAATGTTTGAAACAATGTACACTTGCTGAATTGCATATGATCAAGGGAAGGGGGGATTTATGAAGCTTCTAAAGAAAGAAGAAAATCTAGCAGATTGACACATATAAACTATAGATGGTATAAATTATAATCATAAGTTAGTCTCTACCAATCTTATAATGTATCACTGAAACGGTGTCACTCAAACCTAACATACAAGAGAGTTGCATTTTATTATTCGTATGTACCATATCTGATATTCATTAGAAATTTTTTTCCAACGGATGCCATCCGATATGTATGTATTCTTATCCATTGTAATTAAAGCTTCTAAAAAAAGAATAAAATCTAGGAGATACTCATATAAACTATATCCTATTATAAACATAAATTAAAATGTCCTTAGTCTCTGCCAACTCTAAAATGTATGCACGAGAGAGTTGCATTTTATTATTCATACGTACCATAACTGATATTCATAGGAAACTTTTTTCCAATGGATGCCATTAGATACGTATGTATTCGTACCACTGTAATTAAAGCTTCTCAAGAAAGAATGAAATCTAGCAGATATACATATAAACTTATATCCTATTATAAACATAAATAAAAATGCCATTAGTCTCTGCCAACCAAATATATAGTTCATATCACTCAAATCTAAATTTTATTATTCATACAAAGCCTAAATGATATTGAACAAACATGTTTTTTCGGACGGATACCATCAATTATACGACGCAACTGTAGAATGATATACACCAATTTTTTATGAGCAGAATGAATTATTTGTATCAACACAAGTTAATAACCTTTTGGTGTCTCCATACATCACATATATTTCTATATAGAAATAACATTATTAGAAAATCAGATACTCAAAATCACACCATTAAATAATTTCAACCAAAACTTGCTTATAAAAACCAGAAACACTCACACATGAACTACAACATACATACACAACACAATCATATATCCTATCATCCAACAATTAACGATGGAGGAAGTCATGACTACAATGGTGATCATAATTGGTGCTGGTCCTTCTGGCCTAGCCACATCAGCTTGTCTAAAACGACACTCCATCCCTCACATTATACTCGAAAAAGAAGATTGCAGTGCATCTCTTTGGAGGAAAAACACATACGACAGAGTCAAACTTCATCTCGCTAAAGAATTTTGTTCCTTGCCCTTCATGCCTCACCCACCTTCCACCCCAACATTCCTCTCCAAAAACGACTTCCTTCACTACATCGACGACTACATCACGTGGTTCGACATACGCCCGAGGTACTGTCGTTTGGTGGAGAGTGTTGCATTTGATGAGGTTGAGAAGAAGTGGAGGATTCAGACGAGAAACATACAAGGAGAGTCGTCTAAATTACAAGAGGCTTACATAGCAAAGTATGTTGTGGTGGCAAGTGGTGAGAATAGTGAAGGGTATGTTCCTAAAGTTGAAGGGTTGGAGGGATTCACAGGGGAGATCGTGCACTCGAAGAATTATAAGTGTGGTTTGAAGTATAAGAGTAAAGAGGTTTTGGTGGTTGGAAGTGGAAATTCTGGAATGGAGATTGCATATGATCTCAATGATTGGGGTGCTCGGACTTCCATTATTATCAGAAGCCCGGTAAGTTTTAATTTAAATTTTTGCTAACCAGTATATTTTGCGTTATTTATTAAGGTTTTATTTGATTAATTGATAGAATATTAAATGCTTTATCAACGAATTGATAAAATTAGTGCCCTAAGCGTACTAGTTAGCAAAATTTTTTAATATAACTAGATTTTGGCGCTAAGGTTTTGAAATCCATGAGTGATTATATTTTGACTCATAATTTGGTTTACTTTTCTTACTTTAGTGATCACAGTCATAAGTTTCCCAAGAAATCAATCTCCAAGTATAAAAAGAAATAATAATTAATGAATAGTGAAAATGAAAAATTAAAAGTGTTTGTGCACTGTGATTAATGAATTCGTAGGTGCATGTGCTGACCAAAGAACATGTGCATCAAGGAATGTCTATGCTGAGATATTTTCCCATGCAAATGGTGGACTCTATGATGAGATTTCTAGCAAACTTGGCGTATGGTGACCTCTCAAAGTATGGGATTCATCGTCCCAACAAAGGACCATTCTACCTTAAACAACTCACAGGAAGGTCTCCTGTCATCGATGTTGGTACCATTGCAAAGATCAAAGAGGGAGCAATTAAGGTACATGTAACTTCTTTCTCGACTAAAACCTTATTCTGGTTTCCCATGTTCTCAATTTAGTCTCTCATAGATGCCAATTTCTTCAATTTGGTTCCTCATAGATTCGCTTTCTCAATTTGGTCCCTCACAAAACAAATCGTTATGAATTTCACCTGTCTATTTGACTACCATTAAAATAATTAACAGGTCTAATAAAGTAGATTGTTTGGTGCTGACTAGGCAACATTTAAACTGAGCCCAAAAAAAAAATTTCCTTATTTATTTCTATTCTATCAGGTTATACCTTCTGAGATAAAGAGGATTGAGAACAAGAAAGTAGTGTTTGAAAACAACATGGAGAAAGAATTTGATGCCATCATCTTTGCCACTGGATTTAGAAGTGCAGCTAATAATTGGCTTAAGGTTTGTATATATATATATATTAAAATTAAGACATTTATGAGTTTTTAATTTAAAATTGAATTTCAGGACTTCAAGTATGTTCTTAACGAAAATGGGATGCCGAAAAATGAATTTCCAAGGCACTGGAAAGGAGAGAATGGAATATATTGTGCAGGGCTATCAAGAAGAGGTCTATTTGGAGTTTCCATGGATGCAGAGGCTATTGCAGACAATATCAATCATACTCTCAAGATGGAAGCTCGTGAGACACCAAATTTGATTTGAAGAAGTTTCTTTTGAGTTGTGTTTGGATTCTAAAATTTCAAGTTTCATGCTTGTGGAAATTTGAAGTCTGAAAGTTTTTAGATGATTATGTAATAATTAGAGATTTTGTAACAATTAGTATTATTAGGTAGGCGCGTTCAAAGTTTGATTAGGTTCAGTTTGGCTTAGAAATGAGTGGACCATCTTGGTTTTATATTTATTTGGCTTAGTTTGGTTTTATGGATGGTTTGGTTCGATTTTAGATCAATTTGGTTCATAACCAGGTTTGTTGATGTTGGCATATATTCAAGGAAATTCTAACTTATTTACATGTTTTTTTACCTTTTAAGTTCAAATTTATAATATTATACTAAATAACTACAATTGTTTAATCAAGATTATATAAAAATATTAATAAGTACAAAAACCTTGGAACTAATTATTTATATTATCTAATAAAATTATATTAAATATTCTTATCTATCAAATTATTAATATATTCTAATATTTACATACAAAAAAAAACAAATAGAATATAATTATAAAAGATGCTCTAATTTTCACAATCAAAAAAAAAATTCACTATTAAGATATAATAATATTAATATATATATATATATATATATATATATATATATATATATATAGAAAAATGGTTTGGTTTGGTTCGATTTAAACTGACAAAAAAAAAACAACCAAACCAAACCAATGGTTTTCAAAATGGTTCAGTTTCTAATCGGTTTTGTTCAGTTTAATTCGGTTTTGTACACCCCCTATAATATTAGGATTTTTTTTGTCGGTCTCCTTTTTTTGTAAAGTGTTGACCTAGTATTTAAAAGGAAATAAATCTTTCCCTTCTTTCTAGCCCAGTATAATATAATGGGGGAATTGATCCGCCACTAATCCATCCCTCCTATTTATATAGCAGTGTATATTTCAAATTTGTATGATAGAAAATTTTCATCCAAAAATTCTTCTTTGTATCAGAGCATACCTCTTTCTAAGTTATCTTTCTTCTTCTCCGTCAGTCTTCCTCTCCTTTATCTCTACTTTCTAAACTCACCAAATCCCATGGCATCTGAGACAAGCAACTGCTCTGGCCAGGAATGAATTTTGTACGTTTTCTCTTGAATTACTTCATATCTAATGAATTTTGTACGCTTCTCATCTTTCGCTACCTATATATAATTTCTGTTTTTTTTCACATTCACTCCACTAATTAAGCAGCCTACAAACCTAAGAGAGTGCAAAAATCTTGGAATTGAGTCATCATTGTTGAGATAGTAAATAACTTCAAGTTAAATTAATCCATTGATCCCTATAATTTACGGAAGCAGATCCTCTAAATTTAGGTCCCTCTAAAGGTGGTGAAATTCTTTTCATTTGAATCGTCCATTTCTTCAACAAATCATGTGCTGCCACATTACCACCCAAACACTCAGAAACCACGTTTTAGGATTGGCACCATCATCTTCCTCTTCCTCTGAATTCCCACGTCCCCTTCTCTAAAAAGCCCAAAACTTTCTAACAAGAAATCAACAAATGGCTGCCAAAAATCACAAACTCCATATCTTCTTCTTCCCCTTCATTGCTCAAGGCCATATCATACCCACTGTTGATATTACCAAACTTTTTGCTTCAATGACGAGTGACGACAAGGTGAGACTTCTTATGTCTTCAGCAGTACAGTTATGTGTGATGCTTATGAATCGTTTTGCCCTCTGCTCTTCGTTCTGGTGGTGTCCGGTCGTGAGTTGCAGCAGTGGTGATGGGTGGTGGCGGCGTATAATCGTACTTCTCTCTTCAAGCCAAAACACTTTTTTTGTCACCCACTTTCTCCTTCATCAAGGCTATATCAAACTCATTGTTCATATTGCCAAACTTTTTGCTTCATTGACGACAAGGACTTTACAAGATTATGGAAGGCAGGTAGAGAACAGAGGTGAGAAGCTTTGGGATGACTGTAATAACTTCTATGAATTTGACGGAGTCTATGTTGATCATTATAAGGTACTGGGATGATGTGAGAAATTCAATGGAGGTTTGAGTGATGATGTGGGAAATCAGACGAAGAAGAAGACTATGGTTTCAATCCTAGAGTTTTGAGTATTTATTTGTTGAGTTCATACTTTTTGAAAATAACTACATATGGTTGGAGCAATTTCCTTTGAAGAATAAAAGTACTTACAGATTTTAAGTCCCATCCAGGCAAATTTCCATATATTGAAGCCCTTTGTATCCTCTCTTTCTTTGCGTCCCAAAGTCCACCAGATAATGCATTACTGGCCTTGGGAGTACTTCCATTAGGCTGTTGGGAGAAATTATATCAAATATGACAGTGCAGCACCACAAGGCACGAAAGTAAACTAAAACAATTATGTCATACCTTGTCCGTGCATTGGATGAATCTTGACCAGTATCTTTCAATGGTAGTACAAGAGGTGATTCCCCTTTTGCTACCGCAGCCTATCAAAAGTTCATATTTCAATAGCAACATTGAAGTTATAAACATGAATTGGGAACATATCATTCAGTTGTCAAAAGAGACAACTCAGCATGTTGTTAAAAGATAAAATCCTACTTCACAAACATAACTTATATTTTAGATGATAGCTAAACGTGTAAGGAAATGATAAAGACAACAGTATAACATACATTTTTCAACCAAATTAAATCAGACAAACCAGATCTAAATATAATGCTAATTACTATAGTAACATTACCATAAGAGAAGATGAAGAACAAGCAGGGTTTCACACAACCCACTTTTGTTAAACAATACATCTGATCAAACCCATACCACCAAACGTGGTGACATCCTATACCTCGAGGCATGTTGGATGCCACCAGGCATACTGCGTACCACAGTCAGAGTAACAAATATAGGCATCTCAAAAGCCAGTTGGCATCAAAAGTCAAGATAAAACAGGAGGTGTATTATTATGTTGCTCCTTAGTTTGCCAATATACTTACAGAAAAGAACCAAAATTTAAACTGAAAAGTGTGACAGTGAACATATACTGGTAACAGAGAGATAAATTCACTTGGATGCCTTAAAGTGCAAGGTGAACTTTGATAACTATTAAGAGCTATGAAGCACGGACACTCCAAAGTCCAAGCATGTCAGCCACCAACAAACTGACTTCATGTGTCCGACACACATCCGTACGTGTCCAATTCAAAAATATTTTTTCTCGGCTCGGACATGCGTCAGATACGGCTTTGACATGTTATGTACACTACTTGGACACGGCAAAATAAATTTTTTTTTAAAAAAAAAAAAGAGGTAAAATGTGCGAGGTTTCATTATTTTTGGAGTTTTGACATTTCCCTCCCATTTGCTAAAAGAAAATGTGTGTTTCATCTCCTGTTCTCATTTTCTCTTCTCTCTTGTATGTATCTTCAACCTAGCCCTTTTCATCCACTCTTTCATCTTATTTAACTCTCTTCTTTTCTTCAATTCACTTCTTCCTTCACATCCCTTCATTCTTTCTAAAATTCTATTATTCTTCAAGTTCATTGGAATTACAATATATATTTCTATATATATATACGCCGTGTCGTGTCCTGTAATTTTAAGAATTTAATGTGTCCTCGTGTCCGTGTTATGTGTTGTCCTGTGTCCGTGTCTGTCAGTGTTAAGAACCGAGGAAGGTATTGCAGGTTAATAAAAAGGTTGTTTTATTAAGAATTGTTAAAAATTTAGCAGACTTGAAGGTCAGAAAACTAATAACGTGTAGTGCGATCAAAAGAAAGGATATAAAACATGTGGCTATAATCAGCATAACACACACCATTGTTGACTTTGAGTCTTCAAATAATACATTTTGTTTGATGCCCTTTTCTTTCTCACTAACTTTGGCTCTTGCTACTTTCTCAACAATTATTACTGATAAAAACTCAACTCTAAATGACTCAATCATTGATGAGAAGTCACACACACCATAAATACCCTGCATCAGAGGTTGTGAAATGCTGTTCTCCTACTTTAGAGGAACCTCATGCAAAGAAGTATGAGAACTAATTAATTACAAAATCCAAGAGAGAGAACGAGACTGTAATTGCATACAAGAAAATGATGCCAAGCATAGCATTGGTAGCACTCAAAATTATTCACCTCGACTTCCTCTATTGCCATCGTAGTAGTTGGAACACGATGATGATCCTTCCGCCGTGGTGGTTGCCACAGAATATCTTCTCAAAAAACTTGATGAGCCACCCACTTTCGCCGGAGTCACTAGTCGTCAGGATGGGGCTCGGTGTGATTTGATTTCCCGTGGCTCATCTGTCCCTCCACGAGTCAACCCTAAAAGCCTCACCATCCTCAAGATGGGAATGGATACAACATTTTTCTTCTCGCATCGATTGAGCGCCAAATGCAGCGACTAAACCAGAGATATTGTGAAATTCTCCCGGAAATTTATAACACAACTCGAATTCCTTAACATATATAGGTATGTTTTTTTAGAAAAATGGTGAAGGAAATGAGGAGGGAATGAGTGTGACCATCTATTTTTTTTTTAATTAATTTTTATGAAAAAATACAAAATATTTATTATACTCTTAGATTTGATATATTCATAACTTTTTTTTTATTATTTTAATATAAGGGGCAAAATAGTAATTTTAATACATTCTCATTCTATTTCCATTTTCAATTTTTACTACTAAACACAGCAAATACATTTCCTCCCCCTTTTCCTTTCCTTTTCTCTTTCTATTTCTGCATAAAGAACGTTCCCATAGTATAAAACAGAGAAAAACTAAGGTAAAAACTCAAATTGGTTCCGTGTTTACAAGAAGTTTTAAATTGATCCTTCCGTCCAAGTCTGTTTATTTTTTCCGTTAAGTGCTGACGTGGCGTACTGACGTGGATATTTCATCTCGCCTGCGTGTCCATTTAAGCTAACGTGTCATGCCACGTCATCATCTAATATCATATGTGCTTATGTGGCAATGACGTGGCATGACACATTAGCTTAGATGGACACGTCAGCATGCCACGTCAGCACTTAACTTAAAAAATTGACGGAAAGAGCAATTTGAAACTTCTTGCAAATATAAAGGATCAATATGAAACTTCGTGCAAACATAAAAGACCAATTTGGGGTTTTGACCAAAAATTAAATTGAAAAATATGTTATCTAGAAGGGATTATTTTCCTGGTCTTGAGTTCGAGTCTTGTGTATGAAAAAACTTCTGCTGTGAAAGCTCTATCCCCGTTGTGGAACCTCAACTAGCTCAATCCTCCAATATAAGGATACCTGTGAAAAATAAAAAAAAAAATTTATAATATTTTATTCATAATTATTTGAAACCACATCATAAATATAAAAAGAATAATTTATTAATAGATTCAAATTGAATTGGTTCATGTTGCAAAAATTAAAAAGATAAAAATAAACCAATCAATCAACCATTGGATGGATTGTATCGAGTTGGGTCCATCCTAACTCTCTTTTTTTTTTAAATCAGTTCAAAAAAAGTTATTTAAAAAAAATCTTTTTTTTGTTAATTTTTAATATTTTTATTAGTCATAAATTATATATATTTATAATACAAAATTAAACGAGATCATTATTTTTATTAATTAGTTACAATATATTTTTAAACAAAGATATTAAAAAATATAATTAAAGTTATAATTTAATTATATTAAAAAATAAATAAAAAAACACACGAATAATTAGTTGAACATCCATCATGTTATTTTCAAAAAAAATTCCATTATGTTTGTTTATAAAAAAATATCCATTATGTTTTATACATAAATTAAATAAAAAAAAAAGACACTTCACTATTTATAAGCAAATAACTAATTAAATAATAAAAAATCAACTTGGTAACTATCTTTCAAAACAACTTAATTTTTTGTTTTTTTATAATGATAGGCTGAACAGAGTTAAAAATTTTCAAATTTGTTACTCAAACCAATGTAATAGGCCAATTGATTGAAAAAAACAATTCAAACCAACCTAGTGACTTGATGCGTTCGGTTATTAGAAAAGGAGTGGGAGAGGCAGAGGGAGATGGAATGGGTTTGATGTGTTTGGTAGTAAAAATTTAAAATGAAAATATATTAAAATTACTACTTTGCCCCTTATATTAAAATAATAAAAAAAAAGAATTTTTAAATTTTTTTAAAAATCTGTCAGAGGAAAAGAAAAAGTTAAAGTAAGTGGGGCCTAGTGTGCCCCACCTACTTTAACTTCTCATTTCCCTCCTCCTATCTATTAACCGAAGATGCACTAACTCAGTTAAATATGGCAAATTAATAGATTGACCCAAGCCCAACCCAATATATACCCCACACTAACTTAGGCATGTTTGGTTTGATGAAAAAACCAATGTAATTATCTATCTAATCCAACATTTCCTCTAACATTATTTCTATTAAAATATATCTTATTTTTTGTAATATGATGAAATTATGTTTTTATCTTTATTTTTTACCCACTTTTATTCAATTTTCACTTTTAATATAAAGGTAAAATGGTCATTTTATTCACTTTTATTCCATTCACATCACGTCACATCACTTTCACATTACTATTCTCATCCCTCCAACATTCTCATTACTATTTTTATTACATCCAAAATTCACGTAATCAAACATGCAATATAGCATATTAATAGGTTGACCCAACCCAATGCATACCCTTAAATGGGCTGGCCAATCTTTATGGGTCAGGTTGCTCGTTTTGCTACCTCATGTTGCCTCAACTCCGTTGGAAAGAAATCATTTCTAGTGTTAGTGATAAGTTTAAACAAATGATTTGTCTCCCGCAACAACATCATTAAGAGTGACTTCTCTCAATAAGAGCACCAAATGTTATAAATCCTCGAGTAAAACTCACCCTCAAAAGCTAACTCAAGAGGGGAGGGAGCCCAAGGATTTATAAACCTATACTCACACTTGATTTATCATATATGAGACATATCAATACACCCCCTTTAATAGTCACCGTCCACGGTGACTTCGCGGACCTTGCCCTTCGAGTAGCAGCTCTCCAGCAACAATACCATTAAGGGTAGTTTCTCTCGATAAAAGCACCAAATGTTATATAAACTCTTGGGTAAAACTCACCCCAAAAGCTAGCTCAAGAGAGTAAGGAATCCAAGAATTTATAAACTCACACCAGCACTTATTTTAACAGACGTGGTACATATCAATTTTCTTCTCATTTTAATTTTTACAAATGAGAAGTCACTATTTTCATAATCATTCCAAAAGAATAAATTACTTTTACTATTATGTCAAAAATTAGTATAGCTATATTTTTTGTGATATTAAAAACAAAATCATAACATTATTCTGTACAAAAAGATACAGTTATATATTTGTATTAAAAAAAACTAAATTAAAGAAGAAATAAGTGTAATTTTTTAAATTGGATGAATTAATATAATGACAATTGACAAGTGCAATTTAACCAACTTTTAGGAGAGATATGTGTATCTGAAATGTATGAGTGTGAATTTTTCTACATTTTAATGGAATTGAGTCTAATTAGTATATGCACATTCTGCTTCAAACCCCTAGCTATATGCACATTATCTATTTAATATATTGAAAAAAGTTTTAAAAAAAAAATCCAAAAGACATACCCCTTTTGTTTTCTATGATATATGCAATGTTGTTAAGATTCAGATTTTGTCTAAAGATCGAAAAAAACACAAGATAGATCGAATCGTAAAATCGAATCAAAAATCATAAGATTCTATCATTCTTACAAAATAAATAAATATACATGTAATAGTATAAAATTTCTTTTATAAGTATAAAATTATCAAAAAATTATCATACTTTTCATAAAATAAGTCACGATAAATTTAAATATTTATATTTAAACAATTTTCACAAAACAACTATTTTATTAATGTGCATTATTATTGTGATATTTGAATTTTTTTCCTTAAAAAATATAAAATCATAAGATCGTAGAATAGATCATAACAATTAAATCAAGATCCTAACAATATTGATAATATATATATATATATATATATAACCATTCAATTAATTTAATCGCAATAAACCTAAAATTGGAACCAAATCTTGTGATCATTACTATTCACCGGACATTAATGCTTGAAACAATGTACACTTGTTGAATTGCATATATGATGAAGGGGAAGGGGGGATTTATAATAAAGCTTCTAAAGAAAGAAGAAAAATCTAGACATATAGATACATAATATGGTAGCTATAAATTATAAACACTAATAGTGTTTTTTATAATATAAATTGCATATATATGAAGGAGGAGATTTATAAAGCTTATAGAGAAATTAAAGAATAAAATCTATAGCAAATATATATATATACACACACACATATAAATGAACTATATCCAATTATACATAAACCTATATAAGGGGTCGTTAGTCTCTACCAACCAATGAAAAATTTCTGGATTCAATATTTGTATCACATGCAATCATGGTAAAGATTGCGATCTAGATCGTAAGATCGTTTAAGATCACGATCTTGTATCGTACTTTCGATCTGAATCGTGCTTAGGATCAAAAAATTTCAGGATCGTGATAGGATCGCGATCTTGATTGTAAGATCGTAAAAAAGGATCGTAAGAAAGGATCGTAAGAAATTATCTTAAGATCTTATAAGTTAATTAAACAAAAAACAGAAGCCCAAAACGCAGCTTTAGTCGTAGATATTTATGACTATGAATTTTGATATTTTATTTATTGAATTGATATATAGATATTGTCACTTTGGTGACTTGTGAACTAATTTATGAAAATATTATGAAATTGTGATAATTTTATGTATTTATTTAAAATATATATTATTAAATATATAGATTAATTATTTTTTAAAATTGATAGGATCTTACGATCCTCGATCCGATCTATCTTATGCCTCTCCTGATCTTACTTAAAATCTTGATCTTAATTACCTTACATGCAATAGTCAATAATAAATAATAATTAATACTCAGTCACATTTACGACTTTTCACATCAAGTGAGTCCACAATCAATTAAAAATTTTAAAAGTGCTCCATGTGGCTAATAAGTATTACTGTTAATTATTTCATGCAATGTTGATAATGAAATTAGACAAAGATTCGGACAATTTATTTTATTAGATTCAATTGTCTTGTTCTCTTGTCTAATTCACAGTTACACCGGTTGAATCATCCGGTTCGATTACGTTCTTACAACACTTATTTCATGGATATATGATTTAGTACAAATAATATGCTAAAATTTTGTTCAACCCTATATATATATATATATATAGTGCATCACTCAAACCTAACAATTTATTATTCATTCGTATCCTATATATATATATATATATATATTCATTGAATAATATCAATTTGATTTTTGGTATATTGTGCGTACTAGAATTGACATTAATGCTTGAAAGTTGAAATTAAACAATTATATATATATATATATATATACACTAGTTGCTAAATTGCATGTCAAAGGGGGAGGTTTATAATTAAATCTTCTGAAAAAAGGAAAGAAAATCTAGTAGATACACATATAAACCATATATGGTAAGAATTTCAAAAAGTTTAATTAATTAGTCTGATCTAACCCTAAATTGTCTCACTATAGCTACATGCATCACTCGCACCAAAACATGCACCAAAGAGATTATATGTATCAACCCTAGTTATTCACCTTTTGGTGTCTCCATTCATCACATGTATTTCTATATAGAAATAGCATTATTACATAATGTGATACTCAAAATCACACCATTAAAACTTGATTATAAATATATACATGGATCTATCTATCATCCGATCCATCCAACAACGTAACGATGGAGGAAGTGGTGACTACTACTAGTACAACAATGGTGATCATAATTGGTGCTGGTCCTTCTGGAGGAAAAACACGTACGACAGAGTCAACCTTCACCTCGCCAAGCAATTCTGTTCCTTGCCCTTCATGCCTCACCCACCTTCCGCCCCGACGTTCCTCTCCAAGGCCTACTTCCTGCGCTACGTCGATGAGGTCGAGAGGGAGTGGAGGGTTGAGACGAGGAGCGCGCGAGGAGGGTCGTCGTCGTCGGTGGTGGTCGAGGCTTACGTGGCCAAGTACGTGGTGGTGGCGAGTGGTGAGAATAGCGAAGCGTGTGTTCCCCAAGTGGAAGGGTTGGAGGGCTTCATGGGGGAGGTTGTGCACTCCAAGGATTATAAGAGTGGTTTCAAGTATAAAGGTAAAGAGGTTTTGGTGGTTGGAAGTGGAAATTCTGGGATGGAGATTGCTTATGATCTCAACCACTGGGGTGCTCAGGCTTCCGTTGTTATCAGAAGCCCGGTGAATTTTAATTCAGGGTTTTGCTAACCGGTACCTTTAATTGAAATACATACACGTAAGTAGTTTTAATTTGCATGAGAATTATTATTTGTTTTTGTAGGTGCATGTTGTGACCAAAGAACTTGTGCATCAAGGTATGTTCATGCTGAGATATTTCCCCATGAAATTAGTGGATGCTGTGACCACATTAATGGCAAAACTGGAGTATGGTGACCTCTCAAAGTATGGGATTCGTCGTCCCAACAAAGGACCATTCTACCTTAAACAAGTCACCGGAAGGTCTCCGGTTATCGATGTCGGTACCATTGCGAAGATTAAAGAAGGAGCAATTAAGGTACGTGTAACTTCTTTCTCTCGACTAAAACTCTATTTTGGTCCTTCACATATATATATATATATATATATACACGACTCTTATTCTTAATTTGGTCTCTCTTATAAATCGTTTTGGTTACCGTTTAAATAAGAAGAATTGAGAACAAGAAAGTGGTGTTTGAAAATAACATGGAGAAAGAATTTGATGCCATCATCTTCGCCACTGGATTTAGAAGTGCAGCTAACAATTGGCTTAAGGTTGGTGTGTGTGTGTATATATATATATATATATGTCAAAATTAATACATTAATTGATGATTAATTTTTTTTAAAAAAATATAACAAAATTATGGAATTAATTTCAGGACTTCAAGTACATTCTTAATGAAAATGGGATGCCAAAAAATGAAATTCCAAAGCACTGGAAAGGAGAGAATGGGATATACTGTGCAGGGTTATCAAGAAGAGGTCTTTTTGGAGTTTCCATGGATGCACAAGCTATTGCAGATGATATCAATCATACTCTCAAGTTGGAATTAGCTCATGAAGCAAAAAACTAATAATAAATTGTCAAAATTAATAAGCTCATTATTTAATTTCAAGTTTTATTTGAATTGTTATAATTCAAATTGTTTGCATTTTAATTTTGTTATAAAAAACCTATAATTTGGAACAAAAAAGTGCTTTTATTTCATTTTAATCTATCTATATCTATATTCTATATATCTATATCTATATGGAAAAAAATTTAGGTCCATTTCCTTATGTCCATTTCATCCAATTCCACCAATCATATATTGTATTTACACTCTCTTTCTTTTATGATTGGTCAAATAAAAGGTGGTCTTCTATATTCTCTCTCTACTGTGATTGGTCATTTAAAGACTTTTTGTCATGTGTCATATTTATATTGGAGAATTGGATGAAATGGACATACGAAAATGGACCTAAGTTTTTTCCTATCTATATATCTATCTATATCTATATCTATATATTTATAGATATAGATATAGAAGAGGCATAAAGCTTCATCATGCCACATAAGTATTTTCAACATATACATTCCAGCCACATGGATCTTACTGTACGCCACATAGAACATGATTTGACTGATGACATAGAGTAATTAAATCAGTTATGATCCTGCAATATATTTTGATTCTATTTAATATTATTAATTTCAATTATTAACAATCTCTTAAATGATGTTATTCTTCTTAAATTATCATGATCTTTATTTTTTTCTCTATTTATCTTTCACATCTTAAATTTTGATTTTACGTTTTAATATTTTAATTTTTTTAAATAGCTATTTTTTCTCTATTTATCTTCACTACTATTTACAAACACTAAGAAAAATATCACAAAATTCTTCTAACAATTTGGATTTTTTAGATGCAAATAAAAAATTAGAAAATAAAGTAAAACAACAAACAAATCAGATAAACCTGTTTTTTTTAATCTAAAAAATATATTAAATAATTAAACAATAATAAAAAAAAATTCAACCCATAAGAAATAAAATAATTTTTTATATTCAAAATTTTTTGTTTATGTTTTGATTCTTTGGAATATCTTTCGTTATTCTTTTGATTGATGGATTGTAAAAAAAAAATCATAAAATATCTCTAATAATCTCCAAAATTAATTATACCAGCACTAATTAAAATAAATTTTGTTTAAGAATTTTATTTACCATATATATTTCTATCAATTATATTTTATTTATTTACCATATATAAGCATTTTTAGCATATGTATTCCAGCCACATGGATCTTACTGTACACCATATAGTTCCAGCCACATGAATCTTACTGTACACCATATAGAACATGATTTTACTGATGACATAGAGTAATTAAATCAGTTATGATTCTGCAATCTATTTTGATACTATTTAATATTATTAATTCCAATTATTAGCAATCCCTTATTTTGATTCTATTTAATATTATTAATTTCAATTATTAACAATCCCTTAAATGATGTTATTCTTCATAAATTATCATGATCTTTATTTTTTCTGTATTTATCTTTCACATCTTAAATTTTGATTTTACGTTTTAATATTTTAATTTTTTTAAATAGCTATTTTTTCTCTATTTATCTTCACTACTATTTACAAACACTAAGAAAAATATCACAACATTCTTCTAACAAATTGGATTTTTGTAGATGCAAATAAAAAATTAAAAATAAAGTTAAACAAAAAAAATCAGATAAACCCATTTTTTAATCTTAAGAATATATTAAATAATTAAGCAAAATAAAAAGAAAAATAATTTTAACCCATAAGAAATAAAATAATTTTGTATATTCAAAATTTTTTGTTTATGTTTTGATTCTTTGAAATATCTTTTGTGATTCTTTTGATTGATGGATTGTAAAAAAAAATCATAAAATATCTCTAATAATTTCCAAAATTAATTATACCAGCACTAATTAAAATAAATTTTGTTTAAGAATTTTATTTACCATATATATTTCTATCAATTATATTTTATTTATTTACCATATATAAGCATTTTCAGCATATGCATTCCAGCCACATGGATCTTACTGTACACCACATAAAACATGATTTGAGTGATGACATAGAGTAATTAAATCAGTTATGATTCTGCAATCTATTTTGATTCTATTTAATATTATTAATTCCAATTATTAACAATCTCTTATTTTGATTCTATTTAATATTATTAATTTCAATTATTAACAATCCCTTAAATGATGTTATTCTTCATAAATTATCATGGTCTTTATTTTTTCTCTATTTATCTTTCACATCTTAAATTTTTATTTTACGTTTTAATATTTTAATTTTTTTAAATAGGTATTTTTTTCTCTATTTATCTTCACTACTATTTACAAACACTAAGAAAAATATCACAAAATTCTTCTAACAAATTGGATTGCAAATAAAAAATTAGAAAATAAAGTAAAACAAAAAAAATTCAGATAAACCTATTTTTTTTATCTTAAAAATATATTAAATAATTAAGCAATAATAAAAAGAAAAATAATTTTAACCCATAAGAAATAAAATATTTTTTATATTCAAATTTTTTATTTATGTTTTGATTCTTTGGAATATTTTTTGTGATTCTTTTGATTGATGGATTGTAAAAAAAACATAAAATATCTCTAATAATCTCCAAAATTAATTATACCAGCACTAATTAAAATAAATTTTGTTTAAGAATTTTATTTACCATATATATTTCTATCAATTATATTTTATTTATACACAAGTGTCACGTTAGAAATGAATTTATCAAGTTTCAATCCATAAATTAAAAAATATCAAATAAAACCCATAAAATCAGTAGGTTATCTAACGGATAACGGTCATAGAACTAAATAATTGACAGAGTTACAAATTTGAGGACTAAATAGTATTTTTACTAAATTCAGAGATTAAATAATAGTTTGACCAATAATTTAGAGACTAAATAGTATTTTGCCGCTAAATTTTACAACAAAGAAACACTTTTGTCCCTAAAAGAGGGCCTAAAGTTTAATAGAACTAAAGCCTTCATTAGAAAAATTCGATCTTAATAAATCAAATCAATTACCAAGCTCAACCCTATTGTTTTTCATGGGTTGTAATGGGTGACTTTAATGACGTGTGTTGATAAGATCTTCAAAATATCAAATTTTTTCTCGTTGAAATTATACGTTATTTTTATATAGAAATATATGTCATGAAGGAAGACACCAAAAGATTAATAACTTGGGTTGATATAGATAATTATTTCTGCTCATGATAAATTTATATATATATCACTCTCTCTTGTGCCTGTTTTTGTTTGAGTGATATAGCTAGTGATACACTTTAGTGTTTTTTTTTTTTGGCCATTGATACACTTTAGTGTTGGTAGAGACAAAGTAAACTCTTTTTTAAGGTCAAAACTTTAAATTTGTCCTTTATGTTTGCAAGAAGTTTTATATTGGTCCTTTATGTTTCAAAAAGTCTAAATTAGTCCTTTATGTTTGCAAAAAGTTCCAAATTGGTCCTTCCGTCCACTTCCGTCAATTTTTTAAGTTAAGTGTTGACGTGGCGTACTGACGTTTCCATCTAAGTTGGCGTGTCATGTCACGTCAGCGCCACGTCATCACATATGATGTTGGATGATGACGTGGCAGCGACGTGGCAATGACGTGGCATGCCACGTCAGCTTCAATTGACACGTAGGAGAGATGGTGTGTCCACGTCAGCGCTTAACTTAAAAAATAAACGGACTTGGACGGAAGGACCAATTTGGAACTTCTTGCAAACATAAAGGATTAATTTGGACTTTTTGAAACATAAATGACCAATATGAAACTTCGTGCAAACATAAATGACCAATTTGGGATTTTAACCCTTTTTTAATATTCGTTGCATATATGGTTTATATGTATATATGCTAGAAGATTTAATTTATACACCTTATATATGTTTATAATAGGATGCAGTTTATAATGCATGTATTTGCTAGCTATAAAATCTCCTCCTTAATATGCAATTTAGTAAGTGTCTTGTTTTAACTTTTAAACATTATTAATGTCCACTTTTATGAATCAAGTAGTACAATTAATGGCTACATACAATCAAGTATAACTATCTATGCTTATCAAGAATTCTGCTTTGGTGGGCATTCTTCTTCAGGAAAATCTCCTGGCATTCAAAGGTTAGTTGAGTAACTGCGATTGGATAAAATTGCTTGCGGTTTAGGTATGTGCAGTAATCATTTGGGTTGGATCTCTGTTGATCTTCCCTACATGTCACTGACGCCCTGCCCGATAGTACTTGAGCGTGCCTTCCCTTACTACATTCTTGTTCACCACCAAAAAAAAGGAAAAAACTTTGGATGAAATAATATCATATAGATTACGTATCAATAATAAAATGCAACTCCCTCGTGCATGTTAGGTTTGGAGTCATTTAAACGGAAAACAAATGTTTCTAGGACTTCGACTCATTTGTTCAAATAGCAACTAAAATAAAGTATTTTAATTAGTTATTTAATTTATGGAGGCAACAGTTCTGTATAGTAGATTTTTCCTTTAAAATTGACTTGTGTACTGTCTTTTTTTATTTATGTGTTATTAATGAAAAATACTTATATTTTGTATTGTTTTAAAAAAAAATTAAAATGCACAGAACCTCCTTAAACTACAGGGGTGTGCATATATGACATAACCTCCCTAAACTTTTAAAAATTGCACAAAATTCTTCTAAACTTATATTGATTTTTGCACAAAACATTTTACAGAACTCATCACTGGGAAGATCAAAGAAGAGAACCCATCAAAATAGCAATTTCAATTAACCATTGGACTGAAATCAACTAAATAGCAATTTCAATTTGTTTTCTTTCATTGTCTCATTATAATATGGAAAAAACTAAGGTAAAATTGTTTAGATGCTTGCTATAAAGTTCACTAATCATAAATATTAATTACATTCTTTCTCCTATTTGATTGGTTGTGTAATTTATTGCTTTTCATTTTCTCTCTCTACCATGATTGGTTATACAAAAATTGTTTGCCACGTGTTTTAATTATATTGGTGAACTTTATAACAAGCACCTAGTAACTTTATCTTAGTTTAATCCTTATAATATCTCTATGCCATATCAACTACAACCCTTCCTAATCAATCCTGCCATTCTTCAAGTTACCCCAAGAACATTATGTCATTTATAATCATAAACTAGATTCTCAATCTAAGCTTCAAGAAGGAGCTAAGAGCTTCAACATCTTCTCTTCTTGGCAAAAATGGACCCTAGCAACAAAGTCCTATTTGGAATCTTCAAGCACCCTCTGATATGAGATTACGTTTTTGCCCCTGTCCATGTGCAATTTAAAAGTCCTATTCGGAATCTTTAGAGATAACATAGCAATTCACTGTTAAAAATTGGATAATAAATCTAACATTGACCTTCAAGAGGTTTAAGAGGGTCTTGTGCAACTTTTAAAAATTTAGAGAGGTTATATATATATTCCCTATATAGTTCATAGAGGTTAATTATGTGTATTTTAGCCTTAAAAAAACTATGAGTTCAAAATATCTTTTAATTGTTATGTGTTATTTTCAAAAGACAATTTTTTTTTTTCTGATTTTAATTGATAAAAAAGCTAAGCATGTGGTCTATTTAATTGCGTTTTTTATTTTCTAAAATTAGTTTTGTGTATTTATGTGTATTATTTTTATTTATTCATCATGCATATTTCACATTTTCATTAATGACAATGCTTTTTTTTTGGTATTTTTTTTCTTTTTATAAAAATATAAAAATATCTTTTAGTTGTTCTGTTTTTTATTTCCAAACTACATGTTTAATTTTTTAATTGTCAAAATTTTTTTGTTTTTAAAAACTAAATTTTGTTTTTAAGTTTTCTCTTTTAAAAAAATCCTGTTAAAAAACTTTTAAATATGTCCGTAATTTCTAATTTTAAGACAAAAACTTTATTTTGGACCTAACATTTAGTACATTTCTCAATTTAGTTCTTAATATTTGTTTAGTCTCAATTTAGTCTCTCACATTTGTAATTGATGCCAAATTAATAATTGAGCAAACATTATGGACCAAAATAATACCAATCATAAACGTGAGGAACATAATTGAGATATTCCAAACATTAGGGACTAAATTGAAAATAATACTAAAAATTAGGTGCGAAAATAGGGTTTTTGTCTTTTGTTTTTTAATGAAAAAAGCGGATTTTCCATAAACCCCACAAGAACTTGGGAACCAGAACGCAGAAAGAAAGCAGATAATTTCACAAAATCTTGCTCGCAGTTTCTGAGCGAGGAGTGTGAAGTATAGTGTAAGCAAGTAATGAGGGATAGAGAAGACACACAACTATTTCGCAGCTAAGCATGAATTCCCAATTTCCAAATACTATTGGTATTCATCAATTCCCCAAACCCCTATTATCCTCTAAAACCCTTTTCACCTATTTCCCTCAATCTTCACCTCGCTTCTCTTCTTCTAAACGCCTTCTCAGAACCAGATTATGCCATAACAAGCCGTGCATTAGTCACAGCAAGCTCAGAATAAGTGCTTGCAAAGCTTCCGATTCGAAGTCCAATTCGCTTACAGTAACACAGAATGAAGAAGAACAAGATGCCGAGTCCGCTCAGCTATTCCAGGTTCATTTTTCGCATCATTCTTTAGTTATTCAGGTTTTTCTGATATTTTATTAATAATTAACTAAACTACTAAGCGGGCTCTGAACCATATTGATGACATTTCATTGCTGAGCTTTGTATTTGGGTTGTGGAAACTAGACTTGCTTGTACCAGCTACACGGGTAGTTTTAAAACTTAAAAAGTAATAAACTTGTACAAAATTTCCTCGGGAATTATCAGAAATGGGGATATCTGGGAAGAAAAAGGGGAAGTTGGAGTTCCGCTTGACTCCAGCAATGGCATCAATAAACTTCGATTTTTTTTTCCATGCATTGTTAATTGTTGTTCATCCCTAAAAGGACAGAGAGGAAATTAAGGTTCCTTTCTTCGGGGGGAAGGGGCTTGGTCGGTAAGAGAAGTAGTGATGGATTAAACTTGGAAGTATTTGAAGGTTTTTGGTACTGATGTAACTTGTTGGCAACCTTTGGTATGCTTTTGAAAAAGAATTACATTGGAGATGGATATTTGTAGAAAACTTGGTTTTTGTTTTCAGTTTCCCTCCCATTTTGCTCTATGGCATCTTATAGAGATACATTAATGATCAACTCTTTAGTCCTATCTGTCATTTGGTGCAAGTGCAATCAATGCCCGTTGGAAGTTTTGTTATCTGCTCTTGTGATGATGAATATCACATATTGAACTTCTAAAATAGTGAAAATAATATAATTACGATGTATTTTCAGAAACTGAAGGAGGCTGAAAGGAAACGAATAAATGATTTAGAAGAATTTGAGAACAAAGCTAATGTGCAGTTGGAGAGGCAACTTGTCATGGCTTCATCCTGGAGCAGAACTTTGTTGACCTTGCGTGGCAAACTAAAGGGTACAGAGTGGGATCCAGAGAATTCACACAGGATAGACTTCAGTGATTTTTTGAAACTTCTTGACTCAAATAATGTCCAGTTTATGGAGTACTCAAATTATGGTCAAAACATATCAGGTAAATTTTTCCCCTGAAGTATTATGCTGATACAAGACCAGTTGGCTAATTGCTTTACTTGAGATTTAGGTTAGTGATTAAAGATGAGGTTCTTGTTGACTTTAAATTAATAAAATATATAATAGCAAACTATAATTCATATTATCTCTGTTTTCAGTCCATGATATGGTTGATTGATATATTTTAGCTCACTCAAAAATTCATGTTATAATATTGTGTACTGCTTTAGATTATCATTGGTATCGATTTGAGATTTTGAGTAAATAAAGTTGTATCTGTTGCAAACTAAGGCTATGTTTAGAAGTTATAGAGAGGAAGGGTTGGAATGGTAAAGGTTGGGATGGAGTGGAAATGTGTTATTTTCCTCATTTGGATGATTCATGAGAATAGTAATGGAAAGGGGAAAGATAAAATAAGTTTATAATTACTATTCTTCCCTTATAAAATCTTTTTAATAATTTAGTTTGGTGGATGAAATACTAAATTACAGGCCTTTTATAAGTAAAGATAAGTTCTTCCCCTTAATTATACCCCGATTTGGAAGGGAACAAAATCTTGTGGTTTGAATGAGAGGGAGGGAAAATTGTTTCCTTTCATTCATCTTCCTCTATAAATTTTAAATTCTCAAAACAAACTTATTATTACAACAAGTCTAACCTAAAAGAGTAATAAAAAAGGGGAAAGTTACATGGAACGGTGATCTTGAACAAAATGGACTCAGAATTGGCATTGTTACATCAAGTCTAACCCAATGTGCAATTTCTCTTGGCGTCTGTGGTGGCAAGAAAAAGGCCAAAGGAGAAAATCTTTGTTAGTCATTGCTTGTAATGTATCCTTTTTTGTTTTTCAATCTCAAGACAAGGAAAAGAAAATGTAATTCCTTTGATCATTTGTAGAATTTATAGTCGCAAATTCCACAGAATTTGCATCATCCCAGAAGAATTTCTTAATTTTGAAGATTATAGAAAATGTTAAAGGGGTCTATTAATAATGCTATTATAATTAAAACTTCCACTATGCGATAACTCCTGAATTCCATTTCAGTCACTGAACGTTCTTTTCCTAGGATTCTTTGAGTAGTGTTGAGGTGGAAACCTTATATTTAGGACTTCTGTATGCATATAATATTATTTGCCATACTCTTTTTTATAGAAAAAGAAATATTATTAAGGAAGAAAAAGAAAACAAAAGAGGAGGACAAGGAGTCCTCTAAGAGAGAAAACTAAAACCAACAAAAAGAAACACCGTAAAAGAAACAAAAAGAAAACAAAAGAGGAGCATATTTTCCATACTCTTGAATAGAAGAAGAAATTGCACTGCAGTCCATAATGACACTCAATGTGTAAGACTGTAAATAGATTGATCAAATTGTTCTTCTCTGTTTGCTGCTCCTTATACAACCTCATGTTGAACATTTTTTGACTCAACCGTGCAGTGATTCTACCATATTACAAGAATGGGAAAACAACAGGAACCAAAGGGAATCCTGAAGATATTGTGTTTCGGCGTCATGTAGTTGATCGGATGCCAATTGATAGTTGGAATGATGTTTGGAGAAAGCTACATCAACAAGTTGTTAACGTTGATGTCATTAATGTGGATGCTGTACCTGCAGAAGTATACTCTACCATTGCAACTGCAGTCATATGGTCTATGAGGCTTGCCCTAGCTGTTGGATTTTATGTATGGATTGATAATTTAATGAGACCAATATATGCAAAGTTGATACCTTGTGATTTGGGAACTCCTAGTCCACAAGCTAGGCAGCCACTAGAACTACGTGCACTTGGATCACTAGGCAAGAGTCGGTAGGTGGAGAATTTTTCTTTCTCCTTTTACCCTTCCTCCTTGTTTGTTGGAGACAACTTGTATTGCTTTTGGCACACGTTCTTAGCTGTTTGATGTGTTGAGTGTTCTACTTCTAGGTTCTAGCTATGATTATTAAAGGATATTTCCTATTTTGTAGCTTTTAAAATACATCTTTTGTTTCTTGGTTTTTTTGGACAATATTTTATTTTTTTTCTTAGGTCGTTCTTTTATATAAATAGATCATGATTAAGGAATATATGGTTTTCCTACATTTTTGAGTTATAATAAAATCTTTGTTGAATGCCATACCCTTATTTAGGTTAGGTGAAGAGAGGGGTGGCTACTTGGCTTGCTTCCTGTTATTTTATTTGGAAGATTATTCCAAACTTCATACACTTATTTTCATGACCGTGTCCAAAGTCAGATTAGTCTGTAGAACAAAGCTACTTACTGTTGACATCCTAAATACGTTGCAACCAATGGCGCTACTTGTTAACTTGGCCTGTGTGCTTGCTTTAACTCCACCTTAGTGCCAAAAATCATTTGGAATGACAGCCACTTTCAGTTTCAGCTATATTTATAGAGGGTTCTATTTGTGCTGCTTTTTTTTTCAAATTTAAAAAAAAAACACTTGTATGCAGCAATATAAAGGGCAACACACTGTGTCTCCCCTGCTTGGTTTTGCCTAAAGGCCCTAAACATTTATTGATTATTATATTCTATTGTGTAGTCGGTCAAAAGACCATAATACTTGAGGCACTTGAAAAGGAAAAAACATATCTCTAAATTTATCAATATTCAGAGTTTTATTGAGGCTAGTTTAATCAGACAATGATGCATTGTTGCAATTTTTAGTTATATGAACTCTGATTCTCTGATGACAGGTTCATGATAACTGATGATGTGTCAAAAGTAGTTTGAAGTGAACACGCAAAGTGCAATTATTTTCAATTAGAAAGAAAGAGAAAAATAATTTGATAACAATGCAATTTACTCTCGGATCTAATTTTTATGCTTTCCCCCAGGGCTAAATTTATATCTGCAGAAGAAAGAACTGGTGTTACATTTGATGATTTTGCTGGCCAGGAATATATAAAGAGGGAACTACAAGAGATTGTACGAATTTTGAAGAATGAGGAGGAGTTTCAAGACAAAGGAATTTATTGTCCAAAAGGTGTGCTTCTCCATGGGCCTCCTGGAACTGGAAAAACATTGCTGGCTAAAGCAATTGCTGGTGAAGCAGGGCTGCCTTTTTTTGCAGCAAATGGCACCGATTTTGTAGAGGTGTTGCCTGTTCTCTCCTGTTATTCATGACATTGAATGGAAAGTTACAGGAAATATAATTTAGGAACTCAAATTATGTTTCATTGTTCTAAGTTAAAATCCAAAATCATGAAATCTTCTAAGAGAAGACTAGGATGGTAACCTGGTCAACTGGAAATTCAATGCGATTAGTAGTTAGCTATTATTTTGCTGCCTAATAGCTAGTCCTTCTTGTATATACAGACACAACTTTGATTTGGATAAGAGTATGTAACTTATTGTATCTGGAATATATGCCACATCCAATGGTATTTAATCATGAAAAACTATATGCTTTGTCATCTCTGTTGTTAACCTTTAACATTTTCTAGTTAGGATGCAGCTGGCTAATTTTACTTCTCTTCACCAGATGTTTGTAGGGGTTGCTGCATCACGTGTTAAAGACCTTTTTGCTAATGCCAGATCGTATGCGCCTTCCATCATATTTATTGATGAGATAGATGCTATTGGTAGCAAGCGTGGAGGACCAGATATTGGTGGAGTAAGATAATGAACAAACTTCATAGATTTCTTTTTTTCTTTCCTGCTATAACTATGGATAAATAATGACAAAGAATTTGTGTGCACAAGTAGTCATAAAGTGTATGGAATTTGTGTCCACTAGCTCTTGTGAAGTTTATAGTGGCATAAACCTATTTCAGTCTTTCTCCTTCGTACACAGATGATACCATCTATGTATTAGGGTAGGATGCTAGGTAATTTTGGTGGAATCAGTCATCATGTGCAATTTTCTTCATCTAACTGTTTTATTTATATTTGCTGTCATCAATCCTCAGGGGACTTAAAACTGTAAGTTCTGTGATTAAAGGGGCTAGAGGAATTCAAATGCATTTAGCTGTAGCAATTTAATACAAGCCAATGAAGAGCCTTTCTCTTATCGGATTTTAGTTGTTTAGTGAGGGAAAATTATAAGTAGACATATTGTGCTATTGCCACATACGTGGAACTGGAAACTGACCACAATTACAACAATGACAAGCCATGTTCTCAAATATTTTTTGGGTCAATATATGAAATAAAAAATGACAACTCCTTGTGATGTTCAATGAGAGGAAAAAGGAAAAGAAAATTACATTAATTTATATGGTAAATTGCTCTCTCCACCCCTGGTAGATACTCAAATTATGAATCCTTCTACTTTGTTTTGATTATGTACAAGTAACCTTTTGAAGCTAAATATTACCAAAATACACTCCAAGATAATATTGATTTTCTTTTCATTGCAAATGTAATTTACTAAAAACATGTATTTTTTTAAAACTTTTTATGTCATTGTTATTTATTTTGTATTGGAATTTGGAAATCATAATATTTAATTAATTATAAATTTTAAACAAGTGACTACTTTATGTTGGTCAAATACATATTTACCATTAGTTGTATTTTATAAATAATGAATGTAATGGTATTTTGGTCAAAATATTTGATTTGTTGAAATGAAGGTCTTTGTAGCCCATTTTTTGATTTTAGGGGAGGGGAGTGTAATTTTTCACAAAGGGCAGGGCTGTGTAATTTTGACATTTTTCAAGGGAGGAAGTGTAATTTACTCTAATTTATATGTTCAAGTTTATGGTGCAATGGATTTTAAATATAGAAGCATTAGAAGCTGCTGAGTGTGGTGATTATCTGGAAATTTTATGGGGAGATCATTTTAAACTTTCATCTGATTCTGATGTCATACAAACATTTTGGTTCTTCTAGGGCTTTCTTGATGACAAAATTACTGGATAATGATTGTTTGCAAAAATCATACACACCACTGAAAATCATTTTAGCCTATGATAAGTAATGCGTTCCTTTCATCTCTCACTTCCTGGTGCTCCCTTGTTCTCCTCTAATGAAACCTTTGTTTGCAATTGTTATATAGGGTGGTGCAGAAAGAGAACAGGGTTTACTTCAAATACTGACTGAGATGGATGGATTTAAAGTTTCTACAGAACAGGTATGCTTCTAAATAATTAGTTTCTAGAATCATAAAAAACAGATTGTCTGATATGCTAAACTTGAGTTCAGGTGCTTGTGATTGGTGCAACAAATAGATTGGATATTCTAGATCCTGCTCTCTTGAGGAAGGGTCGTTTTGATAAGATTATCAGAGTTGGATTACCCTCAAAAGATGGAAGATTAGCCATTTTGAAGGTTAGTTTTAGCATTATTTATATGCATTTTGGGATCCTAGTTTTTTTTTTTTTAAAAAAAACTAGTTAACTTATCCATTTAATTTTTTTTATGGGTCAGGTGCATGCCAGAAATAAATATTTCCGTTCAGAGGAGGAAAAGGATATCCTACTTCAAGAAATTGCTGAACTTACAGAAGATTTTACTGGGGCAGAGCTACAAAATATACTGTAACTAATTCTGGACTGCATGTTTAATATTGCTGTGTCAATCTGACGTGCAGATGGAGGCTGATTTATCATGAATTGACAGGAATGAAGCTGGAATTTTGACAGCCAGAAAGGATTTGGATTACATTGGACGGGAAGAACTACGTGAGGCTTTAAAAAGGGTCAGTGGTGCACCCCACTTTTCTTTTTTTCTGAATGGGCAATTATCTTTCCTATTATTGAATGAATACATTTTTTTTTTCACGCAATTTTTGTCCTCTGATTGATCTTTTGGATTTATAGCTTACTCCACCCAGTGGGAAAAGGCTTTGATTGTTGTTGATTGATCTTTTGGATTTGCAGCAAAAAGGAACATTTGAAACAGGGCAAGAGGACAGTGCTGAAATTCCTGACGAATTGAGACTGAGATTGGCTTACAGGGAAGCAGCTGTTGCGGTTCTTGCATGTTACTTTCCTGAACCCCACCACCCTTTTGTTGAGGTTGCTGCTGAGATCTTTCTTTGTTTTGTTTCACTGGATGTGTGTGGAAATATGGTGATTTTATTTTTGTCACTATTGTGTTTATGGTTTTACAGACAGACATAAATTCCATCACCAGCCAGCCAAATATGCGGTATACTGAAATTTCTGGAAGGGTTTTTGCAAGAAAATCAGATTACGTAAATTCTATAGTGCGTGCTTGTGCTCGTAAGTTGTTCTGAACTTCTGGTGTATCATCTTGTGCATACCATATACAGAAGTATATTTAAAACCTTCGACTACCACTCAAAACATAATTTACTAGGATAGTAACTTTGGTAATGGTTGTTATTATTATTATTTTTCTGTAGCAAGAGTAATTGAGGAGGAGATGTTTGGGATTGATAACTTGTGTTGGATCTCCGCAAACGCAACATTAAAAGCTTCAAGGCTTGCAGAATTTTTAATTCTGCAGACAGGAATGACTGCATTTGGGAAAGCATTCTACAGAAACGAAAGTGATCTTGTGCCTAATGTATGTGTGGGATCCGACTGTAACATCTAGTTTTACAATATTCTCACTTTTCACTTGGCAGAATTGTTTAATCAGTACAATTGTATCAAGACTTATGTTAAAGCATTTACAACAGCTAGCAATGAAGTTTGAAGCACTCCGAGATGAGTATATGCGTTATGCTGTTGAGAAGTGTTCATCTGTGCTACGAGAGTACCATTCAGCTGTTGAGACAATCACAGGTCAAATTCATTTTCGATTTGTTCATTAAATAAAAGAAATGGACTATTTCTTTCAGCAGTTACTTGGATTAATTCATATTCGTAATGGTTAAGGTCTGTTCGGTTACAATCAAGTTTGCTGTAAAATGAGTTGACAAGTATTGGTCAAGTTTCATGTAAGATTCCTGACAACTGACAAGCTAGTATATGCTAACTGTTATGCAGATATTTTGCTTGAAGAGGGACAAATCAAAGCTGAGGAAATCTGGAAAATTTACAAGAGTGCTTCTCGTGTAGCTCAGGTAGATCTTGAACTTAGTGGGATATGATTGTCCTGTCTGTTGATTGCCTGCTGTGTTTGGCTGTTTGCTATTTTATTTATGACATCTATGTTGAAGTTTTTTTTCCTTGTGTAGCCTAATGTGATTCCAGTTGATGAATATGGAGCACTTATTTATGCTGGACGATGGGGAATCCATGGGGCTACTCTTCCAGGGAGGGTTACATTTGCGCCCGGCAATGTTGGATTTGCGACCTTTGGTGCACCCCGCCCAATGGAGGTACATGAAAAAGCTTATGTTCTTAGTTTTATAGGCTGCCTTATTCTCTCATTTAGCTGATGAGTTCTCTTTTCCTTTTCCTGTTTCCTCCTTACTGCAGACACAAATCATCAGTGATGAAACTTGGAAATTAGTAGACGATATTTGGGATAAAAGGGTTCAAGAAATCAGACAGGAAGCTTCAAAGGAGATTGAAGAAGACAAAGAAAAACCACAACTTTTGATGGCAAGCCATTTCCTATAAGAGGAACTTGTGTGTCCTACAGGTTTGTGGGCATTTAGTTAAAGTCAATTCTACTTGTCTTTTATTGTCCTTGGTTTTCTATCCCCTGGTTTTGGGAGTATCAGAATAAGGTGACAACTGATGGCCAAAAAAGAAGGACTAGACTTATATGCAGTTTCCTGTATCTTTGTCATCAGAGGTTCTTCAATCAAAATAAAACATGTGAAAAATTATTTTATAAAGAACCAATCATAAGAAAGATGAGTTGTATGAATCATACACGTATTGGTTTCTGATTGGAGAACCCTATCACAAAGATATAAAAACGTCACCTAAGTTTTTTTCCAAAAAAGAAAAGGTTACAATAGCACTTTATTACGCTCCAGTGACCATAGTCATCTGCCACCAACTGGCAAAAAGAATCTAGGGATCCATTAAACTATGCCAGAGAAAGTCATCTCTATTTCCTTTCCCCCAAAAGATAAAATCCCAAAATTAATCAGTAGAATTTCTGTATTATCATTAGCATGGAAAAACATATGATGTCAGTCATCAAATTGGAATGCATAATAATGTGTCCCTACCAATCACATAATATTCATCTGTTTAAATTTGCTTCCTCTCTTTGCAGCATTTTGAATTCATTGACAAGAGGTTTACTTCTAAAGAGGGAATGGAAATTGATCTTCTTGTAAAGAAACTAGCCTAAAGTTGGTTTTAGAATTTCATTAAATTTTGTCCAAGGACTGTTTTGCCACAGATGAAGCACTGGTATTTTCAGTTGGAGCTGTTGAGAAGTGTTTGGCCAGCAAGACAACCTTCAGAAATCAATTTTATCACAGGGATAAGTTATCCAGGCATACTGTAAAAATTTATGAACTGAGTCCTCCTATATGTCTACATTATATGATTGTATTGTATTCATAGCCGTCCATAATAATTTTGTCAAGGAAGTTCATTTTTGTAAAACCAATCTTGGGTTGAGATATTCTTTACTTGGTGCAAAATTGTTCTTTTGATGTAAAAGTAAAACCCAGAGTTGTTCAGAATAGCACACTTGTAGGGTAGAGAAAGAATGCATGTTCTTCACAAAATGAATATATAAATGGATGGAAACCTACAATTTTTATGTGCTATTTTTTCTTTAATTTAATTGATCAATTCCCACTTTATTAGTGCCTTATAGTCAAATGTCATTTGAATTTACACGACCACCATTGGCATAATATCTTACAATTAAAAAAAAAAACTTTCTTCCCATCTTGGCTTCCCCTCTATTATTTTTGTGAGCAAAATTCCTTACTCAAGTAAGTTTTAATGTGGCACCAACTTGAGTTGGAAAAAACTATTTCCAAGTAAATTCTAAGATCGGTTCTTACAATTCATCTTGCATCTCAGAGTGGGCAAGTTCATATTATTAAACACAATTCGTATAAGTAATTATTAAACACACACACACACACACATATATATATATATCATAATTAAAATAAAATAAATAAAGTACAATTTCAAACCATATATTTCTATTAATAATTGATACATTCGTTAGAAATTTAGTTATTTACATATCTTTTATCAGTTTGGACAATAAAAGACTACTGATTTTTAAGAAGACTTTCCTAAGTGAGTTTTACTAAAAATTAAGAAGTTAAAAATTTGTTTTTTTGAAGAACTTAAGAGTTACATTTTTTTTTTGTCTATCTGTTTTTTTTTCCCAAGGTATCCTCCAGCCCGACAGGTCAAGGACTAATCCTCCGCGAATCTGAGCTCTATTTATGGGTTTGCCGCTGGTTAATTGGTTACTGCATACACAAGGTGGAATTTGAATCCCCAACACTTGCTTAAGCGACCTAGTGAGCTAACCACTAGTTCAATATATATTTCTGAGTTTGACATAACTTTTTTTTTCTATAAATATCAATTTACAAGAGCTTAAAGTTAACTCGAAACTCCATTAAAAAAAGTTAATTCAAGACTTTAACAACAATAATTTCCATTAATATTACCAATATGTGAATCCTAATATCTTATAAGTACAAGTGACAAATGGGATGAGTTGAATAAAAGAGATTAGTACTCTTTCTTTCATAATAAATCTTTATTTGAATTTTGTTAAAAAAAATTACTTATATTTAGTGGGAAAATGATCAAGTGTAGTTGCTACAAGAAAAATAAATATTTTCAACAACATATATTTCGACTGTCATTTAATTATTAAAAAATATATTTTTTTAACAATTAAATTTTGACTATCGAAAAAAGTTGTTAAAAAAGATAATAATAGTATTTTCAACGGTAAATAATTATCGATAATACTTCATTCAACAATTCTTTTCTTAACGATATTTTTCGATGTCCGTTGTCGACAATTGTATTGTCAAAAATAATATTATTGACAATTACTGACAGTCGAAAATACTATCATTAACTTTTTTCAATAACTTATTTTGACGGTCAAAATTTAATTGTTAAAAAAAATACATTATTTAGCTATTAATAGTTACTATAAAAATATAAACCGTTAAAAATACTCATTTTTTTTATAGTACATGTGTACAATACAATTAGGACCCACATGTGAGGTCTATTCTGTAAAAAGAACAATAAACACAGTATAAATCTCATATCAAATAGGACTCACATGTGAGGTCTATTTTGTATCTACCTCTCTCCTAATTTTTGTGTGAGGGTGAACTCTAGAAGGACCTAATAATTGATGATTGAAATTTCCTACCATTGCCAGAATTTGCATCTATCTCAATTCTCATATAATATATATATAAAAAAAAAAGGAATATGTGTTTGGGAACTCAAGAGACTTTGGATTATGAGTCTGAATTTGTGAAGTGTTGTTACTTGTATTGTATCCCTCCCGTGACTCTTCTTCTGTCTCTTTGCTATCTAACAAACAAGACCTCATCAGTAGCTTAGCTTACTACCTTCCAAATAAGCACCTTCAACTATCACTAAATACAACCACAAAACAACACATCTTGCACACACAAATTATTGAATCTAACATTCAAATACAAAACCAAATCACCTGTTCATATTTTTTGGTTTTCCAAAAGTATCCTCAGCTCGACAGGTCAAGGACTAATCCTCCGCAGATCTGAGCTCCATTTAAGGGTTTGTCGCTGGCCAATTAGTTGCTGCATACACAAGGTGGGATTCGAACCCCCAACACTTGCTTAAACGACCTAATGAACTAACCACTAGACCAATCAAACTTGGTTAAATCACCTGTTTATATTACTGACACTTTTCTATTTACTTACATATTGATTTGTGATTTGAGTAGAAATTATTCATCCATCTTTAATCACCTCAAATTTTGTAATTTGTGCTAAAAAAAGTTACTCTTAATTTTTTTCCATCCAAAATATTAACTGGGAGAGTAATTCATTGAATTATTTGAGGAGATTTCCTTACACAATATCAAAAGTTAAAGTTTTCTGCGTAACTTGATTTTGTTAATGTATTATTGTTTCATTATAATTTTGATGAAAGAGTGAACGGATGAGTTTTATTGCTTAGATTATTTGCACATACCACATAGTCTATGGTTCAAGAATTTTAACTTTTTTTTTTTCAAAAAAATAATAATAATCAAGTACAAGTACTATACAATCAATTGGGTTTTCTTTTTAAAAAGCTGTCTAATATATATAAAAGATTTTTTATTAAAAAAACTTGAAATGTCCCATGCCAGCCAAAGGAACAAAAATAAAATATTTATCCATGAAAACACTAGTCAAGGACGTAAGTAGATCTAATGAGAAAAAGCAAGATCACACATAACTCTGCTTCTTGCCTTTTTTTATTCCTCAACTTCTCTCTCTCTTTTTTTTAATGACAGTCGGAGTTATCGTTACTCGCCTTCAAAAGCTAGCTCATAAGGAGGAAGAACCAAGCTCCCTTAAGTACTCAATTAAGTATCTTATCTTATCAGATGTGAGACTTAATATTTATCTCTAATAATAATAATTAATCTCTCGAGTACTACAGAATTTATTATTATGGGCGACCCTCCTAACTCTATTCTCATTCCTTTAGGATCAAACCTTTGGATGCAATAGTAAAGAAAAATAGACTCCCTTACTATGTCTTATTGTGATTATATATATATATTTGAAAAAATTTAGGTCAAGTTCATGATATTTTTATTACAAGGTTCATCAATTATATGCTTCATTAATACTCTTTCTCTTATGATTGATTATGCAAAAAATTGAGTTCTTGACCAGAGGCCGACATTTAGACTTGCAAATCTGCACATCAGCACATTAAGTCCTGTATTTTCGCCGCTGTGACAAGTTACTGTGCTTTTCACATTTACGAGTCCAGACATTTGACTCGCATTTGATATCTGCGAGTCTAACTGGGATCGCAGGTAATAACTGCGAGTCTTCTTTATTCACTCGCATTTGATATCTACGAGTCTAACATGCACAGTAACTTGTCACAGCGGCGGGAAATAAATGACTCAATGTCTTAATTGTGAGATTTGAAGGATAAAATTGTCCTCTCTGGTCATTAATCCCAAAAAATTATCTTTTATATTCTTTCTTTACTTAATTGGTTATGCTTATATATAATCTTTTTACTAAGTGTCTTTCTTATATTAGAAAATCTTATAGCAAAATATAAAAAACCTTAATTCACCTTAATCCATAACCTTAACTGACCTTAGTAGAGCTTTCTCAGCAACAATTTTATATACAAAAATCTCGAAAGAAAAATAAAGTACCTATCACTCTAACCAACCATCGTATAATATATATATATATATATATATATATATATATATATATATATTCTTTGCTTTAATTTGCTACCTTTGAAATTTGCACCATCTCTCTCTTCATCTTCATCCTTCTCTCTAATCTCCAATGGCTTCTTCTTCTTCTTCCTCCCTACTCTCCATTCTCCCCCTCATCTTCTTCCTCACACTAACCCCCCTCCCACACACAAACGCAGACTCCACCCTAATCCGCAAAACCTGCAAGAACACAAAATACTACAACCTCTGCTTCTCTTCCCTCAAGTCCGACCCAACCAGTCCAAACGCAGACCCAAAAGGCCTTGCTCTCATCATGCTCGCCATAGCAATGGCCAACGCAACCTCCACTTCCTCCTTCTTACTGTCGTCTACCTTGGTTTCCCCTTCAAACGACACCCTCCTCATGAAGAGGCTCCTCAAGGAGTGTTCTGACAAGTACACCTTTGCTGGTGATGCTCTTCAAGCTTCGGCTCAGGATTTGAGTAATGAGGAATATGATTATGCTTACATGCATATAACTGCGGCTTCTGATTACCCCAATGCTTGCCATAATGCCTTCAGGAGGTACCCTTCTTTGGTGTATCCTGAGCAACTTGCTAGGAGGGAGGTTGGTTTGAAGCATATTTGTGATGTGGCTTTGGGGATTATTGATCATCTCAATTGGTAGAACTTCCACTATATGTTTCTAGTTTGGTTTTCTAGTGTGTGTTGTATTGTATTGTAATGTGTGTTGTTCTTGTTGCTCTTTCTTTTTGTTATTGGATCAGAGCACGACAGGTTTGATGATTAATCCCTGACCTACTATATGGGTCATTGCCAGGGCCTAGGGACAGGTTTCTCATCGGATAACACTTCATTCCTATGCCTTGACCAAATCAAACTTAGGAGGCGATGTGCTGTTGCTCTTTCTAAATCTCAATGTGTTATTATAAATATAAGTATATACTAGTTTTTTTCTATATATGGGCCAATTCATGCTATTTCTTCCTGGGTATCCTTTTGGTTTCGCGGAGAATGGATCTGGTGCAGTGCAATACCGACACTAGGGAGAGAGATTGACATGAGCACACTTGATGTACGTGGGGCTCACCTTCATGTGTCTATCTCTCTCTTCTATTTTTCAGTGTTGTATAGCACTAGATCATTTTACGGTTTGATATGGTATATTTTTATTGGAGACAATTCTGTTTAGGTATAACAGTTAGCATTAGAATTCAAACTTTGTTTCACCATGTTGTCAGAGATTAGTTCTTTTCATTATATTAGATTGAACCCTGTTTGGTTGCATCTTTAATAACTATATATATATATATATATATATATATATATATATATGTATGTATGTAGCAGCTTAGTTTACAAAATATAGCAAAGTGGTGTGAAAAAAGACCATTGAGGGGGCTAAAGATATTAGAGTAATTTTATGTTCAAAGATAAGTGTAATTTTTCTAAATGCCAATTTAAGTCATATCTTGCATCCTTAGTATATCTTTCTGAATACCTTCATCTACAATCTAGTTTAAGGAACTGTTAAACATTAAATATGAATCTCTTTAAACAAAGATTCGAATATTAATTCGTTACGTTATAAGAGACTAACCCCTTTTCACTAACCTAACATTCATCGGTTGCACTCATTATCTCCGTAGCATAATTTACAAAATCAAACTTTTGAATAGTATAGTGGTGGAAAGGAAAACATTGAGGGAGGGAGCTAAAGGTATTAGGGTAATGTCATATTTTGGGGACCTCTCTATCATTATAGGGCTACTTATTTGGCTGAATCTATAGATAGTGGTATGAAAAAGTAGATTGAAGATTATATATATATGGTGGTTAAAGTAAAGAATAGATTGGTTCTTTCTTCTCATTACTGTATCATGATGGATGCTCTTTTTTCCTGAACATATGTCCTTATTCTTCTGAAAAGATTGATCCAATCCAAGTTATGATGATATCATCATCCTCCTCTTTTGAATTAATTTCATTTCCTGCTTTATTTCAAGTAATATATCATATGGGGTACATGCATATATATATATATAGAGTCTGCCCATTTCCTTATATAGTGGGAGCAGGTTTGCTAAAGGACACATATATCTTTATCTATGCATTTTCTCAAGAAAGAGATGAATAATGGTAAATGGGGCCTGTGACATGATAGTTAAACTCTACCTAACTCTATCATTTGTGAGTAAGAAGAAGAATTTTTTGATTGAAAGATCCAAATTTAAATGTTCATAGGATTATGATTAATCTGATTTAAATTAGGTGAGGAATTCAACTAGGATCAATTATGGATCAATGGATTAATACTTTCTATGTAAAGTCTAGAGCAACTCAAAGTTAAGAAAGATTAGTTTAATTAAAATGTCTTACTTATTAGATATGAAATATAAAACGGATGATTTTTTGTCTTCGACTAGGATATTCACTAAAACGAGTTTGAATGCGAGTTAATATAAGTATAATAATTTATTTTATACATTAACCCGTATATAAATTAACGTATAAAAATAACACAATTTACCAAAATCACAATTTAGAGAATATATTCTCTCAGAAACTCAGGATATTATTTCTAAAAATTCAACTTGGATAGGATTGGTTGAGATGAGAGTCATATATAAAATTTGAACAAGAAAGTACTTATCACTTTTTTTTTTGTCTTAACCAGAGTATCCACTAAAATAAGTCTGATGATTAATCTTTTCACCCTTCTAATGATTAAGGAAACACAAACTCCGATATCAAAAAGAGAGAGTGAGAGTGTCCTTGAGAGCAAGTCTTGTTGCTACTTCTTGTGCAATCTAATCAAGTTGGCATTCCTGGGAATCCAAGCTAAAGAGTAACAGATTCTGATTAAAATGCATTGTTTTGAGAGAGATTTATACAAAGAGATAGAGTTTGTAGATTAAGTTGAAAAGCCAACTGTAAAGGCCCTTCTTTTAAGGCATGAACTTGTGCTAAAGGGGGAGAGCTTGCTGCTTCTGCCAGAAATAGCACCAATGCCAAGACAAACACATGAACAGTTTTTACTTAAAGCTGCATCACAATTCATCTTTACACATCTTTCTTCTTTCTAGTGAAGAGGGCTAGATGCTAAAAACCTTTTTTTTTTCCCCTCTAAAGTATAAATTTCATTACTTCCAAATTTGCTTCATCATTAATGCCTTTGCTTAGTTAAACTTTTCTTTTTTACTCACTTTACTATTACAAAGTTTAATTTTGCTTCAATCATAGAAATAAGAATAAATTAATATTTTGGTGTCTGAAGGATGAAATTTGTCTCAATTTAATAAATGTGAAATTTTATGTTAGTTATGTTAATAGAGATTCTTAGTGACTAAATTGAGATAAATTATATATTTCATTAATTAAATTTGACATTTTCATCTTTTGAGATTAAAGTAAAACAAATTGCATGATTTAGCTCTAGTCAAATTTTAGGTGGTAGTACAGTTATAGTTAATGCTCACTTTAGAATAATTTCATCATATTTAATTTCAGGGATTAAACTTTTTTATTTTCTTAAGTATATTGGTCTTCCAAAATTGCTTGAGTATTAATGGGTTTGTTTAAACATTAAACATTTTATTTCTTTCACTCCTTATAATATTAAAATGTTTAATTTTGCTTCATTCACAAAATAATTTTTGTAGTATACATCATAGAAATAAAATCAAATTTAAGATTTTTTTTTTTGGTCAGAGATATTTTTTTTCAAGTTGTACTGTTTTTGAAAATCAATATAATCATATAGTAATTTCTATTGGGCTTCAGTTGGTTTGTCATAGTCCAAATCCGAACTGGATAACTACCTTCTAACTTTTTATTGGGCCAAATAGAACTAGCTTACAAATGACAATGCAAGCCCAAACAATTAAACCCTTTTTTGGGCCACTAAAAGCCTGAGCCCAGAAACCTCATGTCCTTTATAAATAGCTGTTGCCAAAAAAACTGAAGAGAAAATGTTTTGAAGGAACAAGAAGACATTAAAAATTTTTGTAGTAACATATAAATGTATTACGTGATATTATTTGTGTAATGATTAATAATATTTATTTAATATATTATTTTTAAATTTTTTAAAAAATTTACAAGAAAATTTATATATTATCTTTCACATTAATCGTAAAAACAAATAGATAAAATTTATTGATTAATAAATAGAGTATTTTTTTCAAAAAACGTGTGATGTGAATACAGTAGATGGGAAAAGTAAAACAAGTGAGCATCATGAAAATTTACAAACAAATGAAGAATTCTACGAAAGAAAGTAGAATTGTGTGAGGGTAATTTAGTAATTTGGAAAATAGGAGTATAAAACACCAGCATTTCTTGTTAAAGCCATTTCCCGCCAACTGAGAGTAGAGCGCGAAGATCCCCTTTCCGGCTTCTTGAGTACTGCTTCTTCTTCTTCATCTTCATCATCTTCTTCTTCGTTGTCTCGTCCCCAATCTCAACTCTTCTCAACACACAGAGCAATGAAGGGTGGAACTGTTCAGATTAACTGGCACGAAGGCAAACCTGTCCTAACCCTCGATTTCCACCCACTCTCCGCCACTCTCGCCACTGGCGGCGCCGATTTCGACATCAAGGTCCTTTCTCCGATTCCTTCTCATTTCTCTGTAAATTTTGCTTGAAATTTATGCAGGAGACTTGTTTTTTTTCCTCGTGCAGAGAATTAATTTTGTTTATTATTAGCCTTGTCACAAAATATGGGGTTTTATTAGGTAGGGTAAGTATTGGGACTTTACTGGTTTGAAATGTAGGAAAAAATTATTACTAAGATTTCTGTTTCGGATTCCAGAAATGTCACTTAGCTCTCCTTGATTTGTGGATTCTGTGATGTATATCGTTTAGTTTTTGTGTAAGCAAGAAAATTGTACTACTCTTCTCGTAATTTATAAACGCTAATGGTTCAGAGCTTATGGAATTCGTTTTCAGCCTGATCTGATAGACAAAGGTGTTACTGTAATAATGTTCCAAGTAAATGAGCAGTTACTGGATGCGCAGTCCAGGAAATTTCCTCTCTTTATTTCTCACTTTATACAGATATTTCATAGACTATATCTTCATAACTAAATTTGTTTTATTTAAAAACTTCTTATAGGAAGCTTTAGCTGTACCTTTATGATCTGGTATCAAAGTGGTGTGCAACTGTGCATAACAGACGATTTTATTTCCCATATTTTGGAGAATTAGATTAACTAAGAAACATCATCTTTGTAAGGGAGGAGTATGGACTACAAGGCCATTGATCCCAGTTTTACATCTGAATCAATGAATATCCGTGATATCTTTAGTTTATGTTGAACTTCCAATATATCATTATAAGATTGGTTCAATTACTTTCTTGAGTTCTGTTTCAGTATCGTTGTTTATGAAATACAAAAAAATAAAATGATAGTTTTCCGTTCTTGGTGAGATTGTTCAATAAATAAATAGATCTTGAAATAATTACTCTTGAATCTCTTGACATTCTCACTGTCTCACCAGACTAGACTGACTATTGATTTGTACTCTATATTTCCAGCTTTGGTCAGTAAAACCAGCAGAAGCACAAAAGAAGTTACCTGTAGTTACCTATCTGAATAGTCTGTCTTACCATAGTACTGCAGTAAATGTAATTCGCTTCACTTCTTCGGGTAAGGGCATATCACTGCTTCCGTCTCCCACTCCCTTATTCCAGGTTTGATGATAACTTCACACAATATTCTCTATTCATTAGTGATGGGAGATAAGAATTTTTTTTTTTTTTAATTTTACAAGTATGTCATTATCAGCTTGAAAGAGATTCCTCGCTGAAATTATTTCTTCATGACTGTAGGTTTCTTGAATCACCAGAAAATAAGCAATAGGCTTAAATTAAATTTGATGGCTCTAATTTTAGTCCTCTTCCAAATTAATTATGGACTCTGAAGCGCATTTTACTCCTATTGGCTACTCTTAAATATATATATAGATATTCCATTGGAAGTCTAGCTATTTGGGATTTTAGATCAACTTGAAAGAGATTCCTCACTGAAATTATTTCTTCATGACTGTAGATTTCTTGAATCACCAGAAAATAAGCAATAGGCTTAAACTAAAGTTTATGGCTCTAATTTTAGTCCTCTTCCAAATTAATTAAGGACTCTGAAGCACATTTTACTCCTATTCCATGAAAGTCTTGCTATTTGGGATTTTGGGTCAACTACTGTCATGATTTACCCCCTTCTCGTTCCCCAACAAAAGATGGGGTGATGCTGTCTGCTAATAATAACTAGATTTTGTGTGATGTAGGGGAATTGCTGGCATCTGGCGCTGATGGTATGTCTTTAACCACCATATTGAGTGATAAACTAATATTGCGTTAAAATAATTAGTAAAAGTTTCCCAATTGGATTTTCCTTATTTTCAGGAGGTGACCTTATAATATGGAAGTTACATACGACCGATACTGGTCAGACATGGAAGGTCCTCAAGATGTTAAGGTAAGGCCTTTTGTTTTTTTCAACTGTGATCCGCTGAATGCATTATAAATTAATTTCATGTAAATTGTAAAATAGGCAGTGTTTTGGTTCATCATTATTTTTATTTTTATTCCATCATGAATTTGAATTTTACTAGTAATAAATATGCTAAATTGCTAATGCGCATAGAAACAAATGATATACTTGATATAAAAATTTCAAATGATGATACAACTACTCATCAGCCTCTTCCCTCTGATTTCTTTTTTCAGTGCGCATAGCAAATGATCAATAACATCTTTTTGTTGGGTTTTATATGTACACTCATATTAGGTGCATTACTTTCCTGCTTATTAAGAATTTTCTGTGAAATAGGTCTCATCACAAGGACATACTGGACCTTCAGTGGTCTCCCGATGCTGCATTTATCATTTCTGGATCAGTTGATAATAGTTGCATTATTTGGGATGTTAACAAAGGTGAGAAAGGCAACACATAACTGCAGAAAGTGCCAATTATATGCTTTAATTGTAACATATGCAGTAGATATAGTTTGTTTATGTTACTGATTATACCTAATTTTTATGTCTCAGGCACCAACCTTCAAACGTTGGATTCTCATGCCCATTATGTTCAAGGAGTTGCATGGGATCCTCTAGGGAAATATGTTGCTTCTCTTAGTTCTGACAGGACTTGCCGAATTTACATCAATAAGCCTAAAAAGTCTAAGGGAAACGAGAAAATCAATTATGTTTGTCAGCAAGTTATTTCCAAGGCAGAACATCCACTACTAGATAATTCTAAGGTTAAGATAAAACAAACCGTATTCTGTCTTTATGTATAATAGATTGTTTTTCACATACATTGACCTTACGAATTTTTTGGAATGCAGTCAATAAATTATCATCTTTTCCATGATGAGACACTGCCATCTTTCTTCAGAAGATTAGCTTGGTCTCCTGATGGCTTGTTTCTACTTGTCCCTGCAGGTATTAACTTGAGCAGATTCTGATTCAGTTATTTTTTAATATCTTCTTTTAATGGTAATTACTAATTATGAAGTTTAATCTCTGGTTCTGTGGATGAGAGGATCTTCAAAAAATTGGATAGTGTTAAAGCTAATTTAATTTTTAGTCTATTTATACTGTTAGTTGGTAAGTTTCATTTGCTGAAGCCCTATAAGCATCCTTCCTATATTTTGGTGTTGGGTGGTCGAAAGGCATACTCACCTCAAGATAGTTCTAAATTTCTCCCTTGTGGTTTGGCCTGATATATATGCAGTCAAGTTGCAAATTGCAATTTAATGTGCTTGACTGATTTCTTTAGTATTTGGTGGTTGCTTTAAAATTGTATTATGATAGTTTCTTTCATTCAGGCTTTGATTTCCCAATATAAAAAATATATATTTGGCACTTCACCTATTTCAGGCTCATACAAGATTGCTTCTGGATCTGATTCTGTAAACGCTGCTTACATATTTTCTAGGAAGGATCTCTCTAGGTAAGTCTTCCAGACTTTTTTTCCTTTGATGTGCTAAAGATGGTTTGCCAATCCAAAATGAATTATCGATTTTTTTGTATCTGAGTTGACCCATTGTATTTTAAAGCCTAACGTGCTATGCTATCTTATGTTTGTGAACCAAGTTTCTAGGTATTGCTTGTGACAGATATTACTTTTTCTGATTCACCTGATATGCAGGCCTGCCATACAACTTCCTTGCACAAGCAAAGCTGTGGTTGCTGTCCGGTTCTGCCCCATTTATTTTAGCCTTCGGGGAACAAACTCAGGTACTTCTGTACTTGGTGTGTGCTTGCATATAACATTAGTTTCAATGTATATATGATTTAGGCCATTACTTCAATTACTTGGGGGCCATCTTAAATCTGATATTTTACCCTCCACTTGTTGCGGGGCCTCTAAAAGTTGAATTACTTTTTGGTTGAAACATTCTGCTTGTCTTGGAGAATGTATAGCTTGAGTATGACAAGATAATAATTGTGTTTATTTGTGCAGCTGGGTCATTTAAGCTCCCTTATCGCATCATTTTTGCTGTGGCCACTTTGAATTCGTTGTACATTTATGACACTGAGAGCAATCCTCCCATAGCTATAATGGCTGGTATTCACTATGCAGCAATAACAGACATCGCATGGTAAACATTTTAGTGGCTACCAGTTCCCCCTTTTGTTTCTTGTTCAAGAATTAAATTGTGTACATTATGGGAAAGGTCTTATAGTTTCTGTTATTGTTCGAAAGGTCACCTGATGCCCATTATTTGGCATTGTCATCTCAAGATGGTTACTGCACTTTAGTGGAATTTGAAAATAACGAACTAGGATCACCTATCCCCCCATCAGGTATGCAATTTTTGTTTTCTCTCTGTCATATCCTCTGTACTGTGAGGTTCTTAATGTGCCATTAATGTATTAATCTAGGGGAGGAAAAAGTCTCTGACACCAATAGTAAGGGACCTTTGCAGCCGGCTGACTGTATGGTCATTGAAGGAACTGGGAATATAGGTTCAGTCAAAGCAGAAAGCAGTAAAACTAAAGCAGAAGAAAAAGCTGACGATATGGTCATTGAGTCAACTAGCAACGTTGGTGTAGTGAATGCAGGAAGCAGGAAAACTGAAGCTGAAGAGAAGGCTGACGACATGGTCATTGAAGAAACTGGGAATGTTAGTGCAGCTGTAGCAGAAAGCAGTAAAACTGAAGCAGAAGAAAAGGCTGACAACATGGTGATCGAGGCAGTCGTTCCCGAGAGCAGGAAGATTGAAGCAGAAGAGAAAACTGACAATATGGTCATTGAAGATACTGGAAATGTTGGTGCACTTATAACAGATAGCAGTAAAAATGAAGCAGAGAATTCAAATAGGGTGAAATCAGAAGCTGAAGAGAAGGCAGAGAAACAAGTATCCAGTTTGGATGGTATAAAAAAAGAAGCAGAAGAAGATAGGAAAGAGAAACAAACATCATCTAGTTCAAGAAGTATTAAAAGTGAAGCAGAAGAAAAGGTAGCATGTAGTTCAAAGGTTACTCCCATGACAAATAAGCAAGGCAAGAAGCGTATAACTCCTATTGCCATTGATCCATGAGAAACGCCATGCCTGTAAATTTTTTGTTTTTGTGCGGCCGATATATGCAAGTCATCTATTTTCTTGTTCTTTGACTTGCTTTTGGTTACGTATTCTTTAATATAGATTCTAGTCTGAATCTTCATTGGGTTTCAAATTTGGGTTGGGTCACAAATGGGTTGGGTCATAAATGGGTCAAATTTTAAATGAGTTATATGGGTCATAACCCATTAATTATGGGTCAAACCCACATAACCCACCAACCTATTAATTTTCTTTTCGTTGTTTTATTTGATTTATTTTAATTAATTTGGCCTACCAATCATTCTACTTTATATTTATATCAATAAAGATAATAAAAATCAAAACCACTAGACAAAGAATATAAAGTTCAACACTGATACAATTCTCTATCAGACATAGAAAACAATAAAAATCAAATCCTACAACTACTTGTCGAAAATTACTGATTTCTCTTGAAATTCTAACTCTAACAAAGTTAGTATGAAAACATGCTTTCAGAAAATTAGCCAATACTTTTGTTATGTAATTAAAATTGGGGTTTGCTAACCAAGACGGTATTTAATGAGGTTGGATAATGAAAAAATGCCTAGAAATCGCAATTTGTAATAAATGTTTTTTTTTCTTAAAAACATAAATGTCTTTCACTTACTTTTTAATAAACACTTATATAAATTACATCTCTATCTTTTAATTTTTAATTATTATAGTAATTATTTTTATATTTTTGTTCATATTTATCACTCTAATTTATTATTTATTTATATTTATATTTTTAATTTATTATTACTGCAGTTATCCTATTTTTTTAAAATTTTTATATGTAACTTAAATGCCTAAATGATATTATTACGTGATTTCAAAATTTATACGAAAAAAAAAATGTCACAAATGAAATAAATTTATTATGTGATTTAAAAATTGAATAGATTTAAGATAAGTGCAGTAATATAAATTAAAAATAAAATAAAATAGTTATTAAAAAAAAATTGGGCCGAAATGTAATTATTATAAAAATTCAGGTCAAAATGTAATTTTCACAAATTTGAAATTGAGGTCAGAATGCAATTTTAAAAAGTTTCTATGACTGAAATTGAAATGGAATAACTAAAATGCAATTTGGGCAAAAAATGTGATTATGACAAAAATTAGGGTCAAATTGTAATTTTGAAAATTTTGGAATAAGGAAGAAAATATGAATATGAAAATTTTCTGGGTCAAAAATCAAAGAAAGAGTGAAAATCGGGACTAAAATGCAACTTGGGGCAAAACTATAATTTTAAAAAGTTGAAACTAGGAGAAAAATAAAAATACAAAATATATTAAATGGGTTATTGGGTTACCCATGGGTTTTACCCAACCCAACCCATATTTACATGGGTCAATTCTGACCCGACCCACTTGACCCATTTATTAATTGGGTTAGGTTGGGTTGGGTTGGATTGGGTTAATGGGTTTGGGTCAAAATTAACACCCCTACTTGTAGTACAATACCCTCAAGGGAACTACATGGCCTGGTTGGTTGGAAGTTTGGTTTTTGAGAGAATTAAAAAAGAGAGAGAGAGAGAGAGAATAAGAATTAGAAAGAGAATGGGAAATAAGAATGTAAAAAAGACATAATGATCAATTTATCTTTATAATTAAATTTTGATAGTAAAAGTGGAAGGATAAAATGTTCAAAAAACAAGGTTTTGCCAAACTTTCTACGCGTGACAGGATTAAGTGCTATCTCCAAGCTTAGATTTGACAAAATTTATATGTTTGGTTAAAACTCTCCCCAAAGCCCTCTCCCAAACAAGCCTAATATACCTTGTTAAAATTTAATGGGCTAAGAGAATTAAAACTTAAAAGCTTGACAAGAGAGATCCAATACTTGTTATACATTTCGTAATATTCCAACATTATAAGGAGTTGGACTTAGACATTAATAATTAGGAATAGCAAAATATCATGTGATAATTCTTTTAATTTTGACCAATATATTTTTAAATGCTTAGAATATTAATTAAAAATGTAAGTAAATTATCATATAATTATTATTTTGATGTAAAAAGATTTTAAAGTAAATTAATTTTTTTTACAAAAATAAATAGCATTGAAATAAAAGTTATACGAAATAATTTTTTCGTAAGTTATATTTTCAATATAAAAACCTGTTTTATCCTTGCGAATATTTTGGTTTAATAAATGCTTTAAGAAAAAAATTGTATATAATTTTATTGCTTTTCATGATAAGAAAGGAAGTATCAAGTATGACCATTAATATATTCTATGAAGTTGAATTGTATTGTACTGGACGTTTTAAGAAAACAAATATATATACGTGTATATATATATATATATATATATATATATTTTGAATAATTAATTATCATTACTTTCGTCTTATCTCATGCCATAAGAACTTAACATTCGTGTATTTATTATTTAGTATTCCTCTTCATATTTGTAACAACAGAAATACAGAGAAAGGTCATTCATCGACACATTCATTCATGTATATTTACAATATATTGCGTTTTTTCAGGCCTTGTGATGTTGATCATTGGATCCAGAAGTGGATGCTTTAGAATTGATAAGATCTTTAGGAAGATTCCCCTCAGCTAGTTGCTTGTGTATACCTTCAATGGTAGACTTTTTATCAACCTCTTGTTGAATGTGGACGTCCTCCTCTATGGATAGTACCTTCAATTCTTCACCATGTGGGCCTGAAATGATGGCTTCCTCCACCTTCACATGTTCATCAACATGTACATGCTCTGATTTCTGGACCTTCTTTTTCTTTTTAAGGAAGCAGAATAAAGCAACAGAGAGGAAAGCAAGAAAGAATAGGCCACCAAGTGAGACAAATACAACAACTATGACTGTTGATGAGTGGTGTCCAGAGGGTGGTGATGGTGGTGGTGGTAAGAAAGGATGAGGCGGCGGCTTCACGGTTGGTGCTGGTGGTGGATGGGAGGGATGAGCAGGTGGTGTCGCCGGAACTGGAAATGGTGGTGGTGAAGATATAACAGGGTGAAATGGTGGGGGTACTTTTGGAGGAGATGGAGTATTATGGAGTGGAGTTAGAGGGTGACTGGGCGGTGGAACCGCCAGAGGAGAACGGCGCGGTGGTGCTACCTTTGGTGGAGGAATTGGATGATTGTTATGTGGTGGAGGTTGAGGAAAATATGGGATGTAGTGGTCGTAATAGTTTTGTGTAGATGCCATTTGATGCAGGAAAGATTAGGTCAATATTTAGGAGTGTTTGGAGGATGGAGATGTGAGGAATTACAAATGGTATTATATATGTACTAGTGAGTGAGTGAACTAGCCTTCGTTTATATAATGCTTTGCATAAGCTTAGAAGCTTTATGTAACTTTACCTTGATGCTAAGATTTTGCCTAGTTGTCATTGATTGCATTCAAAAACACTTCTTTGATGGGCCTGTGCCTCAAATGCTGGAAAGGGCTCCAATGCTTCATATTTCTCCTACTGTTCTTCCTTTCATATATGTATAAAAAAAAAAGAGTTAAAAAATGGTACAAGTTTGTGTTAAATAGTTTGTAATATATATATAGGGGTAGAAAAGTTTAGTATCAGATAAAAAATAAGACTTTTAGTAATATGTCTCTGTTTTATATTGTACAACAATATTATGAGTCTCATGACCGTAACTAGGGTCTTGACATGCAGACAAATCGCTACATCCGAGAGACTCTTTCCATTTTGAGATAGATACAAAGAATTGGACAAAGAATGAAAGAAAAGAAAATCATTTTGTTACAGCAAATTTTGGGGAATCATAGTGAAACCCGAAGGTGTATCTGGGGCTGGCTTTCAGAAAATCAGGTGCAATCTTGAGTATTGCAGAAACCTCAAGGAAGATAGATATAGCTCAAGGTCAGCAATCACTGAGTGAAGAGTAGGGCCCCAGGTTAATGGTGTTAGCGTGGGAGTGAGCTCTGTCTGGTACATCAATAGAATCTGAATTCTTTGAGGTAATCTTAATCTGCATTCAGAAATAAAAATCAATCTAAGGATAAAAATCACTCTGGAATTATTCACATAAATAAGTTTGAGTAAATTACTGATGTAGCCCCTGAAAGATTCTATTTGTCTCAATTTAATCCCTGAATCATGAAAATATCAAATTTAGTCCCTAAAAGATTCCACTAATCACAATTTAGTTTTCGAATCATGAAAATACCGAATTTAGTTCCTAAAAGATACCTTGTATTGCAATTTTGTCCCTGTGTTTCATATTTTTGCATTTACTAGCATGGATGAAATTGTGATGCAATGTAGCTTTCAAGGACTAGACTTAGTATTTTCATGATTCAAGGACTAAATTTAGTATTTTCATGACTCGGGACCAAATTGAGATAAATAGAATCTTTTAGGGACCAACACAGTAATTTACTCAATAAGTTACTACAACAACAAATGGGACACCAAAGAGAATGTGTTGAAGAGAATTTTGAGACTATCAAGAAAGAAGACTGCAGGGGCACACTGTTATTCTTTGACTCTAAAGTTTCCCTGACCAAAACATGAATTGCACTTAAATCATGCCAGATGCTGCAAGGCAGAGTGAAAGAAAGAGCATTACAAAGTAACTGAACTCACTCTGTGATTCCATTTGCTGGAAAGGAAATTCATAATGAGTAGATAGTTGGGACAGGATAATTTCGTTCCACATATCAGGTACTCCAGGCAGACACCAGTGGCTACAGTCATGGACAGACGGATTGTCACTCCAGTTTCCAACATGTGCATCACTCCGAAAAGCCGTCATAGTGGTGACATGGAGAAGGTTTATAGGAACTGTGACATTCTTTACCACATCAAAAACTGTTTCTGAAAACAAATTTTGGTCCCTCCCATCAGTTTCTATCATGGGATATGAGGTTGTGTTGCAAGTCCTTCGGGGTTGATCACTGACACAGACATCAAAAGTAGATCAGTAATATTGTTGAACACTGCTGATTTAAACTAGAAAAGATTGAATTTTCAAGACTGAAACCATTTCCTAAAACTGATATTTCAAAAGGTTCTAATTTCTAACATAATGGCATACATGAGTTTTTTTTTTGCCTGTAATGGCACACGAGTTAAAGTTATCTTAAACTGAGCAAAAGCTACAAGTGTATAAAATGATACCCTGAAGTCAATAAAGTAGTTTCAAGCAGTTATATATAGTAAAAAGCTAAAAAATCTAAACAGATCATCATGTTACCAAATTAGGTAAGAATATTCACCTCCAATGAGATGGCTCAAAAGTCCTAAAGAAGACACGTGTTCTACTTTTGTTAATCTTTCTCTCTACCCAAGATGCCCAAGTGCCAAGTGCTGTTCTGAAGGCAACAGGAATTGACATCCCCATTTTCAGTGACCTTCCAACTTGGAAATAGCAACCCCTGTTGAATGCACAAAATTAAAAACCACACTGATCCTTGAGGTTGAAAGTACAGGTCATAATCCAGAATCCAATTGTATAAATATATACTGAATATCAAGTTTACCAAACAAAATCTGCCTCTACTTGAAATTGAAAGCAGAGTATAAAAAAAATCAACAAGGTTGATTACTGAATACTGAATACCATCAGGACTGAAAGCAAATCCTAACACTTCCTACCATAACATGTCAATAACATGTCTCGGTCATTCATCTCAATTCTCAAGTATCTAGAATGTAAACACTAAACATAATGACAGAAAAGACTTGCAACTAGCATTGGCAAGGCAGTAATCACCCTGCAAACCTCTGAAAATATACTAACATGCTAAAAGCAGCCTTTACTGAAGTTTTTTAGTAGCTCAACTTTATAATATATTTAAATAACAGCATACAAGACCTACAAAATCATGGTGATGAAGCTAGAAACCAAGCAGATTGATGACAAAACAAAACAACACTAACATAAGAAGGAAAGGATCTTACATATCAAAAAGCTTAGTCGGCACCCACCAATGGCCAGTATTGAATATAAGAACATCAGAATGAACCCACTTATCACTTATATCATCCAACCTGTCCAATCTAAGCGTGGATTTAACCCTCTTTGGTGCATGTTTAGGCACAGGACCCTGTTGCACCAGGAAAACCGAGCGAAAGAACTCAATGGTAAAATTGAAATCCCTAAACCTAACCCCTAAAAACCTAATCTGCTTTGATACCTTTTTCCCATTCACTTCATAAACACTACTTTTATCCTCTACCCCACCCATCAACATACACACCAGTGATTCCCACTGAGTCCTACTCATAGAATCCCCAACAAAAACAATCCTTTTCCCTCGAAACATCTCCAAAACATAACTTACATTCAACCTCGGAATCTCACAATCATTAGGTTTCCACCTCCAATTCAGGTAATTCATGTCTTTCCTTCCATTAGCCAAGCAATCGAATCCTCGTTCCACGAAAGGGCAATCCGTCGCATTGTACAGTGAATAAGGCGGGACGGGGACCCACCTTCCCTGATAGACATCGCAGTGTGTTAGGGATGTGTTGCGGGTAGAGAAATGATGGGTTTGAGGAAGGACGTAGATATAATAACCGTCGCGAATGGCGACGAAGAGTGAAATTAGAGAGGCGGCGATGAGAAGGAAGTGGAAGTGGAAGCAGCGTCGGAATCGATTGAGGTTGGGAGTTCGATGGAACGACGTCGTCCTGGAGGATGAAATGCTCCGATTGAAAGCACTCATTTGTACAGTGAAGAAGCCATTGGAGAAGGAATCAAGAGAGTGATGTGTGATGTAGCGGAAACGGCATCGTTTTGAGAGTAGAATACAAGAAGAAGACGAAGAATGTGGCTTTAGCTTTCAGCTGCAGCCAACAGAGACGAAATAGGAGAGAGAGTGTTGGACTCTTTTATAGACTTACGAATTTATTTATTTATTTCTTATATTAAATGAATTATATATTGATCATTTTGAAATTATTTTTAAAATAAAGGCAAAAGTACCTTTCCTACCCCCAATGTTTGGGGTCCTGTCAGTTTCGCCCCTAACGTTTTTTTGCTGTCAATTGTATCCCTAACGTTTTACGTTTCTGCCAATGTCACCCTTTTCACTAACACCGTCAAATATGTAATAGTTTTTGCTGACGTGGCATCCTATGTGGCAAAACGTTTCTTTTTTCTGTCAATTGTAACCCTAACGTTTTACATTTCTGCCAATGTCACCCTTTTCACTAGCACCATTAAATATTTAATAGTTTTTGCTTATGTGGCATCCTATGTGACAAAAATATCTGACTTGACATATTTTTTTCTACACCAGATTTTTTACTCATCTTTTTCCCATCAAAACCGTGTCGTTTTAGCCTCATCATATTCCTTTTAAAATATAACTCAAACGTACATGCCATTTTGCAGACAAAAACATTGGAGACGTTATCTATTCTCTACTTTGTTGGAGACGTTACTCATTCTCTACTTTGTCGGAGACGTTACCCTAAAATAGAGAATGGATAACGTCTCCGATGTTTTTATGAGCAAAATAGCGTGTGCGTTTGAGTTATATTTTAGAAGGAATAGGCCGAGGTCAAAACGACACAACTTTGATGGGGAAAAGATGAGTAGGAAATCTGATGTGGAAAAAAAATATACCAAGTCAGATATTTTTGTCACATAGGATGCCACGTAAGCACAAATTATTAAATATTTGATGGTGTTTAGTGAAAAGGGTGACATTGGCAGAAATGTAAAACGTTAGGGTTACAATTGACAGAAAAAAGAAACGATTTGCAACATAAGATGTCACGTCAGCAAAAAATGTTAAATATTTGACGGTGTTAGTGAAAAGGGTGACATTGGCAGAAACGTAAAACGTTAGGGGTACAATTGACAGCGAAAAAACGTTAGGGGCGAAACTGACAGGACCCCAAAACGTTGGGGTTAGGAAAGGTACTTTTGCCTAAAATAAATGAGTCAACGTTAGGTGAACAAGACAAGAAAATATGATCTTTCGCTAAAGTGGATGGACACAAATGGTCAAGAATTCGGACAAAAGTTTTCGCTTCAACTATGGACGAGGGTTCGAATCCCTCTGAAGCCATCCAAAATAGTGCTTTGGTGAGCATCTCTCTCCAAAGAGATCCCCTGGCACCAAGGGCTAGTTGAGTAGCTGCGATTGGGTAAAACTGCTTGCGGTTTAGGCCTGTGCAATAATCCTTTGGGTTGGGCCTCTGTTGGTCTCCCCAACATACCACTTGCGCCCTACCCGATAATACTTGAAAGTGTCTTCCCTTATTACCATTTTTTACTATAAAAAATAATAGGATCCTTCAATTTATGAATATATTTTTATTTTTAACTCGTTAATATTTTTTAAAAAAAATACTTTTTTATAAATTTATAATTTTATTTATATTCATTTTCTTATGAAATTTATATTCATTTTTAAGTATTTGTTAAGAAACAAAATAAAGCTTTTAAAGTTAGCCAACCTGACTCACATGAGTTACTAATTGAAATTTCACATAAGCCAAATTGTCTACTTAGTTCATCAAGGTGGTGAGCCAACTCAACTAATTTTCTTTTTCTATTCAAGATTTTTAATTATAATTTCTTTTAATTTTGATAATTAATACCACACATGACATAACATATTACATTAAAATATTTAAATAATAAACTAAATAACAAAATCAACAGTGAAAACAATTAAATACAATAACACATATTTCAAATTAAACAAAATATGAAGTATAATTGTGTTTCTTCAAATTTTAAGTAGAAATTATATTTGTACAAGTTTAATTTGGAAAATATTTAGAAACACATTTAAAAAAAAATTAAATAGGTTAACTCATCTAATTCACGAATTAAATGACTCAAATTATTTTTTACCTATTTTAAAATCAGCCAAAAACCTTGACAAAAAAAAAAAAAAAGTTTCATCACCTCTAATCTAAACATTGGGAATTTGAGATACTAAAAAGTTATATACAAAGTGATAGCTCCCAAAGGAATTAAACATATTTTTAGTCATATTATCTTTTATTTAAAAAATAAGAAATAGCATAATCAAACATATATATATATATATATATTGATTATCTCAGCCATGATCTCAGGTTCATGTGCAACATTTGTTTTCATCAATTTTAATTAGTGTTTGTGATAAATTATTATGGTAATCTTATCTTTAATTAGTCCTTAGAATTTATATTCTTTTATTCGATCTTTGGGTCAAATAAAATAATGTTTATATATTGATTTTGTCGGTGCCCTAACTTGTCAATATATATACCTTTCTTTATTCACTCTCCTTTTTTTAGAGGGGTCAAACTAACTAATTAATTACCTTAAGGATTTCATTAATCTCTCACATCTATATTTTTTTTTTGGACAACCTCTCACATCTATATTTATTATAATCATTATTGGGTGTTTTGATCAGTAATGTAATAAAATATATATTTCATAATTCAAAGTTTAATAAAGAATGTGAAGAGATGAGATTATGAGGGAAAAAAAGTAGAAATAATAAATTGAATACTTATTATAATAATAGAGAAGTAAAAAAGTTCATTCTAATTTTTCTTTTTGTGATTCAACTTCGAATACTTATATTTGGTTTGAAGATAATCTTTTTAATTATTTGTAATGTTCAGTGACATTTTTTGATTAATGAAGTTTTTAAAATATTACCTTGGTTATAAAAAAAAAAAAGTATCGACTCTTAAACGACGCGGTCGACATCAATCTAATTATTAGACACTACGCTAAACACTTAAAAAAAGATCTTTGTTTAGAAGATTCCAAATTTACTATATAAGGACTTCATACTCGTATTAAATAAAATGAGTTTCATTCTCTTAATCTCTAAGTAAATTACGTGAACTCTGATATCATCTTTAAACACGTAAAATCTAAAACTCAATCTAAATCCATCCTCCTTTAACCTTTCTCTAAAAGCCCTCTCATTTTATTTTCAACTACCAATCGTTTGGGAAAATATCATATACTTAATTCCTCAATTAATCAATTAATACAATATATATATATATATATATATATATATATATATATCGGATTAATTTAATAGTGATTGTGTTAATGTCAGAAAGTACAAATCAAGGACAGGGTACATGAGAGAATTAATTTTTTTATAATGAGAAGGGAAGAAAAAAAACATTTGTAGTTGGATTTGGATATGAGGAGTAATTAATTAAAGTAATTATGAATATATAATGATGGTTAGCATGTGACTATGAGTGAGAAAGAGTAACTAACATGTTATTTTCTGGTTTTCGTCTCAGCTAAGCAATGTCTCAAATCTCAATCTCATCAACAACAAAAATATCTGTATTTATATTTATTTTAAATATTTTTTTGTCGAATATTCATTTTGGTCCTCTATGTTTCACCCAAGTTTTAAATTGGTCCGTTATCTTTCAAAAGTTCTATATTGGTCCTTTATGTTTTCCAGAAGTTTTATATTTGTCCTTCAGGTTTCATTAAAGTTTTATATTGGTCCTTTATGTTTCACTCAAGTTCTATATTGATCATTTATGTTTCATTAGAGTTTCGTAATTGGTCCTCTCAGCATGATTTTATTTTTGGCTTAAACGACGTCGTTTGAGTGTTTTTGGTGTGTCTAAGGCCATGTCAGCTATCTGATACACGTAGGAGAGATTATGTGTCTACCTCGGCACACCACGCCAGCAGTTAACTTAAGAAATTGACGGATTTGAACGGAAGGACCAATTTAAAACTTTCAGGAAACATAAAGGACTAATTTAAAACTTTTGAAACATAAAGGACTCATTTGAAACTTGAGTGAAACATGGAGGATTAAAATGAACTTTTGACCAATATTTTTGAACGATCTTATTATGCATAAGAAGTTATCATCAACAAAAATAAATAAATAAATAAATTATAGAGGCACTTTCGAGAAATGAGAGAGATCATAAATAAAATTTAACTAAACTTTAGGACGAAAGGTAATTATACTATATATATATATATATATATATAGGCAAAAGTATCTTTTCTAACCCCAACGTTTGGGTCTTGTCAGTTTCGCCCTTAACATTTTTTTGTTGTCAATTGTACCCCTAACGTTTTACGTTTCTGTCAATGTCACCCTTTTCACTAACACCGTCAAATATTTAATAGTTTTTGCTGACGTGGCATCCTATGTAGCAAAACATTTTTTTTCCTGTCAATTGTACCCCTAACGTTTTACATTTCTGCCAATGTCACCCTTTTCACTAGCACCATCAAATATTTAATAGTTTTTGCTTACGTGGCATCTTATGTGGCAAAAATATCTGACTTGGCATATTTTTTTCCACACCAGATTTTTTACTCAACTTTTTCCCATTAAAACCGTGTCGTTTTAGCTTCACCATATTTCTTTTAAAATATAACTCAAACGCACGTGCCATTTTGCAGACAAAAACATCGGAGACGTTACCCTAAAATAGAGAATGGATAACATCTCCGATGTTTTTATGAGCAAAATAGCGCCTGCGTTTGAGTTATATTTTAGAAGGAATAGGCCGAGGTCAAAACGACACAACTTTGATGGGGAAAAGATGAGTAGAAAATCTAACGTGAAAAAAAAATATACCAAGTCAGATATTTTTGCCACATAGGATGCCACGTAAGAAAAACTATTAAATATTTGATGGTGCTAGTGAAAAGGGTGACATTGGCAGAAATGTAAAACGTTAGGGGTACAATTGACAGGAAAAAAAACGTTTTGCCATATAGGATGCCACGTCAGCAAAAACTGTTAAATATTTGACGGTGTTAGTGAAAAGGGTGACATTGGCAGAAACGTAAAACGTTATGGGTACAATTAACAGCGAAAAAACGTTAGGGGCGAAATTGACAAGACCCCAAACGTTGAAGTTAGGAAAGGTACTTTTGCCTATATATATATATATATATTTAATGTAATGATAAGTTATAAACATCAGTTTATAATTGTTACATTGAAAGTGTGTTTAATTATGTTATAGCGTCAAGTTCATATAAATTATCTATAGAGTTATATATTTATCACGAATTAAATGAAGAAAATTTTAAAATATATATATATATATATACAAACTGTTAAATTAACCATTACAAAATATTTTAATCTTATCTATTTAGTTGTTAACATGTAATAGATTTATATAATATTTCAGTAATAGTGAGAGCTTTTTTTTAAAAAAAAAAAAGAAACGGCCCAATCAACCAGCCCAAATCATAATGAAAACAACAATGATTAAGGCTTTTTCAGCCACTAAATTGTTATTTATGTGGGCTTGCGTGTATCAAAAAGGCCCAATCAACCAGCCCAAATCATAATGAAGTAATGTAAAGTAAAATACTTTAGAGAAAAGTGAGGAGAGAGATAGAGAGAAAAATTGGGAGAGAAAAAAAGTATGATGAAAAATATTTGATATGTAAAAAATATAATGTAAAATTTTTTGAAAAAGCGTAAAAATATATGGGTTTCACTGTTTGGATTTTGGAATTCATACCAAATATAGCCTTAAGATGGCACGAAGCAACAATGTGATTGGAGCCATCAACTTCGTGGCGTTTTTTCTTTCGATCCTAATCAATGTCGTCGAAACCTCGACGGAGCCGGCCGATAGGTTACTGCGTTAAGATTATGCAATGGCCTATATGCTCATATTGGGGATATGGATATTGGTGGTAGCTCTGATTAGATTTATTGAAGCCTTTCAAATCCGTAATCGAGTGAGATGAGTGACGCCGAGTGATGTGTCACAGTGTAATGTTATGAGTCTCACGTCGAAAAAGTGACATTTAAAGTGTAACAGCTAAATTTTACAATAACGTGATTCTCTCAAAAATGTTACAGCGAATGATCATATAGAAACTGTCTTAATTCTTTAAATTAAATTCTAATCTTATTAATTGACTTGATCATTATTGTTAAAAGTGCATCGATCAGAGAAGGCCTTTTTCGTTCCTTCATTCTTAAAGTTAATTATTTTTGTATAGCTCATATAGTACTATATTTTTCTCACAAGAAATAGAAACTTATTCGTCAATTATAAAATTATATAACTAGGAAGAAATCTCAAAATTAATTCTAGCTATGTACTACGAAATAATTAATAGCTTCCTATTCATTATATAATTCGTGCATGCATACAAAATTCATATACAAAAATACAAACACACATAAGCTAGCATGTTTAAGAGTTTAAGACTAAACTTTTGAAACTCTCATATATGGTTAAAGTACTATTTTGGTCCTCAATGTTTGCATGAAGTTTAATATTGGTCCTCAATGTTTCAAAAGTTTAATGTTGGTCCTCAAAGTTTTTATTTTTGGTCGATTTTGGTCCTCGAGCGTATGTAATACTGTTAACTTTTTGCCGTTAAATGATGACGTGGTATGCTTATATGGCACACCCTCTCTCCTATATGTCATATTTTAATGACGTGGCATGACACATCACTGCCATGTCACCCCAGATTGCCACATCATCATCTTCTCTCCTTCATTATCATAATCATATGGGGTGACGTGGCAGTGATGTGTCATGCCACGTCATTAAAATATGACATGTAGGAGAGAGGGTGTGCCATATAAGCATGCCACGTCATCATTTAACGGCAAAAAGTTAACGGTATTACATACGCTCGAGGACCAAAATCGACCAAAAATAAAAACTGAGGACCAACATTAAACTTTTGAAACATTAAGGACCAACATTAAACTTCATGCAAACATTGAGGACCAAAATAGACCTTTAGCCGTCATATATATACAAGGTTTTTATTTGAGTAAATTAACATTTTGGTCTATAAAAATACAATTTATCTTAATTTAGTCCCTGAAAGATGAAACTGTTAAATTTAGTAATTGATATATACAATTTGCCTCATCAATTTAATCCTTCGAAGATGAAAATATCAAATTTAATTCCTAAGAAATGTATTTTGTCTCAATTTAGCACTTGGGAATCTCCATTAATATAATTGACAAAAAATTCATAAGGACTAAATTGAAACAAAATTTATGTTCAAGGGAGCCCATTATTTCCAAAGAACATTTATGCCATCAAAGCGGGCATGATGACTAATTTCTTAGATACTGCGAAACTCATTATTAAAAGCGATTTTTTAACAAATAACGTTTCATTTCCATCCCTACAAAATTCGAATATAGAGGCGATAAGACTTTTGTGTGTGTGTATATATATATATATATATATATATATATATATATATATATATATATATATATATATATATTTACACACACAGAAACATATACCATAACATGAATATATATAGTGGCTGATATTGGCACTATTCCTAATCATTAAGAATGGAAAAGAAATTAAATATTAAGAAAAGATAAAGATAGGAAGAAAATGGTGCATGGATCTTTATAGGGTATGAGTTCTTTTGTTTTTGTTTTTTATATAATGAAAGCCAAACTCAGCTCACTTCTGCACAACCATCATCTTCATCCATCAGCTTTAATTCATTATGACTTCACATTCTGTGCCATCATCCTAATTTAGGCTTCTCTTCATCCATCATCACAACACTTTTTTCTCATTAATACTGATCATACACCAGAAAAGCCTACCTAGTTAAACCATGCATGTACATGATGATATCCATCGATCCGAAGGTGAAATTAAGTGATAAAATGTGTGTTTAGTACGTAGAAAAATGGAATGTAAGAATAATGTTGTTTGGTATGAATGGCGGAAGATAAATAAATTGAGATAAAATTATGAAATATCATTTTTTTTTCTCTTACTTAGTTTTTGATGTTGTCATAAATATTTAAGGGTATTTTGGTCTTAGAAATAACTCTTCTCTCTCATCTCTCCTCTCTCCTCTCTAACTTTCCTCTCCTGATACAGTAAAACTTGCTTCCCTCTCATGGAGGGAAGCTGCTCCTCCCCTCTGACTCTTATCTTACCATATATCAAATATATATATATATATATATATATATATATAACATATATAAGTTATATAGAACTTCATTTCTAATATTTATTATATTACTCCAAATAATAAGCTCTCAGTATGTAAAATTATAAAATATATATGGATTATTATTGAGTGGCTCTTGCGCTGACGTCACAGTTTATTTAATTTATTAATTCTTGAAAAACGATCGAATTTAAGTTTATAATGAGTTGGCCAAACAAAACTTTTCAATCAATTAACATTAAAAAAAAATGCATTCAATGCCTCATTCCACTAATTCTATATATAATCTTAAAAGACTCAAGTGATAAGCGGCTTGGTATCGTTTAAGTAAAGTTTTGGGTTCGAAAGACTTTGTGAATAGAACTATCTCTGCTATGAGACTCTGTCGAATTTAAATTAATAAGAACAAAACTTCTAAGATCACGCGGACAACCAAAAGAAGCTCTACTAACACATTAATTTGTTCTTTTTCTTAAATAATTACATTATATAGGTGAAGTCTTGTGAGAGGATAGACTTGAACTGAATATACATATATAGCTCAGTATGACCGATCCTGTGAAAGGGGATCTTTGTAAGAGCATATATATATATATATAATTCTCTTAGTTGAAACTTGAAACATAAGTTGGGATATTAATTAATATTATTATTGAGTGGCTTGCAAATTGCAATGACATATATCACAATTTAATTAATTTATTATTTAATTCTTAGAAACAGAAAAGTTTAAAGAGTCAGCTAAACAAACTTTTCCGGCCAACTCGAAAATCCCCCATTCACACATCATTCCATTAATTAATTCTATATATATATATATATATATATATTATACATATATATATGGTTATACATAATCCAAGCCAGCCGTTATAATTATTCGAACAAATTTTGCCCTTACAATTATTACTCTTTTCTTCTTCTAACATAAATAATATATATGTATCCACACAATTAAGCTAATTATTCACTAATTACCTCATTATTAAAGCAGCCGGACGAGCCGTCAACAAACCCGATTCCAGCCTCGGCAATGGCAGTGGAATTTTGTAGTAAATTTGGGGCAAAAGCCCAATCAGCAATAACGGTTGTGGCTGACGCAGCAGAGGCCGTAGTATTGGCAATATTGTTATTATGATCGGAATATTGTGCAATTTGTGTGGGTTGGAGCAACCTAATTTGCCGTTTGAGAAACTTCACATAGTGAATGGCTTCGTCGAGCATGGAGGCGGTATCGAGCTTGCACCCGCCGGGGACGAGCCGGCGGAGGATGCGGATTTTCTCGCTGATCCTCTCGCGACGGTGGCGGGCGGCCACGCTCTGGGGATCGTCGCTGATGCGGACATTCCGGCGCCTCGGTTTGCGGATGGTGGCGGGATCGATGTCCACCGGCTGCATAACGGCCATCTTGTACATCATTTCCTTCATTGCCCCTAATTCCTCTTCAGGCTCTAATGCTTCCTCTGGTGGTTGTGGTTGCAATATGGGAGGAGAGAAGAGGAAATTGTTATTAATATTATTATTATTAGAAGAAGAATTAGGAGAAGGAGGAGTCATAGTGATATTTTGAAGATCATTGATCCAATTAGAAGAGGTAACATTATTGTTTATGAAGGTGGGATCCATATATATATATATGTATGTAAAATTGTAAATTAATGGAAGAAATTATTAAAAGGGAAGAATGGAATGAGAGAAGAGAAAGGGTATGGAGGGTTTGTTTGTACAATGAAAAATCTCAATCATATAAAGCTATATAGGGAACACTATGGGAGGAGAGAGAGAGAGAGAGAGGGGATATTATCATATTAATATTATTATAATCACAATAATTCCAAAGTATTAATTAATTAATTAATTAATTTCTCTCTTTCCAATTTTTTTGTTTTTTGTTTTTATGCACTCAAATTCTGGCTATAGCTGCTTCTCCAATAATATTTAATTTATATATATGGAAAAAAAGACATTAAAATTTACGTATATAAGATTTTAAATGATTCTTTTAAAATTATATATTAAATAAAACTGAAAAGTTAAATAATTTCTCACACTCTCTCTTAATTAACTTTTCTTCCATAACTCCTCCTTCTTTTACTTTTTTTTATCTATCAAATATATATATATATATACACACACAATTTAATTCGTATATAAGTTTTAAATCTTATATATATATATATACACATGTATATAATTAGTCCCTTATATACTCATTCACCTAAAATGATAATGACTAATGTCTATAAAGTTCAAAATTTATATAGACCAAAATGTACATAAAGTAGTAAAAAAAATAATTTATTTTTTAGCACCGAATTATAAATATATTGTTTCTTCAAGTTTGGAGGAGTTTCGGGATTCTGGGATGAAAATTTCAGTTAGAGATGCAGCGTCTGGAAAAGTCCCAGCAACTCAACATTAAAAATTTCAAACTTTATAATATATATATATATATATATATATATATATATATATGTATATTAAAAAATGATTTATATAGAAAGGAGAGAATTCATCATTTTTCTTGTATTTTAAAATCTATCTCCTCTTTAATTTTATTTTGAAAAGATGAAAATAGAATTTATTAATTAGTGAGATATTGGTATTAAGGGATTATAACTTATAAGTATTCGCACTCATATATATATATATATATATATATATATATATATATATGTATATAATATGAAACCTAATTTGCCATTTGATACCTATTAGTGGGCTGAACAATTTAGGGTAATATATTCATGTAATGAGAAATATATAAAAGTCATAATTAATTTTGACATTAATGGGAGTGTTACATGCCCTTGGAAATGCTATTAATTTCAATAAACATCAATCTTTGAAAATATCAATGTCATTAATGATTATTGTGTTCATGTTGATCAATAATTCACAAATTAGTCTAACACCATATTTGATAATGAAGACCCGCTCCCTACACAAATATTGAATTTAAGTAGATTATTCTTTTAATCACTTAATATTTTTTTTTTTTAATATTTATAAGGATTCACACTAAAGATTCGCCTTAATGGATATTAATTAGGAGAAACTATTAGAATTCTATCTATTAATAACTTAACAATGAACTAAGACAAAATATGTTGGCCAAATATATAATTAAAAAAAACTAAAATCCTCTTTTAATTAGGAAGTGTATAGTATAAAAGGATTAATAACTGTTATCAACGGTGAATACATATCTTAAATTTATTTTAAGAAAAAAAAGGTTAAAGAGGGTGAAAGAGAGATTTGGGAATTTAGAGGTGTGTGTTGATGTATTTGTGATTGACGCAAATGATAAGAAATACTTTAAGAGAGTATAGTGTGATGAGAATATTGATTCAGAAGCAACAAAAGTTTGAAATTACATATATCATCACACTGTGGGGGCAACCTTTGTTTGTGTATATATATATATATATATATATATATATATATATATATATATATATATGGTAAAAATTTTAAATTGGTCCTTATGTTTGTACAAAGTTTTATATTGGTTTTTTATGTTTCAAAAAGTTTAAATGGGTCTTTTAAGTTTGCAAGAAGTTCCAAATTGGTCCTTTTGTCCAAGTCCGTTTATTTCTTCCGTTAAGTGCTGACGTGGCGTGCTGAAGTGGACATATCATCTCTCCTACGTGTCCATTTAAGCTGACGTGTCATGCCACATTATTGACACGTCATCATCTACTATCATATGTGATGACGTGATGTTGATGTGGCATGACATGTCAGCTTAGATAGACAGTGCCACTTAAGAAATTGACGGAAGGACCAATTTGGAACTTCTTGTAAACATAAATTAAAGAACCAATTTAAACTTTTTGAAACATAAAAGATCAATATAAAACTTGGTGTAAACATAAGAGACCAATTTAGAGTTTTGACGTGTATATATATATATGTATATATATATATGTGTGTGTGTGTAATCAAGTACATACACACAGCTACCATCATTTTCAGACTGTAAAATAAAATGTTATAATAATTCTCTGTTTTCCTACGCTTCCGCATGCACACAAAGCAATCATTCTTTCTTCTATACCTACCTAGCTAGGGTTTCTCATCATCAATTCTTTGGGTTTTAGCCTAAGCTACTCATCAAAATTAATTAAGGAAACACTACCCCTAGCTATCACATACATGTAAACCAATTTTTGTTGATTTAGTGTTCTAACATTAAGGATTTTTTTAAAGAAAATAAATGTAGGTAAAATTTTTTATATCTTTATCATAAGGTTTCTCTATGATTGATTATGTAAAAGGTGTTCTTCTATATTCTATTAGCTGTGGTTGATCATTTAAACACTTTTTACCACGTGTCTTATTTATATTGAGGAATCGTACAACAAAGATATAAGGAACCTTATCCAAGTTTAGTCATTTTTTAATCAATGAGAAGATTAATAAAATATTTTGGTTGAAAATTTTTACTAAGTTCAGGATAATAAATTCTCTCTCAACCAATCAGAGAAGATCTTAAAAAAACGTCTTAGGACACTTGTTAGATAAAAACTCGTATATTTATTGGGTTTTGCCAATGGCACTGATTAAAGATTCCTTTCAACTAATAAGAGAGTTTATAAAATTCTTTTTGTTGCTGACTTTTTACCGACTTTAATTAAGACAATAAATTCTTTCTTAATTAATGAGAGAAAACTTTAACAAGTATTCTAACTAAGACACTTTTTAAAGTTTTCTCGTATTGGTTAATTTCAATCACCAAGAGTAGAGTATTTTGGTCACGAACATTCAAATGGTTTTAGAGGGCATCTTGGTTATTAAAAAAATTGAGTTGAAAATCTATAAAAATCATCTATTTGGATGGAGGCTTCAAGAAAAAATGTTATTTGGACCAAAATGTATAATACATTTTTATGTGTCAGGAAAGTGAGTATCATATTTCAAACGAAAGGGAATATCAACGTAATATTTAAATATGTCAAGAGATTAAATCAATATAATTTACTCTAAATTTTTTATTAAAGTAAAAGTAAAAGGAAAAAAAAACAACGAACTGATTAGTCTTGAGAGGTTAAGATCTCCGTATAATTAAGAACTCTTATTTATTTCTTCTCAACATATATAACCTACCCAACATCATCTTTTTTTGCATTATTAGTTTCTCTACATCAATATACACCATTGACGTGTGATGTAAGGTGTTGTTTTCCTCTCACCTCTCATAAAATGGGTTATCTTAGTATGTTTATATCTCTCTTCTCTTTCCATCTTATAAGTGGATATATATTAATTTTATGAATTCAAGTTGGTATAAAATTCACATAGACTCATTATATACTCGAAGAGTTTGCTCGAGAAAAATGTGAGTTTGCATTCTTTAGAATGCAAATATTGGTAAACTAGTGGTGAAGTGGGAGTAGAGAGAGAAATAAAAAAAAGTAAGAGAGAGATGAATTAAGAACAACATAATAAATTAGCTAGTTTCTAACTATTTTTTATAGATTAGATCCTCTACATTGTAATAGTGAAGTGCTTATTAAAGTATAGAAGAAGAAAGAAAGAAAATTTGTGGGGTCTCATATGATCAACTTTTCTCTCTCATAATTCTTTTCTCTATCTCTCTCATCACTTTATTAGTAGTGAGCACTTTTTTCCGTAGAAATTAGTGAGCACTTCACCTTACAATATAGAGGACGGTCCAATCTCTTTCTTTTCCTTTTTCTTTTTGCGCTTCACTAATTTTGCACTCTAGAAAATCTATTCAAAAAATGTGGTTGCATTTATATATTTGACTATTACAAAAAAAAATTATTTTCAATAATTAGTAAAACTCAAGTCCACTATTTTCCTATCTCTCTCTCTCTATATATATATATATATTGAAGTGTGTACTTTAAAATTTTTAAATATAATATAAAAATCATTATTATATTTTAAATTAATAAATTAAATAAAAAAAATTATTTACATTTATTCCCGCTCTTTTGTTATACCTTATAACTTTTCTATTTGCTTTTCACCAAATTTAAAATAATACATTCTTTTTTGATTAATAATAAAAAAAACCTTAATAAATATTAGATAAATTCTATATTTTATAATATATAATCTTGAAGACCACACAATGACCACAAGACCCGAAAGTCATTATAAGGTCGGTAGAAGTTGAATGAAATTGGTGAAAAAACATAGACATAGTATGAAGGATTATTGATGCACTAATGAAGTCAGCTCTCTTATATGTGATGATTAATTCAAATCTACGTCAAGAAAAATGGCAACACTCAATGCCTCATAATGTTTTAAATAATTAACATTATCTCTAGTAAAGATTAATACATATAAATCTTCATTAATTACGATATATTCATTATTAAATTAGTGAAGACTACATTTTTGTCTATTTTATTAAATGTATTAAAAATTATATATATATTAATTATATGAACAATCAATTTATAAATCCTGTATAGGGATAAAAGTTCAGTATTACAGTAGTACAGCACTCTGGTATATCACTCCAATCATGTTGTGTTATTTGTTAGTATTATTAAAAACTCACATTAATAAGTATACACCTTAAGGATCAATTGATTAGAAAAATGTACGGAAATTTAGTACTATTGTATTACTGATAAATATATTAATTAATTTGCCTTGTATAGATACACATAAATATAAAAATATATGTATAATTATTTTGAATTTGATGGATTGGAAAGTGTTGTTGCATGCATCCATCATCCATGTGAGAATGTGTACATGCGTACTTTTTTGTATATAGAAATTGTTAATGAAATTAAAAAAGGTGGGGTTATGGCGTTATGAAATTTGAATAATATTTGGTAAAAATGGAAGAATTAATGGAGATTTGATGTGACAGGAGATGCCAAAGAGAGTTAAAGAAGCCAAAGTGTGTGCAAGAAATTCAACTCCAAAATATGGACTCACTATAATTGCTTGGGAGACTCACAAATTTCATACTTTCCATTTTTAGGAAATGGAAACAAAAAAGTTAACCTATTCTTGTTTGCCCCTAACTATGCCCATTTCCAAACCTCTTCCTCTCCCTTTCACACTTAATTAATTATTCCATCAATTAATTTCTTCTATACATTCGAGATTGGATCTGGTAAAAAGAAAATATGATGAATTTGGATTTGAATTTTCGTTGTGAGAGATGTACATATTTAGTATTCAACAATACTTTGAATATAATTACATTCAATAAAACGATACTTGAGAGAGAGAGAGAATAATAATTTTTTATTTTATTAAATTTAGTGTAAATTATTGTTTCTTTTATCTAAATTATGAAAGATATATTTTGTCTTAATTTAATTCTTGAAAAGATCAAATCATGATCAATTTCATCATACTAACTAAAATAATGTTATCTATTTTTAGTATATTGATTTTGAAAATATGTGCTATTTTCTTCTCTAAAATTGAGGTTATATATATATTTTTTATTTTGAATTTAAATGGTTATTTTTTGGGGGTCAATATCTGGAATTATTAACATAAACTAAATTAATAAATTAATAAAAATATGATTTTATCAATAAATTTTCAATTTGTCTTAATTTTAAATTTTTTTATCTAATAAGTGAGAAAACATATAGTGTATTCATTGCCACTAGAGTTAGTATCCATATGGTTGAACTCATATAATTTATATTAATTCCCATCTTTGAATGATCTTCTAACAAATATAATTTTGTTTTTCAGTTGTTATTTTGGATGATGTAAGCAATCATCGCAAAATTGAAATAAAAATTATGCTTTTAAAAAATCACAAAGAAATGGTGAAAATTTGAAAATTGTACTTTTTTCATTCTTAAAAGAATTTACCATTTTAGATATCAATTTAATATTTTTGTAATATCTAGTAATTAAAAAAAATTTATTTACTATTAATTTAAAATAATATATAATATAATTTTTAAAATATTAATTTCAAGGATTAACATATATTAGTTAAGTATAAATACATAATATATAATAAAATAGATTAAATCTACATTTATATTTCACAATTAAATTGTGTTGGTGAAATGATTAAGAGTATTCTATCAAAAAGAAAAAAGAAATAATTAAGAGTGATGATAAAAATAATCTTATAGTAACATTTTTATTTTTGGAATTAGGATAATATAATCTAGAAGGGTACTTTTTTTTTTATTGCCCATCCAGCAGAATTTTGTTTAAACAATATCAAATTATTTATCACTTTGATCAATTCTTCGTTGGTGAATGATACACTTTTTTATAAAGAAAAAGGTAAAGATGAAATCAGTGTACTCAATACACATTAATTAAATCATGATTAATAATTAACAAGTCATTATTACTATCAATCCATGTCAAATGATATGCATGCAGGTATTATAATGTGGTACCGAAATTAAACAAAAACCAGAAATTAAAGGAAAGCAAATAAGTTATTTGATATTGCTTAGGATATGTTTGATAAATAAGAAGGAAAAAATTCAATATGAGAAGAGAGAAAATGAGGTTAGATGATATGTTATCAATTTTTTTTGTTCGGATATTAAAATATCTTTTAATTTGTACTAAATCAAGTTAACAAAGGAGGAAGGTTAAGAAAAGTACCGTAAAATTTTTTAATATCTTCCCTTTTAAAATTTTAAAAATCAAATAAAAAAATTGTCACTAAATACTTTTTTCTTTCCTCTCTTTCTCATCCTTAACACTTAAATCAAATATATTTTTAAATAAAATTTTGGATTCGAGATCTTATATGAATATAACTATTCTAAAGCAAATTTACCCATTGACCAACTTGAAACTGAAACAACCACATGCATAATACATCAATATATGAACACCCAATTATATGTGTGTGTGAGTGTAATTTTTTTTTCTTCAATTTTTACAATATAACATAATATTTCAAGAATCAATTAAAAGTAATCTACCTATATAAAATGTCAAGTACATCAATAATATATTTATTTAGAGTAAAACACTGTTTTGGTCCTCCACAGATGCCTCTTTTTATCAATTTGGTCCCCCACAGATCAAACTGTTAGCAATTTGGTCCTTCCGTTAATTAACTTGATGACATGTCAAGTTAAGCTGTGACTCAACAATTTTTTTATCTGACTAGGCATTAATTAATTTAGAGTAATTTATTTTTTATTTAAAAAACCTTTTAAATTAAAAAAATAGTAAAAAAAAAGCACAAATATGATTCTTTGGGAGATATGTTAAAGGTTTTTTTTTTACTTTTTTTTTTAATTTAAAAGGTTTTTTAAATAAAAAATAAATTGTTCTAAATTAATTTATGCCTAGTCAGTTGAAAAAATTGCTGAGTCACAACTTAACTTGACATGTCATCAAGTTAATTAACGGAAGGACCAAATTGCTAACAATTTGATCTGTGAGGGACCAAATCGATAACACCGATCTGTGGAGAACCAAATTGACAAAGAAGGCATCTATGGAGGACCAAAACAGTGTTTTACTCTATTTATTTATTCCAAATCGTACGAGGTAACTTTGGCCTTGGAAAAGCTACAATAAAGAGGATGTTGTTAAATTGGAGTACGTCAATCATTATAATTGGAGCTTGGAAATATTTCCCAACATATTCCCGAATCGTGTGAAAGGACTGAACGTGGGTCAAAGAACAAAATTAAGGAAGGACAACAATATTCCACTAAATCATTTATTTATATATTAAAAAATTCATTTTAACTAATGAAAGAGTTTAAAAAATTATTCTTTTGAATTTTTCATCAAGTTTAAGATAATACATTCTCTCTCAAAAAAAAAAGAGAGAAAACCTTAACAAGTGTCCTAGAGAACTTGTTAAATAAACATTTTTTATATTCATACATGCAAATGAAAGTCTAATATTACTGAAGTATTGAATTTTTAATACATCTCTCTGTTTATTTAATGGCATTTGTCAATATATTAACAAGGATCTACAATAATAAGATTCACTCTCAATGAGATAAAGATAAAGATATAATTTTCATTAATATTGACAAATAACAAATTACAAACGGAAGGAATATGGAATTTCCATTAGTCATCCATGAATTATTTCTCACATTACTAGAAATTAATGACTATCAAATATTGATTGATGACTAATGATCATAGAATCAGTTTTGAAAAAGATCCATCATTGGCATCCAAATTATTCTTTCACAAGACATAATTTCCTTTTTCATTCTTAGAGACAATCCTGATTAATAGCTGTCATACACTAAATGTAAATAATTCGCCCAATGAATACTTAAACTTTGGTTCGTCACGTTCTTAGAGACAATCCTGATTGATAGCTGTCATATACTAAATGTAGATAATTCACCCAATAAATACTCAAATTTTGGTTCGTCACGTTGTGGGAGACTAATTTTTTTCTATAGAACCAAATCCCTTTGGTTGGTACCATCACAAATTTTCATTAAAAGCTCTAACTGCTCAATGACATAAATGCTAATTCTTATTTCTTAAAGTAGGAACATGACCCAAACATATAGTGAATATACTAAAAATTATCTACTAGACCCGAAAAAAAAAAAAAACTTATATGCTGTTGTTTATATACTTTTCTTCAGATTAACCAATTAAAAAAAGACATGTGTCAATTTTTTTATGTCATCTTCTCACCTTTAACAGGTGTCTTTTTAATTGGTTAACCTAAGAAAAAGTTTGTAAGCAACAACATATAAGTTTTGTCCGAAAAATATAGTATGGACTATGGAGGGAAAACTGTATAGAATGAGAAACATATAACATATGATATTTGTTTATATATTCTCAATTCATTTACTTGACTTTGTTGTATGAATGGATTAAAAATAATGTAAAATAGAACAATTATATATTTAGTTGAAAAAAAAAGAAATAAATAAGTAGATAAACATAATATTAAAAAATTCAACTGAGGAAATCCCACAAATAATTCCACTATTTAGGTATAAAACTAATCTCCTTCAAAACTGCCTCTCTTCATAAATGTGGGCTCAAATCCTGACATAGGAAAAGTCCCTCAACAGTTTGTGTTTTACGCAAACCAAACCAAAGCTTTTCATGAAAGGACAGGGAATAAAAATAATCTCCAAGTTCATTTGTAAGCAAGAAAAGAGAGTGAGAGAGAGGGGTCTAGGCCTACCATAATGTAGTCAATACATAAGATATCCAAATTCTGCAACAAAAGGTTAAGATTCAGAGACAAGTTAGCTACAAAAACAACTAGTGGTTAAACTAGTGGTCCTCAGTTTGACATCTATTGAGTTCTGACAAAAATTAAATTATAGCTCAATTGCAAATGTATATTCAGTCCCTCAAACATATGATGGTGATGTGATGTGAAAGTGAAACACCACTGACCTGTCCTACTTTGTTAAGATCATGTGCAGAAAAAAGAGAAAGAGGGATCAATTTTCTCTTGCGTTTGAGGAATGAACTCCATTGCAGAATTTTTTCTTTAACATAATTTGTTCAATCTCAATACCAAGGACTAAGGTGGATGTGTGTGTAACTAACAATAAAATCAACAGAAAGAATAGCTGGTTTAATATATGTATTCATTTTAGAATTACCAGCATGATCATAATTTAGAAATTTCTGAATTAACTGTTGTTATCAAGATTAAATTGACTTTAGCTCTGTGTGTGTGTTTTTATCATTGGGGTGGGTCAAGCATCCTGTGTCACTAAAACTTCCAAATGCAAAATTGCAACTGGCTTTAATTTTACAAAGCGGGAATAACTCAAATTTCACTCTGAACTTATTCAAAATGCATATAAGGGGTTAAAGAAGGTCATACTCTCAATCCCAAATGATTATACACGTTCAATAATTAGAGAATGTCAACTATTACCACAAAACTATAATCAGAAAGAAACTCAATAAGAAGAAAAATAACATCCCATGAGGTGGGGCATGGATCAATTTTCTAGTAAAGCAAAGCTAAACCTGCCAAAGGTAATTTTGAAGGAGTGAAACTGTGAAAGTAACACAATTTCTACTGCAAACTAGTTCAAATTACCCATTGCAGAGAAGAAACATGACTCATCTGTTTATGGAACTGTTCATCTTGATGAATTGAAACCTGGCCTACTCTTCCTAGTGCGGGCATTTGTATGTGTGCGCTGTCCTCTGCAAGGTAAACCATCCATATGCCTAAACCCTCTGTAGCACTGAATACTCACCAACCTTCCTATGTCTTTCTCAACACATTTTCTCTGATAATATAAAAAATAATTATGTTAACATACAGAACTAACATGAGTTTCATTGGGGTAGAGAAAATCCGGTTACAGATAATCATAGAGATAGTTTACCAAATCATTTCCAAGCATATACTTGGAAAGTAATTCACGAAGGGAATACAACTCTCTTTTACTTAGGTCCTTGACAAATTTGTTCTCAACTCCAAGCTCGCAGACAATATGGTGAGCTTTGGCACGGCCAATTCCATGTATGTGCTGCAGAGCATACTGAAGACGCTTGTTATCTGGGATCTCCCCTCCAACACCTCCTCCAATATTTATATTTTGTACACGGACACCGTGAAGCTACATAAGATAGAGGGGACAACAAAATAATGAGATTGAACCCCATTTGGTTGCTGGAAAAATAGAAGAGAAAGTTGAAACTATTTAGAGTTACTAACTCTGACAATAGTAGACAGGGAATGTAGGCTCCCTAAGAAACTGGACTTTACATCTAGGATTGTATGAATGACCTTGCTAGGTAAAAAACTGAGTTTAAGATCGGGACAGAAGACTCATCCTGAGTTTGGTAAATAAAGAACAGCCTAAACTATAGCTGTGCACAATTAATAAGGATCTTATTGGTACTTGCTACACCTTAACTAAAATGCCCAACAAATTTAATTAAAACTCGAAGAGATGAAAGCCAAGAAATGTAAATTTTAGAGTACAGAGCACCGTTGAGCTGCATTAGGTATTAACCTATAATCAGGCTAATGTAAGAGAATATAGATTTCCTTTTCTCATCATGCAAAATTTGAGCAAATACAACAGCACAGCTAATTGTAAGAAACAAAACCCTAAGGAAAAATCACAAAGGAGGCACTTTTTCTATTTCAGATCAACTTGCAATGATTGATTTAAAACATAGAATAGAATATAACTACAAAATCCAGTCTAACTGAAAGTTAAGAAAGAAACCGCAAACCCTAGCTCATGGTTTTTGACAGAACAAAAGAGGATGACGGAAACTCACTGATAAAGTTTGACGAATCCTGTGAACAACGTCAGAAACAATTCCGGTAGAACCACGCACACCAAACATTTTGGAGAATTTGCTGTTGCAAGGTCCAAGAATTGCAGGTTAGTGCATTCACAGGGACTCACCTCCACCAGCACAATACATATTAGAAGAAAATGAAAAACAATAGGAAAGAAAACAACCAATATAACGAATTCACAATCAAAGTCCATACTCTGAAAGTCTGAAACAAATCAATGTATCTTAAATTTTCAGAATATTACTTCCTAGTTCCTAGAGTAGTCAAAACGAGCTGGCTCAACTCAGCCTTATTAGGGCCAAGGATTGGGCGTGGCTGGCACTTATTATTTTTTTAAATAAAAATATAATAATTTAAACTAAGAAAATAATATTCATGAAATAAAAATTTAAAGGTTGAAGAGCTCAATCAATTCATCATACTTCACAGCAGCTGGAAAAATGAGCAGCTTAATGACTTACGTAATCAATTAAACATCAATAAATTAAATAGCATTCCAGCAAGTAGCAATACCATTCTAGCTAAACAGAGCAAAGAACCCAAAGGAAACTAGCATTCTAGCAATAGCATTCAATCCAAATCATATTCCATTCCATCAACTCAAATCATAAATAGAGGAGAACAAAATGAACTTTCTATATTTCAGAATTATTTTTTAAAGAACAAGACCAAATATGTCTCACAATCTATGGAGTAAATTAGAATGGTCATTCTCAATGCAGAGACATGGAGTTAGGAGGCAGAAAGTACTTTTAAAACAAACACATCAACTGAAACAATTTCCATCCATTCAATCTTCTCCCAATGTTACAACTTACAAAATGCAAGACCAGAAAACAAAACATAATAGAGCACTAACTTCACTTGGCAGTGGCAGAAAACAAAACAAGCAGTTGGCACTTGGCAGCGGCGGATCCGTCACTGTCACAGCAGTCGTACTCCTCCGTCGCTGTGGTCTGGTGTGGAGGTCGCGGCGTGAAGGAAGTGAGACTGAGAAGTGTGCTGGAGATTGGAGAAGAAGGCGAGAATGAGGGAGATGCACGAGCACTACTTCTCTTTAGAAATTAGGGATTCAGCATTGATATGTAATTTTTTCAAAATCTAGATTTTTAAAATCATAGAGGAGTGGTAAACTCATATCGTAACAGTTTACCTATGTTATATATATATATATATATATATCAAATTACATCATAAATTTTCATACCAACAAAAATCAAACATCATCCAATATCCATAGTTCAATACATAAATTAGTAATTCAATAATTTATAGACACCCAATAAAATAGCACAAAACCATGAACAAAAGGAGTTTTGTTATCTGTTACATACATTCTGGAGTAGCCTCTAACAAATAAACAAAACCATTCATTATTCTGTTACAGCCTTCAAAAATACAAATCTTTGCAATTTTCAATTTTCAATTCATTCATTCAGAAAGCTAATCAGTATTCGCATAACCTTGTTCAACAATAGTTAACAAATAAATATTCATACAAATTACAAAACTTTCTACAAATGCCATAAGACAACCAATATTTAAGCTATAAATATGTTTATGTTGACCTCCAAATCAAGGAATGTCACTCACGCAACTTTAACTCTCAAGACAAAAAGGAAAGGAAACAAGGAAACCCCACAATGAAGAAGAAAAGTTGAAGAACAAATCTTACGAAGAGTAGAAACTTACCTCCGATGCACTGAGCAGCACGTCGACCCTCTCTTCTTCCACTGACCAGCTTTCGATCGATGTCTCTATGCTCCTCTTTCATAGTGTGATTTGGGAGGTTAGCATTTTAGGAAATGGGTGGGCTTTTTTTAGATTGGGCCAGTTTATGGGTGTACATAAAAAAGGCCCAACTTCTGTTTTGTTTTTGAAAAATGGGCTTATTTGTTAGGCTATAGTAAAATCGTCAATAAAATTGCCATTTTGACCCTTCATCAATAATACATAGAGAGAATTAGCAATTTGATCCTTGAAAAATATAAATTGTTTCAATTCAGTCTTTAAAAGATGAAAATGTCTAATTTAGTTTTTGAAAGATGCTTATTTGTCCCAATTTAACTCTTTTAATTTTTTTCGTCTGTGTATATGTGGATTCTTTCAAGGACTAAAAAGACTAAATTGAGATAAAAACATCTTTTATGAACTAAATTAAATATTTTTATCTTTCAAAAACTAAATTAAAATAATCTCTATATTATTGAGGACTAAACTGATAATTCTGACATAAATATAACATTAAAACAGAGTCTACCAAAGAAATATTAATTATTTGCTTGACTAAATAATATGCCAATAACGTTGTCAACTTGTTTCTAATTGTAGCCAAATAAATATATTATTTTCCTCGAACAAAAGATTAGTCAAATAATAGAAAAAAGGATTGGTAGTTGGAGTCTTGGAGAGAATAATCAAGAGAAGACATTAATTATCAGTTATATTTATAATTACTCTCAAATAATATAATTACGATATATTCGTTATATATATATATATTAGAGATTTGGCATGTAACTTATTTTAAAATTTTAAAAAATTAATATAAAATAAAAATATTATATTTTAAATTATAATAAATTAAATATTTATTATTATTTTGATTATAAATAGGGGGCCATTATAATTTTAGGTGATGTTTGGTACTTGGTAGTGTAAAACATGTTCTAGTACAAAATGAGAGTGGAAGAAGAAAAAGAAGTTATAGAAAAATGAAATAGAAAGTAAAAAAATAATGTTTGGTATAGTCGAAATAAAATTAAATTATAAAATTAATCTTATTTGGTAGAATGAAACGGAGACAGAGAAATGAAAGATAAAGATTGTAAAAAATCAAATTTACCCTTTTATAAAATTAAGCTATGTGTACCTTAACTGAGAGGATTAATGGAGGATACAATCAATAATTTAACAAAATTTTGTAGGTCAAATTTTACTTTAAACTGATGTTTAAAAATTCGGACTGATCATTAATCCGGTCAATAACTCGGATCACTAAAAAATCGGTTAGTCTAGTCAAATTTTAAAAAATTTTAAAATATATATACATATGCATACATTAACCAAATAAATATGAAAAACACATAATAAGTTATTATAATTCAAATTCAAAGTTGAAATTGAATATAATAAGTCTAAAATATAAAAATAATAACGGGTAAAGTACCCTTCCCGCCCCCAAACTTTGCTGCAATGTTCATTCCTGCCCCCAAACTTTTTTTTGGTTCATGTCTACCCCTAAACTTTCAATTTTGTTTATGCTTACCCTTTTTGCTAACACCGTTAACTTTTTTGGCAGAATTTGCTGACGCGGATGATGAATGTGTATTTCTTTTGCCACGTCATTGTCCACCTCACATTTAACTTTTTACTTTTATTAAAAAAATTAACCTACCAAATAAAAAAACATTTTAAGGTAAAAGTTTGGTTTTTTTTTTGGATTATGTTACTTTTTTTAAAAAAAAGTAAAAACTAAAATGTGAGGTGGACAATGACGTGGCAAAAGAGATGCAAATTTATCGTCCACGTCAGCAAATTCTGTCAAGCAAGTTAACGGTGTTAGCAAAAAGGGTAGACATGAACAAAATTGAAAGTTTGGGGGTAGGCATGAACAAAATTGAAAGTTTGGGGGTAGGCATGAACCAAAAAAAAGTTTTGGGGCAGGAATGAACATTGTAGCAAAGTTTGGGGGCAGCAAGGGTACTTTACCCAAATAATAACACATATAATAAGTCTTAAACAGTTAACTTTTGATCCCACAAACATGAAATTTAAATAAAAAATCAACACATTAATTAAGTAGTAACTCAAACCACTCTAACACTTTAAACAATTCAAAAGCTTGTCAATTTAGTTGATTAAGAAAATTAAATATTAATAGTATCAAACAAATTCTATCATTTTCATTTTTTTCCAAAAAAAAAAAGAACCGGGTCATGGGTCGTTCGAGTCACCGGGTTTTTCTAAAACCCGCCGGGTCATTTCCCGGGTCAATTATAAAATGGTCCATAAGAATCACCTATACCGGTTTGGTGTCTGGGTCACCGAGTTCTGGAACAACCCGGTCAGGTCACCGAGTTTGCCTAAAACTTGTCGGGTCAGTCCAAGTCATTCTCTAATCAATTGTAAAACGGTCCATAAGAACTACCTAGACCGATTCAGTGCCCGAATCAACAAGTTGTAGATCAATCCAGCCGAGTCAGTCCAAATGTTTTAGACATGACTATCCACCCATAAACTTTCCCTTCCCTCTTAGCTAAGGGGTAAGCTAGAAGATTTGTTTCATATCCTCGGCTCTCTCTCTCTATTAAACAAAGATTTAAAGGGAAATAAATATTTCTCTCCCATACTTTCGTGCAACCAAACATGTCCTCTTATTTTCTGTAAAGAAAGTTTTTTTTTATTAACAAGAAACTCTTATTTTAACATGCGTATAGATATGAAATTTTAGGCTAAACATATTCTATATAAAGAAAAAGAAAACATTAATTAAGTGTTCTTGAAGAATTTCCATTGTGGCAAAAAAAATTCAAATGAGGAAGATGAATTATATATTGGTTTGGTAAAATTAAGTGAATGAGATTTATTGCAATTGGGCTAATAGATTAATAGTTCATAATACTCGACATTAATCGGTAAGTTTGCTCTCATGAATACTTTAATCATAAATTAAAAAAGAGTTAATTGTTATTATCATTATTTTTTTATTAAGAGATATTGCAATTGGACAAGAAAAAAATCAAAGAAGGAAAAACATTAGCTATGTTTGGTATGTTGAAGCTCAAGAAGGATATAAAGAAAAGAAATGTAAAGTAATTGTAAAGATAAAAAATGATAACTTAAAGAAGTGTTGGGGGTTCGAATCCTATCTTGTGTATGCAGTAACCAATAGGCCAGCGGCAAATCCTTAAATGGGGATACCTTGGAAAACTAAAAATAAAAAAATAAAAAAATAATTGATATGTAACAAAATATGTCAAAGTACCTTTGGTATCTCTAACGTTTGAACATTTGATCACATATGCTCATAAGTTTGATTGTTGTCAAATATGTCTCTAACCTTAGAGAGAAATATCTTTTATTGTTGAAAATGCGTCAATTCATCAAATTTTAAAACAAAACGATAGAAAAATGACAAATACAAGTCAATTACTAATTACTAATAATGTAATTGAAGTATGATATACATGGATTTGCTGGTCACGTCCATAATAACATGATCATAATTGTTGTCAATAATACTATTATATCTCACAATCCTTCTCTTTTCCTTTCTTACTCAGATCTGGTCTCGATCCCCAAATCAGTTCACAAATTATCCCAAATCCCAATCTTCAAAGTTCCCATCTTTGAACCTTCCCATCAATTTCAACATGTTTCCAAATCCACACCCAAATCACATCCCCCCACCATTTTCAATACCAAACCCATCTAACCCAAACCTTCCCTTCTTCCCCTGTGCTTAGCTTCGTCTGTGATGAGTGGATGATGTGTGAACTGAACCCGTGACATTTCCATTATCATCATTCATCTCCCACAATGGAATTAAAGTGGCCATTCTGAAACGTCCAATTTCTCTCTCTTCCCGTGATGCAATACTCTGTCTTTTTCCTCTTTCTCAAATTCCTTATAAATTCATTCCCCCTTCTTCCACTATGACTTCATTTCCCAGAAAGCCGTCTTCTTTCTCCAGACCCATTACTTTCTTCTGCTTCTCTCTCTCGAGAGCCGCTTTCCTCCTCTTTTCCATGGCTTCTCTTCTCTCACTTTCCCTTCTCTCCATCTTCCTCTTCCTCTCCCTCTCCTCCGCCGTGCGCCACCATAACCACCATTCTAAAACGTCCCCTCCTTCTTCTTCTTCCTCCTCTGTCGTTATCATCCAGAACGCCTGCAAGGCCACGCGTTTCCCTCAACAATGCGAATCCTCCCTCAAGAATCTCCCTCCCAACCCCACACCCATCCAAATCCTCCAATCCGCCATGTCCGTCTCCTCCGAAAACCTCAAAACCGCTCAATCCATGGTCAAATCCATCCTCGATTCCTCCGCCTCCAACCTCAACCGCTCCACCGCCGCCAGAATCTGCGCCGAGGTCCTCCACAACTCCGATTACCGCATCGGCCTCGCCAACGACGCACTGCCACGTGGCCGCACCAAGGACGCCCGCGCGTGGCTGAGCTCCTCCGTCGTCTACCAGTACGATTGCTGGTCCGCCCTCAAATACGCCAACGATACTCAAATGGTGAGCGACACCATGGCCTTCTTGGACTCCCTCATTGCGCTCTCCAGCAACGCCTTGAGCATGGTCGCCTCCTACGGCGTCTTCGGGAACGATACGGCGTCGTGGAGGCCGCCCCAAACGGAGCGCGATGGGGTCTGGGAGGTGGATTCTTCGCCCGGGTCGGGTTCCGGATCCGGGTTGGCGTTTCGGGGCGGGTTTCCGACGAAGGTGAAGCCGGATGCGACGGTGTGTAAGAACGGTGGGAGTGGGTGTTATAAGACGGTGCAGGAAGCGGTTGATGCGGCTCCGGATAACGCCGGCGGCGGCGAGAACAGGTTTGTGATATATATAAAGGAAGGCGTTTATGAGGAGAGGGTGAGTGTGCCGTTAGAGAAGAAGAATTTGGTGTTTTACGGTGATGGAATGGGTAAGACCGTCATTACTGGGTCTGCGTTCTCGGGTCAACCCGGTGTGACCACGTACACCTCAGCCACAGTTGGTGAGTTCTCACTTTTCTACTGAATCATTGCGTTGAAGTTTTCTGTGTTTATATATATATATATATATATGTATATACCTTTATCTGCTTGGTGAGATTCTTTTGAATATTTCAGATTCTGTGGTTTGAAGTTGTTTTAGTCAAACTTGTGGACCTCCATATTGGTTAGAAAAGTATTTTCTTGCCCAAAACACAAAAAGCTGGAAAGTTTCATATAATAGTCTATTTAGGATATTGGGTAGAAATTCTAGTTTCCTGAATGATGTCCAATTGTGTACACTTGTTTATCTTGGTGAGGATTGATTTATATAGCCAACCCATGAGAAGGTTTTGTTTGTTGTTTTTTTTCTTGGAATTCTGTCTTTGGGAATGGATAGAACAGTTGCTCTGTGAGAACGGATCCGACAAAGTGCATGAAGTGCACTATCCTGATCGATTTTTATTTGACGGTTAGGATGATGCACTTCATAGACTCACACTTCAGTAGATCCGAATCTGAAGCATTCTTAATTCTTATGGAGAAAAGATCCTTCGGATTGTACATTCTGTGAAGTGTGTGAAATGCGTTTTTTTTACAGGTTAACTAGGTAATCTGGTTAATATGTGTGCTTCAGAGGATAAATTCTCCTTTTATTTGTTAGGTGATCTAAATTTCTTATGTAATTTGTGTTAGAAATGTGAGTTTCCTCCAATGCATATCACTGAACTGGAGGATGAATGCATCATTAGTAGTATAAGTATTCTGATTTTAATGATGGAATTTCTGTGTTTTGGCAGCGGTTATGGGTGATGGATTCATGGCGAAAGATCTGACAATCCAGAACACAGCAGGTCCTGATGCTCATCAAGCAGTGGCCTTAAGATCAGACAGTGATCTCTCTGTGTTTGAGAACTGTGAATTCTTAGGCAACCAAGATACTCTCTATGCTCACTCTCATCGCCAGTTTTACAAATCGTGCCGCATCCTCGGCAACGTCGACTTCATCTTCGGGAATTCAGCTTCCATTTTCCAAGATTGTCAAATCCTAGTCCGACCCCGGCAAGTCAAACCCGAAAGCGGCGAGAACAACGCCGTGACTGCCCATGGCAGGACAGACCCTGCTCAGTCAACTGGCTTTGTGTTCCAAAACTGCTTGATTAATGGTACTGAGGAATACATGGTTTTGTACTATAGCAAGCCTCAGAAACACAGGAACTTCTTGGGGAGGCCATGGAAGGAGTATTCTAGAACAGTTTTCATTCATTCTTTCTTGGAAGTTCTGATAACACCCACCGGTTGGATGCCGTGGAGTGGCGATTTCGCGCTCAAGACACTCTTCTACGGAGAATTCGAGAATTCAGGACCTGGTTCTAATTTGTCTCAGAGAGTGGAATGGAGTAGCCAGATCCCACCTGAGCATGTGTTCACATATTCAGTGCAGAATTTCATACAAGGAGATGAGTGGATTCCACCAACTCTTATTAGCTCATTAGATTTATCATAGAAGTGAATATAGATTTATCAGAAAGCCAAAATCCTTAGGGAAGTAATTTCTAATCTTTTAAATCAATACCATATATGAAATACCGGTTTTGTATAATTGTTGTGTAGAGAGAAAGAATGATGTTTGGGAATGGATAGAAAATCCCCCTTGTGGGTACCATCTTTCTTTGAAACAATTATAGTTTCTTGTTTTAATTTCAATAGCTGTGGCGTGGGATAATTGCATTAAGTAGAATCTTAAGGCATGCAAAAGGGATTTGAGTTTGATATTCAAACCCTTTATCAATGATACAAGACACAGGACAAAAACAGAAAGGAAAAACAACTTAGGTGTGGTTTTTAATTCAAACAAAATTGGTATACTCATGCCATCAAATGTCAAGTTAATGTTATTATCCCCTTGTGATTTGATATAAATTGTCATATTTATTTCCTGTCGTGGATTCCAAGTTTATTTGTTCTTAATTATAAAGATTGAGGCAAATAGTTATACTTTTAGAGAATTTAGCATATTGCTTCCCATTTTAACACATAAATTGTGTTTGTTTCCATGACAGTTGTATTTAACATATATCACATGTAAAAAGAGAAGTGATTGTGTTGTTGAAGCATAAATGTTTTAATTCAAAATTAAATTTGAAAATTTGGATTGAATGATGTTGCATTTGTATTAAACAAGAAAGTCATATTGGACAAGTTAAGCTTGTCCATAGGTGATTGTCTAAGCTAAAATAGTCTCTAAAATTACAGTGGGAGTGGAATGAAGGGCATAATTGGGATGTGATAGAAAACAAAGACACTTTCAAGAATTATCAGATAAGACCTTCATGACATGTTAATGAAACCAGAAGAGATATAAGTATAATTCAAAGGATAACTGCAGCATTTATTTAAAACGCAAACAATTTTACTCCATTACAAGGATTCAATTAATTTTTGAATGTGAAGGAATCTTTTGAATTCTTTTTATATTAATTTTGATATGATAGGGAGGCATGTGAGGGCAGGTGGGTTAGGCACTATAGTAAGAAAATGCACTAACCACTTCCTCTTCCATTATGTTATGTCTTACAGAATATAGAAAATGCTCTTACATGTGTACCTCTTTCCTGGTATGAATATCATAGTATTATTCCCAAATGTGGTTGGTTTCCACTTTCCACTGTGTGTGGCTCAGATTTAGGCATGGAGCAGAGGAGTGGTTTATCTACAACTTCATCTTTCACATCTCAAATGATGCTTCTGGAAAGTCAATGAACCGTTAGCTTAGTTCTTCAATCAATCACCAGATTTCACATAGTTGATATTTACTTGAATTTTTTAAATATCTAATCAGAAGTTTGATATCTAATGATATGTATGGAGAGGATTTCGTGAATAACACTAAAATTACCTATTTGAGAAATCTACGATCGGAAAGAATTAGTCACTGTTATCGACAATGAGTACTCTGAACTTAAAAAATATATAATGTCACTCACATGTCACATGTCACATGTCACATGTATGTTACTTCAACTTGCTAATGCTCTGCCTTTTCTTGTGTTTTTCAAACTTCTATGCTAAATTATTCAAGTTTCCTTGTCCTTTGTGGCCCCTTAACTCTACCTATATATTGTAACGAAATAAGTTGTTTGGGATTTAATTTTTAAGAAAATTAAGCTTTCTTAAAGGTATTCATTTTTAGAAGACAAAAAAAATGGTATTTGGCAAATTCTTGAAAATACTTTTGAGTGGCAGTAAATTCAATTTTTTAGTTTTGGAGTAAGAGTTAGCAATTAAAACTCTTACTTCTAACCAAAAGTAAAAACTAAACAATTAAATATTTTAAGACAAAAACACTCATATTTCAGTGTAGTTTTGGAAGCAAGAATTGGCAATTAAAACTTTTACTTTACTAACTTTATTAGATCAACCCAACTACTCAATTTGTTGGAAAAAAAATTCAAACTTTTCTTCTTTATGGATTCATTCAGAATGCAGAATGCTTACCATTTTTTATGCATAAACCTCAGAGGGAAAAGAAAAAAAACTTTCCTCAATTCCTTCTTCTAAGACTAGGGAAAAATTCAAAAGTTGAATCAAACTAAAAAACAAAAACAAAACTCACAAAGTCATCATAACCCAGAAAGTGATGCTGTAGTAGTAGTAGTAGTAGCAATTGCAGGTGGTGATGGAGTATAATAAGCCTCATCATTTGTCCAATTTGTCTCTCCCCAATGCTTCAACATATTCTTCCAAGAACACAAATTATCAATACACTTGTTCAACCTCCAATCCTTAACCCTAATCCTCCAATGTCCATCTGTGTAATTTCCTATCTCAGCTTGCCTTCTATCCCACTCTAGTTGTGCCTTCTGCTTTGACTTGAGCAAGCAAAATTGCTGCAATAGCTCAGGCATGGCATCATGCACTCTCCACCATCTCTCATGAGCAACATCACTTGCAAACTCATGGAATATATCAGAATTCCAATTACAATCATAGTCCCTAAAGCACAACCATGGCTTCAAACCCAGATAGTGGAGGACATAGAGGATTGGCGGGTCGGCCCCGAAGAGCCTAGTCTTCATTTGCTTCTTCTCTTCTTCATCACCAACCCAGAAATGCTTCAAGAAGTTCATGTGTCTTGGAATCCTGTGCCACCATGTGAAGATCTCATTCAGGTATCCTTGGTCTCCTCCGTTGTATGATTCGATCTCATTGATGTGATCCATCAGAAGCTCGAATGTGCAGTTCGATGGCTCGACCACCATAACACCTGTAACAAAACAAAGTTTCCCAAAATTCATAAATACCAGACAAAAGTCTGAGGAGGGTCAGATATAGGTAGTCTTATCCCTACAAGCAGAGAGGCTGTTTTACAACACCTGAGTTGAAGAGTGTGGCATTGTTGCCCGTGGCTGTGATTTCTGGCATTCCAAATAGGAAATCTATGTTTTTTAGTATAAGCAAATCTGCATCAATGAATATGATCTTGTCATAATCTGTGAGCTGCCATAATCTGAATTTGCTGTAGTTCCATTCATTGTATGCATCTTTTTCAGCTTTAGGGTTTCTGATCCTTTGGATTGTCCTCACTTTCCACCCTGCTGCTTCCAAGCCACTTCTGTGGTATCCACTGATTGTCTCATCTACAAGTATTACAAGGTCTCGGGTCGATCCGGACATTCGGATGCTTTGCGCTGCAGCTATGGCTCCACACACGTAAACATGAGCTGAATGAAGAATTGTTGCATAGGCTTCTCTATGAACATTTCCCGCGTAAACTAACTCTGCATGCATCCAATTAATTCGAGGACAAAAACTTCGGTAAAGTTTTCAAGGCATCTACTATCAAGTTCTCCGATCAAAACATCGTAACACGTGGAGAACTCTTTTGAAAAACTTAGGTATATTGCTAACTCTTCCAATTAAATCAAGGATAAAAACTTCGATAAAGTTTTCGAAGTGTCTACGATCAAGTTCTCCAATGAAAACATCATAACACGTGGAGAATCTCCTTTGAAAAACTTATTGTATATTGCTAACTCAGCTTCCAATTAGTTTAAGGACAAAACTTCGGTGAAGTATATTGCTAACTCAATTGGATTTAAGGACAAAACTTTGGTAAAGTTTTTCAAGCATCTACTATCTGGTTCTCCAATGAAAACATAACACGAGGAGAAACTTCTTTTAAAAAAACTTAGGGTAAATTTGAGAACCTGATAATAAACACTTAAAAACTGTACGTAAGTTTTGTCAGATTTATGCTAAAGAAAAAATTAATAACAATTTCAGGAAAAAAGCAACAAAAGAAGAACTAACCTTTACCCCTCATAGGAAGTGCAAGTTCACAAGATCCTACTGGAAGCTGAACTTTCTGTCTCAAAACACTAAGGTTTGGTTTATATAACCACACATTCCCTTCATGTGCAACAAGTTCTTTACAAGTAAAAAGATTAGGTATTGGAAAGCAATTGGTAATGAAGAGCACATTCACAGGATAATTGCCTTTAAAAGAGGCTGCAAGTCCTGCTGCTGCAAGCTGTAGGTGCAGCCGGGCGACATCCCTAGACCAATTCGTATCCCTCGCGCCGGATCGACACGGGAGCTTCACTGCGATGAGATTGAGCCGTATTCCGGGAGGTCGGAGACTAGGTAGAGAAGGGCAAATTGGGACTTCAGTTTCTTCTTCCTCATCAATCCATTCTGGGTAGAGAGACTCCCATGTCACATTTCTTGCAGCATACTCAAGATGCAAAATTACATGTGTGGCATCAGGAAAAATCACCTTCTCCCAATGCTCTATTTCTGTATTATTGAAGTTTATAAGGCCAATCCCTTGAAGTTCTTCATCTTTCCCTCTAAGATTCTCACCAATTTTTATTACATCATTCCAGTTTATGTCCAGATTCGATACGTACCGAGGATCCGAACCGCCCCATATCCACCTATTCACAATGTCAATTAAATTAATACACTTCTTAAATTTTTTTTAACATATGTTAGAGTAATATACATATATATATATATACATACCTAGAGCCAGAGGTTGATAAGTGGTTGGTATTATAAACCTCTGGAGAGTATAAGAGAGTGAAAAAAGTGCCAGAAATGGTTAATAATAGGATGAGTTTGAGGAAAGAAAATTTGCATCTTGAGTTCCTTTCTTGGATGCTTAAGTGGAAAGGCTTCTCCACAATATCTTTGGCCTTACTTTTTGGCAATCTTCTTTTGTACAGGTCCTCACTGGTACATGAAGATGTTCAAGAACAAATTAATATGGATATAAAACCAAAAGGAAAGGAAGACAGAAATAAAGAACAAGCAATCATAGATGAGATTGTATAATATGTTGTTTACAATTATACTCAAACATATAATTTCTTTTGGTCAAAACTCCAAATTGGTCCCTTATGATTGCACGAAGTTTTATATTGGTCCTTTATGTTTCAAAAAGTTTAAATTGGTCATTTATGTTTGCAAGAAGTTCCAAATTGGTCCTTCCGTCCACTTCCGTCAATTTCTTAAGTTAAGTGCTGACGTGTCCATCTAAACTGACGTGTCATGCCACGTCATCACATATGATAGTGGATGACGACGTGGCGATGACGTGTCAATGATATCGCAATGACACGTCATCTTCAATTGACGCGTAGGAGAGATGATATGTCCACCTCAGCACGTCACGTTAGCACTTAACAGAAGAAATAAACGGACTTGGACGGAATGACCAATTTGGAACTTCTTGCAAACATAAAGGACCAATTTAAGCTTTTTGAAACATAAAGGACCAATATAAAACTTCGTGCAAACATAAGGGACCAATTTGGGATTTTGACCATTTATTTTTTGTGCTCATGTAAACCTTGTCTATGTTAAGTTTGGCTTTCATAGCTAATCCCAAACTCGGATAAAAGAGGAGATTTTCGTAAACTCAGTCTATGTTAAGTTTGTCTTTCTCCCCTACACCACCTTGTGCTATAGTGTAGAGGATCCTTTCTCGGATCAATGACCTAAACATGTTAATGTTAGATCGTTGCCTGAAAGAAATTATGACTCAAGAGACAGTTGATCCATATAACTAATCCACGACTAATAAAAAAATTTGTTTGTTATTGTTATTGTTATTCTCATGTAAATATTAGCAACAATCATTATTTACCTTCGACCACTTTTTAGAAACAGGGATAATATATATATATATATATATATATTTGCAAAATCATGAAATAATTGAGAGCTGAGAGCGATTATTTGATATAAAAGTGGTTGGCTTCCTGTGGATGTAATGATAAATATTTTGAGAAGTAATGTCTTTTTCATTTCTATGAATCATGATGGTACGGATTGCACAAAAAGCAAACTACTTATAGGATGGAAAATAATATTTCTTAGGCAACCACAAATATATTTATAAGATGTTTGGATGTGATAAATGTATAAAAACTAAAACTTTATTTGTTGTATATGTCAGAGATAATAATTTTGTTTCTTTATGTAAAAAGCTCAAAATTTTAAAATTGTGGGAATTCTAACTTCCCACATAACAAAAAGCTACCTAAGAAGCTCCCTCCATTTACTAGAAAATGGAAAGGATATACAGCACGTTTGCATGAAGAACAAATAAACTTTAAAAACTTGGACTTTTAGCCTCAAATTGAACAATAGGCAAAAACACTATTTATGTCCTAAAATTTTATACTAAATTTTAAGTTTTTCTAAAAAAAATTTTTTTTACAATCAATTCTTTCCCGAAGTTACAAAGTACATTCGACTTTGTCTCAACCTCTAATGTCATCTAAACAAATAATGACGTAACATCATATTAATATTGACTCATTATTCAAAATGATTGCTTCTTCATTACATAGTTTTTTAGACCAAATCGATCATAAAAAAAAATTTTAGGGGTGAAATCAAAAAGTTGTGTACATGACATAAAAGTGCTTTTGCTTAAACAAAGTAACAAACTAAACTTCATCTAATGAGGTTAAAATGCAATATATATATATATATATATATATAAAGAATAATGGGTAATCTCCTGCCAATCTGTCTAAGGTTTAAGCAAAGATAATCCTATTCGAGTCAGAAATGACCACAATGGTAGTAAACTCTTCCAATTAAATTTTAATACAATTGCATTTCCAAGACTTAATTCCAAGACCCTTGATTAAGTTATAGCAACTCCTTATCAATTAATCCACGTGCCATAGGTTAAAATGCAATAATATTAATAGCAGAGAAATCATACATTAACAAATTTTGGTGAGAGTATCTTGGTTTTGTTAAGCATAACAATAAAACAGAATGAATTTTTGCAGAGACAAAGATGGAGAAGAAGAAGAAACTGACATGGAAGCAGAAGAACGATGTCTAGCTTCAACAGAATGTGGTGAATTACCCATAATTGCTCTCATATTATATCTTAAGCTACAGGACCATGCACCATCTGATCTGCAAAAAACAAAAGCAAAAATATATATATTGTGGACAAATTATAAGTATTAATTCCCAGAAATTGACAAATTGTGATAATTAAGAAGGTGCATATATATGAAATAGAGAGAAATTAAAGTAGTGGAATCCCAGAAATGGAAGAAGAAGAAAGAGAAAGGAAGGAAATTTAGTTAAAACTAAAGAGAGACACCTTTTGTGAGAAGAGACAGTTACATTACATTGCATTATTTTTTTTTGGAGGAGTTTGAGTCAATATAGATAAAGTGACTCTCACATAGGAACGTCTTTATCAATTTTTCCTTCATCTTTCAGTTTCATTCTAGTTTTATGTACTCACCAACTCTCTCCTTTTTTTAAAAAAAAAATTATTCTTTTATGGGTTTCCCTTTTATTAATTATTCTTTCTCAGTAAGGTGAGTCTTGAAGTAATGATAAAGTTGTTGTCATATTATTTGAAGGTCACGGATTCAAATCTTAGAAACAGTCTCTTTTTTTGCAGGAATAAAACTGCATACATCATACCCTCTTTAGATTTTACTTGGTGGGAGTTTCGTGCACTGAGTTGTTTTCTTTTATTGGTCAACTTTTATAGTATAAACCCTCTTTACTATCATGGTGTAAAATCAAATATTAATATTAATTAGAATGCCATTAATTCTCATGCAACATTTGATTTTTTGCACAAAGTCATTATCTTTTTGTCATCCTTTTCATGGTTCAACCTCTATTTAGACAGAAGGGGGGAAAAAGCAATTTTAAATTCTTTGAATTGTTCCTCATAAACTCATTTCCCCTTTCTTTTCTATGCAAAAATGGGAGATTTTTTTTTTTTTTTAGAAATTTCCTTTTGATCAATTGTTCAATATTTGTTTTCTGGTGGGAGGTTGGGGAAGGATATTTCAAAACTGAAATTTAAGTTCATGGAAGCATTTACTGAAAAAGGGGGAAAAATAATAAAAATAATAATAGTTGTTATAATGAGAGTGGTTGCTAGAGATTAGGTTAATGAAAACAATTGTTTATTGCATTTAGAGTAAAGGTAACCCACATATCTCAATCCAATGTCAATTTCTATTTAGGGAAAGTTCACTTCATGCTTCTATATTTTTCCATTTATGAAAAAAAAAAATTTCCCTTGAACCATGAAGATTAATGCCAATACTTTAAAAAAAGTTACAACTTTTAGAACTTACTTCCTCATATTTTTAGCCCCTTTTCTTGAATTTTCACTTTCATGAATTAATTATGCATGACATGATTAATTCCTTCTTCAAATTAGGTAAAGTCTCTTGTCAAATTTAATTTTTCTCTTTATGAGTAATGCTAATGAAGTTCATCTCAGTTTGAAGAAACTGAGTGATAAACATCAAATACCTAATTAGCTGCCAAAGACAAATCCACAAAGAAGATAATAATAATAATAATAATAATAATTATTATTATTATTTTTCTTCAATATTATGGCAAGAATGAGTATATATAATTAATCATCCTTCAAATTGATTGATATTAGTTTATGTGTCCATTCATGAACTATTTCACCAAACCCATGGTTTTATCACTCTCTAAATCCGTCAAAACCACAATAAAAATGTTGATTAACTTAATTAAAAAGATTGCTTATCAATCAGCAAAGTAACATTACACCAATTTGGCCACCCCCTCTTCTATTTCCATCTAACTTTTTATATTTCTTTAATATTTTCTCTTCAATCTTGGCACTAAAGTTAAGATATAAAGTTTCAATTTTTTAAGCTAAAATACACAGAACTCTCTCGAATTTTAGACCATGGACGTAGAACTCCTCTGAATTTTCAAACCTTACACTTAACTCCCCATAAAATTTCAACTATAGGTACAAATCCCCTCCGCTAAGAGTTATGTCTATTTTTTTAATAGAGGTCTGTCACATCAGCATTTTTGCTAGCTAATTAAAAGACATTTCAATTATTTTATAAAAACCCCAATCATCCATCGGTTAATTATCAATCAAATATCCAAATGTCTTATCGAAATACCCTTTAATTAACTTAAAAAAAGAGTTGTCGTGACTCGTGACGAAATATTTGCTAACGTGACAAAACTCTCTTAAAAAATGAATGAAATTCTTAACAGAAGAAGTTCTGTACCCAAAATTAAAAATTCAAAAAAAATTCTGAGTGTAACGTTTGAAAATTTCGAGGAGGTTCTGCGTCCATGGTCTAAAGTTCTAGTGACCTCTATGCATTTTGCTATTTTTTTTAACTATATATTAGCAAAGATAATACAATGTTTTAGTAAGATATAATAAAATTCTTGAAACCATTAAAAAAAATGAATCTGTTATTGAGGAGTATTGAAACTGAAGAGACTTGTATTGTATTGTATGGTAGTCTGTATTGGAAGCCTTGCACTTATCGCTACGTATTCTCTCTAATATTTTACTCAATCGCATGCTCATGTTTGATTACAGACTTTAGCAGATAATCTTAAATAATAAATATAGAAAATTAGAAATGGACTATATATTAAAACATTAAAACATTATCAATTCAATATTGCTGGGAAAAAGATTATAAAAAGGCGTGTAGATGAATGTGTAATGTATTGCAAGCAAAGTAATTCAATGAATGAAAAAGGTTTCATTCTTTGAGTTAGCCTTACCTGCATGTGGTACTAACAGTTATGGACTTTGTGTTTGTGAAGAAGACAATGCTCATCTAACTTTGTTGAATATTAGAGGCAAATCATCATATGGGTATTTTTATACGTACAAGAGTAAATTATCATTTTAAATTTTAATCTTGAAAGATCCAATCTATTTCAATTTAATTTCTAAAATATAAAAATATTAAATTTAATCTTTAGAAGATATAATTTATCTTAATTTAGTGAATAATAAAAACTCCATTTTGGTCTCTCGCGTTTAGCATTTTTTTCAATTTGCTCCCCAACATTTGTTTAGTCTCAATTTGGTCGCCCCACTGATATCAATTTAGTCCCTAAAATATTTGCTCAGTATCAATTTCGTCATTTTCTGTTATCTAAATATTAAAATAGTCAACGGAATGCTAGCATAGACAATTAAATATTGGATGTACATGCTAATATGTACATTTTGGTAATAGTTCATTAGTGACTTGGGAAATTGCTGCTGAAGGCATGAGCTGCTCTCTATTCCCCTTGAAACTTGAAAGGCAAGTATTTTATTTTGGCAGCAGACACATTGGCGTGCAAGGCATTTGATTTGAATGTAAGAAGATGTAATATTACATGGGGCACCACATTTACTGTATAGTCTATACCATGAAATTGCATAAAGCAGGCCAAGAATTTCAACTGCAAAATGTAACAACTTCAATGATCTGGAAGTGTATCATTGCCATTTGGAAGAAGAAGAAGAAGAAGAAGAAAGAAAGTTCTTGATTTCCTTTGAAGCAACCCAACGTTGAGCTGGCATTCAATTCCTCAGACTTTTTTCTCTTAATATAATTCAATCCTTTTTGTCTATAAAGAGACAGAGAGAGAAGATAAAACAGATCTCAGATTTGACTTTTTCCTTTTCAGATTAAAATTTCAGCCAAATTATTATACATATCAAAGAACACTTTTCCCCAAGTAAAAGACAGACAGAATAATTTGCATTATGTGAACTATGAGAGATATTTAAACCAAAAAAAAGCAGAGCATGAGGATTACATTAAAATGGATCATGAATCAGAATCAGATTTCTCCTCTTTTGGTGGTGCAAACTGCCTGGTGAGACGGGATCGAGTCCACGGATCAAGGGGAGCTCTCGGTGGTGGTTGAGGAGTAGGTGGCTTTGACTGCCTAAGCTCATTTTCTCGGTCAATGAACCTGCTTAAGCATATAAAAAATAATTAAACAGAAAGAGGCCAATCACAATCACAATATCCTTATTCTAAGCAACCCACATGGCTTGATAGTTTAAACTTTAACTTCATACTTCAAAGTAGCATAGTTTGTTGTCACAACAAATGTTGTAAAAAGTAAAAAACTGGATTTGTATCATCATAAATATAAAATTATATATTATATACATCATACATTACAAATACAATATAATAGTACTAAAAATCTCAGTACACCAATAAATAAGTTCATTAGTTAGTATCATTACACATAAAAACAAGTCAAAACAAGACATGATTATTACCCATATAGAAAATCTCAAATCGTGATGGCGTGTTGCTATATATATATATATATTCATCAGAAGAAAAAAAAAAAGCAGTTCAACCATTGAACTATCTGGTTTTTTCCCAGTTCTAACTAGTTTTTAAGAGGACAAATACGATTTTTAGGGTCAAACAAACCAATTCTGAAACAATGCTCAAGGTCACCTAAGCTGCATGGTTTGGTCTAAGTAGTAAGAGGCAGGGCCTGTAGAGTTTGTAAAAGATTTCAAGTTCAATTCTCCATACTGCCCCCACCACCACCCCCCCCCCCCCCCTCTCCCAGATCTGAAACAAACAAAGGAATAATAATAATAATGCAAGACTTTTACTCAATGTATGCCATTGGTGCAGCATCCCCCACTCGTATACGAGTCCGAAGCAATCTAGTGTATCCACCTGCTCTGTCCCTGAGAAACATAATTACAGTTCAGTGTCACAAACTTAAATTCATAAACAGATAAACTGACAACTGTAATTACATCCCTTTCAACACTCACTTGTATCGATAAGCCAATTCTGTAAATAGCTTGTGAAGGACATCATCTCCACGCACAAAACTTGCAGCACGCCTTGCAGCACATAAGGAACCCTAAAACAATTTAGGTTGCAGGCCATAGCTAAGTTTGACAAGTCAATCTATATGAAATAATATATTAAAAAACAGGAGTTCCATCATAGTTAAAGAAAACATTATAGGTTGTCAACGGTTAGAGGTGATCATGGGTAAGATACTATAGTCCTTGTACTCAAACCCAGACACGAGAGGATAACAATCAATCCCCACCTCAAACCCGGCCCATTTACCAAGAAAAAATTCAATATGATTAATTTTTCCTTCAAATTCTGACTCATCTACATATAAATTCATAAACAAGACATACAGGTTGCATTAGTTATATACTTATATTACGGAAATTTCAGATATATAATTAGTAAAAAATCTTATCATGTTTAAAATTATAAAATTATAAAATATAATAATTTATAAATTAATATTAAAGTTAAACTATCCTATTCATGTAATTGAAGCAAATAATAAAATTTACATATATATTGGTACCCGTAGTATATAGGTATTTTGATAATCCCTTCAATATTTATGATTTATCTGATTCTGATCAGTTATATGTAAAATGCAAACTAAAACAAGTTATTAACACTTGCTGCTATAGCAGTTACTATTAACAAAGCTCCTAATAAATTTCTTGGTGCAGATTTGAAGCCATGGAAAACATCTGCACTCTACTTAGCAGCCTCAAACTTTAAGAACGAAGTTAGCTATTTAAGAACTACCATATGTGAATGGTACTAATCAACCACTTCATTACTCTTAGAACCAGACAAATTTTATTCATTTTTATACAATTATTTGACAATATAAACAAAATTCTCAATTGAAGCTGTGATATCAACATCTTTGAACATAAACCCAAAAGAAGCTACCCAATTTATGGATCCTTGCGTGAATTCAAGTTTAAGGAAAAAAAGAAGCTAGGTTTAGAACATTGACAACATCCATGATCCTCTTATATGGACAAGTAATTCCTTGTCAAAGCTGGGATAACATATTACATGAAGAAGAAAAGACAATAGCAATGAACAATCACTATTGGAACTAAAATCTGTTGCTCTATTCCTATCATTTCCTGTTCAAAATATTTCTAGCGCTCAACAATTGAATTAATTAATGACAAAATGTTATATAGAGAACACTGCATAAAGGCTTTATATTGCATAAACAAGGAGATACAAACCTCTTTCCCAAGTTGTACCATATTATCTGCAAGTCTACGGACCTCTTTAGCCTACAACAGAAATACCAATGGAAATCATCAATTCAAATTTCTAATGCTATCAACCTCTGATTTGATTATTGATATATATATATATATATATATATATATATATATATATATATATATATATATATATATATACATGCAAGGATCATATATTGAGCAAATACTTCAATTTTTTTTTTAAAAAAGAAGTATGTTATTGCAGGAACATTAAAAGAATTGAGCTATAGCTATCACCTAAAATGCATTAAAAAAAAAACCTCAGAAATCCAGCAATGACAAGATTTTGAAAGAAATTACCTTGGCAACAGTGGTTTCGATGCGTTCGTGCCTCACCAGCTGCGAGACCATTGTTCTAAACAAGAAAAACCAATTGAATTGGTACAAATTCAACATCTCCACAGACAAATTTAATATAAATAAAAAATTTTGAAAAAAAAAAAGCATTGAACTGAAATAATAACCTGAGCATGGACATACGATGAGCCGTATGTCGACCAAGCTTCCTCATCTTCGTCATTCTTCGGATGTAGCAGCGAGTGAGCGAGCAGGCGCAAATGGAAAAACCTTAGATTTCAGAGTCCGATAGGGGAAGAAGACGACGCGAGGGTTTTAGGGTTAGGGCTCACACGTAATTGGGCTTTAGTTTAGTTTTATTTTGTCAAATATTAGTTTGGATAGCCCAATTTAATTCAACATAACTTTGGGCCGTATTATAGTAGCCTAATTTCAAAATGGAGCACTGTCCAGGAAAAAATAAAATCAAAAGCAAAAAGAGAAATTTTTTTTTTTTTAAAAAAATCATTTTATACAGATTTCTTTGGCTAAAGTACTATTTTAGTCCTCAATGTTTGCATGAAGTTTAATGTTTGTCCTCAATATTTCAAAAGTTTAATGTCGGTACTCAAAGTTTTTTTTTTTATCGATTTTGGTCCTCGAGCGTAACACCGTCAACTTTTTCCGTTAAATGATGACATAACATGTTTATGTGGCACACTCTCTCCTACGTGTTATATTTTAATGACGTATTACTAAGGAAAACCCTCCAAATAAATGGCACTTCATTCTCATATTTAATCTCGAGATCAAACCCACGAATTGACAATGCAAAATTATATATATATATATATAATTTAAAGCATAATGCACCAAATGAAAATCATGACACTTTTGGACATGAATTTTTTTATGGGTTTTAGTTTATATATTATAGTTTATCTACAAAATGAGAGTAGAGACAAGGTGTGAAGAGTGAGAAGTGAGTGAAAGAGAAAGAGACATGTGTGTGAGTTGTTTTGAGCTTACAATGGGAATGTGGTGCCACTTGTTTTTTCCATTGCCACCGGTTTTGGTGATTCCTTCATATATTTTTGTGTATTATGATTTATGATTGTGTTTTGGTCTTTTTTGTTCATGTTTATCCTTTATATATCCTTCTCCCTATTTATAGATATATTCTAATTCCTTCACGTCACCTTCTTTAATTTTGGATAATATTATTTCAATTCTGCATACGTCTTCTCAACTTGTAATCAATGTTCAATAATAATGATACTTCACCTCTCCTTTTCTCTTACACCCACTTTTGTGGTTCTTAAAGTCTCCAAACTTCAAAAGAAATGTTTTGAAAATAAATTACACTACGTGATTGGAGGGATGTACTGAACTTTAATAGTACGGTATTACTGGACTTTTATCCGAATTGGACATTAGTGTGAAATGGATAAACGTTTTGTAGTGCTAAACTCTAATACATTCTTTTAGTATATTAATTAGGATATACTTTAACTTCATTAGGTAGAAATGGAAATGAAATGTATTTGATGTGTTTAGTAGTAAAAATTTGGTAATAAAAATGTATTAAAATGGCCATTTTACCCCTTATATTAAAATAATAAAAAAAAAGAAGGTTATAATTGTGTCAAATCATATCAAATCAAAAGGATATAATAGATATTTTGTATTTTTTTTCATTTTTTTTAAGTTGATGGAAATAAAAAAGTGAAAAAGTAAGTGAGACCCACTTACTTTTTTATTTCCATCCCTTTTTCCATCTAACAATTCCTTAGTGAATGCAACCTAAATGAATTGGAATTAACTTATTGGAGAGATGTATCGAAATTTAATATTATTGGACTAGTGAACATGTTCTTGTACATAATTATGTATGTATATAAATAAATTAAATCTCTCCCTCTTTGACCAATTGGACCTATTGGAAGCTCTTTCTACTCGACAAAAATATCGTATTTAATGTCTGATAGTATTTTAAACATGGGTGTTTTATTTTTCTTCTTAAAAATAAATAATTATCTTATTGTATGACTATTGATGCTATACTATTTTTTATTATTGGTTTTAATGTAGAGATTTTAAAATTGAAGAGTGGTCACGTATATATTTGTAGCTTTATTTGATGGCATCGAAGAAGTGTCTTCTTATATCTTTTATTGTGAGTGAGTTTTTAACCAGATATTATTATGTCCAATTTTTATTACGCCTGGTAATTCATCGATGGTTAATTACAATCTTAACAAAAATAAACGAATTAATGCTTATTTAATTACAATCTAGACATTGATAATTACATATTTGATGTGATTATTATTTGTGGAAGATAGGACCTAATTATTATGGAGAATCGGAAGAATTTATTATCCATCTTCTCATACAGAAGTCAAATCATGTGATGCTCATGCAACAAATTAAATACGCCCATTCCAAAGTCATATTCTATTACCTAATCTTCCACTTAATGATGGAATTATTGAGAATAATTAAGGAAAAAACTCATTATAAACTTTGACTAATGTGTAGTAAGATCATGTAAAAAGATGCTGCAAATAGGTAACAAAAAAGCACTCAAATTATCCTAACATGTTATATCTTAGCTCAATTCTATTGTTAGATTATGTTTATTTTTTGTTTTTCATAAGTATCTTTTAATTGGAGGTAATTCTGTTCGAGGCACTGTCAGGCATTAAATGTGAACACCTCTCTTCTAGAGGAGATTCGAACACGAGTTCATCACATTGTAAATGATTAGTCCTTTCCATTAGACCCAACCTCTATTGATAATTATTTACAGTTAGATTCACTCTAATTAACTATCTTCCATTTCAGCAACTCTATACGAGTCTTAAATAATTACCTTAATACATAACTACCTGAATTACGTTTTAATTAAATTTCACAATATCATTATAATAATACCCTTAATATCTATATTTTTAAATTTGCATCTAAATTTCTGCAACTTAATCCACTGTATGCTGTCATTGTCTAGAAGGAATATGAAGTAATTAAAAAGGAAGATTGGTTGTGAATATTGTGATGTGAATAAATTAATTACTTTGTATTGCTTGTACATATAAGAAAAATAAAGGGAAAATCACAAGGTAATTGGTGATTAGAGTATACTTAGTACAAAAATTGCTCCTCTAATTAGGCCAAAATTGTGAAATCCCAAAACTAGACTTTAGGAACATTTTATGTTCATTAGAGAATTGACAAGTCAAGGCAGATCCAGCAAAAGCCATATCCATTCTCTTTGGCTTCACCATTGGAGGTATCCACTTGCTAATGCCACCACCTGGTGCACCATCTTTTGGTGCTACCACCACCCTATGATTCTCCTTTCTGCCATTGTTCTGATCAAGCTCTTCTTGATGTTGGTGATGACACCCAGAGAGCCATTTGGATTGCATGTAACTAGTGGTTCTCCATGGTGGCACGTGTAAGCCTCTCTGTCTTAGGGACTGTTTGGCAGCAGAACAAAGTATGGAGATTATTTTGCACAATTTGGTGTCACTCCCAATGAAGATTAATGGCAGTGATTCTGTCATTTCTCTGTAGTACTGTGTGGGCCTTGCAAGCTCAAATTGGGACCTGAAGTCTATGTCTACTATCAGCCTCACCCTCTTGCCATTATTCTCATCTTCATTTATGAAGACTTGGATATACTCATATTCACCTGTTGTACAGACAGAATTTCATACAAAAGAAGATAAAAGCTCAGATTTTGATGAAAATTATTCAATAACAAACAAAAGCCTTTCTTCACAAAATCTTTCTTCACTACGTATTTGTTGGCTGCCTAATGCAACTCTACTCTTTTATTCAGATTTAAGTTTGGTAATGAAATTTAAACTTTGAATAGAATTAACCAACAATAACAAACAAACAAATTCTTTTTCTCACGGGAAAGAGTTGGCTATATGGATTAGCCTAATACAACTCTCTTCTTATATTTGAGTTTGGGATCACTTATGAAAGCCAAACTTAGCATAGGTTGAGCTTTTGGAGGAAATGAACTGGCAAAAAAAAGAGCTTTTTCTCATATATTGACGGTTGGTTATCTAATATAACCCTCCTCTTTTATCTGAATTTAGGTCTGATTATGAAAGTTAAACTTAGCATAGGCAGAGTTTCGGGAAAAATTAAGGCCTTCAACCCTGCAAGAAGAGAGGCTAATTCTAAATAGCAGCAATTTTAGTGTTACTGCAAGGCTCACCCTATTGGGGAAAATTAACCATTTTGATGAAATTAAGGAAGACCCACCTGCAGGACATCCTAAGGAGGTAGCCCAGGATGTTTGATACAAAGAAGCATGAAGGCCATCCCTTTTGAGGTTCTTGACAAGCCAATTACTCATCACACTTATACTTTTCTGATTCTGAGCATCCCTTAAGCTCTTCATATGCTTCATCACACACCTCACAACCTTAGCCTCCTCCCATGTACTACTCTCACTCCTCAGAACATCCTAGAACAATCACATCACAAGACCAACATGTCAGAGATTCCATATATATATATATATATATATATTAGAATAAATAAAAAAAAGCAGCCCCGTACACAATACTTCTATCAGATGGGACATTTAAATCCGTGACCTCCCGTTCACATAGCAGCAGCCTTACCTGTAAAGTGAAATACTGGGTTTTGTGGCTTAAGGTGTGACAATTTGGGGGAGAGGAATTTGTGAAGGAAGGTGATTCAGATTCCATGAAATCTTGTACCATTCTAATCAGCTCGTCTTCCTCAAAGCTACCCATGGCCATATCTCAGTGATGATGAAAAAAGGAGAAGGAAAGGAAGAAGAAGAAGAAGAAAGAAAGAAAGACGTAGGAGAGAATTGTTTTGTTCTGAAAGGTTCGCAAGTGTTTTTATATATAAAGAGAGAGTGAGTGGAAATTGGCAATTTGAAGATAGAATTAGATACCATGATGAGGTAACTGCAATTTACTGTGAGGGATATTGTGGGGAATATGCTTTTCTTGGCAGTTTCTTCAATGGAAAAAAAAAAATGACACACCAAAAAAAAAATGGAAGATCCAAAGAATTTTAGAACATACTTTGAAGATTCAGTTTTTGAATGTTTAGGATTTGGATTAGAACACAGGAATATGAGGAGGGAATAATTCCACTGATCCTGATTTGGAAAATAATAAATCAAATAATAATAATAATAATTATTATTATTATTTAAGAAAGAAAAAACTTTGACTGAAATACGTTAGGTTGGGCATATGAATTTACTTTCCATGGAGTCGTAGAATATGTTAGATTGAATGACCAAACTGATCCATCCATTTATATATACATGTTATTCTCTCACTGTAAAATTTAATTTTTCATTTATTTCATACCCTTTTCCTACTCCCCTTCAAGATTCTTATGAAATACCCCCAAAAAAAGTGTCCAATAATTTTTTCGGGGTCACTTATAATTAAACAAAGAAAAAAAATTTAAAAACATTTTATATTTCGGGTCACTTGCAAATTTGCAATAGTTTTGAACTTAAACGGTAATTAAACATCTAAACTTCTAAATTTTAACAAATAGATTATTGGATTTGAATTCTTTCATGTAAAGAAACTATGCGAGATTAACATAAAATTGATTGAATAATAAATCTCATTTACATAATAAAGATAATGACTAAATCATATATTTTTACTCTTTGTTTATTTTTCTCATCACATAACGCCGAGATATTATTCTAAGATCTTAATAAGTCACTTTACTTGTGTGTTAATTCATTTGATGCTTCAGATTGTCTATATTGTAGTTGAGAGGCCTTATTCTAAAATTATGATTTAGAGGTGTTCATTCTAATGTATGGTGAGTTTAAATTGAGAAATAAATCAATATCGTTAGAAAAATAAAAGTAAACAAAAAGGACTATTTGTTAAGATATAAAAGTTTAGGGAGTTAATTGCGAATTTTAAAAGTGTAAAGGGTTTTTTTTACAAGTAAATTAAAGTTTATAAGGTTTTTTTCCTCTTAAACATTTATAAAAAATTCTCCTTTCCGCTTCAGAATGCTACCAAACAATAAACAAGTATCAAATTTCTGTCCCAAAAAATTAAATAAGAATCAAAATATTGAAATTGGCTTTATTGATGCTAATATTGGAGAATAAATTATGCAAATCAACTTTAGTCCATCATAGGATGTCCACGTGAGAGACAAGCCCTTTTGGGTAATACTTTTTCTTTCTCTTTGCACTAGAAAATAGAAAAGAAAAAGAAGCAATAGCTAAATGCAAAAAAAAAAGAACAACCATTGTATCCAGATGAAGAAACTGGGAAAGTTCAGGGGAGAATGATCCCAGAGAATCAATTTGTCCTCTTGATTGGAACCATATATAATACCTTAGTTTGTAAGCATCTTAATTGATTTAATTTTTTTTGGTTACAATTATATCGAAGACCAAATCAATTCATTCAAAAGGTTTTTTTTTTTTGTTAAAATTTGGAGAATCAGCATTATGACCAGAACAATGCCATTATCACTATACTTGCATATTTTATGCAATGAAATATTGTTATCGTTTTCACACATAGCATTTATTAGAGGCAATCATTTTTAAACTTTGAAGTATAATCAAATATTAAATGTAGGCACCCCTCCAAACGAGAATTTGAATATAAGTTCATCACTCTATAAAAAACTAATCATTTTTACTAAATCCAACTCTCGTTAATTTATGCAATGAAATATACCACGACCAGTTATAGCCACTTGCCATTTGAAGAGTAGTATCTCTCAAACTACTATTAATACTAGGGTTTTAATATTGAGAAAGTGTTTAATGATTTAAAATTTATAAAATTTAAAAATAATAATATGTAATGATAAAAAAAATTATCAACCCATCAAAAGAAACCTAAATTAACGCCTAAGAGTATGTTTGGTAATTAGGAATGAGAGGGGAGGGGAGGTTAAATGATAAGTTATTCTCTCCTTGTTTGAATCCTTCAAAATCTTATTTTTTAGTAATTCAAATTAATAAATAGGAAAGTTAAAGAAGATTAACATAAAATTCTCCAATGTCTTCTTCTCCAGAATTTTAAAAATCAAATAAGGGGAGGGTTACTGAATACGCTTCCCTTCTTTTTCCCTTTCCCTCCTTAATACCCGATTCAAAATCATACCCAAAATCACGGGTTAATGTGAATCAGAGTACTTATCCTTGAAATCGTTCTAAGGGATATATAGTCTCAATTGTCACCCAACTTAGTACAAGTAATGTTGGGTACATAGGTATTTTAAAGTTAAATTTCTTATATAAACTATTATGCCATTGCCAATAAATATCATACAGATGAATCTCAGCCAAGTCATACACACAGAGATACTAAGCATTTTGATTAAACTATGTTGACTTTTCTTCTATGTCTAATTAATTTGACCCAATGCAATACTCGGGTAACAAAAACACGTTGCAAACTTGCAATATACCACATGGGTAAAAAAATCATCCCAACAAGCAAGAATTTGACAACAATCTTCTACCAACTGAAGCACCATAAGTATACAACAAAGGAGAGAGAGAGTGTGTGTGATTTAGAACAAAGAACCAAAGAAATTTTGGAACTCATGCTTTATCAAATATCAAACAGAGGAAGCAAAGGTCTTTGACTTCCGCACAGGAGTATTTTATCACTCTCTATACAAAATAAAACTTAAGTAAAAAAAGTAACAAATATGCAGAAAACTAGGATATGTAGTAATATACTAATATCATATCCTAAATTAAAATCCCTAATCATCTTCCATCAGAGAGAGAGGGAGTGACAATCACAAATTAGCATATATTCTCAAGTTTCAGCCGACCCATGTACAAACAGGAAGCAAGTACACAGCAATGCACACTTAATGTTAAACTTCAATCTGATGTGGAGGGATAATATAGAATACTTAGGTCATAGAGTTTTTATTAATATAATAAAGTTAGTAATATAGCTGCATGCCTTCCAAATTCCATGTAAAACAAGCAATTAGATTTAATCACGGATTTTTTTTCTATTAAAAAAAAATTGAATCCAAGGAATATACACACAAGTCGCTTAACTCTCAACTCTCAAGTTATAGGTTGGCATTTAATGCTGAATTGACCAACTTTACAATTAAAACCAGTATTTAAAGAAAAGTATAATGGATTAAATGAAAAAGAAAATAAAGATCAGAGTGCTTTACCTTAAAAGCCATATTTGAGATTTGAGAATCTTCTCAATTCATTTCAACTGTAATAAAAAAATATGAATGTCTTAGATTATATTCCGAGACATTGTTTAAAAGGAGAAAGTATTCCTAAGGTACCCTATCTCTCAGCTACATAAATGGACCATCTCTATATAAATTACAATGAATTGCCAATGGGAGAACCTAGGGAAAAAAAATCTATGAACCTTTGAGAACAATAAGTTATGGTTTTCAAGAAAATGATGAAAATCCTTTCATGAGGATCCAAAATTGCATCCCACTTCTATAGGATTGTTAGAAGGTATTCATGACTACTCAGATAAAATTCTGAGTAGGGTATTCATGCTCATAACCGTTATAATCATAATAAAGCCTCTCCCCTTTAGAAATATCGCGAGTTGCAACCAAAAGGACCCTGCATTCACCATTAACACTGTATCTCACACATTTACAGTTCTGCTTCTTCCTACCGTCCCTGCACAAAATTGGATTTAACCACAGTAACCTAAAAATTAGCAAAATCATTATGATATCAAAAATAAAAAATAAAAGAACTAGACTTAGTACAATTATATATTTACTATTAGGTATTCAATAAAAATAAAACATGTGGATAACATTTTTAAAAAGACCCAATCATGAGTTGACAAGTTATAACAACCATCCACAATCATTTTCTGATTAGAAAATCAGATAACAATGATATATATATATATATATATATATATATATATTGCACATCATAAGTTTTTTCTTAAAAAATGTTAGCATTTTACAAAGGTAGAACCTGAAAGAGATGGGTTATTTACAAAGTATACAAAAGCAATACATCTTACGTGATAAAATGCAAGTGGTATGGTATGGGAACGTCAGGATATAATCTTTTCTTTTAACTCAAGACTTTGGCATGAGATAAGTGAGACGGGCTTACTGTGTATGATTGTTGATGCCACTAATAAAGCGAGCAATATTTCCTCGTTTATCTGGGCAGATGACTAGACTTTTAGTAGGATCCTTTGCTAGAAGAAGGGTCATCAAACTGTCACAATCATCATGTTCCCGGTTCTTAATGTAATCCACATCGCCTGTGTATTCAGCAATGAATGTCATATCCTTGATTGGGCCATCTGCCTCTACAGTATATCTACATCACAAGATCAATACAAGAATCATCAATATAAAGAGGTAAGTATCAATTGCCGAGTGTGTTAATGAGTTCAAAAATCAAGATGGGTACCCTTCACATGAATCATAAACAACCATAAGAGGAGGGCATTCGCCTCTTCTGCACATCGCTCTGCAGTGTTCCATGGTCTCAGTATCTTCCTTGGTAAGAACCTAAGAGAGAGAAAAAAATCTTCTATCAAACTATATCACAATGATGGAGACATCTACACCAATAAGACTTTTTGTTAGTGACCCATTTCAAAAGATACTCAAATCACAAGTAATTAATTGATACCTGCATGCCACCATTTTCAAACTCGGCATGATTAGCAGACCTAGGAGCCATATCAGGTGAGTAGGTAAGATCATCACTGAATTCCATATGCAATGCTGTTAAAGCAGAAGCAAGGGAACCCATCTGTTTCATTCTCTGGGAAGGATTTTCTGTAGGAATAAATGGCAAAAATCTCCTTCGTTTCTTTTGCAATACCAGTGATCCTGTACGCCTCTTACGCTTCTTAGCATCTAGAAGCACAGAAAGGAAAATTCAGGAAAACAAAGCTTCCAATTAGATACTGTATTTTTTAGAAGTAGCATACAGACTTTCTAGTAAGTCAGAGGAAACAAAACCATATAAGCCAATAGTCAAAAGTAGAAAACATCATTTACTTGAGCCAACATTTGACCTATACTTTAATCGCAATTTGTTTTGCATTAACTATAACCCTATGGAACTAATAGGGTGATTCACACCAATTTCAAAAGAAATGGGGCATCAGTCATAAACTCAAGGGAGTTTAGTGTTATATATCAAGGGGGGTAAAAAAAAAGAGTTCAAGGTCACTTTTCCAAGCAAGCACTGTAATATATAAACAAGTGGATGTGTATGCCTCAAATTTGCATGAAACTTGAATAAACCCTATCTCATATTGAGTAGATGATCATGTTTCCTATTTAAGAAGCTCGTGAAGAATGAACTAGCTTGCCGTTGGCTGTTGAAAGTTTTTTCATATTCAATCATCCTTCTTTACCAATGATGGGGATGGGATGTCCCTAAGGTCGTAAGTGCTACCCAAGTCCTACACCGAGTAGTATGGGATACTTAATTTGCCAATCGCATGGAAAGCACTACCTGCAAAGGGGCTAACGGCAGTAGAGTGAAGCAGATGGTTCCCCAAGTCATTTGGGTTCCATCAACCATTTAATAATAGAATAGATTTTAAAGAGCATAAGAGTTGCAAACTTATAAATGTGACTTTGCAGCTGTCTCACATATGGTTCTTTAGATTGCTATGCAAAGAGAAATAAAGAGATCAATCATATCCAGAATATCATGTTTGTTAGATACGATTTAATATCACTATCATGAAAGAGTAGCAAAGATAATCAAGAACTAAATAGAAACTTAAGTAAATACCTTTTCATTCAATTCACAAACCCAGTAAATACAGGTGGCGGGTAGCTTTAATTAGTTTTCTTATCATGCTAGCCACTATACGCATGAGAAATCCAAATTGATTGTCCATTTGGCAATAATAATAATTGAGATGTTCTATAGCAAACCATGCTCTAATATCGTGATATTTGCAGTTTGCATATGGAAACAGCTATAGCCTTCATTTCCAGAACAATTTGGAAGAAAACAGTCAAACACTCAGATGATTGTTGTAGTTCATGCCATAAGCTCCTACAGAATATCAAGCCTCACCCGAACATGCATGATATACTTAGAAAAAGGTCACTATTAACATCAAAAGATTATAAGTATGTTCTTTTCAAATAATTTGTTGCAGCTGATGGGTAAATGAAGTTGAAGTGGGAAACCAAATTCAACCAACATTAGATCAATAAAGCCAAATATGATTGAGCTAGATTTACATGATCAAGAAGTAACCAGAGTTCAGTTTCAAAATGAATAAATCGATTGAAATGATAATGGTTAATGTCTGAAGGATACATTACCTTGCAGAGAACAGCATTCGTCTTTACGATCAGTGCACTTCTGAATCCGGAAAAAATCAATTATCTTCTTCTGAGAGAAACCTAAAATTGAAAAAATAATCACAAGGACATTGCCATATTTATCCACTCGCACGGCAAACGGCACACACAACAGATACATGTTTCCTGCAGAAGCAAAAACCAAAAACAACAAAAACACAAAATCCCTACTTCTTACTCTCTTCCCTCCCGAACACTTAGGGCAAAGCCATGATCCAATAGGAACTCTCACGGCGACGGGCCTCACGCATTTCATATGGAATCCTTTATCGCATTTGTCACACAGAAGCAGCTCGTCCGGTTGTTCACCAGAGCCGCATTGGTCACACGTCACGTCGCTGTAATCCTCCCGCTCAATGACAGCATACGGAGCTTTTAACATTATCTCCGAAATAGACTTATACTTCTTCGTCGGCGGCGACGACTGGCGAGGAGCTCGCGTGCGGCGACTGAAGCCGATAATCCTCTGAGCCGCCGCCGCGGCTGCGGTGGAGGTGGCCGGAGCCATAGGAGACGGACAGATTGGGAAATTAGAGAGTAGTGAAGGGCAGAATCGGAATTGGAGAAAGTTCCTTCAGAGGAGTCTCCAGAGGAAGACGAGCAATGGAAGAAGGAAAAAAATTAGCTTTCTCTTTTTTTGGTGTGTGTCTCGCGGGAGAGTGGGAATGACGGAAAAGGGGCGAGTGCTAGGGTGCGCCGAGGTGGACGCTTCTTATTGGATGTGCTAACGTGCACCCCTCGACGCGCACGGAATTTCATGCGTGCACCACGCGCACTGTTCCCAGTTTGTTACAGTCGTAGCCGTTCTTTCTATTGACAAAAGACCGAAATGGCCCTCTCCTTCCTTCTATTGCGGCTTCAAACGTATGCTTTTTTGTTCCTTCTTTTATTTTATTCATTTTAGCAAATTAATTACATTAACTTTTTAAAAAAATATATCTAGTAAAATTATATTTATGACATCATTAATTTTAAAAATCTTATTAAGTACATTACTATTTTGGTATTGAAAGCTGTACTCTGTCTTAATTTAATCTCTAAAAGATTATAATGTCAAATTTAGCCTCTCAGAAATATAATTTTCTCAATTTAGTTCTTAAAAGATGAAAAAAAATCAAATTTATTTCTTAAAAATCTCCATTAACATAATTGATAGAAAAAATCTAAGAATTAAATTGAAATAAATCCATCTTTTAATAACTAAATTTGATTTTTTTTTAATGACTAAATTGATACAAATTATATCTTTCAGAGGCTATATTTGATATTTTTATATTTTCAGGATTAAATTGAGAAAAAAGTGTATCTTTTAGGACCAAAATAATAATTTAGTCAATCATATTTGATATTTTATAGAATCCCATACATAAATATTTTTAAATTTATTTTTACCTATAAAATAATATATATGCATTCCAAAATAAGAAAATCACTTTATTATTCTTTCTTTTACCAATAAAATTAATAATTTCATTCTATATAAAAATTTATTTTCTAAATTGAAAAGGAAGAAAATATAATTTTTTTAAAATAAAGATGTAGTAAGTGTAATTTAACAAAATTTTAGGAAAATATTAGTATTTTTTTCTTTTGGTAATTTGCAACAAATAAAAACAGAAACTGAATAATGACAAATTATTAAGACTCAAGTGATGGTAAGATTGTATATATAAAAATTAATGTGAAAAAAAATTAATGTGCATTAAAATTATTGGATTCTTTGAATTTTCTATTTCATTAATAAAGTAAACGTTGCATATTCATTGAAAATTTACTTTATAAGATTTTGTGCTATCATAAAATACGTTTGTGGTCAAAGACTTGCTAAGTTCACATCACGCATTTTTAGAATATTGCAATTCCATTAAAAAAAGAATATTGCAAATTAAAAAAAAAAGAAAAGAAAACAAGGATCATGTACATTAAATTACTTTCACATTTTCTTTACATGAAAATTGTTGAGAAGTCTATATTAGATTATTCAAATATGGTCATGAATTTTATGGGGTTGATAAGAATATCAAACTTAGCATATATTGTGTGGTTATAAATATAATGATTTAATTGTTATAAGTGGTTGACCCAAATAATTAAGTATTTAAAAGAAAAAAAAAATTCTCCCTTTACCTATGAATATGAATTCTCTTAATATTATATAAATGTTTTGTTTGGTGAAAACCCTTTATAAAGAAATTTTCTCAGACTTAAGAATTAGTTGAAGACCAATCTTTTTAAACTGTTATTCACACTTAAAAAATTCTTCCTAGACTTTTGAATAAAAGTATAGTACAATTAGGGGTGTGCAAAATCGATCCAAACCGAACCAACCGATCCGATCCAAATCAAACCGACCAAAACCGATTACATAATCGGATGGATTGGTTTATTTTTTTGACAACCGATTTGGTTCGGTTCGGTTGATGAATAAGGTTCAATCCCAACCGAACCGAACCAAACCAACTGATTATATTTTTTAAAAAATATTAAAAATATTTTATGATGTTGACTTTTATGGTTTTATGATGTTGGATTGTAATTTTAAGTTTGTAATGTTGGAATATTGTACTAATGACTTTAGTTTGTTGATTTTCATGGTTAGGAATAGCTATTTTTATTTTTCAAGGTTTAAATTGAAAAGAAAAAAATAGTAAATTTTTTTTTTAATTTTGTCAAAAAAATCGATCAAACCGAACCGAACCAAACCGACTATAATCGGTTTGGTTCGGTTCGGTTTTTGTCCAAGGAGCGGATTGGATTGGATGACATTTTTAGTCATTGGATTGGATTGGTTCGGTTATCTAAATCGTCCAAACCGAACCAATCCGCCGGTTTGCTCACCCCTAAGTACAACAATATTACATTCATTCATTTTATGTCTGTTCCGGGAACGGGGGGTTCGAACTTGGAGGTGCAGAGCAATCCGGGAGCCAGTCACTGGGAAGTACTTAGTGGACGAGAAGTGAAGCACTCCGGGCAAACTATAAGTAAGACAAGAGAGATTAACGTTAGTAAATAAATTATGTTCTTACCAAGCTCAAGGATTTGGGAGTTCTTGATGAAGATTTCTCTCTCTCTCTCTCTCTGAAAAGTTTCGTCCTATCTCTCCCAAAAGTTCCGTCCTCTTTTTGAATGTCTCACGGGGTCTATTTATAGTGGAGGGTAAGATAAGTTAGTTACGGGCTGATGAATCACATCCTAAAAACATGGGTAGTGCATGCACATTTCTTGACATGGTAGTGGTGTCACATAATGGGCTAAGGTTAAGAAAACATGGAGCCACATGAGATAAGTAGTGGGATGAAGTTGAAGGAGTGGGATGTGGTTACGTATGTATGAGGTGTCAATTGTTAATGACGTGTCTAAGAGAAGGGGGTTATGAGCTTAATAAGAACAATAATAAATTTACTAATATTAAACCCTTACCTAGTTTACTAGGGCGATCATGCCTAAGCACGAAGAACCTTCACCTCAATCCTACCAAGCCACTCCCTAAGACTGTTCCCGGGAAAGGAGGATGAAAATCACTCCTTCACGACATTCCCAACCTTGTCTAAATTGGGCGTCGCGGGTGGCACTTGGCCTACGTCAAACCCATTCCAAGAGCGTTGCTTCCTCGCGAAGTTGGAATGACCTTGACGTGATTCTTCTCATGTCAACACTGCGCTGACCCTGAGGGAGGGGATGACCCCATCACACTTTCCACTACCTCATACTTATTAAAAGAGGGAAAGTGAGGTATCTTAGTTTACTGTCCAAGGGACGGATTCACCGGGCACCCTGAAGCACTTTGCTCAGCAGGGGAACTTATCACTGGGACTTAGCACTTTACTTATGTTTACTGTCCAAGGGACGGATTCACTGGGCACCTTGGAGCACTTCGCTCAGTAATGAAACTTATCACTGGGACTTAGTACTTTACTTATGTTTACTGTCCAAGGGACGGATTCACTGGGCACCTTGGAGCACTTCGCTCAGTAACGAAACTTATCCCTGGGACTTAGTACTTTACTTATGTTTACTGTCCAAGGGACGGATTCACTGGGCACCTTCTATGCTTTGAATGACATGTCTATTCATGAAAGAAGCCACTTTACATAATCGTCACGGTCATGAGATTTAAACAAGAAAATACATAAATAAATAAACATGTAAATAAATAAATAAAATAAACCTATGTAGGAACATTAGGCCCCCTGCACATGTTTATGAGAAATCTATTTGTCTTGAACATGTGCATAAAATAATTACTCACTACTTGAAGGATTTAATATAAGTTTTTCTAATTGTTGCTTCGCTGAAATTCATGCTAGAATAATCTTAGGAATTTGAAATATTTAAGATGATAAGATACTATGTACAATGTTATAGCTCGGAGAATTTAAATAATCTTATCATGAGTTTACAATTTCTTAAACTTAAAAGATTTATTATGTGTTTAAAATCTTTTGAATTTAAAAGGTTAGTCAAAATTTCAGAAGCTTTTGAATTTTTGTACAAAGGCAATATTCTTATTCATGTCATAATGGCTAATTAAACGTAATTATAGGAAGTATCTTTAAACAAAATTTAAAAGTATTATTTATATCCATATAACCGAATGTAGGAGAAAAAAAGAAATTTAATTAAAATAAATATCTTAATATCTAGATTAAATATAAGTAGTTGAGATATATATGCCTCAATAATATAATAACAAACTAACAAACTAACGTTATAAAATTTATATAATAATATAGCATTATATATAATATGTTGCTAACCTTACCAAAATTTTTAACAATATAAATAGTATAACAAAAAGCCATAATCCATAGTGGTATAACAAACTAACGTTATAAATTTTTTTTTTTAAATGTAACATAAATATACTTTTAAACTATAAGGTTCATATATATATATATATATAAAGTTGTTATTTGTGTTAATGGCGGATCCCTTGAACTTTCTCTCAATATTATTAGCGCTATATTGACCACTCAATGATGTCTAATACGTACAATAGGGGTGAGTTTGGTACTGTAATATCAAATGTGGTAATATCTCAAATAACATGATATGTGATATTATAGTATTTATGATACTTATAATTGGTATGATAAGAGACTCTATCTTGTATATTAGATATATAAGATGCATATATTTAATATAATTTATTGTTATACATCAATCTTTTATAAATGAATATAGTAAGATGGATTATTTATATATGAACATATTAAAATTAAAATGAATAATATATATCAACGTAAACTATGGCATAAAATATTTTTTTGAGTCAAAAGACATAAAATATTTTTAAATATTAAAAAAATTATGTGGACCAACAAAAAAAATCACATATATGGACAAACCCAGCCCAATTTTACAAGTCCAACCCCCTCTATTTTGAACCCCTATACCTAATCGGCTTCAATCTTACTATCAATAACCTTTTAGAAGTGACCAAAAAAAAAATTTAACATGATGTTTTCTTGAAAGGCAAAAAGGTGTTTTCTACTCTCAATATGTATCAGTGTTAATTTTGCCCTCAACTTTGTTTTTTTGTCAAATGTACTTCCAACATTTTTTTTATCAATGTTACTCTTTGTTAGAAACAGAGTATAAAGAAAGATAAGAGTATGAGTTTTGAGACGTGAATTAATCATTTTTTTTAAGAGATTATGCATGTGCTATAGGAGACTCAACAGGATATCTCTCTGAGGATACAACAAAACCCCTGGAACTTCTCAATTTATAGAGGATGAATGGACACTTCAAACAGACATGTTTCTCTGTTTGAATAGATGCTTCCAACAGACACATTTGTCTGTTTTTTAAAATTAAAATATTAATCTGATTGGATATCCAAGTATTATATATATATATATAAAACATATACATATATATTATTTATTTAATTGTATGGTTCATATCTTTCTATATATACAGTTGTTCCTACATAGATTTATTTTATTTATTTATTTACATGTTTATTTATTTATGTATTTTCTTGTTTAAATCTCATGACCGTGACAATTATGTAAAGTGGCTTCTTTCATGAATAGACATGTCATTCAAAGCATAGAAGGTGCCTCCACCTGTCATCCGTCCCTTAGACAGTAAATATAAGTAAGGTACTAAGTCCCAGTGATAAGTTTCGTTACTGAGCGAAGTGCTCCAAGGTGCCCAGTGAATCCGTCCCTTGGACAGTAAACATAAGTAAAGTACTAAGTCCCAGTGATAAGTTTCGTTACTGAGCGAAGTGCTCCAAGGTGCCCAGTGAATCCGTCCCTTGGACAGTAAACATAAGTAAAGTGCTAAGTCCCAGTGATAAGTTCCCCTGCTGAGCAAAGTGCTTCAGGGTGCCCGGTGAATCCGTCCCTTGGACAGTAAACTAAGATACCTCACTTTTCCTCTTTTAATAAGTATGAGGTAGTGGAAGGTGTGATAGGGTCATCCCTCCCTCAGGGTCAGCGCAGTGTTGACATGAGAAGAATCACGTCAAGGTCATTCCAACTTCGCGAGGAAGCAACGCTCTTGAAATGGGTTTGACGTAGGCCAAGTGCCACCGCGACGCCCAATTTAGACAAGGTTGGGAATGTCGTGAAGGAGTGATTTTCATCCTCCTTTCCCGGGAACAGTCTTAGGGAGTGGCTTGGTAGGATTGAGGTGAAGGTTCTTCGTGCTTAGGCATGATCGCCCTAGTAAACTAGGTAAGGGTTTAATATTAGTAAATTTATTATTGTTCTTATTGAGCTCATAACCCACTTCTCTTAGACACGTCATTAACAATTGGCACCTCATACATACGTAACCACATCCACATGCCTCATCCCACTCCCTCAACTTCATCCCACTACTTACCTCATCTGGCTCCATGTTCGCCCATTTCCTCAACCTTAGCCCATTATGTGACACCACTACCATGTCAAGAAACGTGCATGCACTATCCATGTTTTTAGGATGTGACTCATCAGCCCGTAACTGACTTATCTTACCCTCCACTATAAATAGACCCCCGTGAGACATTCAAAAAGGGGGGGACGGATTTTTAGAGATAGAAAGAGACTCGTGCGAGATACAAAGAGAGAAATCTTCATCCAAAACTCCTAAATCCTTGAGCTTGGTAAGAACATAATTTATTTACTAACGTTAATCTCTCTTGTCTTACTTACAGTTTGCCCAGAGTGCTTCACTTCTCGCCCACTAAGTACTTACCAGTGACTGGCTCCCGGATTGCTCTGGATCTCCAAGTTCGAACCCCCCGTTCCCGGAACAACAGTGAAGCATTCTTTGATTTGCCCAATGTGGGACTTTTTCATTCCTATATTACAAATTACTCAACACTCTTTTCACTAACACCGTTAAATTATTAACAGCTTTTACTGATGTCGCATTACACGTGACAAACTAAGCTGACTGGGCAAAAGTATTTTTCAATTCAAATTTTTCTCTATCCTAGCCTGCATAATAATGTATCGTTTTGTACCCTAAACCTTTTTTTTTCAAACAAGTTGAAGCACTGCGCCATTTTACTCTCACTTTTTCTGGTCAGCTTGTTTTACTACGTGTGAAAATACTTTTGATCAGTCAACTCATTTTGTCACGTGTGATGCCACATGAACAAAAATCGTTAATTATTGAACGACATTAGTAAAAATAGTAACATTGATAAAAAAATAAAATATCCAGAGTATATTTGATAACAAACAAAATATTAGAAACAAAATTGATAACGACGTTTGGGTAAAAAAATTCCCTTTATTTTAAATTTTTTTTTATAAACACCTTTTAGATGTTTTTAGACGTGGCTTACAGCATAAACACCTTGTCATATCACTGTTTAATTTCATTTCTATGGCCATTTCTTGTTAAAGAACAAGGCCATATATATATTTTGTTATTCCTTAAAAAAAATTTAAGTTTCAAATTTATTAAGATGGATTGTGAGTTAAAATTTGCCAGAAGTTATTTCTACTATATATATAGTGGAGTAACATCTAATAAAGATCACATATTGGGTTCTCTATTCAACAATTATAATTAGGGCTTTTCTATGAAAAGTTTAACATTTGGATTTTTTTAGTCTATCTCTTTATTCTCATTTTTTCTAATAAAAAAAATCAAACAATAAAAAGAAAAATAAGAGAGATAAAAAAAAAATACTCAACTGAAATTTTCCATAATCTTTCCTTGTACCATATGAAAGGAATCTTATTTAGTTTCTCCATAATAAAACAGTTATCTTATTGTTCAATAATATAAATTTGACCATCATAAAAATAATCAAGGTTATCTAACTTTTTAAATCACATAAGATGTTGGGATACCACTCATTAGATCAAATGTTCATTTTTGTACTTTATGTTCCCTCAAATTTTAAATTAGTCATTTATGTTTTAAAATTTTTATATGGATCATTTATGTTTTTTAGAAGTTTGAAATTGGTCCTTATGTCCAAGTCCGTCCATTTTTTAATTTTTTTTATTAAGTACTGACGTGTCGTGCTGGACATATAATCTCTTTTATGTGTCTATTTAAGTTGACGTGTTATGGTACGTCATCTTCTATTCATCATATTCTTTTGTCAATGACTATTATATTAGTATTATTGTTATTATTAACTTATTTTGGTCCAAAGTTATTAGTTAATTTTTATTTTTTAATTTTGCAATACATCGAAATTACATATTTTCATTTTTTCTTTGTTCAATCTCTTTTGATACAGTACTTAATAGTTAATACTAATATATCACATCTTTCTTCCTCCGGTCAACCATCCAACATGAATCCGCCGGAGATTCCCGCCGGCGGAAGCACACCACCGTCGTCGTCGTCAAAGAAGGAGCTTCAGCTTCAAGGGCCTCGTCCACCTCCTCTTAGAGTCAGCAAAAACTCCCACAAAATCAGGAAACCACCGCTGCCTCCCGCCGCCGCCCACCACCGGTCCCGACCGGAGCCGGAGGACGAAAGCCAACGGCAGCCCGTGATCATCTATTCCGTGTCTCCTAAAGCGATTCACGTTCCCGTCAGCGACTTCATGAACGTCGTCCAGCGCCTGACCGGGCTATCGTCCGGCGACGGCCAGGCTTCCGGTTCCGGATCCGGAGACGTTTCGCCGGCGGCGAGGTTGGCTTCGATAGAAAAGACGAGCCCATCGGAAAAGGAAAGAGTGCGTAGTGGAGGTGATGTTGCGATATGTGAATTGGAAGGAGTGGTGGAAATGGGCCAATTTCCCGGAATATTATCGCCGACGCCGGCTAATTTACCGGAAATACCATCGGAGTATTTCTCGCCGGAGATAGACCAGCAAACGCTGTCGTTTTTGCATGAACTGAGCCCGTATTGGTCCGGAAATAGCTTCATGGGTAGCCCATCGGGCTTGCTTTCGGCAAGCATAGTATCTCCACTTGCGTCGCCGGATCTGTTCAGTCTTTTCCACTAAGGATTTTGGTTTCATATTTACCAAAACGCTCCAAGTGTATGAAGTGAAGTCTACGATTAATTATGGTATAAAAATTGAGATTCGTGTATTATTATAATCTCATCTAATGATTTAAATTGTATAAAAGTCGTTTGGTATACGGGAAGAGTAAGTAAGTTGAGTTTTATCACTATAGAGATTTTGTTTGATAGTAGATAAGTCATCTTTTATAGTTAGTTAAGTTTCATATTGGGCATATTTAGAGGAACGTTGTTGTCTTGATAGACTAGAAGGAAGTTAAATTTTATGTGAAAGTAAGTGTAAAAATACAATTATATCTTTATGTAATTGAGAAAGTTACAACACACAAGCACAAGACAAGAAATAAAGGGTATGCTTTGTTGGCAGCCTTTGTTCCCTTATTCCCCTCTACCATTTTCTTTTGCCGAAAGTATTGTTCATGTCTTTAAATGTTATATTAATTTTTAATCATTATTTTATTCTCTTGAATTTCATAAAAAAATTATTAGAAATATAATTTTATAAATTTTTTTCATTAATTAAAATAAATCTTTACCCCTTTCAATGGGTAGTAAAATTCAATGTTTTAAATTGTAATCGTTAACGATAAATAATGACGTATCATTATACGTATAATATTAATTTTAATTCATCACTTAAAATGATATTTTTTTTATATTGATACACTTAAAATGACGTCACTTTAACATATTTAAGAAGAAGACGAAAAAGAAACGATATCATTTTGATATTTTTTTAAAATTATAAGTGACGATAGGTCATTATTATTAATTCAACGTGATTAGTTACCATTAATAATTTAAATGACATTAAGAGTTGAAACAAAATCGATTGTAATTTATAACCTTTAAAATAAAATTAAACTAAAAAATAGGGATAAAATTGAAAAGTTGTGTAAATTTTGGATAAATAGAAGGTGGTGTTGTCATCTTCCTTTTTAACTAAATTTGGCAATTCTTTTTTGTTTACTTTAATGTTGGTAAAATCTAAATCTTTCAATGCTGCTCTGGTTAGGAATGTACTTGGTGCAACAAACAAGCCCTGAAAAGCTATGGGGCAACACACTTATACTTAAAATTATCAGAACTATCAAAAGTACGAAATAAGTCAATGCTAGTGCTACATATAATCTCCAAAAGGTTGAAAAACTTAATGGAGAACAAGAAAAAAGAAAGAAAATATGCCATATTATATTTACAGAGTTATTTATATGGCTGTATAAGAAAAGTAAAGAATCAGCTAGCAATTGAACTTCAAAAAATTTCATGTTCTTGCCATTGTAGAATTGTTGCATGCAGCCCCAATGAAAGTGCCTACCCTCTCTCCTTTAATGGCTTTGGAGATGTTACCTTCTTTGTTTAGGTTGAACACAACAACTGCACCAGAATACAAAGGGAAGGAGAGGCACAGAGTATCAAGATAAGTCATTTTGGTGTTAATAGCATAAGGACCAAATTAATATAAACCAATATGAATTAATATTCATTTCAAAAAAAAATTTGGGGGTCAAGGATGGATTGAAATGAAATGACTAGATTCATTCCAATCCATTCATTTTATTATAACTCTCAAACAACAAATCTACTCAAATCATTCCACTCCATTCCATTAATAACCACTACATTCCATCTTCCAAACTCCCAAACATAGCCTTAGTTCTTGAAAGATAAAATACCTCAATTTAGTCTATGAATGATCAATTATTAATCAATTTGGTCCTTTGATTAATAGGATGGGTAGAAAGTTAACTAACAGTAATATTAATAGATGCTACCTAACTGTTAAATGTTAAGTTGGATTCTATTAAACAAAATAAAGCACGCCAGATTTAAAAATTAAACACGGTTAAATTTTTTTTTAATGTAGTTTGTAAATCTGGTGTATTTTATTTTACAAATTACACATCAAAATGTACCGTTTATATTTTTTTATTTAAATAGAATTCAATTTCACATTTAACATTCAGTTAGCCTCAATTAATAATACTTTTAGTTAACTTTCCGTCCATCTTATTAATCAAATGACCAAATTGATTGAGAATAGATCTTTCAAGGACTAAATTGAAACATTTTTTTTAGGGATTAAAGTGACAGAACTTACATTTTTCAAGGACTAAATCATTAATATACTAAAAAATATAAGAAAACGAAGGTCAAGTGAGTGTTAATGTTAATCCACAAAACATACCAGGAATGTTATTTTCTTGGCACAAGGTGATGGCCGTCATGTCCATTACTGAGAGATCTTTTGAAGTAACCTCCTGATATGTTAGTGTGTCAAGAAGACGAGCTTCTGGATTAAGCCTTGGGTCTTCATCATACACACCATCAACATTTGTTGCTTTCAGCACAACCTCTGCATTAACTGAGTAAATCATGGAATAAAACTTAGTAGACTGAAGCAAATGGACTAGCAGAAGAAGAGACTTTCAACAAATTGTAAAATCTACATTTTATTTCAAGGGGATCTGATGCAAACAAAATCACACCATCAACTTAAGACATAGAACCTAAATGGTATGCCAGTGGAAAATTTCAAGAACGGATACTCTGAAGTACGCTTTTCGAGAATGGATCCTGTGTGCTTGTTTTGCACATTAACTACCAGGCTGGTTAATAGGCAAAAATAAACTACTGTTTTAAGAGAATGGATCCGGTGCTGGACAACACTGGACAGCAAGGAGAAGGACAGACAAGAGGGTGGACATCACTTGATGTGAGACTCACCCCTCCTCTACTTTTCAGTGTTGTACAGCATCGAATCTTTTTCCATGTTTTACACATTAACTAGCCAACTGATTAATGTACAAAGCTAACTCACTTCAGCACTTCAAAGGATCCGTTCTCAATTCTCACAAATTCCACACTAGAAAATTTGACTCACTTTCTGCACATCGGAGTGCTGCAGCAGTATCTGTGGTAAAAAATGGATTTCCAGTTCCGGCAGCAAATATGACAACCCTCCCTTTTTCTAAATGCCTCACGGCCCTTCTACGTATATACGGTTCTGCAACCTCTGACATACGAAATGCAGTCTGCACCCTAGTAGGAATGCCGATACTCTCCATTGTTGCTTGAAGAAATATAGCATTCATGACAGTTGCCAACATCCTATTGATTACAAATTTACAATGGGCACCATTAGTAGAACATTAGGAAGCTATTCCATCCATTTATATGCTATTACGCTGACACTCAGAGAGTACTTTAGACCATAACAAATGTGGTATTTAGTACTTGGTGGAACAAACACACACATAAGAGCTATGAAGAATGAATGTTCAAAACAGGTTTAACTAAGAGAGATAAAGAAAAATTACCCAATATAATCAGCTGATGAGCGGTCCAGGCCGCTACATCCAGCCCAGGAGGATCCACGGAAGATGTTACCCCCACCTACTACTAATGCAACCTGAAACATGAACCTCAAATGGTTATCTAAGTTTGGAAATAAGAAAAAGGTAAAAGGACTTTTTATGTTCTCAAACTTTACACCAATTTTCAATTTTGTCCCTAAACTTTTTTCTGTGGTCAATTTTGTCTCAAAAATTTCAAATTGCAATTGTATTTGTCCTAACACCTAGCATCGTCCAAATCATTAATAACAAATGATGACATGGCATCACACGTGTAATATTAATACTAACTCATCACTCAAAATAATATCATTTCTTCATATTAATGCTGACTCATCATTTAAAACGATATACTCATAAATAGAAGAAACAACGTTATGAGTGATGATAAGTGATTACGTGTGTTTGAGTCTAAATGCTTTTAACTTGCAAAAGGTTGTGCAAATTATCTCCCACTCTATCTAGTCATGAAAAGCAATAACCCAACATTCATCAACACTAAAAAGGTTTCTTTGGGGTGAAGTGGGGTCCATGTAGTTTTCCTCTTGCAAAATGTCTAATTATTAGGAAAATAGCATCATAGTGATGGTTTTCCAAAACTTCCATAAAGTTCACATTTTTTCACTCATTTAATCAGCCACGCGATATCAATGACACATGGATGCATAAGTAAAATTATGCTACAAGAAGAAGAAAGATGCATTATAATCATAATCACCTCAATGCCAAGGCGAGTCACAGCTGCAACCTCCCTTGCAATGGCCATAGTAACCTACAATCCAGGAAAACGAAATTATATATCACAAACAAAGCTAAACTCAACATACAACAGTAATCTGTCACTTTATTCTTTTGTTATCTTTCTGATTGAGAGGACAAATGTAATAAATTTTTTGCTTCCCAACCTTAGGGTCAATGTTCTGTGACTGATCTCCTGCAAGTGCTTCTCCGCTTACTTTGAGCAAAACCCTTCTCCATTTGAATGATGGCTTGCTAGATTCATTCATTGACAGTCCAAAAGGAGACATAGACGATATTTCAGGCTTCCTGCTGGTAAAATTTTTGGCCATAATAATGAATAAGTAATTGAAGTTAGGGCTGATTGTTAAATACAAGCACATTGGAAACAACAGTAGAGTTATGAGAATATCATTCAAGCAAAAACATCACAAGCTCACCCAAGAGACAAAGACCTTCATCATCTATGATTGCATATAGCCAAACAATGAATTCCATATAAAACGAAAAATTTATGAGAACCAGTGGTCTTCATGATTGTGAGGCAGAAACAGAAGCAGCTTAACATAAAAGGAGAGGAAATTTGAACAAATTTTTTTCCTTATCTCAATGGGAAAAACAACTTACCCATGATTAATATTTTACAATTTTTCCTTAACCTTCCCCTTCTGTTAATTTTAATTACCCCAAATTGGAAGAGTTTGGAAGATTCAAATAATGGGAGAAAAAACCATCACTTTTAATATATCCTTCCCATACTCTTCTCATTCCCAAACTGACCCTTAAAGATGAAAAAACATTTGGGAAGATACTAAAGACAATTAATTTTTGAAGAACTTGTCAAACCATGTACCGCATATAATTAAGATCAATTGCTTTAGTATGGGAGAAGTATAATCTCTAGCAAGGACTAACCCTTATCCAACTAAATTACACTACAGAAGATGAAATGATGAAGCAATAAACAGACCCCTATTCTAAACTTCAATTTCCACATTTTTATTGATTTAGATATAAATCTAGCAGTTTGAGAAGAAAAACAAATATTTAAATTTAAATAAAAGAAAATGAAAAAAAAAAACTTTTTTATTCTATTTCCCTCCCTTCTACTCAATCCAACTATACAGTAAGCTATGACATGCCAAGAAAAATGTGGATGTGATTAACTAAGCAGCCAACATTTCAATTCCAAGTAATATTGACTTAGAGAAAAACCAGAATTCACAGTCAGAACTCAGAAGTCATATAGAAGATAAAAATGACAAAAAGAACAATTGGGGAAACATGGGGATACCTGAAATTGAAGGGGTCGGAGGTGGAACCAAATTCAGAAGAAGAAGAAGAGCGAATGAGAAGGTTGGTGGTGGGAAAGGAGGTTGAAATAGGAAGGGTGAAAGTGCGGAAATAGGGCTTGAGAGGAGAAAGAGAAGAAGAGGAAGGAAAGGAAGAAGAGGAAGAGGAAGTGGAAGAGAGGAGAGGAGTGGATAGAGCCATCGCAGTGTAGGAGCAAAATTGCAGACTGCAAGCCCACTCTTCTTCAATTGCGAATGCCCTTCTTCTTCCTGCTTGCCTTGCCGCTAAAAGATAATTTTTTTATTTCTCTTTTTTCTTTTAGAAAAATGGAAGTTTGTATTATTTACAACAAAGTAATGAATTTACTATTTATTTAGCCTTGTAAGAACTAAGAAGTAGAACTGTTAAAACGATTGATTTGTTTTGAATTTAAAATTTAAAATTAGGAATTTGTTAAATTCATTTCGGTTCTATCTAGGGCTTTAGGCGGGATTTGATTGATTTTATTTTATTTTCCTTAAAAATAAATTATTTATTTTAGATTAAAAATAATAATTTTCTTATTTAGTTAAAATAAATAAAATTTTAAATTTTCTTATTTTTCCAATGAAATTAAGGGTCCGTTTGTTAAGTTTATTGGAGGAGGAAAAAAATAAGGAAACACTGGGTATTTTTATGGGTGTACATGGGCCGGGTTTTGGGTGGACCCGAGACTCGGCCCGAGTCGGGTCCACCGGGTCAAACGGTTTTTTTTTTAATTTGAATTTGAGTAATGGGAAATAGAGAGTAAGCATAGAAAATGGAGAGTGGCCATAGAAAATGATGAGTAATTAATACATGTTGACATTTTGAATAGTTTTTTAAATTTTAAATTTATTTATTACCAAGTTTTTAGGAATAGATTAATAAGATATTAAATAATAGATAAGATATCTTATTTTCAGCCATCAATTTTACTCTTTTTTATATATAAAAATATTTAAATAATAAAAATAACAAAAATTTAAATAAAATAAAATAAAAATGCGCCTACCTCGGGTCGGGCCAGGTTTTGGGCAGCCCGACCCGGTGACCCGGCCTAATTGACTCGAATTTGGCCGGGTCACGGGCCAACCTGTACACCCCTAGGTATGTTTATGTTTTTTGGTTAAAAGGGTGAGAATGGGAATGGGAATGAGAATAGGAAAAGATGAGGGAATGGAGATGTCATGTCAATATGATGTGATGTAAATGGATATAAGTGAGTAAAATAACCATTTTGTCCTTACATTAAAAGTGATAATAAAATAAAATTGGGTATAAAAGTAAGGACAAAAACATAATTTCATCACATTGAAAAAAGTGAGATTTGTTTGTTAGGAAGAAAAAAAAAAGGGAGATGACTTCTCCCTCTCCCTTTCCATCATGATTTCTACTAAAAGAACACACCCAATGGTTTGGAGGCTTCCAACATGCTTTCTTGGAAGGCGTGAAAAATTATTAAAAAAATATTTAAAGTGTAAAATATTTATTATATCTTTTGATTAAATATAAGTATAACTTTTTTTTCTTTTTAATATTTTAATATAAAGGATAAAGTGATAATTTTAATATATTTCTATTTCTATTCTCAAATTTTACTACCAAACACAATTAACTCATTATCTTCTCCTTTCTGCGTACCGAGCGACAAACGCACCTTTAAGGATAACTTTTCAAAATAAAAGAGAGTAAAATGTAATTTCATTATCTCTCACACTATATAATTGTTAATCAATGATTGACACTCATATTTTTTTTCAAAATAATCTCAATTTATACAAATTTTTATCAAAAATTAAATTATTTTGACAATCATTTAATTTTATAAAAATTGTAAAAATAATATTATTTTAAGACAAAAAATCATCGCGGACAAATGTAGACAATAAGTTAAGTAGCATATAAATTTCATTCATTAATAAAGAATTTTGTCTTGAGAGACTATTTTGATTAAAAGTTAACTTTTTTTAATATATTTCTTTTTTAAAAAAAGAGCTTTTAAAGTTTAAATCTAAATTATTAATTTATACTCTATATATATATATATATATATATATATATATATATATATATATATATATTGTAGTTTGGATTTTGGGCCCCCAAGAATGAAGATATGAAACTTCAAAGTCCAAATATCTCGCGCCCTCCACAATAAAACAAACCAGCAAAATATTGGTAAGCTTAATTGACGCTGACGTGTAAGAGATTTTTCTCAAAATATGAGATTGCAGATATGTTTATAATAATTTTATTCAAGTAATTCCAAACTTAATTTGTTTTTAAAGAATTTATATTCCTCCAACCCGTTCATGCATGTCACATGTTAAATAATCGAGTAAATTATACCAAATTTTTATACAGATTTGAATATTACACATATTTTTTTTTCGTTTGAAATATTATACTGACCTTCCCTGACAGTAAATTACACCGAATTTTTAGACAGATTCAAATATTACACTGATCTTCCCTGACATATCATAATATGTTGTTTGTTTTCTAAACTTTAGTCCAAATAACTTTTTTTTTCTTGAAGTTTTCATCCAAATGGATTTTTTTTTTTTTGAATTTTTAACTCAATTTTTTTAATGACCGAGTTTCTAAAGAGGTTCCGCCAAATTCAACAACTCAATAGAGTACATTTAAAAAAAATGAGTTGAAAATTCAAAAAAAAACATCAATTTGATTGGAAACTTTAAGGAAAAATGATGTTTGAACCAAAGTGTAAGGTATTTTGATGTGTCAGGAAAGAGAGATTGGATCCGGTGCAATTCTCTTCGGTGCAATTCCTTTAAAATGCACATTTTTACTTCATTTTTAAAGTACTAATATGAGCTCATACTAACAATAATCCACTATAAATAGATTAGAGACCAAATTATTATCAATATTGACAAATATTATCATCTTAAATGAATTAGGGACCAAATTGTTATTGATATTGAAAAATAGTCTCACAAGGCTATTTAGTAATGATATTTGTCAAAATTGATAATAATTTCGTCCCTAATCCATTCATAGTGGGTTATTGTTATAGTAAGTTCGTATTAGTGCTTCAAAAATGAAGTAAAAATATACATTTTGAAGGAATTGCACCAGAATTGCACGGAAGAAAATTACACTAAATCCAATGTTCAGGAAAGGTCTATGCAATATTCGAATATGTTAAGGGGTGTCAGTGTAATTTACTCTAAATAATAATTGAACTATTGGAATCACTCCATGGATTTTGTGGGCCTTTTCATGGGCTGTGCTATTCAGCCTTTCACAGTTGGAACATAAAATGAATTATGCACTAATTTAAGGTCACCATTATGGCCCAATTTATTATACTATCATTCTTTTGTATTAGTTTTCTATTTTAGATTTCACTTAATTACTCATTGGATATTTGGATTATATATGCACAAGCTTCAAACTCAATTCACTCTAGTATGTTTAGTGAGGAAAACTTCAAAGCTATTAACAAGAAACTTCTAAATTGATATTTCTTGCTGTCATTTAGGAAATAAAGATTCTATCCTCTAGGAGAAAAGTACTATTGACGGCAAGAAATATTATATTTTTATATTTGGTGTCAAAAAAGATGAAAAGTAAAATTAGTTTAATATCTAAATTGTCTTTAATGTCTAAAGTGGTGGAAGTAATAGCGATGGTGGTAATGATAATGATGACACTGATGGTGGTGATAGTTTAGGGAAAGGGCAATTTTGTTCAAATTATTAGATTCCATCAAATTTGATCCAATTCCATATGTCTTCGGAATGAAATGGATTTTACATCAAGTGATGGAAAGTTTGCTAACAATGAATTCCATTGCATAAATTTCGTTGTCATACCAAATAAACACATAAATGAGGCTTCCTAATTCAATGTTAGCAGTACTGGACCGGAGGATGAGAAAGAAGAAATAGAGAGGTGGGTTCCATGCATACATGGGACCCACTCTATTCCTTCTCTCTCCTCCAATCCAGCATCTGATCTCATAAATGAGAACTTAAAGAATATCCTAAGGGAAAAAATGGGAGGAAATCCTCAGAGATGTTGCTTTGTTAAGTTGTTGTAAAATGTATTTAAATAAGGCGAAGTTATTGTGAAGCCAAATTAATTTTCTATCTTCACAAAACAATTTTACTAAAATACTTCATAATTTAAATGCACTTCACAAAATGGAGCACGTTAGAGAATATCCTCTTAAAAAAACTATTTATAGTTAATGATTTAAGGGATAAAACTAGGGAGAGGAAGAGCTTTTTGGACTCGACCTCCCAACATCTATTTTTTTTCAATTTTATATTTTAAATTTAATTGAAATGAGGGAGAAAGAAACAAATGCTTTGCTGTAATTTAATGGATAATAAAAAGGCTATCATAGATGATAGAATTGAGAGGTCCAACGCCCTATTTATATGATTTAAACCTTGTTAATTATACTTAAATCTTAATTATTGTCCATTGTGAAATATATTAGCAATAGAAATGTGTAAAGACAGAACATGTTGACGTCGTTTGATCCATATAGCCGATCCCACCTAGTGGGAAAAAGCTTTGATTTTGATTGTTGTTGTTTTGTGAAATATATCAGCTGGCCATTTATATTTTATAAATAAAAATATTGCAAGAACTCAATATAATAACTCAATGAGACTAGAAGAAAGAATTCAATTGCATTTCTATTTTGTATAAGTTAAAGTAATATTCACAACAACAACAACAAAAATGTTGATAGGACTGAGATTCCTGTGTGAATGAAATCACAAACAAAAAAGAGTGAATGTACAAATTCCTTGACCATCACAAGACCACCTTTGTATCATCAAAATCAGACACAGCTACCATAATGTTTGTGAGCATCATCATGACTATGAGAAGGTTAAGAGTCCTAATCTAAAGCCTAACAGGCAATCCAAAGTTGTGGAATGTTCTGATAGTTCCATCACTACTACCTGTGACAATAGACAATCCCCAAGGATCCTTGGGACATAGATTCTGCTCGAGATACTCGTCCGAGTAGTAGTCCCAACTAGGAAGCTTCTCCTCGGGCCACGTCATCGAGCCTCGGCTGCACGTGCCGTCGATGGAGAACCAATTGTTAGCGCGAGGAAGACGCTCCGAGTGCATTTCTGAACAAGAGTGAGCAAAACCAATGTCTTTCACCATTTGGTGTTGTGTGCTCATGCTTGCTGACCAAGGTAATGCTACGGTAACACCCTCCGAGGAGAAGTACTCGCAGGACCGGTAGGATTTCGCGTGTTTTGGTGACGGGGTTTCTTCCGTGTCACTCGCCGCAGCCGCGTTCCAAATATAAACACGACTGTCCTGTCCAACCGAAATCATATGGCTTCCATTTGAAGTAAATGAACCACTCATCTGGCTTCCTGATTTGGGAAGACCTATATTACAAGCAAAATTACACCAACTTAAGCATTTTCCATATAGTGAACTTTAAAAACTGAAAACCTTTTAACTTTTAAGTGTTGAAAATATAAAAAGAAGGGGAAAGTACACTTTACCCACCCTAAACTTTACTTAAATAACATGTTACCCACCTAAACTTTCATTTGTAACAAATCAGCCCCCCCCCCCCCATAGAGTATTTAACAGACCTCAATACTGATAATTTCATGTGAGATCAGGGAAAGGGAAGGTAATGGCTCTCATATGACTAGCATTTTAGTATTGAAGTCCATCAAAATTAAGCATAACTCAACAATTTCATAATTTTTCAATATTTCAGGGGAGTGATTTGTTACAAACAAAAGTTTAGGTGCGTAATATGTTATTTAAGTATAGTTTCGAAGCTAAAGTGTACTTCAATAAAAGTCTAAAAACTATGTAATGTGTGAGGATGCAACACTAAATTTGTCATGACCATGTTTTTTGGACCATGTAATGCTTTTGGACATAAGACAGCCTCTACATTCGAGCCTATACACGAAGCGAAATATGGATCGAGACCGTCAAACTTTAACCGCGGGTACATAATATCTTGCTAATGAAGCAAAACATTTTAAGTAGTGTCATTACCTTTGTATTTGTGGACTACGTCGACACCTTCCAATACGCGAAGTTTCGAATCTTCTGATGTGATCAAAACTCTCTGATGCTTCTCCTGAGAAAACTGCAATCAAAGAAAGGCAATACAATAATGTTAGTTAAGAAATGAAGCACACAAGTTTTAATATTGTTCATAGCAAAAAGAATTCCCAGATTAAAACCTGAATGCTAGTAATCTTGTTGCCACCTGATCTCTTCTTGCCATCGACACGAATCTGTGCTTCGAGCTCGAAATGTTTGCCTAAAAACCAAAAACCAACACAGAAACCAAATTCAGATACTCCATTTTTGGTCATGACAAAAGTGAGAGTATATAGTAAGCTCAAGTAAGTTCAAACAAACCTGAAGCAACGTAAAAGCGACAAGTGCCCGAAAGCGAGCCGACTAGAAATCCCTGTTTAAAATAAATAGTTGAAAGCTCATTATAATGAGTCTAACAGAATCATGAAATAATCAAATTCAAAGTAATTCTTTTCAGTTCATACTTTTCCATCTGGCTGGTAACTTATAGCAGTAATTACATCATGTATATCTGCCCAATCAACCACTCGTTCTTCGTGTAATCCCCATATTCGAACTTTCCCATCGATCGATCCGCTAATGAAGTAATTTGCATCAACTGGATTGACTTGAATGCAAGTCACTGCTTATACCATTTATAACAAAAAGACACACAATTACAATTACAATTCCATTCATGGGATAAGCTCATTAATTCACACATGCTTATGTTTCAGAAATCAGATTTACCATAGTCATTGTGATGGAACACGCGCAAGCATTGATCACAACCGATTCGCCACAATCGAACAGTTTTATCCATGGAAGATGATAGGAGAATCTGCAAAACAGGAAATTCATTCATATCAGAACAGATTGGTTAGTTAATACAATGAAATGAAGAAGAAGAAAAAAAGGAAATTCACTCACATCAGATTCTGAATTAGACCATGCCAAATCCAACACATCATTGGTATGACCATAGAGTTCTTGTAATGGGGATTCCTCAATATGGAAGACCTTGTTTGGAAGCACAATAATGGAGGAGTTTTGGATGAACATGTCTTGTTTCACTTCATTAACAAGGTTGTCTTCTTCTGATGATGATGATGCTGATGTTTCTTGCAATAGTACACTCCATATTCTCACAACACCATCTTCTCCTCCACTTGCTAAGTACTTCCCATTGGGACTAAATTTCATAGTCCAAATAATCCCATTGTGAGCTTTAATCTCTTGTCCTATATACACCCCACTGAACTCTATCCACCTCTTCTTCTTCTGCTTCACCTTTATCCTGTTATGACTTTTCTTTGATCTGGTTTTGCTCACAAATCTCTTCCACCACCAGTTTCTCTTCTTCTTCTTCTTCTCCTTCTCATTCTTCTTACCCTCATCATCAAAATCCCCATCTTCTTCTTCTTGAGCCTCCTCAGCTTCATCTTTCAAGCACAATTGCATTTCATCAAACATGTGGTATGCTTGATCAGAAGAAGAAGAAGGTGATGTTTCAGAAGAACCTGGGAGGATCGAATTCTGAGACAGATTTGAGAGTGATGATGTTTCATTTCTCATCTCAGACAAACCCATTCCTTCTAGAAAACGTTGTCTTCTTTCCTTCACACTCTGAGGCTCATTCACCCAAATCTCGTACTCAAACTCATTGTAGGAAATAGGAGAAGAAGAAGAAGACAGACAATCTGCTGTGTCGAAGAATACATCATTATCACTGTCTCCTTCATCACAGCTCAGCATGTCTTAGAAAAATTACACACACAAAATTTCCCACATGAACAATTTTTGCTTCAACCACAATAACAAGTGCTCTGTATCAAATAAGACGAAGAAGAAGAAGAAAGGAAAGTGGGGATCCCAGGAAGCTTTTTAGTGAATCGAGTCAAAACAGATTCGTGGGGTTTTGGGGATTTCTCAAGATTTTTAGCGACAAACAAACAAACACAAACGGCGTGGCCCGAGAAACAAGACGCTAATGTTTTTCTTTTTTTTCTTTCTTTCTCTCTTTCTGGTTCTCTGCTTCTGCTGCTACTACTACTTCTTCCACTAACCAAGAAAAAAGAGAGAAACTTTCAGTATCAGTGTAATCAATTCTATACGAAAAAAAAAAGTACATATTGATTTTGAATCGAATTCGAGAAATGGGGTTTCAAATTTCAACTGAATTAATGCAAAAGCAAATGCAAGTTCTCATTTTTATTTTTCTTCTTCCTTTTGGCATCAATGACATTAAAAGCCTACAGCTAATACTATGATTGATGAATGGTTTTTACTAAATAAAAAAGCATTAATGGCTATTGCAGGCTACGCAGTCATTAAAATTTGTTGAAAAAAAAAAAGCAAAAAGATTTGATTTTTTTTACATACATACACATTCATAGATGTGTAGTGTAGGGTGAGCTGAAATGCAGAATACCTTCATAGAGATGGAAAGCGATGAGTCATAAGACTCTAAACCACCTATGACTAGACTCATCACTCTCAATCCTCATAGGTTTTCTCATTTGTAGAAAATTTTTTTTTATATCTTTATATATACTAACTAAAACACCTACCAAGTTATTGAAATTTCAAAACTTTCTTGGTCCACAGCTTCTTGTTTCAGTGTAAGTTTTGCTTTGTGCCACTGGAATTAGACAGCTATCTCTAGCAAGCTCAGCTATAACATCATAGCCCTGTGGTTATAATAATAGTAATAATATTAATACTAATACCATCCTCAATATTTATTTTGATTCTTTACATCTATGATTAGTACTAATTTGATCCTTAATATTTATTTTGTTTCAATTTGATCCTTCATATTTTCAATTAGCATCAATTTGGTCCTTTCATTAAATTACTTAACAAAATTGAAAGTAAAGAAAAAAAAAATGTGAAGGACCAAATTAGTACTGAATGCAAATATAAAGTATCAAATTGAAATTGAGCCAAACATTAGGGATCAAATTGATATAAATTGTAAACATGAGAGAGTAAATTGAGAAAAGTGCAAAGTGTTTGGGAGGAAAGTAGGATTTTTGTCTTAGTATGCTTTTTCACATGTATGTATGAATGTATGTGTGTACCTCTCAAATCTCATGAGATTAGCTTGTTCCTATGATCCTATCAGCTTGCCTTCTCTGTAAAACATACATTTAAAAAGAAAAAGAGAGAGAAAAATGGAAACTTTTTTAGGAATTGAAAGTGGGGTTTGTCTTTTAGGGTGGATTTCCGAATTAATTCTGATGAGTTGTGAAAAAAGAAACCACAGGAGGGAACTCACGTGATTTTGAATGGAAGAAGCAATAGGTAGGAGGAGAGGAGGAGGAGGATGATACAGAGAGGTAGGTGTAGGTACAACAATGGAGGTGATTAAGGAAGGAAGAAGGAAGAAGAATGGGTTTATATGGAGATGGTGGTGGTGATGAGGAAAAGCAGTACGGAGAGACATGAAAGAGAGAGATGATAAGATAGATGATAGTTGATTTCAATATCACCACTCAGCATCTATCGAACCTTCCAAAACCACCCCTCCCTCTTCTTCATATTCATGTTCATCAGTTTTTTTTTTCTTTTACTTTTACTTGCATTACATATTTTTTCAAATGACCAATATATCTATTATAATAAATTTGATAACTAATTTTTTAAGTAGCGTAAAATTTATTATTGAAAATGATCTTTTTAACAAATGATAATTCATTTTTATTATTTCAAGAATCAAACTCAAAAGATATAATTAAAGAAACGTAAACTTTTATCATATATATATATATATAGCTAGTTTATTAATTAGTTTTTAACTAAATTAAGACAATGTGTAAATAATGTGTAAATTTTAGAATAATTTGAATCAATTTGGTTTTTAAAATATGAATTATTAAATTTAATCCTTGAAATATGCATTGTTTCAATTTAGTTCTTAAAATATACCATAGAAATGTGTAAAGATAGAACGTATTGACATCGTTTGATCCATATAGCCGATCACATCTAGTGACTAGTGAGAAAAGGCTTTGATTGTTGTCGTTGATTTTTGTATGTTAGTAGAGCTTCTTAGGGATGAAACTAAAACAAATTATATTTTTTATAGATTAAATTTAATATTTTTATTTTTTAGTGACAATTTGTATTTTTTATGACTAAATTTAATTTTTTTTCATCTAAAATTAAATAGACATCTTTCAAGTACTAAAAATGTTAATTTATTCTAAATTTTAGGGATCGAATTAAAAGAGATTTTGGATCCTTTGAGGAAAAAAATTACCATTTCTCAAATGCATTTTGCAAAATCAATACGTACCCATCAAAGGAGTAATTTACTCTTTAAATTTTGAGAAAATTAATTCAATAAATTGATCTATATTAATTAGTATTAGTATTGATATTAAGACACTTTATTACAATTTTCACTGAAATTCCAATGTTCATGTGAAGTTTAAAGAAAGTAAAATATTGTTTTAGTTTTGAAAAAGCTATCATTCTTCTTATTTTTTTTTTTTCAAAAAATGGCATATAAGTAAGTTTAGGCTACAAATTAATGATATTTTATTTATTAATAAGAAATCGCTTCAAAAAGAGAAAAGTTATTTAAAAAAAACTACTAGTTTAATTTTTCAGTTTCAAAAATTTTACATTTAAATTCTTTTAATTTCTTAAACAAATTAATAATCAAAATTTCTAAAAAAAAATATTTAACTGAAATAGACTCCTCACAACTAAATTATTGTACATTATATAATACAAGAGATTTATTTCCAAAAAAGTCAGATACCCTTTTTTCATCATATCCCTCTTGATTTGACATCAACTATCATCTCACCTATATCTGGAAATCTGGAATACTCTATATATAATATATATATATATATATATATATATATATATATATATATATATATGTAATTTAATTATTTTTAAAAGGGTACTTTTGCTATGTGTTCATGTTAATACCACAAAGATAATTTTGTTTATGAAATCCAATCTATATTCATTTTAATTTGTGCAATCTGAAGGGTTATTAATTACTGTGCACGAGCACTATAGCTGTAATGAATGTGTTAGAATCTTGCACTCGTGTGTTAATTCATGCCACTTGTGCTATAAATATTTATATATTAACCATGCATGTGCATCCCAAAGCTATAATATATATATTTTTTGTCTTCATATTTATTAGTGTGATTTGATTATTAATTTTAAAGATATTTTTAAGTTCATTGTAGGAGGATTTGTGTGATCTGATTATTAATTTTTTGGATATTATTAAGTTTACTCATGAAAGACCCTCAAAAGAAATTATGTTAAATGCTAATTGTTTAGTTGGGTACACTCTCTCTCTTACGTGATATTTTTTGTTGATTTGGATAAAAATTAACAAAGTTGAAAGAAATGATTGATTTGAAACTAATTGAAAAGACGATCGATGATTGATTTGAAACTTTTTTTTAAAAAAAATGACCACTTTAAAATTAATAATAAAGATGAAAGACTAAATTGGAGTTTTGACTTTTTAATATTTTATGATTTTGAAGCTAATAACTAACAATAAGTTATTATTATTATTATTTTGTTATTGTTAGTGATGACTAATGGAACTATACATAAATCCAAACAAATGGATGGCAAAATGGCAGAAATTTTGCCCCCAAAAAATACATCACACTGCAAAAGAAAAGTAACATTGACAGCATCACACATTACAATTATGTTTTTCTATTAACATTGCCACTGTCGGCAGAAAAAATCATAGTGTATATATATATATATATAATATAAAATAGAGTAAAATTATGATAATAATTAAGTAGATGATATGTTAAGTACTTAAATTCCAATATAAATTAGAGAGAGAAAAAATTTAATATTATACTTATTAAATATAAAATTTTATATTTTTATAATATTTTAAAGTAATAAAAAAGAAATGAAAAATTCTTCAACTTTCTAGTCTCCAACTCTCTATTCATTTCACCTGTTTTTATAAATTCAGTGTATATGTATATATATAATTAAAAAGGAATGATGAAATACTTTACAGTCATAATAATTATAGATTATTGATATTAATTGTTACAGAAGTAAGCAGGTATAATTTTTTTTTTTTAAAAAAAGTATATATCAGGTATATTAATCTACTTAATTAAATATTTAGACAATACCAATTATTTAATCACTATATATATATATATATATATATATATATATATATATATATATATATATATGTATAATGGATTCTTAAATTGTCATACTATGTCATGGAAATTTAAAAAAAGAAAAAAGAAATTTAAAGAAGGAAAAGTGTACTATAGCTCTGATTGAATTAAGATAATCTTTGAATTCATTAATTTACCATTTGCAGTTACCTAGGTGCCAAGAGGCAAGAGATGTGGAGAGATTTGGAAATTCTCATTCTCATTATTTTTTTTATAAACTAATTAAGGCAGAGAAATTTGGTTCTTTGTTTTAATATGTTTGATTGCAAAAAAATTAATTAGGGAAATTTAGTTTTTTATTAGGGTAAACTACAGTTTGCCCCCCTGTGGTTTGGCCTAATTCCAGTTTGCCCCCCTGTGGTTTAAAGTGCGACACTTAACTACCCTGTGATTTGGCTTAAAATTAATGTGCCCCCTGTGGTTTAGAGTGTGACACTTGACCTCCCTGTGGTTTGTTATGTTATCACTTAACTACCTTCACTTACCTTCTATCCAAATTTTAGTCAAATTAATCATCATTTTTATACTTTTAATATTTAAAATTTGTTATTCAACACTCTAGAATTATAAAATAATTCAAAAAATATATAATTAATATAAAAATAAAATTATAATTTTAAAAAATCAATAAAATAATTTAATATTTATTGCTTACTCTATTGATTATTATTTATTCATTTTATTTTTATTTTTTATCTTTAATGTTTTAGAATTATTAAATCAATCAAAATAAAATTGTAAGAGAATAATATAATATAAATATATAACTAAATTTAAGTTTTTTTATTGTTCAAGTTCGGAACATACATACCTGAATTGAATGTTAACATTATTGAGCTTAGAAACTCTAACATTAAACAATAATTTTCTTAGAAAAGTATCCAATTTATCCAATCATATAACGTTAATAGTGTACCAAAATAAAGTGACAATCCAACTTCATATTAAGTATTAACATATTCAAATTATTGATTTTTTAAAATTATAATTTTTTTATATTAATTATAATTTTTTTGAATTATTTTATAATTCTAGAGTGTTGAATAACAAATTTTAAACATTAAAAGTATAAAAATGATGATTAATTTGACTAAAATTTGGATAGAAGGTAGGTGAAGGTAGTTAAGTGATAACATAACAAACCACAGGGGGGGTCAAGTGTCACACTCTAAACCACAGGGGGTCACATTAATTTTAAGCCAAACCACAGGGTAGTTAAGTGTCACACTTTAAACCACAGGGGGCAAACTGGAATTAGGCCAAACCACAGGAGGCAAACTGTAGTTTACTCTTTTTATTATGAGTATATTTGGTTGCAGAAAACAATTTTCCCCTGGAAAGTTTAATTGTCTATGTAAAAGGAAATTACCTATGGAAGGAAAAAAAAAAGTTGTGTATTGGGTAAAAAATTATTTAGAAAATGTCAATTTTGCCCTTAACAAAAAATGATAAAATAATCATTTTGAAGGGACAAAATTGTTATTTTCAACTTTACATTTTATATATATTAGTTGTATTTTCCTACATGTCAAAGTCAAAACATTTTTTTTTTTAATTTTACTTTTCCCTCATTAATTCCACTTCTACTTTCCTTTCTTATCGAAATAATTTCTCTATAACCAAATGGCAAATGCTACCTTAGAAATTATATATTCAAAGGAAAAGATTATTATTATTATTATATATATATATAAAGGAGGAGTGAAGAAGGCATAATTAATGAGGAAAATGATCGAGTGGGACAAAAGTTCAGCATGTATTATCGTATTATTGAAATTCGATACATTTTTTCAATCATGTAGAGTTACTTATTAATATTAATATAAATTTACATTAACAAGGACTTACTTAAATGATTTAAGGATCAACTGATTAGAGAGATATACTGAAGTTTAATATTACTGTACTACTGAACATCTCCTAAAAATGAGTGATGAGTCTTTGAGTGGCTTACTTGTTGACTTGCTATATCAAGACATAGTGGCAAAGGCAATGTTATGATTGATGTCTTCTTATAAATACATGTTGTCTCATGTCTCTACTAGTTTGGTATGTCTTGTGTATTTTGTGTATGCAAGAGGATGGGCATCAAAATTAAATAGGGCTTCTTCTTCTTTTTTTCATTATTTTCCTCTAAATTGGAAATTGCTTTAATTTATTAATTAAAGCAATATTATTCTCCCCATCCCTTGGATGTGATCTTATTTTGCTTTTGAAAAACTATTCTCTTTCTTTCTTTTGAGATATTTTAAAAAAATTTACTGTGAATTATAAATTATTTTAACGTTCAACGTCAATTCTATAATTAATATTAAAAATTGTGTCAAGGGCCAAGGACATCATGCATTTTTAACATTAATTATAATTTTTAAATCAATAAATAACGTTATTACTAAACGATGTTGTTGACTCTAACATCACTTATTAATAAATTATGTTAATAAACTATTGCTAAACTTGATTTTTAATTTTTTTCGTAGTGTTTGATGCTAATTTAATATATTGTAAAAGATAGGCTACACAATTACAATTATATATCTTGATGACAAAAATATCATTATGTATACTAAAAGCTACTTTCACATGCATAAAATTGTTAAATTTAAAAATAATTATTATGTTTTTAAAATAATAAATTAAATAATGAGTTGTATATTATAACGTATATACTTCTCACTATTTTTACTTTTCCTCTCCGGTCTTGTTTCACACTACATATTTTATATTTTGTATGATACAGTATATAATTTTAGAGGTAAATGACATAAAAAAAAATCCTAATTAAATCAATATATATATATATATATATATATATATATATCATATAAGAAATTAATTTAAGTGTGTGTAAATAGTAAATTTAAAAGAAGAGTGAGTGTAGTCCCTAGCTACTTTAATTTGTTAGGGACAAATCTCCGCTCAATCTTCTCTCGATTTCCTCTCATTTAAAACCAAAAGTTTATTCATTTAAATTTTATATTATATATATATATATATATATGCATATGCATATGGATTATGGACCATTATTTGCATTCAAATATAAAACTAAACTATATAAAAATGTTATGTGTATAATTGATTCTCACACAAATATATATTATTATTTCCAGATTCAGGTATGAACTATATATATATAGTACTCTAATTAAGCTAACCACTCCAATACCATAAGAAAGTTCATTCTCATTTTCAAAAAAAGTCTTATTTTATACATTAAATGTCGCTTAAATCATAATTCAAGGGATTTGTTTTTTTTTTTGTTTATCATCATAGTATCCACCAAAGCAGACCTATCGATTAATCTTTTGAGTACTGCGAGATTTATTACTTAGGACAATATTTTCAACGAATGACGTCTCATTCATATCTATTCAGAAATCGAACTTGAAAGACAATAGTAATTTAAAAAACACAGACTTTTTAAAATATGTGTCAAACAAATTAAATTGAATACATTATATATATATATACACCTTGGTCAACGAATCAAGAAACGCAAGTATTTTAAATTTTTAATAGGACTACCTGAAGGGGATATATACCCACCAACTTTGATTTTAATTCCATAAAAGAGTGGTTGACCATATCATATGCATCAATCTTTGCCATATATATATATCTTAAATATATATGATATTATATTATATTATATATTATATGTGTGTGTGTGTGTTGGAACTCTTCAAAATCTTCTACGGATCGGATATTTTGTTTTCGTCATGTACAGCATAATAAAGACTAAAAGGTGACCACGCACCTCCCTTTGGCCTTTACCTTGCAAGCAATTTAATTTTATATTTTTAATAAAAAAGTAACTTCTCTCATGCCACATGCCTTAATATAAACATTGAAAATGGTCAATCAAAACGAAACATCGAATTCAAATCTAATTTTATATATATATATGTAAAAAACCCTACCAAAACATTGAGCCAAAATTTCAAAACCTAGTAAACTTTTGAATATTAATGATATCAATATGTACTTATTATATACACACATGCATGCACTATATATATAGGGTGAGTCTATGATGCAATTTGTTGCATGTATACAATGTAATTTCGGTTGATAAGATTGTGACTGTGGGTAGGATGACTTGAGATGCAATGCAATTTTTCACGTGTCACAATCCTATCGGCCGAAATTGCATTGCATGCATGCAACAAGTTGCATCATAGACCAACCTATATATGTATATGTATGTGTTGTTAGAATATAGTTAGTGAATAAACTAAACAAGTTTCGCGTTCAGTAGATGAATGGTAAAAATAGTATTTATAAATGATTATTGAATCATTTAATAGTTAATGTATAACAAATAAGATACATGGATTTTGATAGAAAAACTCAAGACCTTAAATGCGATCCTATATTTATAATTTGACTAATTAGCAATCAAATATCGGGTACTTGAGCTTAAAATCATATGTCCTTGAGAGAATCACACCCTAAAAGTTAACTATTAGAATTGAAGAGCTTAAGACTTAACTTTATAAGGCCCTTCATTAAAAGTAACCTTAGCTCCCGATGTAAGACTCGTAACAAACTTTAAGTATTTATTCATTCAAAAATCTCAGCAAAAGTGCAATTATAATTAGCTAGTGCTTTTTGTCTCATAATATATTCAAGCATATTCTTATAAAGGTTTGTTCATAATAATGGAGGTTTGATTTGGAATGTATATATATATATATAAGAAAGGGAATTAATAAATTAAACTTTATGGAGGAAAACCAGGGTTGAGCAACAAAACACAGACCCATTCAAAGGGACAACAAAACAATAATTATATATGTTATTATCAAACATATATATATATACATATATGGAATTCTTGCTGGCTATATAACTGAATCTAAGGGTTTTGTAGGGTTGTTTTATTATCAATATATAAAATGTGGCATTTATATATATTTTTATTTTATTATTGACCCCACTCACATGCATGCACCTCTTGTACTTTTCTTTGAAGGTGATCACCTGATTTTTCCTGTATGAATAATACACATTCTCCTCAATTCCAACCATTCATTTCCCACCATATACTTATCTCTTCCTCTTTAAAATTTTAAAGCAAATTACACTTAATTGCCTATTTATTTGATTGTATTTTTTAAAAAAATTACACTTTCTTATATCTCCTTTAATTTATTTTTCTATTAATAAAGATGAGTTTTTTTTAACCTATAGAAGAATATTGTTAAAAACAGTTCAAGTAATTATATCATCATATTCATATGTTTTGGTAGATATTAAATTCGTTGAAAGAAAATATATTAGAAGAGATGCATGATTTAATTTGTATAACATTGTAATTAAGACATCCATAAATGTAATTTTAAAATTAGAGAGATAATTAGTTATTTCACTAAAACCTCATCAAACAAAGTTAGTGTAATTTATATATTTTAATTCTTTTTTCTTACATAATTAGGGTGAAAATAGAATTTATTTGTATTATTAATTTGAGTTTTAAGGAGCACTCATTAGTTCTTACCATTAGTTTATTGCCATCAATGAAAAAGTAGTTGAATCAAATCTTAAATTTTTAAAAAAGTAGTAATACTAAACATCAGGAGAACACTAAAATTTTCAATTAGAAGATATAGTTTCAAGATTTATATAATAAATATTTTTTTTCTTTTTTAATTTTCAAAACTTAATGCTGCACTGGCATTGGGTTTTTTTCTTTAGCCAATAATTATACTCATTGGTCAATTTGTATGCATATGATTAGTTAATTTCCACATCCCCAGTCTATGATTAGAGAAAGAGACCTCAAAAGATACAAAAGATCCCATTTTGGTTAATTAATTAATTAATGGCTTAATCTACTATGATAGAGTGCATGTGATCAAATATTTAGCCCACCTAATTGCTCATATTTTTCTCTTTATTCACTCCTAATCATCCTAGCTTCCTCAGATAATAATATAATGTGCAAATCTCAATCATCCCATTAATATATAAAGGCAAATAAATTTGCTTCTTTTTCCATTAATTTTTGCCGAAATCACCCCTATATAGAAGTTCAGTGAACTTCAATTAACCTGATTCTAATTATATGATGTTCCATAATAAGAATAGAGCAGGGAATTTTTTTATAGACAAAATTCGAACCCAAATTCTTATTTCAAAAGAAATAAAAAATGAAGTACTTATGACTCCAATCAATAGTCAGTGATACGATGACAAGGAAATGTTGCTTTTTGATCATACTCTCATGCATATTTTTCATTCTACAGATCATAACCAATTGTGGTCCACAAATTGGGATCACATTGAAACCAAATTGATGTTAAAGATATTTTATATATAAATTGATTCTTATGGCCAGAAATGAATATTTGCATTTGCATATCATATGTCACTCCAAATCAATTATACTGAATATATCTGTCAATGGGAAAAGTAATGTTTGAAGGATTCGTTTGGTAATGCATATATATATATATATACACACTGTGTCAGGTGTTTGTTCTATTTGTAATAACAAAAATTGAAAAACAAATTAAAGAAAGAAAGAATAGTGAGTTTGCGGAGAGTAAGTGAGACACATATACACATATATATGGAATTAAAGTGTGGCCAAGAGAAAAATAATGAGGGAACATATATGTGTTTGTGTGTATTATTTTCAGGATTCAATCTAATGGAACGTCATCTATTAAAAAAGTTGTTCTCAGCAATTATATTGGCCAATAATATTCGAAGGATTAATCAGTCATCAGATCTGCTCTGGTGGTTGATTCTCTGGTCAAGCCAAGACTATATATATATATATATTTATATATGTATATGTATAGCTTTATTTGAAAGTGTGGCCAAAGATTTGATTTCTTTTTTCTAAAATTGAGAGCAACATGACACCAAAAGTGAGGGGAGATATAGTAGTACAGTTGTAGCATATACCTGAGATGTGATTTGCCCTAGCTTGGCCCCATTAAAACAAAATGAAAAACATAAATTAATTACTCTATAATATATATTAATATTTTAGATACTAATTAAATAGGTGATGAGAGAAGAATATTTGGAGAGAAAATCCTTATTTTTAACAATGAATATATGCCTCACTAAATCTTTTTTTTTAGTATATATATTGTAATGCTTACTTAGGGTTTAACTTTTTTCTGAGAATAGAGTATTATATTCGTTCTGATAGATACTCTTATCAAGAGACAAACAAAAATTCTAGCATCCGGGGTTGATAGACTAATTAATATTGAAGAGTTACGACAAATCGATTGAGCTCTTTTTGGTCTTTGCATCGATTTGGTCTCTTCTTTTACTATCAATTTTTTTTTTGTAATAAGACACATGAGAGAAAATATTGGAAAAGATTAATGTGTGGGTGGACTAAGGTGAAAGAAATAATGGATAGGGATGATGATATATATATATATATATATATATATATATGACCCTACGTATTAATCTGATTGATTAATATATACAATATATATGCAAGATGAAACTTTTTATTTGAATATATTGGAAATTAAATGTGGCATATATATATATATACTATGTACATGAATATATATAGGTAGGTAGGTAGAAGGTTTTGGAGATGAAAAAAAATGAATGAGCGTGGCACACAATTATCCATAATCTATGATACCATTTTTGCCACAAGAAGTTAGTGAGTGGGTCAAACTTTGAGACATGCATGAATGATTGCATTTGGAGGGTGAGGTAGGGTTATATATATATTTACTAGACTTTTATCGAGAAGCTTCAATTCTTTATATTTTTACTATCAATAATTATTATTTAGAATATAACCAATTATAAAAGGAATTTTATACACTACAAACATATATATATATATATTATTTATGATTAGAAAACTTGATGATAAAAGAGTGAAGAACAAACAACAACAATCAAAGCATTTTTCCACTAAGTAGGGTCGGTTATATGGATCAAGCGACGCCAACATGTTCCGTCTTTGGACATTTCTATGGTTAGGTGATGATAAAAGAGTACAATATTATTTTAGTTCTTAAGTTTAATTTATTGGTTCTTGAAATGAAGATAATCAAAATATTAAATTTAGTTCTTAAAAGATATAATTCAATCTAGTCCCTGAAAGATATAATTTATTTCAATTTAGTCCTTAAAAAATTTATGTCGATTATGTTAATAGAGATTCCAAATGAGTAACAAAACAAAATTGCATCTTTAGTGACTAAATTTGACGTTTTCATCGTTTAAATAAGTTAAGAAAAATCAAATTACATCTTTCAGGGATCAAAATAGTAATTTACTCATAATAAAAATATATAAAAATTATACCTAAATGTTTTCACATATATATATATACATACAAATCAAGATGAGATAAAAGATGTTATATATATACATGAGACGAGACTATAAGAGATGACTAGGACTGCACGCGGTTTGAGTTGGTTCGAGCTAAAAAATTTTAACCTGAATTAATTTGATAGTCCAAACTAAACCAACCCAATATAACAAGTTGGATTTGATTTGACGGATTGATGGGCCAACCCAATCCAGTACTCACCCCTAGAGATGACCCACAAAATGGCTTTAATTAATTATATTGTGGAGAGGGGAGGAGACACACCTTGCTTCTTGTTTCTACACTCTACAATTCCTTCAATCTTCTTGAGCTTAAGTCTTCATCACTTGCAGTGTTTGCCAGTTATTCTTGTTTGCTTACCATTATACACACTCCTTTTTTAACACTTTACTTTCTTTCAATTTGCTTTCAAACCATTTACTTTAATTGCTAGCCATACCACTATTCAACCAATGGGTTTTCACAAATATGATTTTTAGACAAGTTATGGATAATTTTCAATATAATTTTGGTGTTCAAACTAATTTAAATAAAATATAATTTTTTTTACTTGAATTATTACTGGAAAATAAAAACATTATATCTTGAAAATTGAATTTTAATGTTTATCATACTATTTTAAAATTATTTTTTAATAATCAAGTATATGATTTGACAAATATTAAAGATTTGTCATTAAAATGTCGTATATGATTTAACAATATTTTCAATATTTGCAAAAGTATTTTTTTTCTATATTTGTTTTACTTTAATTAAGTTAAATTATTATAATTTTTTTACCTATTTTTGAGTTTGAATATTTTTAAATGATAATATTAATATGATTATATTTACAATAAATTGCAAAAGAAAATTGATTATTACCTGAAAATATTGAAAATGTCTTTAATTTTAGCCTATTAGGTATTTTTCATTTTCAATTTAGTTTAAAAATATCTAATCATTTTAATTAATTTATATATTTTTTGAAAAAAAACTATTTTATATTGATTAAATACATATTTAAAGAAATAAAAAGAATGTTTTATAAGTTAAATATTTGAAAATAGAGAAAAATATTATGTATATACATGCATTTTTTTGTAAAAAAAAAAAAATCATTGTAAGCACCCCCTTGAATTCCAACTTTTAAAAGGCAAATAATATAAATATCCCCCTCAACTATTATTTCTCATCATTTAAATTCTTTTACATAAATACTTAAAAGTTTGAGTATACATTATCTCTTTTAATGTGATTAACAAGTAAATTAACCAAAAGATTTGACATAACTCACAAAGTTTAATGGCCCAGTCCACTGATCCAAGCTTAAAAACAAAGGCCCAACCCAATTTTACAGATTACTCTCATGGCTTCCAAAATAATATTCTCTTTATCTTTTGAAGACATTATCAGACACAATCTATTAAGAATTCAATTTCTAAGTTATTTCAAAAAAAAAAACTCAATTTCTCAGTCAATATATATGTTACCATACATCTCAAAGTGTTAATAACTTAGAATCTCTTATATCATTTAGGTCTTATTGTTTAACAAGAAATAGTTATGGAAATGAAGAAGGAATGAGTGTGGTTCACGGGGTCCCACTTATTTTTTATTTTTTTATTTCTATCAACTTTTTTTTTAAAAAAAAATACAAAATATCTATTATACCCTTTGATTTGACACAATCATAACTTTCTTTTGCTTTTTATTATTTTAATATAAAGGGTAAAGTGATAATTTTAATACATTTCCATTCCCAAACTTTTACTAACAAATACAGTAAATGCATTCTGTTTCCATTTCCGTTTCCCTTTCTATTTCCATTTCTGTGTAAAGAACATGTCCTTAAGGATGGTAATGGAAAAGATTATCCGATGTCCATTTGATATAGGATAGGATACAGATAATAGAATATAATTATCTATTAGTTATTTGGTAAGTGTGGATATTAGTTTCAGATACCTTGTATTCGTTCTAAATAAATAAGATACTCGATATTCGATACTCAAATAATATATATTATATAATATAATATATATTATTAAATAACATTTTATACTTTTAACGTTGTTGAAATATTATTAATTTTAATTTATAAAAATTATCTTTTAAAAAAAGTAACTTTTTTACCGCTATTTATTTATTTGATGGATATTGAGTAATGAATATTGAATAGTTTATTTGATCAGATATATTTTTCGAGTATTTTGACTATTCAAGAGTTTTTTTTTTTTGATGGAGACTATTCAAGAGTTTTGGGTATCGAATAGTTTCATATACAATATTGAAAATGTCATTTTTTTCAAATTTGATTAGAATTCAAGTACTGAGTGTATTTGACGAATTTAAATTCAGATAGTAAAAAAATAAATAGGTACACAGCTATTGTCATCCATCAACAAAATAATTGAGATTGAGGGAGTGAGGTGTATTTCTGTAAAAAAAAAAAAGAAGGCTAAAATGCACATACACCGCCTGAGTTTTGGGTTAGGGACACATACACCCCCCTGAGTTTTTACTTTGGGGCAGAGACACCCCTTTTGTTAGGGTTCCGTGAAAATTAGCCATTAAGTGCCACATCAGCAAACATGTGTGAGGGCAATTTAGTATTTTCACATCCCCTGAGTTTTCATTTTTTGGGCACATACACCCCCTGAGTTTTTACTTTAGGGGCACATACACCCCTTGAGTTTTCACTTTAGGGGCACATACACCCCTTGAGTTTTCACTTTGGGGCAGAGACACCCCTCACACATACTTGCTGACGTGGCACTTAATGGTTAATTTTCACGGAACCCTAACAGAAGGGATGTCTCTGCCCCAAAGTGAAAACTCAGGGGATCTATGTGCAACGTTTTAAAACTCAGGAGGTGTATGTGCCCCTGACCCAAAACTCAGGGCGTGTATATGCATTTTAGCCAAAAAAGAGAGAAGACATATTTACAAAATATTAAGTGGGCTTGTAGTATGGATGGGCTAGTGAATATCAAAGCTGGTTGGCCCAACTCCAACAAAGTGTGATATCATGGGCTCACTTCACATTCCATCGTAAAAAGGATTGGCTTTTGTATGCTACATATATTTTATTAAAACCAATCTTATTAACCAAAATAAATAAATAAAAGCAATCTTATTCAAAATGTTGTCATGCACTAAATTTAAACACTTCAACTTTTAGTGAAAATTCAAATGTTAATTTATAACGTTGTAAAAACTTAGTTTCTAATGATAATAATAATAATAATAATAATAATAATAATAATAATAATAATAATAATAATAATTAAAGTGTTGGATTATTTTGAAGGCATGGTAGAGGACAGTGAATGGTGTAATCCACTAATGATTGTGTATTAATAATGCCATTATACCCATAATTAATATTTTTGGTATGTATATCCCTTTGAGTAACATTGAGGGAAACTAAAGAAATATAAAGTGATAGAAATTCAGTAATATTGTATTACTAAGTTTGGTATATCTCTTTAATCACGTAGAACTATTTGTTAATATTAATATAAATTCATATTAATATGAATCCACCTTAAATAATTTAGAGACCAATTGATTTGAGAGATGTACTGAAGTTCAGTACTAACGTACTACTGAACATCTCCTCAAAATAAAAATTATTTTTAGCGTAAATATGAGGAGTAGATGTTCAATAGTACGGTAGTATTGAACTTCAGTAATCCCTCCAATCAGGTGGTCCCTAATCCATTTAAGGTGAGTTCTAATTAATATGAGTTTTTATTAATATTAACAAATGACATTAAATGATTGGAGGGATGCACTGAAGTTCAGTAATACGATATATCACAATAATTCATATATCATATCGTATCATATCATATACAAGCAGCCTTAGATACGAAGTAAGTGATACAATCAATACTAATTATTCATAAAAATATATATATGCATGTAATAATACCTGCACGTAGGTAGAGATCATCATATCATATTTGTAATTTACAAAATCTACTTTAATTTCATACTTTTAATTATCACATTAATTATTTAATTTTAATTCCCACATTTACATAAAACCACATATATAATAGAATACATATATTGATTATATAAGGAAAGGAATCAAGATTCAAGAGTGGTGAGGATTTGGCTTATGTCTAATCACTGAGGTTATGAGTTATGACTATTATGATGACGTGGGGAATTATTGTCTTTAATTGAGTGCTTAATTAAATAATTATATATATCTATCATTTATTAATTTTATCCAAAATCTCAAGAATAATATTTAATTAATAATGGAGATATGGAGACATATATGAAAGGTACAATGGAGTACATATTTTAGTGTTATCAGTAATGAATTATAATTAAATTTTAAGATATAATTTAATTAAAAAGAGTAAATTATATCCATCTCCTTGAATTTTTGTTAAATTACATTAATACTATTTAGATTGAAAATTATGTTCACTGCTCATCTAATTTAGTTTTAATATATAATAGTAAATGCAGTTCAATTTATACTACAATTTTAAATAAGATTTTTGATGTAATAGTAAAATAGTACTAACAAGAGTTGAGTCTGATAGAAAAAATTATTTTTCGCTACGAGATGAATTCAAATTCGAATATCCATTAAGAAATATACTTGCATTTAATGCTCGACAATACCTTAAACAAAATTTTCTCTAATAAAAAATAGGCGTGAGATACCATACTATACAAAAACAAACAAAAAGTACTAAATGTAATTTTACTAAATTTCGGAAAAAAAAAGTATAATTTATAGAATTAAATATGAGGATTTACTATACTATTGCTATGTTTGGAAACAAGAAAACATGATGAAAAAAATCAAGGGAGTACTATTCTCTGTCATACATTATTCCTATCAAACAAACCTCACATTTTATAATGTGATGAAATTATATTTTTCCTCTTACTTTTATACTCATTTTTAATGTAAGGGTAAAATGATCATTTTACCCACTTTTATTTCATTCACATCATATTGACATTAAATTCTCATTCTCTCCAACATTCCCTCATCTTTTCTTGTTTCCAAACGTAGCTAATATTAACAAAAGTGACAGAAAGTCGAACTCCCTAACTATATCATTTTGGTCGAAATTATGAGTAATCAAAAGTTAATTATTGAATATTTATTAATTTGACTCGAGTTACCTAAGTCTCATAACACTCAGCACAATAAAACTCTCCCATAAGAAAAATGAAATTCCTATCACTTTAATCTTATATTTGATATCATAATAAAGGGTGAGTCTATGGTGCAACTTGTTATATCATGCAATGTAATTTCAGCCAATAGGATTGTGACACTTGTTATTTTGTTGATCATACAATGCAATTGGATCACATCAATGATTACAATTGTGATTTATTGCATGATGCAACAAGTTTTATTATAAAATTAGTCCATAATAAATAAATAAATTAATTAAAACTATGTTAAGATGAATTTAGGAGTGAGAGTAGTGAGGGAGATAGGACAAGAGTGATTTAATTTCCAAAGTGAATGGGAGTGGCCTACCCCACTTTCCCATTAACCCCAATCACAAGAATGTCTTACAAAAATCCAACCCCTCCTCCATAGTCCATATGTGGAATATTTAACCTAAAATTCTTTTTTTTTAAAATAAAATTAAAAATAATGATGGAGTGGACATTTTCCACTTTTATGTTTGTGTGAGAGGGTAATTAAATTAGTGGAGTGGAAAATGGACCCAATTATTGGTGTTACTGTAAGAGAATTGCATTGCTTGAAATGACTAGTTTTATAAAGGATGTTTTAAAACACCAACTTGCCTTCTAATTCAACTCTTACTGTGTGCCTACCCATTTTGGACAGCTTATAGAATACTGAATTTTTATGTATATTCTTTAATTTTTTTAATATTATTATTAATATTAATAAGAATTCATATTATAAAAATTTACCTTAAAATTTTAAATAGATTAAAAATTAAATATTTATTAATATTGACAATATCAAATAACGAATAAGAATAATACTACATTTTTAATATTCTGTAAAATGGTAAAATTAGATATACCTAATGTAAGTAAATGGGTAAAGTTACATTGTATCCTATAAAATAGTTGAATTATAATATTAATGTTTAAATTTTAAAATGTAATAGTTTTGTCTCTTAAACTACTACAAAAATAAATAAATAAATACAAATAATTAGCTATCTCCTAATTTTGATTTAATGTCTAACAGTATTGGCCAAAAAAAAAATTAATGTCTAACAGTCATTTGTGAAGAGAAGTTGGCTTCTTTTTTAAAAAAAGTAAGTGATATTAACAAAATTTATTATTTCAGAAAAATTTTAATCAAAATAAGTATCTAAAGTTTTTTAAAAAATTCTAGAAACTTGACTTTTAATTTTGATTTAATTAATTACTATATGTTCAAACTAACAAAGATTAAGATGGATGGATGGAATGGTAGGTACTTTATTTTTTTAAGCAAGGTGATTTCGTGTTTGAGTCTTGTGTATGAAAAAATCTTTGCTGAGACTGTGAGAGCTCTACTCCCATTATGGAACCTTAGCAAGTTTAAACATGATTACCTCCAATAAGAGAATGCATATAAGAAACCGAAAAAAAACTAGCGAAATTATAATTTATTTTTTATGATAATTGAAGGAACCATAAAGTAATATTATAACTTAAGAGATAAATATAATAATTTCTCTAAATCTAGAATTAAACAGAAAAAGATACAAGAATAGAGTAGTGGGATACAATTTAAGTAGTTTGTTCCTGAATTTATTTGAAGAGAAAAAAAAAGAGAGAGGAAAGACTAGTCAAATTAAAAATTGGGTGAATAAGATGATGTTGATGACCATCATGATACTTTGCCCCCACCCTACCTATTTTTGTTGCAATTTTTGTATCTTTATTATCAAAATTTTGACTAAAACATTAATATGATTATAATTTATACAATTTATTTCATTCATTATTTTTTTTAAAAAAATCGTATATTTTTTTATTGTAGAATATAATAATAAAAATATTTAAAAAAAATACATGTAAGTCTAGTAATTAATTTCAAAACTAAAAGCATAAAGGTGAAGCATGATGTGCCACTCACGTGACTTGTCCATGCATAACCAACATTCTTTACCCCCCATTTGATTCATTTATAATGGTCTTCCCCATCCCCACTATTTCCAATCCCACCTTCCAATTTCACTTCCCTAACACTTATGACTTACCCTCTTTTCTATAATTAATTATTAATTATTACTCTCCACACACACATGATCCAATACCTACCTACACAACCAAATCCAAACCTCCCCATCAATCATCTACTTTACAATATACACTACACTACACAATAATAATAATAATAATACTATTAAACTATATTTACATTTTTATTTTTATTTAAAAAAAAGGAAGAAGAACATAAAAAAGGTGGGATAGTGCTTGGAGAACCATTTTCTTTACTTTTTTTTTTGGGGAGGGGGGGTTTCTTTGTATTTTGGCAAGTTGTAGCCAATCCACACACTTTGAGGCGCACCACAATCCAATACACAACAAACAAACAAACTTTGAATATGTTTTTTTTTAAAATTTATTATTATTTATTTTCTTGTTTCTCATAGTCTAGGATGTAGCTCATGGGTATTGAGTTAGTGAATGGCCTTAGTTTTCTCAAGATTATGGATCGCTTTTTGGATTAATTAATTTGGATTTTGGAGATGTAGCACTTGGAGTGGCCATTGTTTAGGGTCCTAATTCCGACACCTTTTGTCCCATTTTCATGTATGCCATAGGGATTGGAGTGGTCAAACCTATACTCTATATAATACTATAATGCATCTCTCTCTCTACATTTCTTTTTCCTTTCAGATTCCCATCCTTTTCATTCCTTTCTTGCACACAAACAAACAAACAAATCATGTTTAATTAACTCAAAAACACAAACCTTGCATTACAGTCAGCAATTAAAGCAAACCCATTTAATTACAAACCCCAATACAATTGATAATTTAACTTAATTTTTTAAGTATGTAATTAATAATTTCATCCCTAATAATATATAAGAAGAGAATTCTATCACTAGCACTAAAACCCAGCAGAAAAAAGTTGCTTCCTTTCTAGTCTCTACCATAGAAATAACAAAGGACCTAATGAATCGATATATGGACTTGTTAAACAGGAAATTAAATAGAATTGAATGAATATGGATAAGGAAGAAGTAGCTTGAAATGAATAATTTGGTTTAATTTACTTTGCTTTTTCTATATTCACTAACAAAATTTCCTTTCATTTACAATCTTTGATTTGATGAAATTAAATTAAAAGGGCATGATATGTGTGGTCTTTGTATCGTAGCAAGAAAGGCAGTATTTGGAATTCACACGAAGAATCTTGAGCAATTCCGCTGACATTTGACGAACCGCCGGCGAACAATTGCTCTGCATCAGAAGCAAGATCTTCGTCATTCCATTCGCCATTATCATCGCCTCCTGAGCTTTCTGCTCGCGAAACAGACAGCACACGCACCACAGTATCGTCACCGCGTGCTCCGTCGCGACGCTCGACACTTTCAGAACCTTCTGCAATATCGCCGCCACGCACGACGGATCCTCGCAGATCTCCGACCTCCCTTCCTTCGTCGACGACACCGTTTCAAGCAGCTTCAGCACCTTCTCCGTGACCGAGACGCTCCAATTCGATCCTGAGAGTAGTCGCGAGAGCGTCTTGATCGCTCCGAGATGAACGACTTTAAATTTGTTGCGTTTCGGCGTCGAGATTGCCGCTAAACACGACAAGCCGTTTTCGATCAGCGCAGGGTCTTCCTCCGGCGCGATTGATTTGAGCAGTTCCGATACCACGCCGTCCTTCTCCGCGATCATGATCTTCGACTCGGTGTCGACGGCGATGAATTTCAGAATCCTCGCCGATCCGATTTTCGAATTCGTGCTGCTTCCTTGTTTCAGAACGAGAAGCAGAGAGTCCAAGCAATTATCGTGGCTCTTCAACATCGATCTCTTCAATTGCTCGCGGTTTTCGATTTTATTCAAAATCAAATCCAACGCACTAACGACTTTCTCCAGAAATTCAACTCCGGAATCGACATTGTCGTTGAGCAATCCAACGAGCATGGGCACGAATCCGTCCGATTTCGCGAGGAATTCGCGATTCTCTTCAGATTCTTCCGCGAAATACACAATTCCTGTTAGCGAATCCATACGGCGGCCATCCTCCATGTCCATGTGTCTGATAGCGTCGAGGACCTGATCCTTAGACGGCACTGCTCTGGTTGCGGTGGCGGGAGACGACTCGGCCGGTTCGACTCGGTGACGAACCGAGTCGGACCAGATCTGGATAAGCCTGTGAAGAGTACGGTTGGGAACGAATTCCTTGGTGTGGAGGACCTGCATGGTGGCGGGACAGGTGTTGTTGCCGTTGTCAAGCCAGCGTTGGATGCTGGAACGGTCGTAGGTGACGCCGGTGCAGAGACTCACCGGAGATTTCATCACGTCGAGAGATATCGGGCACCGGAAGAAGCTCGGAACTGTGATGTAGAGATCGTCTCTCACCATGGTTAGTACTTTTTTATTTTCTTCTCCACCGTTTGGACTGAGAGAAAGCGAGAGAAAGTGAGGGAAAGAAAGAAAGAAAGAAAGAGAGAAGGAGGAAGTAGGAAGTGGAACGGAGAAGAGAGTGTTTAAAGAGAAAAGAGAGAGTCAAACTTGGGTGACGTCAGAGATTCATACTCATTTAATTTTAGTCTGATTTTGATATTTTTAAATTGACTAATAATATACCATTCATGAGTTGATTTAAGTGATAAATTTTTTAAAATTATATTATTGTAATTGTCTCCGTTATAAGATCCTTATTACATAGTTAAGTGATATCATGAATCGAGTTTAAATTAATCAAAATTTATTTTGGATTTTGGTTTCATCCATGGTCAACGAAACAAGTTAATTTCTTTTTTTAGTTGCTTGGTTCATTGTTAAAAATAATACCTTTTAATAAATAACGCTCTATTCTTTTAGAGAGAGATTTAATTCAGGAAGTAATAATTAAGGGCACGCTTGGTATAAATGTAAAGATGTAAAGTATTGGAAAGAAACTACTGTAGAATAAAGGAAAATACTATAGAGAAAAGTAAGGAGAGAGATAGAGAGAAAAAAAGTATGATAAAAAGTGTATTTAGTATTATAATATGATGTAAAATTTTTTGGGAATCATGAGATTACATGTAATGTACTGTTTGGTGAGTATACCAAACGTGCCTTACGCTTGGTATAAATGCACATACGTAAAGTACTGTAGAGTAAATTACTGTAGAATAAAAGAAATACTGTAGAAAAAAGTGAGGAGAGAAATAGAGAGAAAAATTAAGAGAGAGAAAAAGTATAATAAAAAGTGTGTTTGGTATGTATAAAATATGATGTAAATTTTTTTTGAAAATCGTGAAACACCACGATTTTACTGTTTTGATTCTTTACCAAACATACCCTAAGGTGCCGTTTGGTAGCCGGTGAGTATTTAGTAGGAAGTGGAAGTGGAAATTTTTTGTGTGTGTTTGGTATGTAGGGAAAGGAAAATAAAAATAAAAATTAAGATTGTTTGGTATCATAGGAATGAGGAAGGGAAGTGGAAGTTAAAATATTAAAAGACTATTTTACCTATACTTTCTAGGAATTATATTAGGTTCCATGGGTTCAATCATGGCACCAATCTCACCTTATATGATGGAAGTTAGGTCACCATGAAAGATTATTTACTGCCTACCAAACATGCAAGTACCAGTGAGAAAACTCACCACTTTTGAGTTTGTTTGGTACATGGTAAGGCTACTTCCATGGTGAGTCAAGTTCCATCATAGGAGGGGAGGTAGGTACCATGGGTGAGGAGAGAGAAGTTGTGGTGAGGTGAGGTGAGTTGAGGTTTAAAGACCAAAATGCCCTTAAAAAATTTGTGGCTTTTAAAAAAGTAAGGGCAAAAAAGATATTTCATATTTTTATCTTCTATTTCTCTATCTTCTTCCCACCATACCAAACAAATTACTTTTATATTTCACTTCCATTTTCCTGCATACCAAACATATTTTTTATCACTTACTTCCACTTCCATTTCCATTTCCACTTCCACTTCCATTTCCCACTAAAATACTCACCGGATACCAAACGCCACCTAAGAGATTATATCTTAAATATGTCAGTTGAGTTTAGGGGAATGATAGAGTGTGAAGGTGGGGATTTTGGTAGTAGAAGGATAACCGTTGGATATTTAAGAGAGGTGTGATGATGGGAGATAGAGGGCTGAGATGGAAAGAGGGGAGACACGTGGGATGGGAAATAAAAAAGCGCATGATGATTGAGGAGGAGGAGAACGTGGGGAGGGGGAGGGGGAGTGGGAGTGGGGACCATGACTTAAGACTTAAGAGGAGGAAGTGTAGGTGGGACCCATATAGGGTTCCTACGGTCGAACTTATGACGTCATTTCTAAATTGAGGAGTCCAACCATGCACACACCACACACAACAAAACAACACAAGTACACAACCCCAACACAAAGGAAAATGTTCTCATGAAGTATAGATTTTGTCAAATTTTATTTTACTAAATTTTTTACACGTAAGTTTCAAAATGTTGCGATTTGTGTAGAATTTGAGGTGGAATTTAGTTTATACAATGTAGCATATTCTATTAAACAACTAATATGATTTTTGTGTGCATTTAACGTGTCACGCCAACAAATTCGTTAAGAGAATTTAATTGAAGATGACGAAAGGACCAATGTGTGTAACGGAACAATCTTTTAGAGTCTAAATTGTACACTTATGAACTTTCAAGGATCAAATTATCAACTTTCAAATCTTTCAACAACGAAATTGTCTATATAATCTTTAAAAATTATAAAGTTTTTTCTATTTATTAAAATTTTACAAAGTAATATAAAGACTATGGTTAAATAAACTAAAAAAATATTTATATAAAAACTCAAATCTAGTAATCTGACAGTCTGACACATACCAAAAGCAACAAGCAGATGGAGGGGGAAAAACTGTTCTTGTCTCTATTATTTTTCATTTGTTTTGTTTGTGCTCGTGAGAATTATAAATTTAGTTTTTAAAAAATATAAATAATTTTAATTTAATTTTTTAAAAATAAAAATTTTAATTTAATTTTTAGAAGATTTTTTTTTTCTTAATTTACCTATTTTAATATTTTGAGTCAGAATATGTATGGTTTTTTAGGCTTAAAAGAATGAAATTAGAATAATTTTTTGGGATTAAATTAGATTTTTTATCTTTTAAAAACTTAAATTAAAACTATGCATATTTTTTAGATATCAAATTTATAATTTTCTCTTCTTTTATTATCGGGCCTACAAAAAATAAAACTATATTTGATAGAAATGCACGGAGATAGATGTAAAATTAGCACTATAGAATAAAAAACAATAAAAATAAAAATTGTGTTTGGTATATAAAAATGTGATGTAAAGTGTGTAAAATAAAGTAATGAAAAAGACTAAAATATCCTTATTCTATAATTAAAATGTCTCTTGCTAGGTGCGAATGTAAAGAAAGAGAATAATTATGAGGATATTTTTGATATTTTTTCTTTAATTAAATTAAAAAAAGTAAAAAAATAAGAATATTATATATATAAAATATACCAAATAATATAAAATTTTAAAATCTGTAATTTCCCTCCTTTCATTTGTGTTTATACGAAAGGCAGTCTAATGGTTGATATTTCTTACTTCGCATATATAAAGTAGTTTATGTTGGGATTAATAGATTAGACATTTCAATATTTCATATTTCCATTGTGCGTTATATATATATATATATATATATGAAAATGTTAAGATTTATATTAGAGAAAAGTATATTTTATTTTATTTCATTTGTATTAAGTACATTTTATTTTTCAAAAGTATTATAAAAAAATGTTTTAATATTTTTTAAATTTTATATTTTAAAAAAGAAAATAATTCTAATTATTAACATTATATAACACTTCCATAAAAAAACATTATATAATACTTTTTTTTTCTAATAAAAACAGACAACACAAACTAATTTTTTAATATATAATTAATGAGTATTAAACATGACGCATAATTAAATATTTTTATATTTAATCTTTTAATTTAAAAGATAAAATGTAATTTCTTCGAATAAGAAGAAAGAAATGAAGAAAAGTAAAAATGGTGAATTAATAAATGTAGAGAAAACTTTGCAGTGTCATTATGGCACCGAAACCCTACCTTCACGCAAGGAGAAAAGAGACGAAAGCTAATCCAATTTGTGTATAAATTAAGGTGGAATTTGATATTCGGTCAGTGTTTTATTGGGAAGTGAAAATGAAAATAGAAGTAAGTGATAAAAAGTATGTTTAGTATATAGAGACATAGAAATGAAATGTAAAAGTAATATTGTTTGGTATGGTAGGAAGAAGATAGGGAAATAGAAAATAAAAGTACGAAATACTTTTTTTGCCTTTACTTTTTTAAAGGTTACAAATTTTTTAAGGACATTTTGGTCATTAAACTAAACATCACCTCACCTTCCCTCCACATCATAAGGGAAGCAAGGGAACCTTCACCTCACCTTCCCTGTACTGGAAGCATACCAAACATGCAACAAATTTACCTCACCTCACTTTTCCTGTAAGGAAGGTATACCAAACGTGACCTAAATTTGTGTATCTCTATATATTAAAAAAAACTGTAGCTATATTAATGTAAAAACTAAAAAGACATAATTTTTTAGAGCAATTCAATTGATCATCACCTGTATATTATATAAAATAAAGTAACATTCATAAAAGATGAATATATACCAACAAACAATTGATTGGTTGAAGTAATAGATATTTTATTTTGTTTAAATAAGATTTTGAATTTGAGTTTTATATATGAAAAAAATTTGTTGAGATTTGAGAGAATTTTACCCTCATTGTGAAACCTCAGCTAACTCGAATAAAATTGTCTCCAATAGAAGAATAGTTTTAAGGTCAAAACCTCAAATTGGTCCTTTATGTTTGCACGAAGTTTCATATTAGTCATTTATGTTTCAAAAAGTCCAAATTGGTCCTTTATGTTTGCAAGAAGTTCCAAATTGGTCATTCCGTCCAAGTTCGTTTATTTTCTAAGTTAAGTGCTGATGTGGCATGCTGACGTGGACACACCATCTCTCCTAAGTGTCAATTGAAGCTGACGTGGCATGCCACATCATCATCCAATATCATATGTGATGACATGGCAGTGACGTGGTGCTGACGTGTCATGACACGTCACGTCAGCACTTAAGTTAAAAAATTGACGAAAGTGGACAGAAGGACCAATTTGGAACTTCTTGCAAACATAAAGGATCGATTTGGACTTTTTAAAACATAAAGGACCAATATAAAACTTCATGCAAACATAAAGGACCAATTTGGGGTTTTGACCTAGTTTTAAAAAACCTTAAAAAGATTAGGCAAAAGTACCTTTCCTAACCCCAACGTTTGGGGGTCCTGTCAGTTTCGCCCCTAACGTTTTTTCGCTGTCAATTGTACCCCTAACGTTTTACGTTTCTGCCAATGTCACCCTTTTCACTAACACCGTCAAATATTTAACAGTTTTTGCTGACGTGGCATCCTATGTGGCAAAACGTTTCTTTTTTCTGTCAATTGTAACCCTAACGCTTTACATTTCTGCCAATGTCACCCTTTTCACTAACACCATCAAATATTTAATAATTTTTGCTTACGTGGCATCCTATGTGGCAAAAATATCTGACTTGGTATATATTTTTTCCACATCAGATTTCCTACTCATCTTTTCCCCATCAAAGTTGTGTCGTTTTGACCTCGGCCTATTCCTTCTAAAATATAACTCAAACGCACGCGCTATTTTGCTCATAAAAACATCGGAGACGTTATTCATTCTCTATTTTAGGGTAACGTTGCCACATAGGATGCCACGTAAGCAAAAATTATTAAATATTTGATGGTGTTAGTGAAAAGGGTGACATTGGTAGAAATGTAAAACGTTAGGGTTACAATTGACAGAAAAAAAAAACGTTTTGCCACATAGGATGCCACGTCAGCAAAAACTGTTAAATATTTGACGGTGTTAGTGAAAAGGGTGACATTGGCAGAAACGTAAAACATTAGGGGTACAATTGACAGCGAAAAAACGTTAGGGGCGAAACTGACAGGACCCCCAAACGTTGGGGGTTAGGAAATGTACTTTTGCCAAAAGATTAATATATTTGGGAAACGGCGGTGATGCGTGGTGAGAAGGATTCAAAGTAGAGACGTGGATATGATTTCGTATGTTGAGAAGCAAAATTTCAACGATAGAGACTCGTAACGAAACGTATTCCTTAATTTTGACCAAATCTCCTTCTATTTTCACCTTTTTGTTTCTCAATTAACAATAAATAATATATATATAAATAATTTATAAATTTACCCCCATTTTCTTTGCTAAAATTTAAAACAAAATACTTCATTAATTTCATTAACATTTAACGATACAATTACTTTTTTTTTCTTCGTGTTTTTTTTAAATATTTTAGATCTTTCAACTAGATTTTCCTAATCACAAAAATGAGAGAGATATATATATATATATATATATATATGAATTTGTATATGTAATTAATTTATTAATTAGAGGTCAACTTAAAGGAATAAAAAAGTGAAATTCCAAACTCCAACTGGATGTGGGTGGATGATCTGCACCATACGGCACTTCCAAGTCCCTCAATTTTAGAAAAAAAAATTTTCAACCTTTCATACTTTGGAGTTTGGACTTTTAATTTGATCATCCGACAAAAATTATCTCTTAATATGCCACTCATGTTATTCCTTAGAAATAATTCTAATAATAGTTTTTTTTAATCCTATTCTAATATTAATTTTTTTTTTCAAAATTTCATTTTGTCCTTTATCTTTTTCACAAATTTTAAACTAGTCCTTTATCTTTCAAAAATTTTAAATTAATCCTTTATGTTTCTCATAAGTTATATATTGTATGCTTCCTTTCAGGTTCGTTGGTCTCTTCCGTTGAGTGCTGAGGTGGATTTATTATCTTTCTTACATGTTCCTATTTGCTGACATGACATGCTAAAGTGGACTCTTCTTCTTCCAACCTCAATGTAAATTCTGAGATTAATTACATTTACAATTTGGTCCCTCACGTTTGAGATTGGTACCAATTTGGTCATTAATGTTTGCTCAATCTCAATTTGATCCTTCAATTATCCAAATATTAAAGTTACTTAACAAAAGTAAGGTGTAAAAAAAAGGAAATGTGAGAGACCAAATTGATACCAACCGCAAATGTTAAGGACCAACTTGAAATTGAACAAATGTTAAGAACCAAATTGAAACCCATTGTAAATGTGAGGGATCAAATTGATACAGAGCAAATGTTAGGGCTCGTTTGTTGGAAAGGGAAATCAAAAAGTATGTGTGAGCCACCTGGCCCCACCTAATTTTACTTAGCTTTTTCTTTTCCTTCTTGGAAAAAAAAGAGAAAATACAAAATGTCTATTATAGCCTTTGATTTGATACAATCATAACTTTTTTTCTTTTTATTATTTTAATATAAGGGGTAAAGTGGTAATTTTAATACATTCCCATTCCATATTCATTTTCAAATTTTTACTACCAAACACAACAAACCCATTCTCATTCCCTTTCCCTTTTTCTTTTCCTTTTTGCGCGTAAAGAACGTGCGAAATCAAATTGAGAAAACTGCTAAATATAAGGGACCAAAATAAATTTTGTTTTGTCAATTATGATTCATTGTTTTGAGAAGTGTAGTGAAGGTAGGTTTAGGTCTAAGTTTAATCGGTACCTCCTTGACGTGTCGATGTGGACCTATATATAATCTCTCTTATATGTATAAGATAGTCGACGTGACCTTAGACACACCAAAAACTCCTAAACGACGTTGTTTAAACTAAAAATAAAACCATGCCGAGAGAACCAATATGAAACTCTAATGAAATATATAATGGACTAGTATAAAACTTTAATGTTATAACTTTAATGAAAACTGAAGGATAAATATAAAACTTTTAAAACATAAAGGACCAATATACAACTTTTAAAAGATAAATGACCAATTTAAAACTTAGGTGAAATATATAAAGGATCAAAATGAGCATTTCACCTAATAAATAATATAATTTTTCAAAAACTTAAAACATTGGTATAGTATAATTTACTCATAGAAAAAGATGGATGGTTTCCCATTAGACTTTGCATTAGAATTAAATAAATGAGATTGATGTTGAGAGACAAACTTGTCCAACTTTCATTTTGACTGGATTTACATGAGAAGTGACAGTCTTGTGTTCTTTGTCGTGCCAAATACTTAATCATCTAATTCTCAACTGTCAACTTCTGTCCACCTCTTACCTTCATCCAATCACAAATTCTTGTTTTGATCATAGTATCAATTATTAAAACGAATCCGATGATTAATTTCTCAAATATTATTATGTTCATGTTAAGGATGATCCTTCTCGAGAGAATGAATTCAGTGTTAAATAGACATTGTGGTGGACCTCACATGTGGACTCGATCCAGGATCCACCTTGGTAACTATCTCCCTCTTTTATTTTTCAATACGAGTTAGATCTACTAAAGTGTATTCCATTTGGTTCACAATATCTGCTTGAGTGGGAGATTTTTTATGTTTCAAAATATCTGATATTTTACAAAATCAAGAAAGCATTAATGATTTTTTTACAATTTTATCCCTATCTAATGCCTATTCCTAAGATAGGATTAATAAAAAAGAGTAAATAGAAGTAATTAATTAGTAAGAGTAATTTCGTCTTTTTATCTCGTATTTTTCTAAGTTTAAGATGAACTAATGATTTTCTTGGTCTGTGCGCACCTACCCAACGAAGTAAATATTGTGAATCGGAGGAAGTAATATGGTTACCAATAAGTAATTGGTTGGAGTGGTAGCTAGATAATCTATTCCCCTTAAGCAATGTCTCGGATTGAAAAATCTCTGTTGAAAGAGCTGAATCCTTTTTCTTAACAAATGACGTTATATTCTCATTCCTCCAGAGACTACCCAAAAGTCCATAATTAAAAAACACATATCCCTTTCTATATAATTTATTCTAGATCATGTTAGTAATAGTATCCAATTCAAAAATTTGACTCTATTTCATTTTCTAGAAAAAAATATAACCAAAGTCCATATCCACAATTTTAGCTGTCTCTGACGGTTTTTTCTAATTGCTTCTTCAACTTGATGTGCAAGTCGCATTGATTTTAATAGTAGTAACGTGGAATCTTCAACCAAGTGTATGAAATTTAATTTGGACTATATCTTTTTATTTTTTTGGCTGAAGATTTGGACTATATCTTAAATATGAGAATGAATTCTATGTTGTACAGTATAAAAAATTAAGAAGAGAAAGTGATATAAAAGTGGGTCTCACATATAAGTCAGACCTACATTACCATATGTGGGACCTATTATGTATCACTCTCTCTCTTTACTTTTTTTATGCTGTACATAATAAAATTCATTCTCCTTAAATATATACTCTTATCCCAATGACCAATCTTCAAATTTGAAAACATAATATTTATTTAATTACAATGATTGGGAAAAGTGTAGACTTTAGACTTTGGACCATTTTTAATTTATCTAATGGGAATACATGCTGGCTATTCCCTATTGCTCGTAGTTTCCACCTTACATATCTAAAAGTTTTTCATTACCATATTATTATTAATTTGATTTGAAGATATTCGATCTTGGTATGTATAAACAAAAGTTTTAGACTAAATTATCGTTTTGATTCCTAGAAGTAGTAGATGTGATAATTTTTAATTTAGTTATTGAAAAATAAAAATATCTAATATAATTATTAAAATATATAATTTGTCTCAATTTAGTCTTTTAAAAATATAGTTTGTCTTAATTTAGTTTATGAGAAAAGTTTTCATCGTCATGCTAACCAAAATATACATAGACTAAATTGAGATAAAATGCATCGTTTAAAGACTAATTTTGAAATTTTCAACTTTTAGGATTGAATTGATATAAATTACATGTTTTAGAGACTAAATTTATATTTTAATCTTTTAGAGACTAGATTAAAATATATTTTATCTTTTTATAAATCAAAATGATAATTTACTCAATTTTAAAATATATAAAAGGTAAAATAAAAGGAAAAAACTTAGGTCTATTTCCTTATGTCCATTACATCCAGTTTTCTAATATAAATATGACACGTGGCAAAAAGTGTTTAAATGACCAATCACAGTAGAGAGAGAATATAGAATATCACCTTTTATATAACCAATAATAGAAGAGAGAGAGTGTAAATACCATATATGATTGGTAGAATTGGATGTAATGGACATAAGGAAATGGACCTAAGTTTTTTCCAAAATAAAAAGAGGTCAATTAATAGCTATAGGTTTTCTTTTTGGCAATTAATAACTCTAGGTTGAATGAAATAAATAGAATATTGGGTGGTATATGAATATAAGACGTATATATTTTATGAACCTATTAATATATTATGGCCTAATTATAACAACGAGCTAATAAATGTCAATGCTATTAATGGTTTTTAATTAAAATTGGACAAAATGATATATGTTTACCTCACGTTTCAATTTAGTGCATTAAATTTTGTTGGCATTACTTTAATCCCTTAACTTTCAAACAATCAATAAAATTTTTTTAAATTATTAATAAAGTTAATTTATTTAACAAAAAATATTGGCTCATAATTAACTACTAATAACTAATATACTGTTCATTTATTTAAAAATAGAGAGGGATAAAAGTTCAGCACTACATAAAGTATGAAATTTTAGTACATCTCTCTAATCATTTAGCATAATCTTTTAATATTAACAGAGACTCACTCACTAATTATCGGGATTTATCTTGAATGCTCGAGAGAAAGAGAGAATATGTATTGATCAAAATTCTATTTTTGTCCTTAATGTTTATCACTTATCTCAATTTGTTCCATAATGTTTAATTAAGCAATTTCAATTTGATCCCTTGTATTTATGATTGGTACTAATTTGATTCCTAACATTTGCTCAATTTCAATTTGGTCCCTCACATATGCAATTGCTACCAATTTTGTTCTTCTCATTTTCTTCTTTATCCCTCAATTTAGTTAAGTAATTTTTAATATTTGGATGATGAAGGAACTAAATTAGTACCAATTTCATACATGAAGGACCCAATTAAAATTAGGAAAAAACTTAGGTCCATTTCCTTATGTCCATTTTATCCAATTCCCCAATATAATTATGACACGTGGCAAAAAAGTGTTTAAATGACCAATCACAGTAGAGAGAGAATATAGAAGACCACCTTTTATATGATCAATCATAGAAGAGAGAGTGTAAATACAATATATGATTGGTGGAATTGGATGAAATGGACATAAGGAAATGAACCTAAGTTTTTTCCTTAAAATTAATCAAACATTATGAATTAAATTGGTATCAATCGCAAATGTGAGAGACGCAATTGAAATTGAGCAAATATCAGGGATCAAATTAAGAAAGGTTAATGTGTATATATATATATATATATATTTCAAAATTCAATCTTATTCGGAATATTAGGAAGCACCATGTATTAATTAATGTTTTTGCTTTATACACCCCAACCACAAAACAAAAAGAAAAAAAAAAACAATAAAGAAAACAAGGTTTATGTTCCAAAATAAATACCTGCCTTCGCTTTCGACCTCTATATATATTGCGCCATTATAGCATAATTCATCTATTATGGAATATTCCATTGGATATTTTTCTGAGTGCAGATCCTATATTACCTCTTTTTTTTTTAAAAAAAAATATTCTAATATTACCAACTCGTTTGATACATTCATTAAAAATTTAAAATACATGTTCATTTTTTATTTATTTGAAAAAAATTAATCATGAAAAAAATTGTGTACAAAGTTACAAACTTTCCATTTTTCATGTGTTTTAAATTTAGTAATATATATATATATATACGATTTGGAAGCTAATTAATTATTAAAATGTCCAAAACCATATGTACATATATCATAATATAAATCAGTTGAAAAAAATATAATATAAAAAACCATACATCTATCAAGATCATGATATTGATTAGTTTCTTGACATGTATTCAAGTGCATGTCCGTATTATTTTAAAAAATAAATTATAGTTTTTTATATTTTTTAAAATTTTGGAAAAAACTTAAGTCCATTTCTTTATGTCCATTACATCAAGTTCCACTAATTATATATTGTATTTACACTCTCTCTCTTCTATGATTGGTTATATAAAATGTGGTTTTCTATATTCTCTCTCTACTATGATTGATCATTTAAACACTTTTTGACACGTGTCATATTTATATTGGAGAACTTAATGTAATGGACATAAAGAAATGGACCTAAGTTTTTTCCTAAAATTTTAAATAAATTCTCATTTTTTTTCTTATGCATTAGTATAAAATTCCAATATGTTATAATTCTCATAAATAAAAAAGAAAAGTGAATTTAGGTTTTAATAGTAAATTAAAGCCTCTTTCTGTTTTTTCTGAGATAATAGTATTTGGGCTTGTACGTGTGGTTCTAAAATCTAGATAAGAATATGAGACCTTTAATTACAAAAATACAAAATAAAATCTCTAATATTTTGGTAAAGAAATAAATGCATATGAATGAATTGGGCCGGCCTATGAGGAAGCACTAGTGTGGCCCAAACTAGGCCTCTATTAAATTTGCATGCATATTGATATATATATAGAAAACAAAGTATTTGACCCAAGAAAGAAAAAAAAAAGTAGATTTAAAACAACAAAAATAATCCTTTGACCAAAAAACAACAACAAAAATATAAAATGAAAAGCATGATGAATTGATGATCAAATTCAACATTTGTTGGAAAAAAAGTAATGAATTGGAAATAAAAAAAAGTAATGCGACGAAAATTGAAAGGTGATTCTGCTTTTTGTAACGGAATTTTCATCGCCGCTTTTGTTGGGTTTTGTTTCCAAATCTGCCTGCATATACATTTGCTATATATATATATATATATAAATGAGATACTATAGGGTCACTGGAGTCAAGCTTAAGAGGAGACTCGGGGATAATTAGATAGTTTTAAGGGTAGAGAACTCAGTGTCTATACCGTGTGAGACCGGATATATATATATATATAAAAGACTCTTTATAGGACAAATAAGTTGAGAATAGACGTTTAGGCTGTTAAGGGTTATTAAAAATGAACATTATTATTAGAGAGTAAACATTGTCAAGTAATACTGTGCAGTTAGTTGAGATTTGACATGACGACGTCAGGACAATCGAGACACTATCTATCCTTGTCGAGTTACTGAGTTGGTCGGTTCGTGTGTATATATATATATATATATATATATATATTCTTTTTTTCGCCTTTTACATTAATTTCAACTATGTTCTTTTCATAATTATTTTTTTTTTGAAAAAATAAACAATTTTCTTGCTTTATAATTACAACTTATCTATAGACATTAGAGATGTTAAAGTGAGCCAACTTATTTATGGATGAGAATTATACAATAATGAAACATGAAAATTTAAATTATATCACGAGTCTTAGGTGGTTTGTAATGTGGGTTACAACTCTTTATTTTCCAGCTCATAGGTCATAAGGATCGGAGTTTGTTCAAGGAATACGTCATGATAAACACTCACAAAAAACGCAAGTTTCTATTTATTGAAATTTAAAAGTTCATTCATCAATTAACAAACAACCACCTCCTTTCATTAGTTGAACATTAAATATATATATATATATATATATATATATATATGATTGGTTTAATTCTATAAGTTTTAATTATAGACTAAAACGTGGTTATTTAAGTTTTGTCAATATATAGTCGTCACAAATAAAATTATTATTAATTTGGCCTCTTAATAAATAACCAACTATTTAAATCCTTGATAACATCAATGATAAGTATATAATTATTATCTGATAATTAAGGACCAAAATAGGTAGCTAAGAGTGAGTAGCTACCATTACAATTACATTTTCTTCCGACAAAATTACGTACAAGAAAGTGAAAATCTACTAGCTACCTACCATCATGCATGATTCTCTCTATATATATTCTTTTGACTTACAAATTACAATTCACACACACATATATATAAAAGTTTAAATACTTAGTTTGGTCTCTTATTTTTTTTTACTAATTCTATATTGATTCTTTATTTTTTAAAAATTTCAAATCAATTCTCTATTTTGCAATTCGTTTCAAATCAATTCTTTTGTCTAACACCATCAAATTTTTTCGTTAAATAACAACGTAACATATTGAAATATTTTAAAAATTATAATTTCATCACGTAGGGTAAAATTATTATTTTTGAAATGTTTTAACATGTCACGTCATCATTTAATGAAAAAATTTAACGATGCTAAACAAAAGAACTTATTTAGAACAAATTGCAAAAATAGATTACAAATTTACAACTTTTGAAAAATAAAAGACTAAAATAAGTATTTGCATGTATATATAGGCCTATCTGGTATATTAGGTAAGGATGTAAATTTGAAGTAATGTAAAGAGAAGGGATATAAATTAATTATAAAAATTTTAAAAAAATTATTTGGTTTGAAATAAAATAAGAGAAAAAATTTGTAATGTAAAATCTGTTGAAAGATCAAAATGTCCTTATTATTATATTTTAAAAATAAAAAAATATATTAAAAAAAGAAAGAGAGTGTGAGGGTGGGTGAGTGATTGTGAAAAATGGGAGGGGCAATTTTGTCAAAAAAATTTAAAATATCTACGTAAATAAGTTTTACATAATTTATTTTATTTCATTTGATGTAAAGTATAGATTACAATGAAAAATAAATTATATTGCCTTAAATAATACACTAATTAAACGCATTTTAACTTTTAAGATTAGAAACCGTGGCATTGCCTTTGGTGAGCCGATTTTGATTCACACCAATTAAAGGGGGCCATAATGTTTTTGTGTCCTACAAAAAGTAATGGGTCATATATATATAGTCCAACTTTGCCTCATGAAAAAGAAAAAGAAAAAGAAAGAGAAGGGAAAGAGGGTGAAACCATGAGCATCATTCAATTCAAAACATTTGGCAGCACAGAGATTTAATTTAATGTGTTTGTGTTTTGTGTGGCATTCTAGTAGTGTCTGTGTGTGAAGACAAGTGATGGATGAAGATTAAAGATGAAACTTTTATTTACTTTTCCTCAAAAATTAATTAAATGAGGAGGGAAACCAAACCAAAACATATTATGCATGTGAATGTGATGCGAAGGAATATAACTAGCTAGCTAGCTTATATTTTTAGGTTCACATAGGAGTGTGGTCCAACTCTAATCCTAGCATACTACATTTTCAATGGCTTCATACTTATTTTTAGTTGCATGCTCGATTTTTGAGGTACTGTGTTGTCTAATTTGGACTCAATACGCGTTGTGTACTTGACTATAGTCGAAGAGTCTCTCAACGAGAATAACTGCATACATAAGGTCTCAAATTAAAAAAAAAACTTTATTTCAGCGCAATACCAAGTCGTTTACCACTTGGACCAACTCCTCTTAATAGCTTCAGACTTTAATTTCAGGATTTGTGGAGATTAAGATGAAAATAGATTTGCTAAATTGCCAATTTTGTTTAGTGTGCTAAGTATCAATGAGGATTGATCTAAGTAATAAGTGAATTGGTATCGCTTAAGTAAGGTTTTGAGTTCGAGACCTTGTGAATGTAGTTACCTCCGTTGAGAGACTCTATCATCATAACCAAGTGTGCGGCACGAGAGATTAGTTGGGACAAAGCCTCAAGACCGAGCGAACAAAAAAAAAGTGTGTTATAAAATGATGTTTGGTAAGAGGGGAATAAATTTGGCAAGAAGTAGAATTGGAAGTAAAAAATGAAGTGATAGGGAAATAAAATAAAATTTTGCTTCCCTCTCTCCTCTCCTAGTTTATTAACCACCAAGAGAGAATTTTGCTTCCCTCGTGAAAAGGAACCTGAACTTGCTTCGCTTCTCTCTCTATTCATCTTACACCAAACAAGCTAACTTACCTCGCCTAAGAAGTCCTTAAGTACTTGTTTTTAATTATCTTAATATTAATTATTATTTTTTTGTCATATGGATATATTAATTTTAAAAGTTAACAATGAGATGAATATTATTAGTCAATATAAAAAAATATATAATATGACACAATGATGTATGTACTTAAAATTTTCTGAAATCATACTTACCATTAATCACAATTTGGTAGTATAATGGTGAGAGTTATAAAGAAATTAGAATAGTGATGTGAAGATATGGAAATTGAAGGGAGGAAGAGGAAGCAATATTTTGATAGTAAAAATGGAGGAAGGTGCAATTGAAAGACGAAACAAAGAAAGAAACAGAATGGAAGGAAGGAATTTGGGAATTTTTTTTTTTCCTGTGGAATTTGGGATTTGACTAAACAGAAAGCAAGAGAACAAGTATGGCCCCACTCAACACTTTCCTTCTTGTACTAAGGTAAAATTTCTAATGTACTTGTTGTAGAGGTGTTTTAAATAAAAATAAGATCCGTGATAAATAATTTTTGTATAATTATTTATGATAGAGAAAAAAATGTAAAAAAATAAAAAATTACATAATTAATCAAAGAAAAGAGAGTAAAAATATATTTATGATTAAATAACTTTATAGCAAACACTTTATTTTAGTTTTTTTCCTTTGAATTTTTACATCTTGTATCCAAATTTTTGAAACTTTCAATTTTTAGCATAGAATTTCATATGTAAAGAATTTTGTTTATTTTTTAATAAAATTTTATCACATTAGCATATCATTTATCATATCAGTATTTTTTTCAACTAGTTAAAAGAAAATTTTAATTATTTTGATGCAAATTAAATGAATTTAATAATAATTTTGATTGAAGTTTTATTATAAAATGATCGAAATATCTTTTATTAATTAAAAAAATGTTGACCTGATAAAAAATTTGTTGACATAATAAAATTTAATTAAAAATATAGACGAATTTTTTTACAAAAAGTTATGTTCCTAAAATTAAAAGTTTAAGAAGAATGGGTTTAAAAGTTCAAAAAAGTTTCACAGCCATAGTCTAAAACTCAAGAAATTTTGTGAAATTGGATTCAGTGCAATTTCTTTTCGTGCAATTCCGGTGCAATTTCTATAAAATACATATTTTTACTTCATTTTTGAAGTACTAATACGGACTCACACTAATAATAATCCGTTATGAATGGATTAGGGATGAAATTATTATCAATTTTGACAAATATCATCACCTTAAATGGATTAGGGACCAAATTGTTATTAATATTAAAAAATAGTCTCACGAGGCTATTTAGTGATGATATTTGTCAAAAATGATAATAATTTCATCCATAATTCATTCATAGTGGGTTATTGTTAGAGTAAATCCGTATTAGTACTTCAAAAATAAAGTAAAAATATGTATTTTATAGAAATTGCACGGAAAGAAATTGCACCGAAATTTTGTACATCTTAGCAAATATATATACATATACTTCTTTAATTAGAACTAACATTTGTATGTATGATCTATACCATTTATTCCTGTTATAAAATTGATTTCTTTCTTAATAAAAAGAATATTTATGCTTAATTTTACTTTAAAAAAATCAAATAACAAAAATATAAGAAACTTCGTATTAATCTATTCTTGGGATAAAAGCTCAGTAATACCGTATTATTAAACTTCAGTGCATCCCTCCAATCATGTAGTGTCATTTGTTAAAATTAATAAAAATTTACATTAATTAGGACCCATCTTGAATGAATTAGGACCTTATGAACCAACTGATTAGAGGGATGTACTGAAATTCAATACTACCGTCATACTACTAAACATATACTCCTGTTCTTGATTCTACCACAATTCCATTCAACCTTTCATTCATTTCATGTTTTCTTCGTCGTCATATTCATACCAAAACCCTTCTAAATTGACATAACAGAACAAAACTTCTTTTTATTATTTAATAATATTCATCCTCTTTTCCAGTTTTTCTTTCCTAAAATTACATATGCAACATTACTAATTTTATATTCTAAAAGTTAATTATTATTATATTTTGCAAAATTAATTTTTTTATTTAGGTCACAAAAATTTTAATTACTAACTAAAACATAAATTATTTCAACGTGATCCAATCATAGTTAAATTGGGTGACACTTAAATTAGATATAAATAATTGAATAGAAAGAGTTGCTCGTAACTTTTGGTCAAACAATAAAAGGTTGATCTAGCACAACTTATAATTTCATATGTATAAACACTTTTTTTTAATACAAGAGACTAGCTTATTAAACTTGGAAAAAATATTTTTTTAATATATATATATATATATATATATTTATATGATGGGGTACGCTCAGAAAATCCTTTTCTAATATAAATATCTAATCCCCTTTGTAAAGGACTCTACAATATATAACATACTAGAGGTTTCGCATGCACCTACGTGCATACATGTAATTTATTCTTAAATTTTTTAAAATTTTAAAATCATTAAAAATTAAATATTTGATAATTTTAAAATTTTAAAATAGAAGTTGGTTATTTATTGGGAAGTTGAGGGGAAAGTTATTTTTTTGGTGTCACACTTTGCTTGTGTGACACCAAAAACTCCAAAGCCATATATATATAGATATATATTAGAGGCTTCGCATGCACCTACGTGCATATATGTAAGTTATTCTTAAATTTGTTTAAAATATTTTAAAATTTTTAAATAGAATTTTTATCATAATTTAAAATAAAAAAATAAAAAATGAGAAGTTATGCACTTCTCCATTTTTTTAGTAATCACCTATCATACTTAGTTATTTATTGGAAAGTTGAGGGGGAAGTTATTTTTTTGGTGTCACACTTTGGTTGTGTGACACCAAAAAGTCCAAAGCCATATATATATACTAGAGGCTTCGCATGCACCTACGTGCATACATGCAATTTATTTTTAAATTTTTTAAAAATATAATATAAAATAGTTATTATATTTTAAAATCATTAAAAATTAAATATTTTAAAATTTTTAAATAGAATTTTTATCATAATTTAAAATAAAAAATTATAAATATGAGAAGTTATACATCTCTCTATTTTTTTAGTAATCACCTATCATACTTGGTTATTTATTGAGAAGTTGAGGGGGAAGTTATTTTTTTGGTGTCACACTTTGCTTGTGTGACACCAAAAACTCCAAAGCCATATATATATATATATATATATATATAGATATATATATATATATACATGTATATATATAGATATATATATATACATGTATATATATATATATATCTATATATATATATATATATATATATGTATATACTAGAGGCTTCACATGCACCTACGTGCATACATGTAATTTATTCTTAAATTTTTTAAAAATATAATATAAAATAGTTATTATATTTTAAAATCATTAAAAATTAAATATTTGATAATTTTAAAATGTTTAAATAGAATTTTTATCATAATTTAAAATAAAAAAATTACAAAATGAAAAGTCATGCACTTTTCCATTTTTTTTGTAACTGCCTATCATACTTGATTATTTATTGAGAAGTTGAGGGGGAAGTTATTTTTTTGGTGTCACACTTTGCTTGTATGACACCAAAAACTCTAAAGGCATATATATATAGACTAGAGGTTTCGCATGCACGTAATTTATTCTTTTTTTAGGAATTTTATATAAAATAATAATGATATTTCAAAATAATATTAAATTATAATATTTGATATTTTTTAATTTTTAAATAAAATTGTTATATTTTTAAATGAAGTAATGGGAAGTTATACACTTTTCCACTTTTTTAGTAACTACCCATAATGCATGTATGTTAGAGTAGTTATTTTTTTGATATCACACTTTGCTTTTGTGACACCAAAAACTCCAAAACCATATATATATAGATATAGATATAGCACAGCCTTTATAAATAAAAGGCAAAAGTACCTTTCCTAACCCCAACGTTTGGGGGTCCTGTCAGTTTCGCCCCTAACGTTTTTTCGCTGTCAATTGTAACCCTAACGTTTTACGTTTTTGCCAATGTCACCATTTTCACTAACACCGTCAAATATTTAACAGTTTTTGCTGACGTGGCATCCTATGTGGCAAAACGTTTCTTTTTTCTGTCAATTGTAACCCTAACGTTTTACATTTCTGCTAATGTCATCCTTTTCACTAACACCATCAAATATTTAATAATTTTTGCTTACGTGACATCCTATGTGGCAAAAATATCTGACTTGGTATATTTTTTTCCACATCAGACTTCCTACTCATCTTTTCTCCATCAAAGTTGTGTCGTTTTGACCTCGGTCTATTCCTTCTAAAATATAACTCAAACGCACGCGCTATTTTGCTCATAAAAACATCGGAGATGTTATCCATTCTCTATTTTAGGGTAACGTCTCCGACAAAGTAGAGAATGGATAACGTCTCTGACAAAGTAGAGAATGGATAACGTCTCCGATGTTTTTATGAGCAAAATAGCACGTGCGTTTGAGTTATATTTTAGAAGGAATAGACCGAGGTCAAAACGACACAACTTTGATGGAGAAAAGATGAGTAGGAAGTCTGATGTGGAAAAAAATATACCAAGTCAGATATTTTTGCCACATAGGATGTCACGTAAGCAAAAATTATTAAATATTTGATGGTGTTAGTGAAAAGGATGACATTGGCAGAAATGTAAAACGTTAGGGTTACAATTGACAGAAAAAAGAAACGTTTTGCCACATAGGATGCCACGTCAGCAAAAACTGTTAAATATTTGACGGTGTTAGTGAAAATGGTGACATTGGCAAAAACGTAAAACGTTAGGGTTACAATTGACAGCGAAAAAACGTTAGGGGCAAAACTGACAGGACCCCCAAACGTTGGGGTTAAGAAATGTACTTTTGCCTAAATAAAACGAGTATAAGTGAGAGTAGAGATCTTTTTCATTTGATAAATAATGAGAGAGTATTAAATAAGGCATTGAAGAGAAATATAGAAAAAAAGTCTTAATAATTTAGAGTTGGTTTCTATTAAAATAAATCCATATTTTTTTTTTTGCTAGTTAATTCTCTTTTAATGCAAAAAAAAAAAAACTTAAATGCAAAAGATCCAAAATAGAAAAGAAGAGGGGAATGCTAAAGATGTGTTCCATGAAATGAGAAGTGAAAATAAACAATAAACAGTGGAGTGGACAGTGGAGGATGCTTCACTATCACAATATGACTATTTAATTTATTTTGTCCAACTTACCAGTATCTAGATATTTATTTATTAGAATCTGATGAATCTAGTTCGAATTATAATTGGATTCCTCATAATAATTATAAAATATTCTAATATAAAATTTTTTATACACACTATGTGAACTCATTGTCTCAACCTAACGTCTTGGGTTCGAGACCTTATAAATGCAACTATATATTCTTATTAGGAGATTAGCTCCCTTTTTAATCATCTGTGTGACACTAGTCGAGTTTGAATCAATCAGGATAAAGCCTCGTAAATCGGACAAACAAAAAAATTATCTTATTTAAAAGAAATAAAATATTTATCATTCTAACCGATCAGTAATTATTTGGTGATCGATATATATAAACATTGGAGTAGATCGAGGATGTAGTTCCCTGTTGTTTTATCGAAATTATTAATATTCAAATATTTATTAAAATTTGATTTAAACTAGTTAAGAGCTAACACTCAAAAAAAAAAAAAAATCAAAACAATACTTTGGTATCGGATATTTTTTATACACAAAATTCAAACTAAAATTTATAATGAAGAGAAATAAATAGTCACTAGTGTAACCAATAAATGAGTATTTGGTAATAGAGAAAGGGGATAAAAAAGGAGGTGTTGTTCTGTTTATTTGTGCATTTATTTTGAATCTAAAAATCACAAACTCCAAACAAAACATGTCACACACACTGTACTATGTTAGCAGATGACAGTAGTAGTAGTTCACTTACTGTTCCTCTACATTCTACATTCACACAACATTGCCCTATCCCCTCAAATTAGGGTATAGGGTTAAAATTGAGATTTTTTTAAATAATTAAATTATGATATTTGAATATTTTTAATATTATACTTTTTTTTTTTTAACTTTACTTCCCCAATTATTAGCACTTAGGTATGTTTGAATTGTAAAATTGGAATAAGAGAACGGGAATTGAGAGTCTGAAAAGTTACTTTTGTCACTCTTTTTAAATATTAACAATATTTAAATAAAGGGTAAAATTATTTTAAAATAGAGGATAAAATTGACTTTTTAAACTCTACCTAATTCTGATTCTCATTTCATTTCCATTCTTTCATCTAGATTCTACAAATCAAACATAGCCTTAGTATATAATAACTTGATATAATTTTTGACGAATTTGAATCTATAAGAATATTTTCTCTTAAGGAAATTATTCTTTCTTGTTCTAAAATTCGACTAAATTATATGGAAATAAATATTTGTGTAGAATAAAAAATTGTTTTTTAATATAAAAATAAATATAATCAAACCTATATTAATATTAAATATGAAATTCTTATAATATAATAATTAAAATAAACAAGTAAATTTATTGTTTTGAAATTATGTAAAAATATTAATTAAATAAAAAATAAATTAGAAAAGTATGTATAAAATTATATTAAATCTCTAAGATCTATTAAATATAATTTTGTACACTAAAAAATAATAAAATATGACTTCACCAAAATTTAATAACTTCACACATGCAAACCCTAAATAGTAAATATACTCATTCATTCTAATGTACTCTCCCTCAAAATTTGAGCAATGATCATCATCTTGGAAATTAAATAATTCTTCTAATATGGTAATAAAAACAAAATACAAGAATACAAAAAATGAAGTTTGATTTGATGGAAAGAGAGGGTACAAAAACAAAAAGATAGTGTGTCAAAGGGACAAATTTTGCTGTATATATGGGAGGGTCTTAAAACTATTGTTCAAAACTTTTTTTTTAGTGGGCCATTAATATGGGGTGGGCCCAAATAATCACTAACCTAACAACAAAAAAGAAAAAAAATTCACATAATACTATTCACACAATCACATCTCATTCCTTTCTTTTCTTGCCATTTCTCCAACAACATATCTCACTTCTTACTTTATTTTTTGCCTTTTTTCTTTTTACTTTCATGTATATAATTACCTTCATTATATAAAAAATTTTTAATGTATTTTTAGAAATGGAATTAATATTTTGCATAATAGACACATTCTTTAAAAATAGTAAAATAGAGGGATGGAGAAAAAGTAAATCCGCCTCTTCAAAGATTCTTTTTAAAATTATTTAATTAGTATTAACGTGTGGTTGGTTGTAATGGTAAATACTCAATTTTCTTTAAATAAGATCCCAAGTTTGAGATTTGTGTATAGAAAAAATCTCTACTAGAAGAGTTTTACTCTCATTATGAGACATTCCCTAGTTCGAACAGAATTGTCTCTAATAAAAAGATACCTGTAGAAAATAAAAAAATAATTGTTTAATCATTTTTATTAATAAAAAATTAACTGAAATAGAGTCGAATATTACTAAAAAAACAATTTTAACATTCATTAATTATTATCATTTGTTAATGTAACTACGGAATATTCCACCTTGGGACATGTGGCACAGATGTTCTAGAAGCACGGCCTCAGCACCCGCTAGAGACACGTGGCACCACTCATCTATAGTTACGTGGCCCTTGTCCACGTCATCTCACGGAGCATCCCCTCAACCAGACGTGGGAACTCCACAAGCCTCGTGGGACGACCCACGTCCCACGAAGTCGTGGGTCGAGCACGATCTCCCCACACTCGAGTATAAATAGACCCTCACTCGGGGGACTAAGCAAGCACTCGAACCCAGCAGAACAAGACGCAACTTGAAGGATTACTACACCTCTACTGTGATATTCGTCCATTCTCTCGATGATCTGAGTACCCTCAGACACTTTACGCAACCTCTACACATCATGAGCTCCGCCGCAGGCCTCCCATTTCCGGCTAATCTCGGACAGACTCACCTCCCTCCCGGAGTGCACACTTTATTTACGGGGCTTCCAGCAGCCCCCAGAGACCCTAGCTCTCTCCCACTAAGACAACCTCCTAAGAGCGGCTCGCCCGCCCGGAGTACCTTAGGCACATCTTAGCCGTCACGGCTCGATACAGGTAATCATGCACGTCCTTGTCTAACGGCTCCTATAGACGTCACCATGACGAACTACGTGGACTTTGATCCCTCCCGAAGGGTACGTAGGCACCTAGGTGCACCATCTAAGGACAAGTCCCCCAATATTAAGACCCATTACAGTCCTAATTTCAAATTATAATTGTCTGAGCAAAAAACGACAGTTACGATTAATATTCGACGTTACAATCAATAACATAATTTGTGAACTTAGTTGTTATAAGTTAAAATTCTATTTACACAATTTTTAGTGTAGGTCAGTTGTGAAATTTAAGCTAATCTTTTTAGTCTCAATCATATATAATGTTCAAGATAGTTAAAAATCAAACGTTAAAGTTATATATATTTTTATAGTGTATAATTAATACAACAATAATTAAAATTTTTTATTAGATGGATCGGTTATATGGATCAAATGACATCGTCAATGCGTTCTATTTTACACATTTTTATGATTTAGTTATTAATAGCTAAATCCATCTTAATAGTGTATAATTAATATTTAAAATAAAAATATCATATATATTATACAAATTAAATTAATCATAGAAAAAACTTTACATCATATTTTATACATAACAAACATATTTTTATCATATTTTTTCTCTCTCCTATAATTTTTCTCTCTATCTCTCTCCTCACTTTTCTCTACAATACTTTTTTTTATTCTACGGTACTTTACTCTATAATATTTTCTTTACAGTACTTTACATCTGTGCATTTATACCAAACCTGCCTTAATTAGTCGGAGTACTAGCTGTTTGTTTCCCCTTATTTAGAAAAAAAAAACCCAAACAATACATTGTTTTGAGTGATATGAATATTTATTAATGAATGGGTATTGTAATAAATGTGTGTAGGGCATATAAAAGACCCCTTCAAAAAAGGGTTTGGTCAGGCTTTTAAACTTTCTGCTTCCAACCATACTTTGTATTACTTGTACCATCTCTATTCTTTTGACTCACTCCCTTTATCTTCTTCTCCTTCTCTCTTCTTCTTCTTCTTCTCAAACATTAACACACAAATCAAATCCATCTCCATTAAATTCCTAGCTAGCTAGCTACCATCATCTTCAGATTCATATATATATACACACAATGGGTGGTGTATTATCATATTGTAGTAGAATCAGGAGAAGGAGAAGACAAGTACCTCTTAGTACTACTATTGTTGTTGTAACAATGTGTGTGTTCTGGTTGATGTTCATGTCAGAATCTTGCGAAGCTTCTAGAAGCAGCACGAAGCTCTTCAAGTGGAATCCTCAGTCTCCTCATACTCATACAGGTCACTTCTATGGGTTCTTGCCAAGAAGAATGCCGATTCCATACTCTTCTCCTTCAAGGAAACACAATGATATTGGCTTTAGAGCCTCCATTTCTTCTTCTTCTTCATCACCCTAGCTAGCTACCTAAACATTTATTTATTATTATATCATTAATTAATTACCTACCTAGCTAGCTAGTGTATGTATGTGTACATGAATATATATGATTATTCATGAATATATATATTATATATTTTGAGGTTTAATTTCATCACACATTACTATTGTTCTTAATTTTGTTCATAGTTCTTCATATATATATATATATATGCTTAATTATTAATTAGCTGGATCTTTACTTTACTTCACTTTCTTGGATTTTTTTTTTTTTTTTTTTACTTTCTTCTCTTCTGGGGTAGTGTGATGGATGCTCTGTGAAGGGATGGATTATTCATGTATATATATACACAATCAATTAAATTAATGAATGATATATCAAAAGCTTCAGAGAATAATTAATGATGAATATGTAGTTGTTTGTATATATGGTTTTTGGTTTGTAAATTTAATTAATTTACATATTGAAAAATTAAGAAAATGTTTGAATTTAATTTGTAAATATATATATATATATATATATTAGAGAGACATGAAAGAAACCTACTTCGTCTGAAATTTTCTTGTATGCAAAGCAAGAAGCAAGAATCTGATGCCATGAAATTCAGGTAAGCTGATCTCACTGTCATGTGTGTGTATGGTTGGTTGCGTGTATTACTTTCTTGATTTGATATATATATATATATATATAAATAATTTCAAAAATAAAATATTTAATTAAAGGAATTTGATTTAATTTGTTTATTGGTATATATATCTACTCCACACGTACGGGTGGTATTAATAATATAAAACTACTACATCTCATTCGTATATAAACTAAAAATGGAATCAAATTTCTTGTATATATATAATGATAATAATGAAAAGTAAGTTTACTTTAATGTGTAGTGAAATAAATAGTGTACATTTGCTCAATTAACGCCCAAAATTTTGCCCAAGAGTTATTATTAATTATTTCATGTCATCATCACTACTTTGGATGTTTCAAGAATTTGGAAAAGAACAAAAAGAAAATAAGAAAAGAGCCCAAGTGATGATTAATAATGTATTTAGGAAATTAATTGCTAATGAAATAATAGTTTAATGATAGCTAGCTACTATATATTTTCTTAGTAATTTCATCTCTCTGTTTTTTTTAAAGAAAAATGATAGTAAGAGAAGGCACTCCTAAGTACTATCGGGTAGCGTGTCAGTGGCATGTTGGGGAGACCAACAGAGGTCCAACCCAAAGGATTACTGCACAGGCCTAAATCGCAAGCAGTTTTACCCAATCGTAGCTACTCAACTAGTCCTTGGATGCTAGGGGATCTCCCTGGGGAGGGTTGCCCACCAAAGTAAAATTTTGGATGGCTTCAGGGGATTTGAACCCTCGCCCATGAGTGAGGCGATAACTTTTCTCCAAATCTTTGACCATTTGTGTCAACTCAATTTAATCGAGGACAATTAGTATTGTGAATATATATACTGAGTTTACAATATAATGTTTGAATTTACATTGGATTCCACTGGAAATTAAAGAATTATGAGTTAACACTTTTTTTTTCTTCTTCTTTTTAAAGGTATTTTTCATCATTAGACTTCTCATTTTCAATTTGTGTGAATTATAATATATGCAAATAAATTACCAATGATAACCAAATACATGGTGATGTGTAACTCCATCATTGGTTGAATGGGAATAATTAATTTATAATCAACAGTAAAAAGTAATAAAAAAAAACTCACCACCAATTGAATAACTTTACAATTGTATGTGATCATCTCTAAATACAAATGATTATTACTAAATTGGAAAAACACATAGATCATAAATCCCATAGGCTCCATCACTTTTTTAATGCCATTATCATTTTTTTAAATCAGAGTATATACCGTCTAATACAGTGATCGATTTTCTCGTTGATTTATAAACACTTTGAAAGGTAAGATAATTGGCCCAAAATTTGAACCCTTAACATTTCGTTAAAGATAAATGAGTTCATTCCACTACTCAACTACTTTTCTTGGGTTTGTTAATACCATTATCAATTAATCTAACCATACACACACATATATATATATATATATATATGATGAAAAAAAAGCCCATTCAAAATTAATTACATTACTTCTGGAAAATTAATATTAATCTTAGTTTAATTATCTGATTATCAAAGCCAAAAGTGATTGGGAAAAGGTATACCCAGTTGTATTCCATTTTCATTTTCCTAGTGCCATTTTTAATGATAAGTATAAAATTAAAAGGAAAAAAAAAAGTTTTCTTGAGCCAAAAATAGAAAAGTTTATAATATAATTATAAAAAGCTTCCACCTTCATCATTCTAATGATACATAGCTCTTTAGAAGTGGTAATCAAAGAAACAAAATCAACAATATAGGCACTGGAGGGACCTTTCTCATATTCATATATATAGAATATGTCAATATTTAGTATGGAAAAACTTTGACCATATAAAAAAAAACCTCAATATATATACAAATTAAATAATTAATAAATAAGTTATTAAAATATGTTCCCTTAACACACAACTCTATTAGCTAGTACAATTTTTTTAAAAAAATTTCTCATATTTATCTTTCTATTGAAAATAATTATGTATAAAATATTGTCAAATATTAAATACGAGCATATTTTTTATTCAAACTTTGATTGATCACTACGTCGTGAGAAATTAGGGCATGTTCTTTTGCAAGAATCCCTAATGGAAATAAAAATGGAAATGGTGAGGTCCACTTACTTTTTCACTTTTTCATTTTCATCAATTTTAAAAACAAAAGAAAAAAATACAAAATACCTATTATACCCCTCTAATTTGACATGATTTGACACAATTATAACCTTCTTTTCTTTTTATTATTTTAATATAAGGGGTAAGATGGTCATTTTAATACATTTTCTTTCCATTTCCATTACCAAACTTTTACTACTAAACACAGGAAACGCATTCCGTTTCCGTTTCCGTTTCCGTTTCTGTTTCCATTTCCATTTCTGCGTAAAGAACGTACCTTTAATATCTTCCGGTACACCCAACCCAATTGGTTATGTGTTAGTAGAATTTGAATAATAATAGTCAAATTTGAATAATTGATTGACTAAATATTGTTAAGGGCCCTTGATCACTTCCTTAATTTTGATTTGGCCCTTCAATTTATTAATGTCCTTGACCATTGACTAGCAGTTAGAACAGTACACAGATCCTTATTTCAAGGTTTTTCTTAAAAAAAGTACCAAAAAATGTTTATATAAATTTATACACACACTTTATATATAAGGAAATTAAGAAACAAAAATTAATTAAGACAACATTAGGATTAGAAAAGTCTATACCAATAGGTGGTCGGATAGAGTGGTAGGTACTCTATTCTCCTTAAGTAATGTTTTGGGTTTGAGACTTGCGTATGGACAAATCTCTGATGGGAGAGCTCTATCCCCATTATGGGACCTCCGCTAACTCGAACAAGAATGTATCTAATAAAAAAATACATGTAAGAAAACAAAAAAAAAAGAAGACTCTGTAGCTATAAACTATTTGTTTTAAAATTATGGTAATCATGATTTCCAGAACCTAAGACTCCTTCTTTTCCCACGTTTGTCGTCTAAAGAAGGTATATAATGAGTATTCAATTACTTTAAATTGATTATATATATATATATAATTAAAAAAATTATGTGTAACTTTTATATCTTTGTTATTGGATTATCTAATAAGAGATATATAATTTATAAAATTTATCTTTATCATGATTTTTTTTTTAAAAAAAATGTACACTTCCTTTATTTTGATTGAAAAATTGTGTAACAAAATATAAGAAACTGCATATATAATTAAGTTTAGTCTATATATATATTATTAGCTTTAGTATTTATTCCAAAAAATTAATTAGTTAATTACTTAATTTAATTAGAGGATGATGTAATATCCTATATCCTCACCCAACTTTTTCATTTGCTAATATCTTGAATTGGAGATTTTGTGGGTTAAATTAATTATGTGTTTAGGGTAGGCCCATCCATTGATGCAATGAACATTTATTAAAGGATATTTTTTTGGAAGTCATCTTTTGAATATCATAATTAAAAGATTGAATAATTGCTATGATTGCATTCATGGTAAGTGAACTTATGACCCCATATGGTTAAAGCACATGTACACAATCATAGTATAATAGTAGGTTATATATTTCATATTTATACAGTAAAATTACTAATGAATTGGAATGGATATATATACTTTTTGTGAATTATGAAATTAAAATGTATTAGCAATTTTTTTTAACTCAACATAAAAAAAAGGCAAATGATAATCATAGAAAAACGTACAAATAATTGTCTTTGGTTATTGGTGGACAACCCAGATGTTACTATATGCAGGTTTCATTCTAGATAAAAATTTTATCACAAACACTTTAATAAAAGATGTAATATATATATATATATATATATATATATATATATATATATATATATATATATAAACACTAAAAAAAGTAGCGTCAGTTAATTAATGTTATTTGTTAATATTTTTCGTAGTCAATAATGTCGCTTATTAATAATACTATTTATTAATAATTTAGTTGTTATATATATATATATATAAAATATTTTGTTATGGAATTGACGTTAAATCATTTAGCATCAATATAACACATTTTGATGCTAGTAATTGAACTTTATTTTATTAGCAAAACTTGGTAAAATTTGTTGCTAATCTTTTCTCATATATATAGAGTTATTGATTTAAAAATCCATATATTCACATATCCAAAATAAAATATAAATTTTAAAAACCATGCTAAGTGATTGGAAGAGTGGAAAGTTAAAATAAATGTTAAGAAAAATAATTAAGTTTTATATTTTATTATTATAAAATGCAATAATTATTTTCTTACTTTATTTTAAAAACTACAATAAAATTAACATATAGTTTAATGCATGCTAAACTACTAATAAATATATACATTAATTGAAATTGTAGGTATTTAATTAATTATCTTTAAACAAAGTTTTAAATTCAACTCTTGCTTGTGTATAAAGATTAAAGAATGCCTACTAAGAAAGCTTTGTCATAATTATAAAATTTCAACTAACTCAAACTCAATAAAACTAATATCAAACCAAGCTTAGTTGGTCTAGTGGTTAGTTCATTAGGTCGATTAAGCAAGTGTTGGGGGTTCGAATCCCACCTTGTAGCTACGTTTGGTTGAAAAAAATATGGAATTGGAATTGGAATTGAATTATAAGTGGAATTGGAATTGGAATTGAATTATTTGAATTAAAAAAGTTTGTTTGGTATGAAAAGATGAAATTGGAATTGAATTATTTGAATTGAAAAAGTGTCTTTGGTATGAAAAGATGGAATTGAAAGTTTATAAAAAAATGTGAGATAAAAAGACTAATTTGCTCTTTAATAAATATTAAATAATTATTTTTTTAATTATATTTTTTAGTATATAATTACTTTTTTTATATTCATTATAAAAAATAAAAAACAGTAAAGAGAGAGAGAAAGAAAGTAGGGACAAAAATGTCTTTTAAACCCAATTCCACAAAATTTATCTCAATTCCTCCAAAATACCCCACAATCTAATTCCACAAAATTTACATACCCAATTCTAAAAAACCAATTCCACGTAATTCAATTCCAATTCCACATAACTCAACCAAACTAAATAATCCCTAGAATATTGTGCAATTCCATGTGGAACTCAATTCCATGTCCAACCAAACAAAACCCACTTTATGGAATTGAGAATTGGATTCCATGGAATTGGGACAATTCCGTGGAATCCAATTCTCAATTTTAGGGAGCGAACCAAACACTAGAAAATTTTGTTTTTTATGGAATTGGATTCCAATTCCACTTATTGGAATTGAACCAAACATAGCCTGTGTATGCAACAACCAATTGGCCAGCGGCAAACCCTTAAATGGAGCTCTAATCCGCAGGGGATTAGTCATTGGCCTATCAGGTTGGAGGATACCTTGTAAAACCAAAAATAAAACTAATATCAAATATTATAATTTATATAGTTTCATAGCTCCTCTAACATTAGGATAAAATTTCAGAACAACCGCACTATTGAATTTCGGTGCATCCTTCTAATTATGCAGTATAAAGATCCACCTTGAATGAATTAGGGACCAACTGATTGGAGGGTTATACTGAAATTCAGTGCTACCGTACTACTGAACATATACTCCTAATAACATTATATTTTACAAACAAAAAAAAGACTTAATTAGGATAATAATGATATTGATACTAAAGTAGAAAAAATATTTTGCATATGAACATTGGTGTATTAATTAGGATAGTGCATGCTTGGCTCTGATTTTCTATAATGAAGCCACTCAGTATTTCACGCCTTCAAATGCAACCAAAATAGGAGGCGCCGCCAACTACAGTACCCACTCAACCTTATTGCAATTTTTGCAATCATATTTTATTACCATAATTACCAATCATATTTACCAGATTAATCCAAATAAAAAAAATAAAAAATAAAATAGTAAATTATCATCTTCATTTTAAAAGATATAATTTATCTCAATTTCATTTTCAAAAAATAAAATATTTAATTTAATTTTTTAAATATATAAGTTATCTCAATTTAATCTTTAAAAATTTGCATTACTATAACTGATAAAAAAATTTTAAGGACTAAATTATGATAAATTATATTTTTAAAAAAGAAGAGGATGATGAGGGTACCAAATTCCACCATTTTGAACAGTATATAGTTTATGGGAATTTATTTGGATCGTATGTTGAAATTATAATGTTGAACCAAGCATCATTTACTTTCTTTTTCAGTGTTACTTTTACCCACTAATTATTTCAAAATATTTCTTTTGTATTACTTTATATTTCATTTAAGGGGTATAACGTAGTGAACAAGAAATATCATACACTATGAAATTAAGTGCATGGTTAGATGATTGGGCAGATTCTGAAAATTAATTATACTAATTATATATGAAATTAAATTTAATACTTAGTTGATTGTAATTATTACCAGCTGATTCTGAAATTATACCTCAACAGATTTTGATTATAATTATACTTTAGATTACCTTGTTTTACATATATATAAATTTGTGTTTTTGGTGTATTTAGTTTTACTCTGTTCTCTTAGGTGGAAATCATTTGTTAATATGGTGAATTATGATCTATTTTATTAGATGCTCTGTTTTTGTATACAACTTTTCTGTCATGGTTCTTGACTTCTTTAGCACTTTCTTTCTATATTCATTTAATATTAATTTATATGAATACAAATCATTAGAAAAATCACATTTTAAAAGTTAATTGTTATAGTTAGAGAGTTCAATGCTTTTTAAAATTTTTTTTAAAGGCAACTTCTCTAATGTGAGACTCGTATAAATATCACTCTTTCAAAATTCATAGGAACATACTTTATTGATATTAATAGCCCTTTTACTCTTTTGGTAAATTTACAGTCAAAAGAATTTTTAATATAAACATACCAAATACTTACTTTTTAGCTATTGATAAAAATATTTTTTAACACAATTTCGCAAACACAAAAGAGCACTTTTAAACAAACTCCTCAATTGTTAACTGATCAACTCATCAATCTGCATTCTCTTATTTTATACATAATTGAATTTTGCTTTATATATACACTTACAATTACAAATGAAGCTCGAGCATGAAGACACAACTAACATCATCAACATGAGAGCAATAAAATCAATCTTTCTTGCAGCATGCTTTCACTCTGCAGCACTTATTTTCACTGTTTGAGAAATGAATAATCCGATCAGTAATATGCTTGTGACTTGAACGTGATGGTTCTGATGACCATGAACTATAGAATGTTTCTGAAGCCTGTGCAGGGAAACCATTACCACTTAGGTCAAGAAATTCCAAGTTCTTGGCCAAACCAATAGCCACTGAAAGTTTTTGAAAGAGATGGCATGTGGGAGATGATGAATTCCTTTGACATGAACTGGCACAACTGTCATCGATTCCAGAAGCAGTAGCTTCTACTCTTGTTGGAATATCTTCATTGTAAGCAACTTCAAGCTTATGATCGCCAGTGCTGAATGTGCTAGGACCATCTTTAGTATGGTCCACTTCCAAGGGTAAACTCACCTTATGAAACTCATTACTGTCTAGTTTCTGGTCCTGGTTTTCTGGGCACACTTTTACTAGTGAAGAGCAAAGCTCATTGGGAATGGCATTACCGGCTAGATTAAGCTCCTGTAAGTAGTTGTTCTCTGATAGACAAACAATTTAAGCATTGAAGGAGGTTTCAAAAGAATGAACAATAAAATATGATGATTAAGGTCATGTTTGGTAGCAGCTTCTAAAAACTGTATGATTTTTATAAACAGAAAAACAAAAAAAACCTGTTTGATTTACAGTTTTCGACTGAAAAAAAGTGTTTTGAACACAAAAAAAATATAAAAACAGAAAACTAAGTCTTTTTATAAATACATAAAAACAATACTAACATGAATTCTCAGAACTAGTTTTAAATAATGAAACAACATAACAACCTTCAAACAGGCCCTTAATGCCTACCTGCTAGTGCCTCAATTATGTGGAGAACTCCAGCAAGCCCAAGTTGACAGTTTTTGAGGACTAGAACTTTCAGACAGCACTGAGGGTTTATGAGCAGTGAGGATAGAGTATTGCTTCCCTGTATTTATTATAGATATAAAAAACTGGAACTTAGCATACCAAAAAAAAATTGGCTGATTAATTTCATATGATGATCAACATTTATTGAAAATGCTAATATCAACCAAAATTTATATGCGAATTACTGTAAAGGGTTATGAATACTTGAATATGATAGTAGTAACAGCATTAGACTCAAACAATGCCAACCAAAGAACATTCATTACAAGAATACAAACAATACAAGTCCAAAAATAGTATATACACAAACCTCTGGCATAATAGGATTTCCTTCCAGGTTCAGCTCAAGAATGGAAGAAAATAAAGTAGCGCCTGCGTTTATGAAGTTATTAGATGTAAGCCCGCAATATGATAGGTCAAGTTTCACTAGTTCTTGAGTAAGTTGAGTCCCACTGAACAATGATCGTGCTAATTGCATTGCCCCTTCCTGCAAAAAACCGTCTCTATCTGAATCAAAGGAGCAGTGAGATATGCACAATAATAATCAAAGCCTTTTCCCACTAGGTAGGATCGACTATATGAAGCAAACGACGCCAACATATTTTGTCTTTATATATTTTTATGGTTAAGTTAATAATTAAATCTATCTTGATAATTTATCCTATTATTTTCTTTGGTTTTCCTCTGCCTCTAACAGTGAGATATGCATGCTAGAACAAAAATATTGCTGTATCAAGAATAATGGGACTGTGAAGACAGGTAAACATGGATATCACTCACAGTTCCAAGACTCGTGCTTCCAAGCATTAGTCCCGATAAAGTGAAGGTCCCAGCAAGCTGGCAAAGGGTATCAACAACCAGTTTGCCTAATTTTAGACCGCTCAGATTCAGCTCAGAAAACCTACAATGACAAAATTAAATTAAAGTTCTGTATGCCAAAACAAGTATTACACGTATTATGTATATATAAAGATGCTACATAGTGACAGATGGTGAAATAGAATAATATATCTAACTGATTCTACCTTTTCAAAGTAGAAAGCTTGAACAGTAGATTAACAACAGAATTTCCGGAAACTGGGTTGTTATATCCTGTCATAAAGGATAGACAAGTCGAGCTATGAAAATTGGAAATTTACATATATCAGGTATTTGAAATGAATATTAAATTCATTATACCTATACAAAGCTGTGCAAGTACAGAATTAGTATCCAATGCATCGGCAATCTTTTGAATAGTTCTGGATGTGATATGACAGCGCTCTACATTCAAGCTACAGAGGGCTACAAAACAGAAGACTTGTAAATAGAAGCATTGAGACCTATGACAGCAGAGATTCAAATACAAACACGTCGGGAGAGATAGTATATATTTTGATGTAGCCACGTAAAGTTATAAAATATAAACTCTTTAGCTAGCGATGAAGTGAACAAAAATACCAAAAAGAAATGAAGGAAGGAAATGGCTCCGTATTAGCTCAGCTTACCTGTACAATTTTTCAAGATAGTTGAAAGATAAGATCCACATGCATCAGTAAGACGGTTTCCGGAAAAGTTAAGCACTTCCAGTCGAGCAAATAGGACTGAGCATTCACAAATCTGAAAGCCAAAAGGCAAAAGAAATGGGCTAATTAAGACTTCCATCATAGTTGTGTAAAAAGAGACAAGCTTTTATATTAGCAGAGATTGATCAAGAACGTCATCAATTAGAACCATTTTCTGCAACAAATTCCTGATTTGAAGACTAATGCAGTAGAAAGTTTTGGTGGGAACAGTAAGACAGATGGAGGCAGCTGGTATTTCAGAGATCGAAGACATACCCATTTAAATTCACTTCATATCACAAAAAAACTTTAAACAATTGCTTCCATCATATTCGATTACAAATTCAATTTTCAGTAACATCTTTCTACTAAGATACCCTTGTTCATTGTCAAAGAAGATAATTGCACCTATCAAATTAAGAACCTCATAAATCATACCCAACATCTCACTTCAAGAATCGACATTAGAAGTTTAGAACAAGAGCAGTGGAGAGAAGAGACAAACATGCATAGAGTTTCCTGGTGGTACCATACCTGAAACAATGCAGTTGGGCCGAATCTATTGCAATGCAAGTCCAGAGTTAAGCCACCATAAGTTTGGCCTGATGCTGCAAACACTTTTTGAAGTTTCTCCATTGTTCCATTTCCTAATATATAGAAATCCAGTCCCAGTGTAAATTTAAAACTATCGGATAGATCGCACTTAAGTATTCTTTTTGTCAGACTCACTTGTGGGGCAAATGATGCAGCGTGAGAAGTAATCAGAATGTACTCGAGAACGAAAAGAGACTATAAAGCAAAAAGACCACAAACCAACGATCGTACCTAACATATTGTGAGAGAGATCAAGCATTGCGAATGTTTTGTGGAAAAGCAGTGCGTTTAACAATGGGGTTACTGACAAATCTTGCAGGTCGCACTCGTTCACAATGATCTCATCATCAGAAACCTGGTTGACAAAAGTAAGAAGCCATAATAGTATAAGGGACATTCAAACCAAACTCCAATAAAGAAAAATCTTTTCCCGCGAAATGGGAAAAACAGAATTAACACAATTGAGTTTCTTTTTACCTCCAAATTGTAAAGTTTCTTGAGCACTTTCATGTTTGGTACCTCAGATAACTCTTCGCAGCAGTTCATGTACATTTTTATTAAGCGCTTTTGAACCCATCCTGTAAAGGGTATAAAAAATTGGTTGTATATTCACTTGCAGATAGATTATGTTATTATTATATTGAAAATTGACTTAAATACAGCGAAAGCCTATGATCAGATAAGGGTTCATACATAACAACCCTTTATAATTTTTGTGTGCATCAAATATGTGGGGCAAATGAATAAGATAAAACAATCTATGAAAGTTCTTGAAAGGAAATTGAACTTTAAAAAAAAAATGTACATAAAGCAGCGTAGTAATACATACCTTCAATGGAAACTTCAGTCATGTCATTTCCCAGATGTTCCTTAAGATTTTCAACAGTTTCCAGGGATTCCAGATCTCTTCCAGCACATTTTATGTGTTGAATAATGGGCAACAAACCTACTCATGTATATTTATTCAAGTACAATCAAGTGAACTACAACGTCAATATAGAGAAGAGAGTTCATAAAACTTGAATTTCAAGCTGGTTGCTGATCTTATTTGCTGATGATATTAATTGTGAAAAGAAACACTTAATTAAGGAATTGCCTACCCTCTGATCTTTTCTGTCGAGGAAGTTGTAGATAATATAAGCATGCAACTTCAGCCTTCAGAGACTCAATATCCAACTGATCATCAGCAACAAATGAGGTCGCTTCTATGTGAATTAGTTCATTTTCAATCTTGAATGTAAAGTCCTGCTGCAGTTGGAGTAAATAGAAGAGGCGAAAGGTTGGAAAAATATCAATTAGCAAAAACGAAGAACAGAATTTGGTAAAACCATGAATCTCAAATAGATTTGTATTATCCATCATAGTAGAACTCACATCTTGTTCAGAATTACGCCTCATGGTATATGCAAAACCATGTTGCAATAGTTTTCCAGAGGAATTCGTGTCACATTTAGAACCACTAGCAATATCAGGTTCAGCAACTTTATCATTGCTTAAAGATCTAGAATCTCTGGCTGTTTTCATGGGTCTGTCAAGATTCGAGCATTTGAAAGAACTACTGCTTTCTTCCACGTTAATTGTATTTTTGGATCCATATTCTGTGACAGCCTACCAATGCAAAAAGGCTTAGCATCCTATGCTGAATTGCTTACTTATGTTCAAGTAAAACTAAAACATAAACTTCAAGCTATAATATAGAAATGTCTTTACCTGAATTTTGGCAGTACTCGCCACACTTTTACTCTTCACTGCAATCAGTCAAGCCCAATTATGAACCAATACATAATTTTGGTAACCAGAAGCCAAAGGGTCAAAGCCATTAACAATCAAAACTCACTTGAATCAGAAGCAGCCAAGTCATCTAACTGGTAATCATGGGGCATTCGGTTTAAGCGCTCCATCTCATCATCATTCTCCTCCTCATCGTCAGAAAGGACTACACGGATACGTTTACAACCAACAGCCTTCTGATGATTACCTGTTATTTTTGGCAAATTTCTAGGTGACTGCTCAGCTTGCTTGTTAGAGTTGCTAAAACTTTCTACATAACCTGCTATTTGGGATGAACTTTTTCTGGGCGGAACAGGTGACGTTACATGCATGTCATCATTCAACTCTTCTCCAGCAGATATAGTTTTTGATCTACGACTTTTCTTTGGAGAGAAGTCATCAGAGTCATTATTTGACATATAATCATCTGGTTCAGTGTCAGTCTCTGAGCAGAAATGATCTGGTAGATCTTTTGTTTCAGGCTCTTTATCTATTGACTTCTTCAGTTTGTCAATTAAAAGTTTCAACCTCCTTCAAAGGATCAAATTTAATCATTAGTATTATACAGGTCCAATAGAAGGTCCCATCACTCAGGTCCATGAGTAACCCAATATAAGAGGGAGACGCGCATATAAACTTCCACGATTACTTACCTGGTTTCATTTTCATCATCAAATCTTATCATGTTGCTATAATGCATATTCTCAAGGGCAGAAAGCTGTACAGAAGGAAGGTTAGCTTCAACAGCAATCCTGTAACATATCAGATGAACATAGGTCAGAATAACTAACAAGATGAAGCAAACCAGGATGCATTACGTGCCTCTGATAATTAGAATTTAGAAAGCTCAATGAGCTCTACATAAAACTACCCTACATGGTTTATTTAGCAGCTACTTGGGATTTTAAGAAAGGTATTTGGGCCTGAAGATGTCCAATCCTATAGTAGACTAGTACCGTTTGGTAGGAAACCAATATTCATGTTTTAGTAATGTTGAGATTATTTGATTTTGTTAAGATAGGTTTCTTTAGGTAGCCTCTTAATTGGTAGTTCGTTTGGAGAAATGTTTTACATTCAACACTAGCTTAGCTCCTTGGACAATGCATTATAGTAGGAAATCAATTTCTTGTTCCATACATTTATTTTCTCTAGATTGAAATAAAATCAACCAGTGAATTTCAAAATATTGATATTATTACCTGTAGCTCTCTTCGTATGCTTCTAGTGCTCCTTTCCAATTGTGAACAGAATCCAAAACATTCCCGATATCAATTTTCACTAATGCTTGTCCCTATAATACTTAACAGTAAAGCATAAAATCAACCAAGAAGCAAGAACATCATAGAATTAGAACCGTGGCAATATACAGAAACTATCAGACCCTTAACAACCCCCAATACCATGCGATTGAATTTCAATATACTCACATTACCAATTAGATCATACAACCTTAGACCAAGTTTCAGATTTAAAAGTCAGAAATAAAAAGATTTATCTAAACCTTATCTTAGAAGATCATGTAATAACATTAACATCAAACTTACCTCTAAGTTGCCAATTGTTTTATACATTTCCCAACTCCTTTTGTACCATTTGATCGCTTCATTGAAATTTCTGAGCTTCTGGTATGATTCTCCAACAGCCAGATATGAATCACTCAACCTTTCATTGTCACGCAATTCACTTGCTATTCCTTTCTTCTCCTTTGCAAATTCACAATGCTACACATAACATTTCTCAATAAGAAAAATGACACTTCAGTTATTACTATACGTAAGAATAGCTTTAAAATGTCTCTACATTAACATATAGTAATAATAGGTAGCTAAATTATTTAAATGCGGAGGAAAATCTCATATCTACATGTTCTGGAATCTGGAGTGAAACATGCTATGTATTTATGGTTTAACTTTTACGCAAACGTAACTACAAATTTTTTTTTCATTTTCTTCACAGCATCAAATTCATAAATATGGTTTCCATTTCTGGTTGGACAACAATCAGCTATAACTGAGAAGGAAAGGAACGACTAACATCCATACATAACAATAAGTAACTGTACAAAGTAGTAAAATAACAGTTCCTTAATGCAACAGCAGTTGATTAAATCAACAGAACATTCAAATAAAGGCTTAAAGTAAAACTTAAACGATAATAGAATATACTAAAGAATAGTTCTTCAGTGAAAATAAGCGTTGTAAAAAGGACAGTCTGAAGTCTGAACATGAATGACCTCATCAATAGTTAATTGTTAAAAAATTTCAGGTAAAGTCACTGCAAGGCAGGTGACATTTTTTGTGATGAGATAATGTGGATCATTGGACAACAAATCGCATACAGAACTGATACCTTTTCCCATGCAAAGATCATGCTTGATTTCTCAAGGAGGCGATCAAGAGATGCATTTTGCTGCAGCAGACATTTTCGCTCATGTGATGTGCCTCTTGAAGTGGCCAAATATCTTTTGAGCTTTTTGAAGTTTTGCTCTTCTTTCTTTAATTCATCCATTACTTTGATAGCTGCATTTACGGTTTTGATATTTTGATCAATTTGCCTAACCAATGCATCCTCATCTTCCATTGATTTTGCCAAGGTAAGTGCCTTCTCGTAATATGAAAGTGCTTCATCATACTTCTGAGTCCTATAATGCACTTCACCAAGATTAATATAGCCCTTTGCTTCCCCTTGACAATGTCCGATTCTGTGACAAATATGAATATCCTTCTCAATATTTTTTCTAGCTCTTTCCCACATCCTCAGTTCCATATACACATTCCCAAGGTTATGATGGAGCCTGCTGCGCCCATCATCATCTTCACTGACCTCTTCTTCATTGCAAATCTCGAGTCCTCTAGTCAGGATTTTTTGAGCCTCTTCCAAGTTATCAAGTTCCATTTCCAGCATTCCTATATTGTTGTGTGCATCAATATATTCCTTGACAAATGAGGACTTATTAGTTGGCGGGTCCTCCTTAAGAATCTGTGCTAGCTCCATAGCAGACTTAAAATGCTTTTTTGCATTTCTTATCGAGAGATGGTCATGTTCTGATCTTGAAAATAATTCATAATAAGTACGACCAAGTTGGGTGCTAGCTCTTTGCTGCTCAACAAGGTCATTAGCATCCCTGGCTAGCTCTAAGTGCTTTTTCTAAAAATCAATAGGGGGAAATTATCAAGAAATGGACTCTCCAAAAACAAATACACTTATATCCAATGTTTTAATTGTCAAATTTTGAGTGAAAACAAGGCATAAACCATCAATAGTCAATGCGGAAAGTGATAAACTTAGAGATTATGATTATGTAAAACTTAAGAGTTAAAACAATTGGTTATTCAATATACCAATTATCAATAAATGAGACAGATAGAACAATAAGGGTCAAATGATACTTTATCATCCAGATTCAAGAAGCATACATACCTGATAGGTTAGAGCATCGCTGAAACGCTCAAGCCGAAGATAAATCTCGCCAAGCGATTGACAGGTGGGGAGCAACTGCTTCTCGGGCAAATATTTGAGAGAAACCTCATAATCTCTTCGAAGCCACTTGAGGGCCTCGACGTACTCTCCTCTGTTCTTCAATATGTCTCCGATCAGATTCGCCCATCGGGCCTCCTCCTGCCGGTTCTCCTCCGCCTTCGCAGTCCGGTACGCCGTCATCGCCGGCTTCAGCTCGGCGTCGTGTCCCGCCATTATCGCCATTTAGTTACAGAAGAAAACAGAAAAAAATGGTAGCAATGAAGACGATTCTCGTGTCTCAGAAAATTGAAAATTAGGTCTTCTGAAATTCAGATTGTGAAGATTGTTTGAAAATTGAGAGGTTTTCTGCGCCGTCTATTGGGAGATGAGGAGCTTTGCTTCCATAAAATTTTCACGTTCCCGCCAAAACCCCACAGGTTATTTTGCTTTTTCTTGTTTTGAGCTTCAAATTTATTCGTTTATCATTTGGAAATTTTGATATTTTGATTTTGTAATTAATTGTTCAAAATGTGATTTTAGCTTAAATGACATTTTTTTTAATAAAAGAGTTGTTAGTAGTAAATCAACTATGTTTGGTAAGGAAGTAATGAAAGTGAAGGGATGTAATCTCACACTTCCTAATAAATTTTATATTATATTTTTACATATCAAATATATTTTTTATCATATTTTTTATATTCTTATTACGTTTTTTTATAGTACTTTACATCCCTTCCCTTCCCATCCGTGCATTTCTACCAAATATAACTGACGTAAAATGAAAGTAGCGTGAAAACTATAGACTAGATATTAAAAAATGACCTTAATTGAAAAATCAAGGTCAAAATAGCAAAAAAAGACTAAATAAAGTAAAATGAGATCATTTTATGATAATATATATTTCAAGGAATCTAATTATGGTCTTGGAATGTTTTATAAATGATTCTACAGTAATTGTCATTAAATGTAAACATTGAGGGTAAAATCATAATTTTCACCCAATAAAACTTAATGTGAGCCTATTTATGTTATTTAGAGCCTATCAATTAAAAGCTTTTGGATCAAAAAGAAAGAAAAACATGCTACAAGGACAAATTGGTAATTTTTACTACGTTATGATTAAATCATTAGATAAGCTTTTATCTTCTTCCTCCAGCCCCTAGCATGCCATTATGGCAGAAAAAAAAGAGAGAGACAGTATATGTTTCTTGAAGCTTTAGAGAAGAAGAGAGAAAGGCCAAAAAGACCCCTAACTCTAAATTTTGAGCAAAGGAGGTACTAACTTGAGGAAGAAACAACAAAGGGAAGAAGATGGACTTGTTATTGTTAAATGAGCCAACCTAAAGATCAATTGGAAGGAAAATCTCGTATGCTTTACTTTCTCTTACATGTTATAGTGTGTTTGGAACTTGAAGTGAACTATTGGGACTTTATGTCTCAACCAAATTTTCTACTAACATTTTTAGGTGAAAGCAAGTAAGAGCAAGCAAAAAGAAATGGCTCCATAGTCTCTTTAATGTACACTTTATGAGGATGATGTGTGTAGAAAATGGATGTGCTTAATTGTAATTTTGTTTACTTTTTTAGCAAGATGTGAATGACCTTTGTTTAAATTATGATGAAATGAGTGTTGTATAACATCATGTGACCTCAAAAGATTTGCAAAAATTCATTGAATTATGTTAGAAATATCAAATTGGGTGTTAGGACAAGTTTTAGTAAGTATTATAATTCTTTTCAAAGCATGAATTTGGTTGAAATGGTCTAATCTCAATTTTTGGTATATATATATATATATATATATATATATATATATATATATATATATATATATATATATGTGTGTGTTAACAGGCAATTGGTGTAAATTGGTCTTTATATTATTTTTTTACTCATAATTGATCATCTAAATATTTTTTGTCAAGTGTCTTATTTTTATCGGAGAATTTTATAACAAATATAAATATATAAAAAAAGGTTATATAAGTTTAATAAATAATTTTTTTTTTGTAATGATCTCTGTAGTATGCCATGTGAGCCTTCTATGTTGCTATAGTTAGGGTGTTTAGTAATGAAAGAAGACATTATTGCATCCAATGTTTTTCCAAATATATTGCCCTTGGCCCTTGTCACACTCAAGTTGCTATTCAATAATTCACTATTTAAACAATTCAATAATTATCACTTAAAATACAAAAAAAAAAGGTAAAAAGAAATAGAATTCTAAAAACTAACTCCCTTTATTTGCTCATCAATATGTAAGCATTTTACTATGTAAACAATAGTTGAAATGGAGTATAATATAAATACTAGGAATGCCAATAGCCTTGCCCAAGAACAATATGAGGACAAATGATTTTTCATCCAAAAAAACACTATTTACACTTGTCACTTGAAGGATAACCACAAAATCCCATGCTAACTAAAAGACTAGTGAAATTATCCTCTTATTGCATCTTCTTCTGTGACACCCTCCTTTTAGCTTCCATGATGGCTTGGTATCTTCTATCAGATATCTCTTTCATTGCTTCTTGGTACTTCTGTTCAATCATTTCTAACTCTACTCTCAGCTCATCCTCCGGTTCAGACAAGGAAGAAATACAACTTGGATGAGTAGAGAAGCTAGCTTTATCATGACTTTTCACATCAGGAACCTTGCTCCCATAATAATCGGGCGATGTTCCCGTCGCAGATGTAAATGAGGATTCACTTCCTCCTGGCACTCTGGTTGAGTTAAAGTCAGCATATCCTGACTCAAGAGATAAAAATGAAGCTATAGATAACTTCATCGTGTTAGATGTTGCAGTAGCATATGAAATTTCAGAGCGCAAAGATGTCTTGGTTGCACTTTGATAATCAATGCTGGCATGAGATAAAACTTCATCCGAGTTCAATTGATCATGATTTTCTTCTGTTGGAGTAGGCCTTTCCGAGTTCAATTGATCATGATTTTCTTCTGTTGGAGTAGGCCTTTCAAGTGAAGTTGGGGCAGCTACATCTTCAGCCACATTTTGGTTTGAATCTTTTGACAGTTGCTTCTGTTTTTCCAACTCACGGTCATTCAGTCGAGCAATAGTTCTTTTACAATTTGGCGAAATCAAATGAGAAACATCAACGCAAGGTTTCCAACTAGGAACCATATTCATTAATAATATATCCATTAACTCAGCTATAAATTTTACATTATGATCTGAAAGTTCAAGTTGCTCAACCATTTCCCTGGAAACTGAGATGGCAGTATCACTGCTAGGGTAGAATAAGAAATGAATATTTCTAGCGCGCCCTGCATGTAAATGTCATAGTATACATCATTTTTCAAGATAAATTCATAACATAATTATTAAAAGTAGAGTTGAGCTTCTCAACGAGGTCATTACTTTTTGTTTAGACAATGGTAGTCAATAGAATTAATACAAATGTCTTACATCAAACCTATAAGCCTATAAAGTTGTTTCCCTAGATGTTTATGAGACAAGCAATCTTTATCTTATTATGAATTGGCAGGGAAGACATGAAATAAACATATTGTTGTCCCTAATTACCATTGATTTGCCAAGCTTGACTTAATCGTTTCTTAAAAATTAAGTTCAAAGGTTATGGCAATAAAAAAGAGCACAAGTTATTTTGACCACATTATTTCTCCGGGCATCTAATGTTTATGGCAAGGGATTGTATATTTCTTCCTCCACACCTTATATAGGATAGACTTGTTTAGAGTGATGTCCTCCATGCTTTGTTACAAGAAGAACACTCATCCTCTTTTTAATTTCCTTTCCCTCAATAAATTTTATTTCAATATTAAAAGAAGGCAAAAGCACCGTTTATTTTCCTAAACTTTACACCAATTTTCAATTTCATCCCTAAACTTTTTTGCAATCAATTTTGTCCCAAAAGTTTCGAATTGCAATCAGTTTCGTCCTAACACCTAACATTGTCCAAAAATTACTAACAACAAATGATTACATGCCATGACATCACACATGTAATATTAATGCTAACGCAACACTCAAAATGACGTTATTTCTTCATATTCTTCTTTTTAATAGGAAGAAGCGACGCTGAGTCGACATTAATATGAAGAAATGATGTCGTTTTGTGTAATGAGTTCGCATTAATATTACATTAATGATATCATGTCATCATTTGCCGTCAGTAATTTGGACAAGTTAGGACGAAATTCGAAACAAAATCGATTACAATTCAAAATTTTTGGTACAAAAGTAACTGCAAAAAAAGTTTAGGGACAAAATTAAAAATTGATGTGAAGTTTGGGGACATAAAGGTACTTTTTCCTTAAAAGAAAGATATAAATGAGCTAAATTACACTTATACTAACCTCCTTGGTCAGCTATCCGGAGAGTTATTGATACAGAGTTCTTGTCATTATGTTCACCTTTTAGGGAGAAAATTTCACCTCTTTTCACCCTTCGTATCTCAACGCTTGGAGGTTGCAATGAATCTTCAATAGAACTATCAAATACAGTGATCACAGGTAGCTCACAGGATTCATTAAAATCCAAAGAAGTGGGCCCATTCCGTTGAGTAGCAGGACCTTCTGACATTAGAATACGATCTCCAAAATTTCCAAATTTGGGAATAACAATATCTGGTAATGAGAGACGACGATTTCTTCCTAAACCATTCACTTGGAGAATAGGGTCATTCAGAAGCTGCTTTGCTGATAATCTTTGAGGTGCTGGGACTAGACATTTCTCAATAAATAATTTCATTTCAGGATCTTTCACTTTAGAAAGGGATGCAGGTTTTATACCCTGAAAAGTCAAATATTATGTTATTACCGACTATGAAGCACAAACACTGACATGGATACCTTGACGCAACACAGACACAGACACATTGAAACGCCAAACTAAAAAAAAATAGAATAGGTGATAGAGGCCTGGAATTTCTGAATATTACTGATAATATTAAGGACTTTTAGTGATATACCAATATTGTACTATATTCTAAGCAATTTACATTATTATTTTCTAAATCAAATTTACGAAATCTGATATACAACAAAAATTATTAAAAAAGAACTGGAATAATCTAATTAAAATGAGTTCTTTAGATTTTCATTCACTTATGTTATGGTATTTTCCTTTTTTTTATTCACCCTATGTATGGCTGCTTAAGTATGAGCCATGTTCAGTGCGTGTCCAAGTTGCATTTGGCACGTGTACAAGGCTACGAGCTGAAAAAATATATTATTTTATTTTTTCACATGTGTCTACCGTGTGTCCTGGTGTGTCGGTAATATGTCATATGTCGGAGACACCTGTCTTTAGGTGTGTTCGTGCTTTATAGGTTAGAGAATTATTAAGTACAAAATACTCACCGATGAAACTTTCTTGTATATCTGAGCTGAGTTTCGACATTCACTGTAAGGATACTCAGAAGTCACCATCTCAAGTATGCACATTCCAAAAGAATATATGTCGGCCAATTCATTGTATTTTTCATCATACAGCTCAGGGGCCATAAACTCAGGGGTTCCTACCAGAATCACATACGTGTAAAATACAATTAGTTCAAAAATCAAACAGCAATGGAACAAAGAAGTAAAGGAAAAATAAAGAAAAAAAAAATTGGTTAAGAAACATTAAACGGAAACCTACTTTTTGGTCCCTAAGAAATTAGCAATCTAACGATTTAATCCTTGAAAAATCATAATACACTTTTTTGTTTCTAAAAGACCAAGACAGTCAACTCGTTAGTCTCTAGTCCATTAGCTGTTAACGGAGTAGGTGACATGGTTCGTTAAATGATGACGTGGTGTTGTTAAGTGCTTAGTTGGGCACGAAATAAGCTTACCTATATGGGGGGAAAAAAAATCATCTCAGCAAACTGCCACCTCATAAACCCATTTCCACGTCACATCAAGTGCTTAATTGGAAGCCAAAAATGAGATGAATTTATGAGTTGGCATGTTGAGATGTCATTTTTTCAACTTAAGAAAGCTTATTTGGCTCCAATGAAACACTTACCGGTACCATGTCGTCATGGAATGGGCTACTCACTTGCCCCTTTAAGAACTAACAGCTCAAGAACTAACAAGTTGACTTTCGTGATCTTTGAAGGACCAAAAGGAATATTATAATATTCCAGGGATTAAAACGTTAGATTGCTAATCTTTCAAAGACAAAAAAGTAGGTTTACTCAGACAACAATCAAATAAAATGCAGTTAAACAGAAGAAATACCAATTACGCTCTCTGCATTAGTCCTCTCCAAGAAAGTTGCCAACCCCAAATCTCCAATTTTAACTTCACCTTGGTTGCCATTGATAAATATATTATCACACTTCAGATCTCTATGTATAATGGGTGGGTTGTGACTATGGAGATAGTTTAAACCCATTAAAATCTGTCTTGCCCAACTTTTAACGGCCTTCATATCCACCTTTTTGTGTTTCTTACGATACCTAAATCATTCATCACATCCACTAAAAAAAAGGATGATTTCACAATAAAGAGCTAAAAGAGCATAAAAAGATTAACAAGTGGAAGTAAACATACTGTCTGATGCTACCCGAAGTGAACAATTCAGTGATTATGTTAACAGTCTTGTTCTTATTGTCAATCCATGAATTGTAGAATTTCACAATATTATCGTTCTTCAATGATTTCAAGAGACGCACTTCTGAATAGAGCCTTTCTAAGTCACCTCGTGATTGTAGCACAGTATCGATCCGAACCTGGTTCCAAGCTACTTCAATTCCATTGACTTCATCGAACGCCCTATAACTGATTGATCACAAAATATGGAGAACACTTACACTCAGAATCAAGGTTAACTCAAATAATAAAATTCTTCCTGATTCTAACCACAAAATAGTAATTGGCATACAAATTCCAAAATGCTTTTTACCATTCAATGTTATAGAAACCAAAACAAATGTCCAACAAGGCAAACACAATTAGTATATACTATATACCATGTCTTGAAAGCACCTTTGCCAAGCACATCCTTGAACTGTTATGAATGCAAAAAAGCAGCTTCCGTTAAGTTAGTGGAAGAACAATTAGGGGAAAAGTGAAACTAAATCCACAAGGAAGCACAATAAATCAAACAAATATGTTACCCTAATATAGCGATTAGTTGGATCAACTTCAAGAATATCAGGATCGGGAGGCTCTGCATGCCCTGCATTACACTCCTCTGAGCTTTCGGCCCCAACCAAACTCATTTAGCTCCTGCTATAATACCAAACGGTGAATACACAAGGTTGAGATTCAAATTACATCGTGAAATATAGATATATATATACATTTCCATTTCTAACAAATCGTTCAAACCAAAATACGACAACATCATAAAACATACGCAGATAAAAAAGTAAAACCAGACAAATCCTGACCACTTGAACAAATTTTACGATCGAAATGAAGAATGCATCGGCACAACCTCAAAATCGCATTCGCCAAAATGAATAACATACATATATATGAAAAAACAGAAAATAAAACGCAATGTGAGACGAATTACCTTGGAGATGTTATTCGTAAGGAAAGATTATGAAAAGGAATGGGAGAAAGAATAGATGGAGAGGAAATAGAACCCTAATCGAAATTAGGGAGCGAGAGATGGAGATAGAAATTGACCAAGTGCCGTACCCGATCAATCACGTATAGCACCACCACCTCTCGCTACAAGGATGGAAAGCCTCTCTATCTATTTCTGTATACAGCGAAAACTTGGTACCATCAAGCCCGTGAGTATTTATACTTATCCGTGCCTCCTATAAATAAATCTCTCTTCTTCTTCTTTTTATATATATTTATTTTTTTATACTATTTTGGTCCTCAATGTTTGCATGAAGTTTAATGTTGCCCCTCAAAATTTTTTTTTGTTGATTTTGGTCTTCGAGCGTAATACCGTTAACTTTTTGCCGTTAAATGATGACGTGGCATGTTTATATGGCACACCCTCTCTCCTACGTGTCATATTTTAATGACGATGTCACCCCACATTGCCACATCATCATCTTCTCTCCTTCATCATCATCATTATCATCATCATCTGGGGTGATGTGGCAGTAATGTGTCATGTCACGTCATTAAAATATGACACGTAGGAGAGAGGGTGTGCCACATAAGCATGCCACGTCATCATTTAACGGCAAAAAAGTTAATGGTGTTACGCTCGATGACCAAAATCGACCGAAAAAAAAACTTTGAGGACCAACATTAAACTTTTGAAACATTGAAGACCAACATTAAACTTCATACAAACATTTAAGACCAAAATAGTACTTTAGCCTTTTTCAGATCAGATCTTAACTTTAATTTATTTCTCAATTTTCATCTGAGGATGAGATTGTGCCTTAAGCACTCTTTCCAAATTTTAAGTAGAGTAAATTATAATAATTTAACTTGCAATCTGGTAATAAATATTTTGTGTTAATTTGTTTTAAAACAATAATTTAATTATATTCATTGTTATATTAAATATAAAATTATATAAATGGACAAAATTAAATTAAAAGATAGTTAAGCAAAATAAAACAATCTGTTACTTGGAAATTAATTTACTATAACTTAAGTTTTAACAATTAATTGCTCTAATTTTTAAAATAAAGGTTAAACACAAAACAAAAAAGCACTACGAAAAAATCATTAAAATTATAGAGACTTGTTTGAAAATTAGAGTGAATTATAATGATCGATGGATTAATTTAATTTAAAATAAATCTCACAAGTTTATGAATATTATGTAATACTTTAATATATATATATATATATATAAATTTATAAAGTAATGGGGATAATACATTTGATAAGAGAAAGCATACAACGAGTTCTTCAGATGGTGAGTTTCGAGTTACTTTGAGTATCTAATTTAACAAGTGAGTCCGCGCTAAAATTAGCTTCTCTGAGCACATGATGAATAGAGAAATTAGTGTTTAGCTTAAGAATATATTGAATAGCTGTCAATTCTACATGTATGCAAGTTGTGATTAATCATAGAATTGAAGTTATTTTGAGTGATGAGTGGCTTATGACCTAAATATATTTCAAATGACTCTATAATTCATGTGTTCATGTTTGAGCAAATGGTAAGTCTATGATACAACTTGTTGCATCATGCAATGCAATGCAATTTCAGTCAATAACATTGTGACACTTGTTATTTTGTTGCATCATGCAATGCAATTGGATCACATCAATGGTTACAATTGTGCCATATAACCCATTGCATGATGCAACATAGACTCTCCTCGAGGAAAAGTTAATATTGTACATGAATCCTCTCTTATTGTTCCCAAACTAGTCTCTAAAAACGTGCCACATTCAGCTAAGCTTAGGTTTCCTTTGGAAGCTCCATTGTCGTTAAGTTTAATCCAACCTTCTTCAGGGACTCTCCAAGTCATCATAACTTGTTAAATCTAATTTTATTTTAAGAAATAGTTGGTTATAAGTATTTCATTTTCTTTACACAATTTCTCAATTTCAAGTTTTACGTAAAAAATATCCACTATAATCAGGTTAATTAGACATTAATGTGTATTTTAATACGGTGGTTTCTACCAGAAATTTAACTCTATTAATTTTTAATTGAATTGATTTTTTTAAATTTATTCAATGAATGAAAATATTAATTGTTTCATTTTTTAAAGGCAAAAATACACTTTTTTTTAAATTATTAAAATTCCAATTTAGTCTCTTTAATTTAATAATAGGCTATTTAATTCTCATATATTTTGTGAAACAATCCAATCGATTTTCTTATAACATTTTTTTATCTAAAATTCAATAGCTAGCTAAATTAGATGTTAAATTTGAATATAAAATAATAAAACTTTCAAATAAATAAAAATTCAATCATTAAATCGTAAGATTTAGTACGAACTTTTTTGGATCAATTATATAATAAAAGAATTAAATTATTTTATAAAATAAAAAGACTAAATAAAACCTATATAAAACTAAAAAATCTATGGTACATTCAAACATTTTAAATAATATATTTCTTTAACTTGAGAGGAGAATGAAGTTAAGGTGTAAATAAATTTTTCTATAGTTTGCATGAATTTTTTAATTGTGGAGGTTATGACATAAACATCATTTGTCATTAATAATTTTAATTTGGACGGTGTTAAAAATTATGATAAAATTAATTGCAAATTCAAAATTTTGCAAACAAAATTAACAACTAAAAACCTTTAGAGTTTAGAATCAAAATTGAAAACTAAAGTAAAATTTGAAGACATGTGTTTTTGCAACTTTAAAATATCATGTTAGGATTTCAAATAAAACAGTATTTATTTTATATTTTGATATCTGCTCCATTAACTCCGGAGTCTCTGATAAGCATATTAAATTGTGCAGGAACCGAAAGAGCAAACTATGCAATATGCATATAGATATCATATATGACCAAGGCAAAAAAACGTGATGTATAGGATGAAATTATAAAATAAAGGGACAGGGAATATTTACTAGAGGAAAAAAAGAAAGGTACTCTTGTAGTAAATAGTTGTGTTAAAGAAGCTTGATGCATGAAACAACTTTCAAACATTTAGGCACTTACCCACACAGGGGGGAGGATTCAAACCTGCTCATCAATGTAAACCCTCAAAGAGGTTACGGAGGTCTTTCCTGACCCTAGTAGGATACCGGCACTTACCCCTACCTAAACTATTTTCACCAAAAAAAAAACTTTCAAACATTCATCTACAAATATAACCTACAGAGATCTACAAACAAGTCAGGTGAAGTAAGAACAATAAATACTAGAAGCCAGGTGCAGTTGGAAAAACAAATACTGGTCTCAAAGGATCCATGGCAGCAGCAGTGAATACTTTTGATAAATGATCCCAGAATCTGCTCACTTATTGTGTGGTAGATGGTAATCAAGCAGCAATATGTATCTTGTTTCAGTGAAAATTACCATCTTTTGATCATCGCTGGTCCTTTGAGACTTTTTCCAAAGCATCAAAAACATATTGCATAGTTGCATCTTCGACGATGACAGTTTTGTCTCTGGACTTAGAACCAGTACCTATTGAGACTTGTCTTCGTTTTACTCCTAAAACCTGTAATCACCAAAAAAAGGTTACAGTTTAGATTCATTGGTACACACGGCCAATACATACTCCAAAAGAAAACACAGATTAAGTAGTCCAAGAAATGGGTTGGGGATATGATACAGATGACCAGTTGTCCACTTCTATAATACAAATGTAGAAAAGGTTCCCATAGAAAATCAATTATATTAATATGCTTGCAACCACAAGAAATCCAAAGTGAAATGTCACATGAACAGCTCCATCTAAGGGGTATCATCCTGCAACCATTCTATACACTTTTGAGTTGTGACACAACGAAATAAATATAGACATCATTTACATGTCTACAATGCAGGTGTATGCATTCACATGTGAAGGAATCACTTCATGCTGGATAATGTCTCATAAATATCTTCATAAAATCCAAGATATTAGTCTCAATAAAATTTTTGGAGAGGGTGTTAATTCAAAGTAAAACTCATATCTAAATTCATTTTTCTTTCATTTTGAACTGAAACTCTGCATGTAATCAATCATTAATAGTCACAAGACAAGAATTTCATGGGAAAATATACATCAGTTATTTGAAATAATTTCCCTCCTAATTAATGAACCAGGAACAAGAACACGTACAGTTGGACTGTGGGGAAAAAAAACTTTCTTACAACTAGATGGTTGTTATAGAATGCAATGGTAAAATTCTTAAATCCAATCACACCAGAATTATTTACAGTAAATTTACAGTTTTACACAATGATGAGCTAGTATTTTCTCTCTAAAGACCTTGCTCTCCAGTTTCAATGTCTTCAGTAGGCGAACATTTTACTGCACAAAGGTCACTCTCTAAAGATGATGGATGGGCCTTTTCAAATTTATGATATTTGTTTTTGATAAGAAGTACTGTAAGGATTTCCAAAAGCACATTAATGAATTCAAAGACACATTTCTAGATCCAGTAATTGGAAAATTCCAAATTTATTTCCCTTTGATTTTCACCCTCACTTTTGCTGTGTTTGTAGAACAAAGAAATCTCGTTTCACTATAACTCTTTTGGAGACCAACCAAACAGTAAAGCATTAGAAAATAATTCTTCTTCTCAATAAGGCAGTAAGTGTAACCAATTAACCATATTAAAAAGATCCATTGAAATCATAGGTAGGCACCAGGAGTAACGTAATGTCTCAGCTCCCAAACCTCAGAAAAATAGTTGTACCCCGAAACAGGTCCTTCTGATTGTTTGTATTGTGCATCCTAGATCCTATCAAACCAAGAGACACAGGAGTGACATTTGACAATCTTGTAAGAGAGTAACCTAGCTAGCCAGTGCAGATTTGTATACGTAGCTTTGGGGCAAGCATAGTTCAAAATGGCAGATAAACCAAAACTAGACAGTCTTAGGATAAAGCAACCAACTAAGAAGATGAAAAAAAATTTTAGAACTATGTGTACATGGAAATCCTAAGAGTGTTATTACTCACAGATATTTGATTTTTTCAACACAATAAAAAAAACACCTTTAACCCACGAATTTGTAACACTTAATATTGGAAACTCCTCTGCAATATGCAACAGCGGACTCCGATTCTCAAAAATCCTAGCATTACAGGTTTGTAAGCGTAGCTTTGGGGTAAGCATAGTTCAAAAAGGTAGACAAACCAAAACTAGACGATCTTTGGATGAAGCAACAAACTAAGAAGATCTTAAGGCACACACAACTGATCCTGATTCCTGACATAAACTTGGATAAATCAATATGAAGAAAACTTTTGAGACTGTGCATATGGAAATCTTAAAGAGTGTTTATGAGTCAAAGATATTTGATATTTTCAACACAAATCCTTAAAAAAAACCTTTAACCCACCAATTTGCAACATTTAATATAGGAAGTTCATCTGCAATATGCAACAGTGGACTCTGATTCTCTATCAATATTAAGGGATTCACCATCTCTCCAGTATGTATGTATGTATGTAAGTATATATATATAATAAGATACAAACTGAATCGAGCTGAGGAAAGATGGACAAACAAGGAGCTTACAGAGCTAATGTAATCGAGAAGGGCGGCATTTGCTTCACCATCCCTAGCCGGTGCGTCAATTTGCACTCCTACTGCTTCATCACTGATATCTACAATTTCATACCGATTAGGACCAAAACCGAAACCACACAGAATTTGATGAATAATGAAATAAAGCAAAGAAAGTAAGAAATACCTGTTACGGAGGCGGTTTTGGAACCAGGTTTTGCGTGGATGGTAATAGCTACGGAGGAAGGAGTGAGGGACCGAATACAAGATGGGAAATTGTTAGCCTTTGCAGATTCAGTTGGTTTACTAGGGTCAACCTTCGCCTTTCCCCTCTTCGCCGGCGGCATTTTCCGATGACTGATGCCGCACCGGAGGGCTCTGTGTACCGATAGTCCGATACGAAGAAGTGGAAGAATAATAACTACGGAGCAACGTTGCGTTTACGAGAAGCCATCCTTCGTTAGGAGTACCGAAGGTTTTTGTTTTTGGACAAAAATGAAAAAAAAAAAACTAAATTTGGGTCACTTTTGAAAAAAAAAATGCTTTTGGGATGATAAAGTTTTAAAATTTGATAAAACAAGAGAAATTAAAAATTAATACAGTTTAACTGAGTGGGGTGACTATTAATCATCTATATTAATTCTCTACATTTTGTGTGGAGTTATGAGAGAGGTAGAGAGAAGTTAATTTTCTTTCTCTCTCTCATAACTCCACAAAAAATATAGGTTACGTTTGGTTGAAAAAAATTATGGAATTGAAATTAGAATTGAAAAAGTGTGTTTGGCATAAAAAGATGGAATTTGAATTGAATTATTTGAATTGAAAAAGTGTGTTTGGTATGAAAAGATGGAATTGAAAGTTTATAAAAGAATTTGAGGTAAAAAGACTAATTTGCTCTTTAATAAATATTAAATAATTATTTTTTTAATTTTATTTTTTAGTATATAATTACTTTTTTATATTCATTATAAAAATAAAAACCAATAAAGAGAGAAAGAAAGTATGGACAAAAATGTATTTTAAATCCAATTCCACAAAATTTATCTCAATTCCTCAAAAATATCCTACAATCTAATTCCACAAAATTTACACACCCAATTATATAAAACCAATTCCACATAATTCAATTCCAATTCCACATAACTCAACCAAACTAAATAATTCATAAAATATTGTGCAATTTTATGTGGAATCAAATTCCACGCCCAACCAAACAAAACCCACTTTATGGAATTGAGAATTGAATTTCCTGAAATTGTCTAATTCTACGGAATCCAATTCTCAATTTTAAGGAGCAAACCAAACACTAAAAAATTTTGTTTTTTTGTGGAATTGGATTTCAATTCCACAAAAAAATTTGAAGCAAACGTTCCCATTTTTCATCTCGGCATTGTTAGAAACAATCAAAGTTTCAAAACCATGGTTTTCTATTTACAAATGGTGCGCATTGTTTATTTTTTTCATGTGTATTCTCCTATTGAAGACAATCCTTTTTAAAACATTGTTAGGTACTAAATGTGAACACTTCTATACATTGTTTTACTTTAACGATTACTGTTATCATATTTTGAATGGATGACACTGATTTTTAAAAAGACGTGGACTATTTTGCTTTAATTTTTATATTTTGTTTTATTCAATTTTCATCTCAAGATTGTTGAAAACAATGAAAGTTTTAAAACACGATTTTCTATTTGTAAATGGTGCATATTGTTTTTCTTTAATAATTATCATATTTTCAATGGGCAACACTAATTTTCAGAAAGAAGCATACCATTTTACTCTATTATATTTTATTTTGTTCCATTTTCATGTTGAGATTGTTGAAAACCATCTAAGTCTTAAAAACAAAGCTTTTATATTTCCAAATGACACAGATGGTTTTACTTTAACAATACTGATATCATATTTTCAATGGGCTACACTAATTTTCAAGAAAACTCAGACTATTTTATTTTAATTGTTATATTTTGTTTTGTTTCATTTTTATTTCGGGATTGTGGAAAATAATTAAAATTTTATACAACTATTTTCTTTTACAAAACGTACACTTTTTTTCTATAAGTATCTTCTTATTTGAGGCAATACTGTTTGAGCTAGTTGAGGTTTCACAATGGAGGTAGAGCCCTTCCAACAAAAAATTTTTCATACACAAAACTCGAACCCGTACCATTTCAACCAATCACATGTTGCTATGTCTTTGCGAATTTACAAATAAAGTTTGAAACAGATTTTATATATTTCGTGTTTATCACTTTCTCCATATATGAATGTATTACGTAATTCTCTCGAATCAAAATATCTGAATGATAAGTCAAAGAAGCATGTGCGAAGTATACAGCACTTGTTTACGCTTCAGCATAAAAAGATCTTCATTTTTGTTAAAAAAAAACCTCAAGTTGGTGAAGTAATTACTAATTAGGAGAAAAAAAACTCTCTCATAACGTACTCCACCAACAAATGCAAAGGTTCACCATAGATATCCATCCAACTTATCTTTATCTAATTTGTCCCCCAGTTTCAATCACAATCTTCTCTGAGCGAGACCTAAGGATAATTCCCATTATGCAACGCAAAGAAAAAAAAATATGGTTAAAATTTTGAAGCTGAATTAAACCTTGATATATATGGCTATTGTTGAATTTCTTTCTTCTTCTTTTTTTCATGGTAATAGGATTATATTAAGGAAGACCTCACAGAGGTAGTACAAGACAGTAGCAAATAAAACCAAAGAGAAAGAGAAAGCAAAGAAAGAAGGTTACATAGAATAGAAGCCCTAGGGACATTCCTATCTACGGAGACCTGGTGAAGGTCTGCCAAAAAACACAGCCTAGCATGAGAGGGCACCATTGAATTTCTTCAATGGTGTAATTTTGGTAATTCAGTGAGCCGATGATTCTATTCTGGAGCAATTGAGTTTAAAGCACTACTTCATCTTTACCTTTGTGATTCCTCTGGCCAAAAACTGAGCCAACCATTTTTGCCTAAATTGTTGCTTCATATTGATATGGTGATAAGAAGATTGAAATCTAAAAGTCTCCTGCAAATTTGAGAAAAAAAAATGTTAGTAGATATGATTTGGAATTAGAACCAACGTCAATATTTATAGATGAATTTATTGCAAAACCACAGTTTTTTTTATTCAGTGGGCGACACTGGTTTTCAGAAAGGCGCACATGGTTTTACTCAAACTAGAACGTTAGTAGATATGATTTGGAATTTGGACTAACATCAAAAATTATAGATAAGTTCATAGCAAAACCATGGTTTTCTTTTTCAGTGGGCGATACTAATTTTTAAAGAGGCGTACATTGTTTTACTCTGATAAAAAAATTAATATTTATAGAAAAGTTCATAGCAAAACTGTTAGTGGTTTTCTTTATTCAGTGGGCGACACTTGTTTTCAGAAAGACGCACACTGTTTTACTTGACTAAAAACCATGATTTTCTTATACACTGATTTTAGAAAAGGTATATTATTTTACTCTAACAGCTTTATATTGTTCCCTCTTTATTTTTATTTTTTTGGATGTTTCAAATCATAAATCATCATTTCCTTTACAAAAAGGGTAATTTCTATTTACAAATGCAAATTTTTTACTTACACTATATTATATATTGTTTTCTTTTTTATTTTCAAATTGTTGAAGACAATTGATTGGGATATTTTATGCACAATTTTTTTTAGGATAAAGTACTTTTGCTGCTCCTAAACGTTGCTGTAATATTCATACCTACCCCTAAACTTTTTTTCCCGGTTCATGCCTTCCTCAAACTTTCAATTTGTTCATGCTTGCTCTTTTTGCTAACACCGTTAACATGATTGACGTAATTTGCTGACGTTGACGATGAATATGTATCTCTTTTGCCACATCATCGTCCACCTCACATTTAACTTTTATTTTTTTTAAAAAAAAATTATCATGTCTTCTCCTCCGATGCGTAAGATGCAGAGTAGTAAAAATAGATATAGGTTAAATTTTTTTAAATAAAAGTTAAAAATTAAACGTGAGGTGGAAAATGAGGTGGTAAAAGAGATACATATTCATCGTTCACGTCGTCAAATTCCGTTAAGCATGTTAATGGTGCTGGCAAAAAGGATAAGCATGAACAAAATTAAAAGTTTAGAGATAGGCATAAATTGAAAAAAAAAAGTTTGCATAAATATTGCAGGAAAGTTTAAGGGCAACCATGGTACTTTAATTTTTTTAATAATGAAAAAATTCTTTTGGGTTACATGAGTTTTGGGCCGATATACTACAGGAAATTATAAAGCCCAATCAAAGAGAAGTTTTTGTTAAGCTCACATTAATCAATAATTCAATTCTCATTATTACAAAAATGGCCCACTCTTGAATTGGCCCAAGAACCTCTTTCCATGCCAAGACTTAGTTTAGGGGTGACAATGGGCGGGTACCAGCTCATTTTTTTCACTATCCGAATCCGAATTCGCCCATTACACCCAATATTCGAACCTTAACCGAATCCGGAAAAAAATTACATTTTCAATATCCGTAACCGAAACTACCCGAAACTATCCGATATCCGAAATACCCGAAAAAAATAACGGAATAGGATACCCAATATCCTATATCCATTGTCCAATATCCGATATCCATTCACTAAATAAATTACTATAAAAAAGTTAAATTTTCTAAAAAATAAAGATAATTTTTATAAATTAAAATTAATAATACTAATTTTATTAATTGAACCATAAAATTTTATTTAATAAAATATATTTTATTTAATATTTAATATTATAATTTATATATATATATATATATATATATAAAATTATTAATATATATAAAATATTATATTTAATTAATATTAAAAAGTAAAAACGGATATCGGATACCCTATCCGCCCATTCAATCAGACGGATATAGGGTATCCCAGGCCAATATCCTAATTCGACCAATATCTGATGGGTATTTCAAATATCCGATATCTGAAATACCCGATATCCGATAGATATCAGATTTTTTTAGACGGGTACCCACGGATACTCAAAATGCCCGTATCCATTGCCACCCCTAGATCATGTTCTTTTAAAGATTTGAGGAAGGAATGGGTGGAGTCCACTGGGTCCGACTTAATTTTTCATTTTTTTCTTCATTTCCATCAACTTTTTTTTTGTTAAAAAAAAAACCTCAAGTTGCTGAAGTAATTACTAATTAGGAGAAAAAAACTCTCTCATAACGTACTCCACCAACAAATGCAAAGGTTCACTGTAGATATCCAACTTATCTTTATCTGATATGTCCCTCAGTTTCAATCACAATCTTCTCTGAGCGAGACCTAAGGATAATTCCCATTTTGCAACACAAAGAAAAAAAATATGGTTGAAATTTTGAAGCTGAATTAAACCTTGATATATATGGCTATTGTTGAATTTCTTTCTTTCTTTTTCATAGTAATAGGATTATATTAAGGAAGACCTCACAGAGGTAGTACAAGACAGAAGCAAATAAAACCAAAGAGAAAGCAGCAAACAGAAAGAGAAAACAGAGAAAGAAGGTTACATAGAATAGAAGCCCTAGGGACATTCCTATCTACGGAGACCTGATGAAGGTCTGCCAAAAAACACAGCCGGAAGGCACCATTGAATTTCTTCAATGGTGAAATTTTGGTAATACAGCGAGCCGATGATTCGATTCTGGAGCAATTGAGTTTAAAGCACTACTTCATCTTTACCTTTGTGATTCCTCTGGCCAAAAACTGAGCCAACCATTTTTGCTTAAATTGTTGCTTCATATTGATATGGTGATAAGAAGATTGAAATCTAAAAGTCTCCTGCAAATTTGAGAAAAAAAAAGTTAGTAGATATGATTTGGAATTAGAACCAACGTCAATATTTATAGATGAATTTATTGCAAAACCACGGTTTTTTTTATTCAGTGGGTGACACTGGTTTTCAGAAAGGCGCACATGGTTTTACTCAAACTAGAACGTTAGTAGATATGATTTGGAATTTGGACTAACATCAAAATTTATAGATAAGTTCATAGCAAAACCATGGTTTTCTTTTTCGGTGGGCGATAATAATTTTTAAAGAGGCGCACATTGTTTTACTCTGATAAAAAAATTAATATTTATAGAAAAGTTCATAGCAAAACTGTTAGTGGTTTTCTTTATTCAGTGGGTGGCACTTGTTTTCAGAAAGACGCACACTGTTTTACTTGACTAAAAACCATGGTTTTCTTATACACTGATTTTAGAAAAGGTATATTATTTTACTCTAACGGCTTTATATTGTTCCCTCTTTTTTTTTGGATGTTTTAAAACAATCAAATCATAAATCATCATTTCCTTTACAAAAAGGGTAATTTCTATTTACAAATGCAAATTTTTTACTTACACTATATTATTATATATTGTTTTCTTTTTATTTTCAAATTGTTGAAGACAATTGATTGGGATATTTTATGCACATTTTTTTTAGGATAAAGTACTTTTGCTGCTCCTAAACGTTGCTGTAATATTCATACCTACCCCTAAACTTTTTTTCCCGGTTCATGCCTTCCTCAAACTTTCAATTTGTTCATGCTTGCTCTTTTTGCTAACACCGTTAACATGCTTGACGTAATTTGCTGACGTTGACGATGAATATGTATCTCTTTTGCCACATCATCGTCCACCTCACATTTAACTTTTATCTTTTTTTACAAAAAAATTGTCATGTCTTCTCCTCCGATGCGTAAGATGCAGAGTAGTAAAAATAGATATAGGTTAAATTTTTTTAAATAAAAGTTAAAAATTAAACGTGAGGTGGAAAATGAGGTGGTAAAAGAGATACATATTCATCGTTCACGTCGTCAAATTTCGTTAAGCATGTTAATGGTGCTGGCAAAAAGGGCAAGCATGAACAAAATTAAAAGTTTATAGATAGGCATAAATTGAAAAAAAAAGTTTGCATAAATATTGCAGGAAAGTTTGAGGGCAACCATGGTACTTTAATATTTTTTATAATGAAAAAATTCTGTTGGGTTACATGAGTTTTGGGCCGATATACTACAGGAAATTATAAAGCCCAATTAGAGAGAAGTTTTTGTTAAGCTCACATTAATTAATAATTCAATTCTCATTATCACAAAAATGGCCCACTCTTGAATTGGCCCAAGAACCTCTTTTCATTAGGGGTGAGCAAACTGCAGATTAGTTCGGTTTTGAGGATTTAGATAACCGAACCAATCCAATCCGATGACTAAAAAAGTCATCCAATCTAATCCGCTCTTTGGACATCAACCGAACCAAACCAAACCGATTATAGTCGGTTTGGTTCGGTTCGGTTTGATCGGTTTTTTGACAAAATTAAAAAAAAAATTATTATTTTTTTCTCTTCAATTTAAACCCTAAATAATAAAAATAGCTATTCCTAACCATGAAAACCAACAAACTAAAGTTATTAGTACAATATTTCAATATTACAAACTTAAAATTACAATCCAACATCATAAAATCATTAAAATCAACATTATAAAATATTTTTAATATTTTTAAAAATTTATAATCGGTTGGTTTGGTTCGGTTCGGTTGGGATTGGACCTCATTCGTCAACCGAACCGAACTAAATCGGTTGTCAAAAAAATAAACCAATCCATCGGATTATGTAGTCAGTTTTGATCGGTTTTGGTCGGTTTGGTTTGGATCGGATCGGTTTTGCACACCCCTACTTTCCATGCCAAGACTTAGTTTAGGGGTGACAATAGACGGGTACCCACTCATTTTTTCACTATCCGAATCCGAATTCGCCCATTACACCCAATATTCGAACATTAACCGAATCCGGAAAAAAATTACATTTTCAATATCCGTATCCGAAACTACCCGAAACTATCCGATATCCGAAATACCCGAAAAAAATAACGGAATAGGATACCCAGTATCCTATATCCATTATCTAATATCCGATATCCATTACCCAATATCCATCCACTAAATAAATTACTATAAAAAAGTTAAATTTTCTAAAAAATAAAGATAATTTTTAAATTAAAATTAATAATACTAATTTTATTAATTGAACCATAAAATTTTATTTAATAAAATATATTTTATTTAATATTTAATATTATAATTTATTATTTTATATTTAAATATATATATATATAATTATTAATATATATAAAATATTATATTTAATTAATATTAAAAAGTAAAAACGAATATCGGATACTCTATCCGCCCATTCAATCGGACGGATATAGGGTATCCGAGGCCAATATCCTAATTCGACCAATATCTGATGGGTATTTCAAATATCCGATATCCGAAATACTCGATATCCGATGGATATCAAATTTTTTCAGACGGGTACCCACGGATACTCGAAATACCCGTATCCATTGCCACCCCTAGGTCATGTTCTTTTAAAGATTTGAGGAAGGAATGGGTGGGGTCCACTGGGTCCCACTTAATTTTTCATTTTTTTCTTCATTTCCATCAACTTTTTTTGTTAAAAAAAAAACCTCAAGTTGCTGAAGTAATTACTAATTAGGAGAAAAAAACTCTCTCATAACGTACTCCACCAACAAATGCAAAGGTCCACTGTAGATATCCAACTTATCTTTATCTGATCTGTTCCTCAGTTTCAATCACAATCTTCTCTGAGCGAGACCTAAGGATAATTCCCATTTTGCAACACAAAAAAAAAATGGTTGAAATTTTGAAGCTGAATTAAACCTTGATATATATGGCTATTGTTGACTTTCTTTCTTTTTTTTTCATAGTAATAGGATTATATTAAGGAAGACCTCACAGAGGTAGTACAAGACAGAAGCAAATAAAACCAAAGAGAAAGCAGCAAACAGAAAGAGAAAGTAGAGAAAGAAGGTTACATAGAATAGAAGCCCTAGGGACATTCCTATCTACGGAGACCTGATGAAGGTCTGCCAAAAAACACAGCCGGAAGGCACCATTGAATTTCTTCAATGGTGAAATTTTGGTAATACAGCGAGCCGATGATTCGATTCTGGAGCAATTGAGTTTAAAGCACTACTTCATCTTTACCTTTGTGATTCCTCTGGCCAAAAACTGAGCCAACCATTTTTGCCTAAATTGTTGCTTCATATTGATATGGTGATAAGAAGATTGAAATCTAAAAGTCTCCTGCAAATTTGAGAAAAAAAAATGTTAGTAGATATGATTTGGAATTAGAATCAACGTCAATATTTATAGATGAATTTATTGCAAAACCACGGTTTTTTTTTATTCAGTGGGCGACACTGGTTTTCAGAAAGGCGCACATGGTTTTACTCAAACTAGAACGTTAGTAGATATGATTTGGAATTTGGACTAACATCAAAATTTATAAATAAGTTCATAGCAAAACCATGATTTTCTTTTTCGGTGGGCGATACTAATTTTTAAAGAGGCGCACATTGTTTTACTCTGATAAAAAAATTAATATTTATAGAAAAGTTCATAGCAAAACTGTTAGTGGTTTTTTTTATTCAGTGGGCGACAGTTGTTTTCAGAAAGATGCACACTGTTTTACTTGACTAAAAACCATGGTTTTCATATACACTTATTTTAGAAAAGGTATATTATTTTACTCTAACGGCTTTATATTGTCCCCTCTTTATTTTTTTTGGGTGTTTTAAAACAATCAAATCATAAATCATCATTTCCTTTACAAAAAGGGTAATTTCTATTTACAAATGCAAATTTTTTACTTACACTATATTATATATTGTTTTCTTTTTATTTTCAAATTGTTGAAGACAATTGATTAAGATATTTTATGCACAATTTTTTTTTTAGGATAAAGTACTTTTGTTGCTCCTAAACGTTGCTGTAATATTCATACCTACCATTAAACTTTTTTTCTCGGTTCATGCCTTCCTCAAACTTTCAATTTGTTCATGCTTGTTCTTTTTGCTAACATCATTAACATGCTTAACGGAATTTGCTGACGTTGATGATGAATATGTATCTCTTTTGCCACATCATCGTCCACCTCACATTTAACTTTTATCTTTTATTTTTTTTAAAAATATCATGTCTTCTCCTCCGATGCGTAAGATGCAGAGTAGTAAAAATATATATAGGTTAAATTTTTTAAAATATAAGTTAAAAGTTAAACGTGAGGTGGAAAATGAGGTGGCAAAAGAGATACATATTCATCGTCCACGTCATCAAATTTCGTTAAGCATGTTAATGGTGCTGGTAAAAAGGGCATGCATGAATAAAATTGAAAGTTTAGAGATGGGCATGAAGCCATGAACCGAAAAAAAGTTTGTAAAAATATTGCAGCAAAGTTTGAGGGCAACAATGATACTTTATTTTTTTAAATAATGAAAAGGTTCTTTTGGGTTACATGAGTTTTGGGCCGATATACTATAGGAAATTATATAGCCCAATTAGGGAGAAGATTTTGTTAAGCTCACATTAATTAATAATTCAATTCTCAATATTACAAAAATGGCCCACTCTTGAATTGGCCCAAGAACATCTTTCCATGCCAAGACTTAGCTTTTGAATTTAAAGGATACACTTTCGACTATTAAATAATTGACCTATTTAGTTTGAAGTTTGATTTTGAGAAAATGGAAATATAAATGGGAATAAGAATGTTTAAGATTACATTTAGTATGACATAAAAATATGGGAATGAGATTGGAAATAAGAATGTGAAAAAGATATATTAACCAATTTCCTCCTGTAATTAAATTTTGGTAATGATGAGTGTGTAATAGTAAGGGTATTTTAGTAATTTATTAGAAGGATTTGGACAAACCCTTACCTTAACTTCTCTCTCACCTTCCCTTTGGAAGTGATACTAAACATGGCATTAGAGTAGTTTGGTATCCCTTATTAGCAGGGAAGGTGAGGTAAGTTTGAGTTTAAGCATGTTTGGTATGTCTTCACCATAGATGAGATGAGATTGAGGTTCCTTTTAGAGAGGGAAGGAACATAGATGAGATGAGATGAGATTAAAGTTCCCTTTAGAGAGGGAAGTTTCCTTCCCTCATGATGAGGAAGGAAGTTGAGGTAATGTAAGGTTTAAAGACCAAAATGTCCTTAAAAAATTTGTGGCTTTTAAAAATGTAAGAGCAAAAAAGGTTTTTTATACTTTTATCTTCTATTTTCCTATCTTCTTCCCACCATACCAAACAATATTACTTTTACATTCCACTTCCATTTCCATTTTCTTGCATAACAAACATACTTTTTATCACTTACTTCCACTTTCCACTAAAATACTCACCGGCTACCAAATGCGACTTTAAAGATAAAGACATTTCTTTGGTTCCAAACCAACCAGCAGGCAAAAGAAAAAACAGAATTCCATTTCATACTTGGATAAGCACCTAACCCCTTAGCTTTAATCCAAGTCTGTGTGTTATGTTGGAGGGATTGACTCTTTGAAGAAGAAATGAAGAATAAGAAGAAAAGAAAGTGATGCACAATATCTTTAAGGCGTGGACAATACTTTCCTTTAGGCTTAATTTACTCTCACCTATTCCTATCTTATATAGGGTGCTATTTGGGTAGACCGGCAAATTTCTTTTATGATACAATGAAGACCCTTGAGTATGGATAGCACTTCCAATACTCAAGCCAAGACAACAATAGTACTTTCAAAGTGATAGTTTGTCTTTATCTTTGTGTGCACTCAAAGACAAAGGCAATGAATTTGATGTATTGAATTATGAAATGGTGAGGGGTTTATATAGACCATGAAGTGATGCCTTTGAAGAGATACATTTTGGTATAATATCTCTTCAATTAAGAGTCACAACTATTAATTTAAATGAAGAGTCTTGTCTTTTAAATTTGTAACTCCCTACACACCTTTTCATATAAATAAATAAATTATTAATTAATTTATAATACAACTCTTCAAATAAATAAACATAAATTCATGACTCTTCAACTAACACATCTCTTCAATTTAAAAATATTCCAACATGTTACTGTTGAAAAAAATTCTCCAGTGCGTGCACAAGCTTCATCCAAAGTGGCTTAATCCTCAACGCATGCATGACAGATTCAATGTCTTTGACAAATGTTAGAGTTAGTAAAATTTCTCTTCATCCTTTGATTAGGGCTCGTTTGATAACGTTAGCGCACAGTACATTATGTAATTTCACGATTCTCAAAAAAATTTTACATCATATTTTATACATACCAAACACATTTTTTATCATACTTTTTCTCTTTCCTAATTTTCTCTCTATCTCTCTCCTCACTTTTTTTACAGTACTTTTCTTTATTATACAGTACTTTACTCCACAGTACTTTACATCTGTGCATTTATACCAAACGTGTCCTGATCTTCTGTCATAATTTTTTTATGACCCAGACTCCAAAGAAAGGAACGGACTTTTTCAGTAGCTTCGCTTTTCCATTTCTTCTTCCACAAAGGATTTTTAACTTGGTCATTTTGTTGAGTCAAGCTATCATAGGCAGAACCAAAAAAGTATGACACCAAAATAACACAACAATTATATTAATATAAATAGATAGATATACACATGCCTTGCCGCAAGTCCACAAAAATAGAGATACTAATATTTTATTTTTATTTTGAAAAGGAGATAATGGTAATTATCAAAAAAAATATGAACAAAAATTAATTTTAATTTATTATTTTATAAATTAATAATAATAATAATAATAACTTTATATTATATTTTAAAAATTAAAAAACAAAAATAAATATATGCGTACGAAGATTTTAGTTTATATATATAATATCTCAAACACAATAGACTTGGGCAATTTCCAAATCTTATTTTGGCAAAATATCTTTGTTGTAATGTTCATGCATGCCCTCAAACTTTTATTTTGTTTATGTCTATGCCAAACTTTCGTTTTTATTCACTCGTATCCTTTTTGTTAATTCCGCTAACATGGTTGATGAAATTTGCTGACGTAAACGCTGACTGTGTATATCTTTTTCCACTGTCAAATAAGCCCATGAAGTTTCTGTCAAGTTGTCAAAATAACCCTCAAAGTTTTTACTGTCAAATTAACCCCTAAAGTTTATGTCACTATCCTTTCTGTAGGGTTTACTTCTAACACTGGATGAGTTACTCCCTGGCGTTGATTAGAGATTTTGTGTGCGTCATTTGTACAACAACTTCAAAAAAAAAATTTGACAGTATATGACAAAAACTTTGAGGATTATTTTGACAACTTGACAGAAATTTCAAAGGCATATCTGACAACTTGCAAATGAGGTGGAAAAGGAGATACATAGTCACCATCGTCAACAACTTTCGTCAACCATGTTAACGATGTTAGCAAAAAAAAATATGAATGAACAAAAAATAAAAATTTGAAAGTGGGTATAAATATTACAACAAACTTCAAAAATAACAAGAATACTTTTGTCTTTTATTTTCGGCATGATAGTTATCAGATCTAGATCAGGTAAAGTTAATTTACCTAAATTTTACGATCTGAACTATTTATTAACTGCAATATAATTTTATTTTAACTGATCAATAATTTAGATTAATTACACTAAATAATTTTACATAAAATTTCTTTACTTAATTTGCTTCTTATCATTTTCAAATTTCAATTGATTCAAGAAGCCACGTGTGTGATTCAAGAAGTCACAATTGATTGAACATATAATAATATTTAAATATCGTTTTCGACTTTTCATATATCCGAGAAGCCACATATGATAAGATCAAGTGTAGTTATTATTGACCTTGTCGCACGCAAAACCGAGACACCATATGTATATATTATTTTTTTTGAGTAAAAATACTATTTAATACCTGAATTGTTGATTAAACTATTATTTAATCTTTAAAATTATCAAAAATACTATTTAGTCTCCAAAATGTTTAACTATGTCAACTATTTAGTCCTCGAAATTTGACAAAAATACTATTTAGTCTTCGAATTTGTAACTATGTCAACTATTTAGTCCCCAAACTTGGCAAAAATACTATTTAATCACCGAATTTGCAACTCTGTTAACTATAATGGGTAACAGTCAAGAGACTAAATAGTTGACAGAATTGTAAATTCGATGATTAAATAGTATTTTTGCCAAGTTTGAGGACTCAATAGTTGACATAGTGACAAATTCGGGGACTAAATAGTATTTTGTCATATTTTGGGGACTAAATAGTTGACATAGATAAATATTTCGGGGACTAAATAGTATTTTTGATAAATTCAGGGACTAAATAATAATTTTAACCAACAATTCAAAGACTAAATAATATTTTACCTCTTAATTTTTTAGAGTCAATCTGCATAATATTTTTTTGTTTTTTGATAAATCTGCAGAATTTTTATTAATGAATATTATTAAGTTTTTTATTAATAAGAATAAATTTTAGGTAATTTTTTTAATTTTTATTATAAAGTTGTTTCAGCTATAAATTTTATTTGTATATTTTTTTAAGAATTAGTCTAATAAAAAATTTATGTGTTGTTGCTTATATATTTTTGATAAGGTTAACCAATTAAAAAAATACATGTACCAAAAAATTGACACATATATTTTTTTTAATTGATTAACCTTATAAAAAAAATATGTAAGCAAGATACGTAAGTTTTTTCTTTTATTTTTTTACCCTAATTAATAGTACAAATTTTATTAACTTTTCTTCTTCACTTAACGATTTTTTGCCGACAAGTTCTTTTCTTAATAATTTTCAATCTAATTAAAATTGATCGACAGTTCTTGAGGCTATGATTTGAACTTCGTGAAATTCAATAGAGTGATCTAATGCAAACAAAAAGTAAATAGAAGAAATCATTGAGAAACATCCCGAAGATTCGATCAAGCAAAACGATGGGAGCATCCAGTTCGACGGAGCAGAATGTTCCGACAGAACGGCGGGAGGTGGAAACTGAAGCAGCTTCCGCCGGTGCTCTTCCTATGCTTCAGAAAGCTTTCTCCAACCTTGCGAATCCTGAAACGAATTCCGTTCCCATAGAAAAATTACAGGTACGTACTGAAAAACCTTAATAAACTCTCAATTTCTATATATTACTTTTCATTTTTTTTTTGGAGGTACAGTACTAATCAAATCTAATGATGAAAGTAAGACACATTAACTGATAATGGAAATTGTTTAGATAGGCTAGGTTTCTCAACGATCTCAAATGATGAAAAGGCTTTAGAGCAATTTCCTGATTTATCAGTTATTTTTTGTATTGTTATTCTGTTGATATATATTTGGAAGATCTGAGCGATTGTGTATTCAATAAAATGCAATGAATTGTTACTGATACTGATCACTCTAATACTCCATAATGTGCAAATCTGCGTAGAAGAAATGAGATCTGCTTTTTGTTGTGTATTAAATTGGTTTTATGCTTTAAATCTTGGCCCCCTGTAAAATTTTTTTGTGGGATTTGACGTAGAAGTTATTTGTAATTAATTTGAATATTTGTTAAATTTGACTCCTGGTGGAAGATGAGGAATAATACATGTCCAAAAATTTTGTCAGTAACGGAGAATCCGAGATTTGAGGAAAAAAAGGGCTTTTGTGTGGTTACATGCTATCTTTCTCTCATTAAGTTAGAATGTTTTCAAACATATTTCTCACGTTCATTCAGTGTATAATCTTCTTTTCTCTGATTTCTAACGTGCAAACTTAATGTTTTCAGCAATGCTTAAATTTAGTTTATAAAGGTCAAAGTGATGCAGGCAACAGGCCTGAATTGTTTGCTGTACTGTTGGATCACTGGGGTTCATCCATAGTCGACCAATTTTTTGTGCCTACTAAAGGGAGCATAAATTGGGTTGAATTTGTGAGAGGTTATAATAAATGCTGTGCAAGGACATCTGCATCGATGTCACTGAATATACTTCTCAGAGTATTCCACTCAGCATTAGGAAGAGCCAATGTGCCTCTCAAGTTGGAGTTTGAATCCGATGATGCTGATTGTAAGATAAATGGGTCACTTCTTCCTAGTCACGTACTTCTGCTTCTTCTGATGTGTTGGTCTATGTCATGGGATTGTAGAAGTTTGAAACCCTCTGAAGGCAAAGTAAATCTGAGTCCACCAGATCTGAATCATTTGGTACTATCAGCCATCTCATCATGTGCCAACATTGATAGTGGCTTCAATGCTTGGGATAGTGACATCACAAGCTTGGAAGTTGAAATTCCTGCAGGAAAGTTTTTTACATGGGTTTTGAGTACAATACCTTGCCTCTCAGATTGTTTAAGACAGTATTTTCATGCAAGACTGCAAGTTCTGTTCACTGCTGGGGTAATTCCTATATCTCTTGATCCTTATTGCATATATATTTTTTTTGCGTCCTAAGAATTATACTCTTTATGTAACACATAAAAGCAGCATTCCGAAAACTATCTGCCCTGATTACTAATTAGCCATGTTTGTCTTTTTTTTTTTCATATGTAAATTTCTTTTTCTCCCTCAGATTACAGTCTTAGGTTTGCATCATTTTACAAGTTGTTTGTGAAGCAGCTACCAAGAACTTGCTTGATTTCTTATTGAGCCAATTAGCATAGCATAGCTTAAGAATGTTGATGGGACAGTGTTTAGGCCTCGTTTAGATTTTTATTTCGAGTTGCAGATGATAGGGAATGATAATTGTCAGAAGAACCTTTTGTTCTTAACCTTTGTTCTTTCTTATATGGTATAGTGTCACTTGCAGAGCACTGTGAATTTCGATTGTGTTCAAGATTAATTGATTGAAACATTTGCTGCAAGAGCTATTACATGAACTGTAATAATATGCCTTGCCTGTCAGTATATGTAGTTTCCACCACTTTCCAAACTGTTTTATATTTTATAATATAGCTACTCTCTTTTGACTTGGTTATTATAGGACTGAAAATCTCTTGCATCTGGCTTTAAATTATCTTTATATGGAATAATTTCCTGATCAATTGCAGGATGAATCGGTGCCTCCTAATTCCTCGGCTGGAGATGTTTCATTTACAACATGTGATAATAATGTTTTAACCCACGGAAGGGCATGGGCAATTGCTCTTACACAGAGAAGTTCAATAAATGAAGAGATCTTGGATGTGTGTTTTCCGAGCAGTAAAGATGGAGTTGATGATAGACTTCTTTACCGGTTTGCATCTTTCACTCCCAATGTTGCCTTCATCACTTTTTTTATTTAATAGTGGTAGCACTAGTGTGTTAAAATAAATACATTCTTGTTCACTGCATATCTCCATTAGAATTAGGGATGAATATCTCTTTTTGCGCCACTACATGCATAACCTCATTGTGGTCTCTGTCTGATTTTGCAATCTACTGACTTTGAGTTAGTCACATGCCCCACTTTTGGAAGCATTTATAGGACTAGCAATTAGAAAAAATATAGGCTTTGATATCTAATATCTACTTTGTAATAGGTCATCCGCCCATGGGAGAGGCCTCAACAGATTTTGGTCTTGTGTTGAAGGTTACAAAGGTCCATTGCTAATTTTGGTTGCTGCAAGTTCTGGAGATATCCATGAGGGAAGCTCCATAGACAGGAAGTGGATTCTGGGTGCACTAACTAATCAAGGTTTTGAAAATAAGGACCAGTTCTATGGAAGCTCGGGATGTTTATATGCTATAAATCCAGTTTTTCATGCATTCCCACTTTCTGGTAGGCAATGGTGGCTGAAATTGTCCCCTTTCTTATCCTTTTTATTGGGTGTGTGGGTTTGGGGAGGGATTATTTCTTTCTTTTGATCATATCTTTGTGAAACTATCCAAATTAAATTCATGTTATTATTGATAGGGAAGGAAAAGAATTTTGTTTATAGCCACTTGCATCCTACTGGTAGAGTATACGAGCCTCATCCAAAGCCTGTGGGAATTGCATTTGGAGGAACCATGGGAAATGAGAGAATATTCATTGATGAAGATTTTGCGAGAGTGACTGTTCGCCATCATGCTATTGACAAAACCTACCATCACGGTCCCCTATTTCCAAACCAGGTATAATTCTGTTGCCAAAAGATTTTAACTTTTGTTGATATTGAGCTTGTAACAATAATCTGATTATATGCATTGAGCAGAAGTTGCTCATTGCGTATGTTACCTCTTATGGTAATAATATCTTTTAATTTTTAATTAATATAAATAATTGGAGAAACGATTAAGAGGGATCTAATCATAAATAACTTAACCATAGAAATGTGCAAAGACAGAACATGTTGGCGTCGCTTGATCCATATAGCCGACCCTACCTAGTGGGAAAAGGCTTTGATTGTTGTTTTATAAATAATTGGAGTCGGGATGAAGATACCATGAACTCCATGAAGCAGGGCATTTTCCCTTCATTGTACTATGACAGAGTCTGTAATAAGAAGCTGATGGTAAGAGACATCGAGAGAAGTTATTGAAACTATATAGATTAGGATTGGCTAAAGTATAATGACTGTTGACTAACATTGACCTTTGCTTTTTTGTGACCCCATTTTCCTGAGTTGCGGTTGATTGGCTCACAATATAATTTCAGGGTTTTCTGCCCACCGAAGCTTCGATTTCAGAGGTGGAAGTTTGGGGACTTGGTGGTAATGTGGCAAAGAAAGTGCAAGATTCATATAAAAAGAGAGAAGAACTCTTCACTGAGCAAAGACGAAAAGTAACCTACCTAATCCTGTTATTGTTTGTGAATTAAACTGTGATGAGTCCATGAACGGCAGTAAAATTACAATGTTATCCTCCTGTTCCTTTTCAGGTTGATTTGAAGACATTCGCAAGTTGGGATGATTCGCCTGAGAAAATGATGATGGATATGATGTCTAACCCGAATGCTGTCCGAAGAGAAGATCGATGAATTGCACCAGCACCACATAGGTTCGTTTTGGCTAGCAAGACTTAAACGGTATGAGCATGGAACTAAAATCATCTTTTAACTTGTGAGTTGTGATTGCCCCTCGTAGTTTTAGAGATTTTATTGGTATGCCAATTAGCATATATATATATATATATATATATATATATATATGTCTGTATCTATGTATATTATTACAATTCTCTATGCATTATGCAATTGCCGTATGCTATTGTAATACATGAATTATAGATTATATTATCACACTGGAGCATGCGATCATTCACACAGTGGTTCTATTTGTATAGATATTCATCTTAAACAAACTAGCATATTATTTTCAGGTGTATAAGATGCTTTAAGTACATTTATATCAAATCATAAACTGCTATCATAGAACCAACCTGTAAGGGTGACTTTGTTAAGTTTTTTTTTTGGGATCACATTCGTAAGAAGCACTGGAGTCAAAGCTGTAAATGGCCAACATTGACTTAACTGAAGTGAATGATGTATTTTGACTTGGAAAGGCTTCAATGGGGTTATTAGCCAATTCTTTACGCTGCTTAATTTTCTTATGAGAATAATTTTCATTAGCTTTGTTTGACTGAAGTGAAATTCGTCTTCAATACTCAAAAAAAAAAAAAAAAATCATATTGGCTTTGTCACGATATAGTTTTTTGGTCGAGACCATTAGAAATACACTTGGCTTGGACATATCTGAAAACTGGGGGGTAAAGTTTTTTTAGTAGGAGTTTTTTTATACAACATTTAACTCGAAATCTTGTCCCCCACCCTCGGTTGACTGAAGTGAAATTCATCTTCATTCTTCAACAACAATAGCAACAATCAAAGTCTTATCTTACTAGGTAGGGTCGGCTATGTGGATCAAGCGATACCAGTATTTTTCTGTCTTTATTCACTTTTATGATTAGGTTATTAATAGTTAAATTCATCCTAATAGTGTCTCCTATTTTTTTTTAGTCTTCTCCTACTTCTAGTTATTAGGCTATCTTCAATCTGATCAATTCTACGTACATGATCCTCTAACAACCTTTTTTGTACATGATCAAACCATTTAAGGCATGTTTCAACTAGTCCTATCCATTATAGTGTGACTACTTATCTGACGTAACATTCTCATTTTTATCACGTTAAATTTATGTTCAGCTAACTTTTTATCGTCTTAACATTCAATGTCCAAAAAAATGAAAAAAAAAAAATATCATAGACTTGGCATTGTAATTTTTTGGTCGAAACCACTAGAAATCCACTTGGCCTTGACTTATTTGGTTCAAGTTAATTAAGGTACTAAAACGGGGTAAAGTTTTCTCAGTACGTGTTTTTTGAACCACAAGATTTGAACTTAAAATCTCCCCCCTAGTTTGACTGAAGTGAAATTCGTCTTTAATACCCAAAAAAAATCATATTAACTTGTCATTATAAAGTTTTTTTATTCACTTGGGTCTAATTTATCTGGTTCAAGAAATTTAGCTCCTATATTTGGGCTAAAGTATATTTAAAAGAAATTTTTTCATACACAAGATTCAAATTCAAAATTTTGTTCCCCTCCCAGACACCATAAAAAACTAATCTGTCTCTGTATTCCTTTTTATCCCGATGATCTTATGCTAAATGGACCATTCTATGTGAGTAGATAAAACTAACTGGTTTATTGTAGAGTTTAAATGTCTTGGATTACTTATTATTATTTGTTTCTGGACTAATTGCTCCCAAGCATTACCAAAAAGACAAAAAATAATAATATTAAGTGATTTATTTTCTTTATGTAGCTGTCTTGCATATATATGGAGAGGCAGAGCCCACAATGGGCATGTCTAATTCTTTTAGTTATAGTAATATTTATTGCTTATGTGTGACTGTGTGAATAAAGAAATATATCATCAAAAGTTGTTTTAAGTACTAAAAAGTGTACAACTGCGCATGGAAGTTAAAGTAGGCACCAATCTGTGCAATACCTAACAAAGCAACCTCAAGAAACCAATGAAAACAACCCAAATACAAAAAGCTGGAATATTCAACTCTGAAAAGTAGGATCAGAAAGATCAATTATAGGATCTTCGAAGAAAATAAGAAAACCCTGCTTGCTTTCAACTTGATGAACACTGTCCTTCACTGTCCTCTTGTATATATATCTTCATGCATGCTCATGCTTTAGTTATTAATTATTTCTTTTTTATGACTTGCATACATTTGTACGTACACACACACATATATATATATAGGCTAGTTGTTCAGAATGGATATAGATAATGAACATGAACCAAACTAATTAAGCTGCAGATAATAGTGAATATATATTCATAGGACAAGTTGAGCATGATTTATGGAATATACTATATAGACTGTGTTTGTTTTACATATAAACCAATTAGCTGGTTAATGTAGAAAATGTTGATCACTTCACACAATTTATACTTAGTAAAATCTAAATTAATATATATAGGATTTGTCTATGATGCAACTTATTGTATGATGCAATAAATGATGTATGGCTGATATTGTTTCTTTATTTGACTTTAAATAAAGGCTAAAGCACTATTTATGTTACCAAATTTTACATTACTTTTCAATTTCGTTCTTAAACTTTGTTTGTGGTCAATTTTGTTCCCAAAGTTTTGAATTACAATTGATTTCGTCCCCAGAGTTTCGAATTTCCTCCTAACACTTAAAGTCGTCCAAATTACTGACAGCAAATGATAATATAACGTCATACATATAATATTAATGCTGATTCTTCACTTAAAACGTCACTTTTTTTCATATTAAAAAAAGAATATAAAGAAATGACGTTGTCTTCGTGAAAATTAAGTTAACATTAATATTATATATGTGATGTTATGTTATCATTTGTCGTTAATAATTTGGACAATTTTAGGTGTTAGGATGATTCCAAACTTTGAAGATGAAATCGATTGTAATTCAAAACTTTAAGAACAAAATTAACCGTAAACAAAGTTTAGGAACAAAAATAAAAATTTGTTAAAAGTTTGATAGTGCTTTTGCCTTGAATAAATAAACTGGTATTATGCCACATCACTTGTTGCAAACTATAGACAAATCCATATACTTATAGTGGTTAGGCCAATACCAACAAGCAAATTCTAGAATCTACACCAATATGCATATATATATATATGCTTTACTTGTTAATTAACCATCCACTTGTTATAACATATTATATATATATATATACAAGCACACAGATATGCAACTACCATTATCAAGCCACTATATATGCCATCGATATTTCAATTCACTTTTCCACTCAGATTCTTAAAATTTTCTGAATGGACAGAACATAGTGGCATTACCATACTTGCATACGAAGGACATAACAGGAATTTGCATTGTACATAAAAAATATGATCTATTTGTGGAAGAAAATGCAATAGGAAAGAAAGCAACCAGCCAGCTCATCCTTGAAAGGGAAAATTAGACATAGAAAGTGTCTACAAAAAGTGTCTCTATATACATATTATAATACGTGGGTTGATCTTCATAATCAATTCAAAAGTATTAAAGAAAAAGAAAAGGGTATTTCGGATGCTGTAGAAGATTGCGAAAATTACGCATCAAAATGTAAAAGTTTTGATGTTATATATACATATATATATATATATAGGTCAAAACTCTAAATTGATTATGTTTGTACGAAGTTTTATATTGGTCCTTTATGTTTCAAAATTCTTTCGTTAAGTGTTGATGTGGCGTGCTGAGGTAGAAATATTATCTCTCTTACGTGTTCATTTAAGCTGATGTAGCAATGACGTGGCTGAGATGGACATGTCAGCACGTCATATCAGCACTTAACGGAAAAAATAAACGGACTTGGACGGAAGGACCAATTTGGAACTTCTTACAAACATAAAGGATCAATTTAAACTTTTTAAAACACAAAAGACAAATATAAAACTTCGTGCAAACATAAGGGACCAATTTGGAATTTTGACCTATGTATATATATATATATAAGAAGAGCCTGAGTTTTCAATTAAAAAAAGTAAAAATCCAATATATATATATATATATATATTGATGTAACAAGATTCTTATAATTAAGGGATATTTGGGAGTAAGATGAAGGATAAAAAAAGGATTCACGTACTAATGAATTAACACTTTCTTTTTTTTAAAAAAAAAAACATAGTTTATGATTTAGTGAAGATAGTGAATTCTTAGTTACATGCAACAAAAATGAAGGTATAAATATTTCTACAATGATGAAAAAACAATTAACTTTTATATTTTATATATCATGTGAGTTTCGTAATGTTAAAAGTAAAAAAAGAATTTGTTGAACATTGTGCATCTGAAAATTTCCCCAAAATTAACAAGTGGGGAAGAATAGTGAATTAGTGATGATATGATATGATATTCTTAAGAAATTGAAAGGCCAATCCCAAAGAAAATACAAAAAGTGATAAAGGGATGTATTGCTATATATATATTTAATGAGAATAATGTGTAGTTGTGCTTAAGGTTTAAGTGACATATGGAGAACACCAATAACATCATAGATGAGGAATGATGACTAGATTAATTAGTGCTACATTTCAATATTAAATTATTAATTGTTGGTTGGTATACATATACATCTATTTGGGAGAAGAGAACAGCAATTAACATTTTTATGATGAAGAGTGGAAAATAATTCAGTATTGTACAACAAAGGAAAAAGATCGATCGTGTGGGTCTCACATCAAGTGATCCTATTTTTATGTCTATCTTTTTTTTTATTGTTCAGTATTATACCGCATTAAATCCATTCTCATACCAATTTAAATTCTTGAAGATTTTTGTTTTCTTAAACCATTTTTCAAAATAAAATTTCATAGGAAATAGTGTGAGAAACAATAATTGGTTTATATTTGGTAAGGTTATCTATGAAATGCTTTTATTAAAATTATCTTTGGTGATTTTTTTTTAAAAAAGTACTTTTTGTGTTTATTTAGTAAATAAAACATGTACTTATTAAGAGGATAGATAAGAAAAAAGTACAAGTAATATGATAATTAATAGGAAAAATCGTTTTTTGGCCCTAAACTCTGTTTGATGTTGCATTGTGTTTACAAATTTTTAATTTACAAGCAATTTTGTTCTTCGTTCTAAATCACTGTAAATAATTAATGACACGTGCAAATATGATTTGTCTACGGTCTTCCTATGTTGATTGTGATGTCGAGTCATATTTAGCTACAATATTTCATCAATTTAGCCACAATAACAGTATTTATTTTATAGTGACTAAGCCATAATGATAACTATGACTAAATCAACGAAATATAATTATTAAATATATGAATTTGCATCATATAGTCAGCATTGTAAGTCATGTGTAGAATTGCGTTTGTATATGTCGTTAATTATTTAGATGGAGTTAATTAGGCCATTAATCAAAATTACTTATAAATTAAAAATTCATGGGCACAACCAACAGGTAGTTGATTGGAGTGATAGGTACTTCATTCTTCTTAAGTAAAGTCTCGGGTTCGAGTCTTGTGTATGGAAAAACCTCTGCTGAGAGTTCTACCCCCGTTATGGGACCTCGGCTAGCTCGAACAGGATTATCTCCAATAGAATAATACTTGTGGAAAAAAAAGTTCATGGACACAATAGACGGCAAAAAAATTTTAAGTACAAAATTAACTTAAGTCTTATATTTTGGGGACTGAAATGATACTTTTGCCTAATTAACAATTTCAGAAAGACCAAAATATTAAGTTCGCATTATCACATAAAAAAATATATGTTATAACTACTTCTTTTTTTTTAATTTTTTTGATAAAGTTATAACTACTTTTATATTAAAATGTTATAACTACTATTAATGGGGTGTGGGACATGAACACGAATATATATATATATCACACTTATTCAAGAGAAAATGGAGTATTCTTTGGCATCTCAAGTGTTAGAATTTAGTGGATATATATATATAAAAAAAAAAGTGTTAGAATTTAGTGGGGTCGAAATTTGTACAGATTTTCATGTCTCCCAACCACGTTCATCACATTTATTTAACAATATCTAACACAACTAAGTGAAGGAGATTATATTATTTGAAATAATTGAGACTTAGATACAATTCTTTATATGTTTACTACCAACTTATTTAATAAAATTAATATATATATATATATATATAAAATCAGTCATGAAATGCTAAACTGTTAAAAGAAAACATCTATATATCATTTTGTAATTGAAAATTTTTATACCAAAGATATATCAACTACACTTAAATTTTTTTTTATTAGTTGAAATATTCCTTAAAATCACCTGTCCCATGATGTGGGCCATGTGGGCCCAGATAAACAATTAGCATAGTGATATCCAGCCCACCAAGATATAGATCCAAGAAGTGGGTACATGTAGTACACCAAACAAAGCAAAAGTAAAGCATCAACTTTAAAGATATATATATATATATATATATATATATTATTTGAGAGAGTTTTTTCTTTAATAATAAGTGTTACGGTAATTAAAAATTAGTCATTAAGTTCGTTTTGATATATACTATAATCCAATACCAAATATATATATACATATATGGTGATTAATCATAGCATAACTCTTTTTATTTAATCGAACCGAATTCTTATCACAGAATAATTGTTACTACACCTTGACTTTTATAAACTGTGCTTCAACAATAATTGCTGATTAATTACTATACTTTTCTATAAATTAAAAATAAAAAATTAAAAAAAGAAGGCTTCTCCAATCTCCGCATACCTTCATTTATAAATTTATAATATCCACAAATCCATCATCTATCCATAGTACTTTCCTTCTTCCTTCCTTCATTCTGTATTTCTGGTTTTGAAGCCGAAAAGTACATCTCCATGCATGCATCATCCATTAACACAAAATCAATACATATATATATAGAATAAGATTACACATCAAAATCAAATATCACTTATAATAATAATTAAATAACCCCATTTTGCCAATTTGATGTATTAATTAGTGTGTAATCTGTGATCTGTGATCTTACTACTTGCATGCTGTGTGATATGTGAGAATCTTGGAACCCCTATATTGCAAATACACACACAAAGTATTTTTTTTGTGTAAAAAAGCTAATCAGATCGATAAGATTTGTACTAAACTATATGTGGTCTTGTCTTTCTTTTAAGATTATTGTTAATACTTTAATACCAACCAGGCTAGCTAATCCACTTTACATCTATAGCTAAATCATATTTATAGTAAAGATTTTATGTTTCTTCTGTTTGATTTTTCATAAATTTTAAATCATTAAATGATCTATTAATCGATCAGAGAAAATTTTAATGAACATCAACATCGAAACCCGAGCTAGGAATATTGCTTTTTGTTTGGTTGATGTTGTTGTGGCAGTAGGGAAGAATCTATCTGTGTCTTGGTGAATACGAGGAATGAATATTGATGGATATTGTTCAAGTTTGTGAAGCTTGAATAGTTTTTGTTGCAGAAAGTGGCCATCATTAACTATGAAGTTAACACAAAGCCAATGAGACGAAAAAGACAAGCTTTTCTCCAATGGGGGTGTACGGACGTCCCCACTATATTGGCTCATCCCCTTCCCTTCATGTCAATTATTTAATCTCTCAATTATAATAACTCGTTAGGTTGTAGGTATTATATTATCTTTAAATAAAGTTTTGGGTTCGGATCCTGTGAGTTATACTCTTATTATAAGATTTTAACTAGTTCAAATTAAATTAATCAGAGTCTAATGAACTTCGAGATACTAGTGGTAGGTATTATATTCTCTTTAAACAAAGTTTTTGATTTGGATCTTGTGAGTTCTACTCCTATTATAAGACTTCAACCAACTCAAATCAGATTACAATATTAAGAGACCTAACTCACTCCAAAAGAGCTCTCAAGAGGAGAGGATTACCTCGGCCTATATATAATATATACAGCTTGTCAGCCCTTTAACTAAGTAACGCGGGACTTCAACACGCCTGACATAAGAGCGTGAAGCCAACGGGTTATTTTCAGGGCAGCCCACAATAAGGCCCATCTATCCACACATGCCCAGGCCCGTTTTGATATCATCTTAAGAAGCCTAACTCACCCCAAAAGAGCTCTCAAAAGAAGGGAATTACCTCAGTCTATATATACAGCTTGTCAGCCTTTTAACTAAGCAATATAATGTGGGACTTCAACATACAGTGGTGAGTATTATATTCCCTTTAAATAATGTTTCGAGTTCAAGTCTTGTGAGTTCTACTCCTATTATAAGACTTCAGCCAGCTCAAATCAGATTAATCAAAGTCTAGTAAACTTCTGGATATATACCGGTGATTCCAACCAAAAAATAATTTTTAACTTTGTATTATTTAGTTTTTTTGGGGGGGGGGGGTGGAATTTGTTGATTAAGGGAGGCTAAATCCAAATCATACAAGATAAAATTATGATTATGTTTGAGACATTTTTTAATAAAGAAAAAAAAAGGCATTTTCCCCTGTTTTCAACTTTTAAGTCATTTCATTTCCCCTGTTTTGAGGACTAGTTGGTGGTAGATAGGGCAGTGGGTGTGTGTTAGTGTGGGATCAAGCTAGCAATAGCAATAACACATGATTCATGATTTGCTAAGATTCATTTGCACCTATAAAGTGTTTCTCATTAAGATATGCTTAAAGTTTATACCATATTTGATGGAAAACACTTTAATTTGTGGGGGGAAAATATTGTGATAAATTATTGTTGTTCTAACTAATCCTAAAAAAAATATCTTTTTTTTCTTAATCTACTCTCTAAAACATTAAAATCATTAATTTTGTCAATAGATAAATAGACATTCTGTTGACATAAAATTTGATATAGCGTTAACCGTTGATAATGTCACCGTTAAATGTCAAATGTGATACCTAATCAATTCTTAGAAAATAATTGGCTAAAGTACTATTTCGGTCCTCAATGTTTGCATGAAGTTTAATGCTGGTCCTCAATGTTTCAAAAGTTTAATGTTGGTCCTCAAAGTTTTTGTTTTTGGTCGATTTTGGTCCTCGAGCGTAACACTGTTAACTTTTTGCCGTTAAATGATGACGTAGCATGCTTATATGGCACACCCTCTCTCCTACATGTCATATTTTAATGACGTGACATGACATATCACTGCCACGTCACCCCAAATGATGATGATAATGATGCTGATGAAGGAGAGAAAATGATGATGTGGCAATCTGGGGTGACGTGGCAGTGATATGTCATGTCACGTCATTAAAATATGACATGTAGGAGAGAGGGTGTGCCATATAAGCATGCCACGTCATCATTTAACGGCAAAAAGTTAACAGTGTTACGCTCGAGGACCAAAATCGACCAAAAACAAAAACTTTGAGGACCAACATTAAACTTTTAAAACATTGAGGACCAATATTAAACTTCATGCAAACATTGAGGACCAAAATAAACCTTTAGCCAAAATAATTTAAACAAACTTAATTTCCTCTCAAGAATCATCTCATTCCTATAATTTGAGGTCGACGCTATTAATTCAGATACTAAATTGATTAGGACTACTCATCAGACGAACCAAATTGAATATATCGAGAAAATAATTTGCTTAAAAAAAAAAACATATGCCACGTGGCACAAGCTAGTGCGTTTAAAGTGGGGGAGGGAGGGACCCATCTTCCTTAGAAAAAGCCAATTGTAGAAAAAAGCTCACTATAGTGGAGCATCCTTATGTTTGGATTTCAATCAATCTATCCATATATCTTCAATTCTTCATCACCTACAAAAAAACAAAACACAAAACACAATAAAGATAATAAAAAACCACCTCCCTCTTCCCCCATAGGAATATTCTAAGCAAGCCATCCTCACACACTTTTCTCTTTCTCTATATATATATATATACAATAATCCCCTCTTCCAAAACCACCCACAACACAAAAATTTACAAACAATTAGAAACAAACTTATAAACATGTATGCTTCTTCCTCTCCTCCTTCTCTACTCTTCCACTCAAGAAGATTACTTCTCCTTCACAATAACTCACCATCACCATCTTCTTCCCCAAACACTACTTCCACAGATTCCTCCTACCTAGGAGATGGTACCTTTGATGCCAACGTTGTCATGGTCCTTTCTGTCCTCTTGTGTGCCCTAATATGTTCTTTAGGCCTCAACTCCATCATAAGGTGTGCCTTGAGATGTTCAAATTTCGTCATCAATGACAATAATAGCCCTAACCCTAATAACCCTAACCCTAGAGTGGCCAACACGGGAGTGAAGAAGAAGGCCTTGAAGACATTCCCAACGCTGGCATTCTCTCCCGAATTGTTGGCGAAACTCCAACCGGGGTTGGACTCGGAGTGCGCGATATGCCTCTCGGATTTCAACGCCGGCGACCGCCTGAGAATCCTCCCGAAGTGCAACCACGGCTTCCACGTCCGTTGCATCGACAAGTGGCTGAGCTCCCACTCTTCCTGCCCTAAGTGTAGGCACTGCCTCATTGAGACTTGTAATAAGATAGCCATGATCTCACCCTTAGAACCAGAAGGATTGATACGTAACTATAGGGGCATTTAGGGAATTTCACCTACTTCTTCTTTCTTCCGATCCTCTACCATATATGATTCATGAAGGTGAATTAATTAATTAATGACTGTACATAGAGTAGTTGAGAATGATCTTAATGAGTTGGTTTTGTTTTTAATTACTATTTGGTTTTAATTTACCACTAAATGTTTATAGTTATTATATATATTCCAATTGTATCAAGTTGCATTCTTTTCAATAATATATAATTAAATATTTTTAAGAATTCGAAGATTGAGAATGATCCTGATCGAGTTGGTTTGCTTTTACTATTTAGTTTTAATATACCCCAAAATGTTTAATTAATTAATTTCTAGCTTCTTCCAATTGTACCAAAAGTTGCATTCTTTTCAATATAATATAATAATGAATTAAATATGAAGCAGAATATATGAGTATAGTGGTGGGAAAAAGGGATCTTAAGAAATTCGAGGATTGATAATGAGAAGCAGGAAGGAAAAACAGTTTTTATGTCTTTATCATAAAATTCTCTAATGAAAAATCGACATAGGTATAATTTATACAATTATCGTCTCTTATATCATTAATTATTTTAAAATAAATTTTACATATTTTATTTTTATTGAAAAGAATTTTTATATATATGACTGTAGGGTGATATGAAGGTGGGTGAGAGAATATTGGATAATGAAATGGTGGAAAGAAGGAAGGAAAGTGATGTGCTTTATTGTATTAGTCGTATTTGTATATATATATATATATATATATATATATGTATATGTATATGTAGTCAATTAATTAATTGATGAAGCATAATGTGATGAATGGAAGGTGAGGAAGAATTGCACTAATGGCTTTCAAATCAATTCAAATGTAACGAAAGAGTAATGTTGAAAGCTGGAGTTCAAACATAGTACTCCCTACTCACACAAAAGTGTGTTATGACCACACTATATATATATATATATATATATATATATATATATATATATATATATATATATATATATTTGTCATATTCATATTCTGATAATTAATTTTTTTTAGTAAAGTAACATTGTTGCCTCTAAATTTTTTTTTTTTTTTGTGTATCTTTATTTTCAAAATTTTAATTTTGTTCATACTTGTCCCTTTTTGCTAAAACCGTTAACTGTTTGACGGAATTTGCTAACGTGGACGATGAATGTGTATTTTTTTGTCACATCATTGTCCACTTCACATTTAATATTTTACTTTTATTAAAAAAAGTAACCTTATCCAAATAAAAAACTTTTTTTGGGTAAAAGTTTAGTTTTTTTTATTTGGATTAGGTTTTTTTTAATGAAAGTAGAAAGTTAAATGTGAGGTGGAAAATGAGGTGGACAGTGAGGTGGAAAAAGAAATACACATTCATCGTCCACGTCAGCAAATTCTGTTAAGCAAGTTAACGGTAATAGCAAAAAGGACAAACATGAACAAAAGTGAAAGTTTGGAAGTAGGCATGAACAAAAAAAAATTTAGAGACAGGAATGAACATTACAAAAAAGTTTGGGACAGCCTGGCCTTTTATTTTTTGTGAGGTCCATTACTAAAGAGCAATCCTCCTAGCTGCTAGATGACTTTTTTATTTATCTCTCCAAGGTTCAAATTGAGAGATGATGGTTAAAGGAACACATACTCCTTACCGTTTGTATCATATTGCGATGCTACACTATACAAAGGTTTAAATGCATGAAGTTTTTGGACATTAGAGTTTATTGTTTTTGTCATTTTTTACAAATTTTAAATCATTAAATATTCTATTAACTACTAAAAAAACTTAAATTATTGGTCTAAAACATTATAAATTATATATTATATAAAATAAAATATGTGTCATGAAGAATTGAAAAAAGATAAAGCAAAGATAGTAGAAATTACAATAGAATAGTGAAGATTTAAAGTATAATAAGTTTTTGTAATTTAATTTATTATTTTATATCATATTTCAAAATTTAAAAAAAAAATAATACGCAATTTTGTGAATTGCAAAGTCATCCTAATTGTTTTTATATACAAGATCTAAACCCAAAATCTACCTTATTTTTTTTTTATTTTTCAAGGTATCCCTCAGTCCGACAGGCTAAGGACTAATCCTCCGCGCGCGAATCTGAGCTCTATTTAAGGGTTTGTCGCTGGCCAATTGGTTGCTGCATACACAAGGTGGAATTCGAACCCCCAACATTTACTTAAGCAACCTAATGAGCTAATCATTAGATAATATATATACACACACATATTTGGATCATGGGCGGCTCAAGTATGATTTGCTTAAGCTCAAAGCATTTATAAATGCTGTGGTTGCAGCATAATATGGAAACTATATTTTATACTCCCTTAAAATCTAATTAATTATAATTTACATTTTTTTCTAGACTAGGATATCCACTATCGAACACAGTGACTAATCCTTTCACTGAATTATAGGCACCTCGAAAGGTGAGACAGCTGGCCCAAAGATTTAAAGCTGCTCCATACCCAAAACAAGGATCGAACCTCTGACACTTGGTTAAGGATAAATGAGTCCATTCTATTCAACCAGTTTTTATACTTCACTTTTCTGTATACACATATATATAGTAAAGTCAATTTTAAAACCTTAAACGTTAATAAGGTCCATCAATGTGTAACTTAGGTATATTAAATTAGAGGTTTACATGCACACACGTATATATAATTTTTTTAAAATATAATATAAAATTATTTTTATTAGGATTTTAAACAATAGATTAAAAATTAAGAAATTATTTTCTTTCTCATTCTTTTAATAACTACCAATCTACCATTGTCTCTCTTTCAAAGCAAAAATAAAGTACCTTTAATTGTTCGTACTTTATCTCTCTCATTAACTCCTCACATCACATATTTTTTATTTATTTTAATTATTTAAATAGCTATTGTGAGAAATCATCGAAAAGATCAATAACCATATTAATATAAATTTGACTTATAGTTACATGTTTTACTTTTTGTAATAAATACTTTCAAGAGAAGAAATATTATTTTTAAAATCAACCGTCAAGCACAGTGACTAATTTTCTCGCTGAATTGTAGACATCTCAAAGGGTGGAACAGCTGACCCAATGATTTAAAGCTGCTCCATACCTAAGACAGGAATCGAATCTCTGACACTTGGTTAAAGATAGATAAGTCCCTTCCATTCAACTACACCCGACCCCTTAGATTATTCATGGATTAATTTTGTACACAATATATACGTGATATCTCTAATTACTCAATGTAAATCTAAAGCCGTAATTTCCAAAATCTAGCAAGATTCTGGACTGAAACTTATAGTGGATTCAGGTTCGAACTTTGGAGAGAGGATGTTCGGTATTATGAAATTACTTAAAGGGAATATTGAATTTAGTTATTTGATAATTAATATTAATAAAAATTTGATCTTTAATTTATTTAAAGTGAATTGAATTCTATTAATATTAATAAATAAAAATAAATGAATACAAGGATGTAAAAAAATTCAGTACTCTCTTCTAAGATAAAAAAAAATTACGTTTATTGTGCGTCTCCATTTAGGATTTTGAAAATTTTGGAGAAGATATTTCGTTTTGTATATGAAATTGAGAGATTTGATTCCCCACGACATGAAAAATTAAGAATTGTTTATGATAAAATTGAGAGGAACGTTTAATTAAAAAAATAAGACATGATAATAAAGTGCTAATCATTCATACATTTTGCCTTCTCTTTATGGTTCATAATGTGGGGATATTATTGCTGCAATTGTCACTCACAAGACAAGAGAGAAAGAAAATGATGAAAGGATAAAAGTTAAGTATGATGAGATTGTTAAATTTTAGTATATAATTCTAATTATTTAGTGATATTTTTTAATATTAATAAGAATTTATATTAATTGTAAGAAAATGACTGGATACATGATTCGACCCGATTCAGGGACCGAAAACCTGAACGTCATTGCTAAAATATTGGATCGTGCCTCTGATCCATTAGAGCTGACCTCCAAACAATGAACTCCGAAAAGGACCGCACTAAACGGAAGACTTTACCTACGGGACCCCCTTTTTAACACATGAAATTGAGCAATTAAAAAGGTGTGGAGTCACTCCTATTTATAGGAGGATGAGAGAGCTCCTACCATAGATTTAACCGATGTGGGATATAAGAAAAGAATATAATAATCATTATAAAATCATGATTAATTATCTAGCCTACTTTGGGCTACGAGTACGGGCTCGTGTGACCTCCGATGAGAATTATTTTCGTTTCGTTTTCTTCGTCTCTCTGCGAGCTTTTCAACGATTCCTCACTCGACCCGATCGGACTACCCCATAGGCGAATATTTAGACCCAAAAACTTCAATATATCCAACACTAATTAATAAAAATTTACCTTAAATAAATTAATTATTAAATAATTTAAAAAATATACTAAAATTCAATATTATTATATTAGGGAACATCCATTGCTGAATACAAGTTATACAAATACACATGAATAATAGAGGAGAGAGAGAAGACGAAAGTAATTAGACCAAATTAAAACTAAAATTCACCAATAATATAATTCATGGTTGAAATGATTTGTCTATCAATGGAGGTTTGGTCTTTTTTAACAACGACGTGGTGTGAACCATGAATTGAGTTTTTACTAAAAAGGAATAAATTGTTGTTTTGGTCTCTAAAATTTTTTATTTATCTCAATTTAATTTTAAAATTATGAAAAAAAATAATTTTTTTTTAATTTCACCTACCTCAAATTAATCCTTAAAAAATATTATAAAAATATCAAATTTAATTTTTCCTAATAAGAAAAAAACTACGGCATCAAATATCTTTCAATGAGTAAATTTAATATTTTAAAAATTGAAAAACTAAATTAAATAACTAAAATCTTTTGGAGACTAAATTTTATATTGTAGTGCAATAAACTATGTGAGATTCCCTGGATATAGTGCAATAAACTATGTGAGATTCTCTTTTGTAAAATTATGGCCATAGAATATTGTTGATCAATGTAATGATTATGGAAATGGAACACACACATCTATCACACTTTTTTTTTCATACAACAATTATTATATAATTAAAAAATATAAAATAAATTATATAACAAAAGGATGTGGGAGAAAGACAAAAAAAAAATAATGGATAGGAAGTTAATTAATTAAAGAATGTTAGAGAAAGATAAGATAATGAGTAGGAAGTTACATTAGCGTGAATTTTTTTTTTTTATAAATGAGTGAATATTGTTAAATAGGTAGGTTTATACCTTAAAAGAAATTGGCTCATTTAAAAATAAGTGCTTAAATGAGTCAATCTCTTAAAAATATTTTTAAAAAAAAAATTGACATGTTATGACAAGATTTTACAATGACTATATGAAAAAACTAATTAATAAAAATTTTCTATTAAAAAAATTATTTTAGAGTGAAGATTATAATATTAACTTTTAAAATAAATAAACTAATATAGACATATTATTTTTATTGTAATAAATTTAATTACATTTTAATTGTTTAATAAATCCTTAAAAAATATTCATATAATAAATTTTTATTTTTATTGCAATATAATTTAAAATTACTTTAAAAAATGTTAACTCGCAAATTAACATATTAAACTAAATGAATAAGTTTAAACTTTAAAATTTAAACTCGTTTATTATTAAGGAGGCCAATCCAGTGAACGATTTTGATCATAATGATGGAAAGGATGATAAGACCACAACAAGAAAAGAGATTTGAGTTTTTCCTGTTTGAGATCTCCGTTTGGATAATATTTGTTTTTTTGTTTGTTTTTTTAAGTATTTTTTTATTGAAGGCAATCATGTTCGAGCTAGCAGAGATTTCAGAACGGAGGTAGAGCTCTTTCAGCAGAAATTTTTTCATACAAAAGACTCGAACTCGAGACCTTACTTAAAAAAAATAGAGTACCTACCACTCTAACCAGCTACGTTTTAATATAATATTTGCTTTTTTGATACTTCGTATCTATTTATTTTAGTTGTAGAATGGCAAAATATAAGATGGTTAATTTTTAATCTTTTTTTTCCTTTAATTTTCGGATAAATTTTCTTTGTGGAAGAATGTGGGCTTCACAAGTCAATGTAGGCTTTAGAAAGTGGCCCAAGCAACCCAAATCTCTTAGCTTTTTTATTGGTAAAAAATTCTCATACCATATTTCGTCCCAAATCTTGTATTTGGGTCGGCCATTTTTTCTTTAGATTCCATACCCAAAAATCCCATAAAAAGATAAACAAATTTCATATTTTTAAGATATTCTATTTGAGAGTAATCTCTTAGCTTTCTTTAAAAATTGTCTATTTCGATTGATGACCAAGATGTATGGCTTAGTTTGCTTCAGTGAATCTGCTTCCTATTTTATTCATGATTTTTTTTATATATAAATAAAGTTTTTGTAACTACGGGCTCATTTGGTAGTTAGGAAAAATGAGAAAGGGAATGAGAATGAAAATGTTACGTTTTATAGTAAGAAATGGGAATGAAAATGAGAAGGACTGAAGGAATGAAAGTTGGATAAAATAATTATTTTACTCTTATATTTAAAAATTATTAAAATAAAAAAAACTCACACAATGTTTGGTTAGTAAAGGCATATTAGTCATTTTATCACAAGTAATGTTGAAAACCTCCCATTTGAAAGGGTTTCCAAGACTTGTAAACAAAGCAATGAAGCAAATGAGGGATCACAAGATTGTGAACCAAACGTATGCATTGTACAAATCCATCCACATTCCATATATAAAACGGTGTAACTATCTCTAATTTAAGTCTTGTGTATGAAAAATCTCTATTAAAAGAATTTTATCTTGTTATAAAATCTTTATTAGTTCGAACTAATCTAGTCTGACCTCAATAAACTTTTGGATCCTAGTGGATTCAAATAAAAAGGGTGTACCTATTTGAGGTTTATATTGACACTCACACCACATTGGTAGCACTGTCAAACGGGGCCAACCTGGCCCGTCACGGGTTCCTTGCTAAACGGGCTGGGTGGGTTGGCCCGTTTATAAACGGGCCACATTTTAGTAGCCCAAACCCGGCCATGTTGGCCCGCGGGCCAACATTTTAATTTTTTAAATTTTTTTATATTAAAAATAATATATATTACAAAAAATAAAGATAAAATTAAATTATGAGTAATATTACAATTTTAATATGTATAGTTATGGTAATTATGTTATTATTTTATATTTTAACATAAATATATATATATAAAATTATTTTTTTTTCTTAAAATTAAATTATTTTATACTTTAAAATAAAAAATATTATAAAAAATAATATATTAATAACAACAAACAACAAATAAATAGAAAATATATACTAATATTCTTTAAAATAATAAATAAAATTAATAAAAATAATAATCTAAATTTAAACGGGCAGACCCGTTTAGGCTTGTTTTTAAACGGGCCTAATTTAGCCCGCCCAATTAGCGGGCGGACCGGGCCGCTGGCTTTGACCCGTTTTGACACTGCTACACATTGGTGAATGGTAACGTATAAGGGAAATGATATGAAGCAATGTATGAAAAAACTCTATTGGGAGAGCTTTACCTTCAGTTAGCTCAAACAAAATTGCCTTCAATAAAAGAATACCGTAGGAAACTAAAAAACTAAAAGGGTTGGTCTATGATACAACTTGTTGCGGGCATGCAATGCAATTTCGGCCGATAGGATTGTGACTCGTGGAAAATTGCATTGTATCTCAAGTCATCCTACCCACATGTCATAATCTTATCGGCCGAATTTACTTTGTATGCATGGAACAAGTTGTAACATAGACTCACCTAGGGGTGTACAGGTGACCCGGTCACATTTGGGGCCATCGGGCCGGGTCATTCGGGTCACCGGGTCGGGCAGGGTTTTGGGCAGCCCAAAACCCAGCCCGACCCGGGGTAGGCTCATTTTTTTTCTTTTTATTTTTTTTTTATTATTTAAGCATTTTTATATATAAAATATATAGTATTGGTATGTATAATTTTATTTTTTATTAATTATTAATTGAAAATATACAAAATATAACCTTAACTTAAATAATTTATTTTTTTAAATTATTAAAAACGTCAAATTTAAATCAAAATAATTTAAAAAAACCCGACCCGACCCAGTCAACGTCGAGTCAGATCTCGAGTCCGGACAAAACCTAGCCCGACCCGAAGTTTGTACACCCTAGGCTCACCCAAACTAAAATAGAAGTGGGTCCCAGGATTGAGTGAGCAAGATCCAAAGCAAAGAGTGAGAGACATGAAAGAACATCAAGTTGTGCCAATAGGAATGAGGCAATCTGACCTTATCCACACTCCCACCACAATCCCTAATCACACCCATTATCTCATATCCCATATACCCCTCTCTCTCTCTCTCTCTCTCCTTTCCTCTTCTTCATTCATAATCATCATCATCTTCCAAATCAAAACCAAATTCCTCACATACATCTTCATCTTCATCATCTTCATCCATGGCTGCCATGAACTCCAGTGTCTTGGCTTGTCGCTACGCCATTTCTGGCCCATCTTCTTCTTCCGAGCTCAACCCTAAGCTCACTTCCATGCCTTCTCTTCCTCCAAAATACCCCATCATCAAGGCCCAATCCCAAAACCAGGCCCAACCTTCCCAAGGAAGAAGACAAGCTCTTTCTTACTTGGCAGCCACCATTTTCGCCATCTCTGCTGCTTCTTCAGCCAATGCCGGAGTCATTGAAGATTACCTCGAAAAGAGCAAAGCCAACAAGGTCATCTATACATACTCCAATTCTCTACTTCAAATGTCTTCCTTTCCTTTATTATGCAATAATTTCTATAAATTATCATTTTGATCCATAGCTCAAGATACCGCATGTCTTAATTTAGTCTCTGCAAGTTAAAAATGTCAAATTTGTCTCAATTTAATCTACAAAAAATATAATTTTGTTTCAATTTAATCCTTGAAAAGCATTTCATTAGTTATCTTTTCGAGAATATTTCATTAGTTATGTTAATGGAGATTTCTAAACTGAGACATATTGTATTTTTTATGGTTAAAATTGACTTTTTCATCTTTCAAAGGATTAAATTGAATAAAATATATATAGGTTTAAATTGACATGAATTTCATCTTTTTTTCAAGGACTAAAATAATAATAATTAATTTACTCTCTTTAATTTATTTTCAATCAATAAAATTATCATTTTTATCTCTAAAAGATATAATCTATCTCATATTTAAAAGATGAAAATATTAAATTTTATCTTGAAAGATACAATTTGTCACACAGTTTAGTTTAGAGGATGAATATGTAAATATGTTTATTGGCCGAGTTTAAATAATGGCCGGTAAAAAAAAAAAGAGTTTCTTCCGTTTATTTTCATATTTAATTCTTGAAAGATGTAAATGCATCTTTGAAAGATTAAAATAATAATTTAATCTGTTTAATTTGGTTAGTGATTAATTAGTTTGATAAATTATATATGTGATCCAGGAATTGAATGACAAGAAGAGGTTAGCAACAAGTGGAGCAAACTTTGCAAGAGCCTATACTGTGGAATTTGGAACCTGCAAATTCCCTGAGAATTTCACTGGATGCCAAGATCTTGCTAAGCAAAAGGTCCTAATTCCTCAATCTTCTTCTTAAATATATATATATATATATTAATAATAATTAAATTTTAACCGTTGAAATAAGTTGTTTAAAAAATAAATAATGATATTTTCGATGGTCAATATACTTTTCTTAGTGGTATTTTTTTCGACGGTCATTACCAGTTGTCAACAAAGGTATTGTTCAAAATGAATAATAATAATATATTCTTGATTGTCAAAATATAAGTGGCTAAAAATATTTATTTTTCTTGTCGCCTTCTCCTCTCCGTCTCTCTCTCTTTTTAATTAAAAAAAAAGTAATTATTCAAGGTTTTTATTTTGAATTTTGATGATTAAATTGGGTGCAGAAAGTGCCATTCATTTCTGACGATTTGGAGCTTGAATGCGAAGGAAAGGACAAATACAAGTGTGGATCTAATGTGTTCTGGAAATGGTGAATTATTTGGTGAATTAATATTAATGAAGATGGAGAGATTTACAATTACATGCATAATATTAATGCTGTAAAAGTAAAACGATCCACCTACTCTATTTGAGTAATGTACCTAACTTCTTCATAATATTACAACCCCCTATTTTATTTTTCTGCCCTATTTTTCTTTCTTCTCTATATGTTATTTAGTATTTACTCCTTGCTTCTTCTTTTTTTGGTAAATATTTACTCCTTGCTTTTGTTAGTAAATAATAAATTCCAGTAAGTTAGGTCACATTATTACAAGTTACAACTTGGAAGCAATATTGCCTTCTTCTTCTTCTTTTTTCACCCCATCTAGTTAAAAAATAAAAATTAAGTTCAAATACATATTTATAACCCCTGATCATTAAGACTATAACCCTGAATAAATTATGCACAGATAAGTCTTTTCAACTATAAAATTTGATATAGAACTCCTTCAAATTTTTAAATTTGTGTAAAAAACTCTTCCGTCAAAAAAATTGAGGTATACATGTCAAATTGTTTAAGATTTTATCTTAGCACAAAACTTAAAGTTTATGAGGTTTTTACACACAAGATCTGAAGTTCGTAGGACTTTTTTTTGTTTGCGCAAACCCAAAAGTTCAAGGGATTTTCTATATTTTGTTATGACTTAATTTGTTGACGTGTCACTGTTCCGTTAGAATTTCAAATGAAAATTTTAACAAAAAGAGTTTTTTTTTTCCTTTTCTAAGAGAGAGTCCAATGCCTTGAGTGAGCCAATCTAACACAAATGGAATATCCAAAAACAAAAAGGTACTCAGATACTCATTATTGGACTCTGACTAATCTGGTTCATGTTAACGAAAGTTTTATAACGGGAGTAAAGTTTTTCTACCAAAAATTTCTCTAAACGCAAAACTTGAGCCTAAAACTTTATTTAAGAGAAATAGAGTACCAATTATTCCAACCAATTTAAGTTTTGTTAAAGTTTCGATTATAAATTTGAAACCCTTTTGTAAACAAGTTGAAAATATTTGGAAAAGAAATTAAAAAAACAGAGGAAGAAGAAGAAATGGAAATTTAGAGGTGGTGATGAGTGAAGGTGACATATGGAGTGTGAGCCACCAATTTATGAGGCCTGCAAATGCAAGTCTTGTGACATGGACACAGCAAGCTACAAGATACAACACATTTTTCAAATATATATAGTGAAGTGGTCCAATTCCCATTCTTCCATCACCTTCAATCCATTATAAGTAATTTATGTATATTTCTGTGTGGAGGAGAAAATATTTTATATATGGACTAAACTACATTAATATTTTTTTCAAAGATATCATCCGGTTTATATTTACTAAAAGAAATATGAGTATTTTTTAACGACCTGTACATATTTTAGCAATTGGCGGCTACGTAATTGTTAAAAAAAATGTTTTTTTTCAACAATTGTTTATGGGCGTCGAACTAAGCTGTTGAAAAAAGACGATAATAGTATTTTTAACGGTCAATAATTGTCGATATATAATACTCTTTTTTATAATATTTTTTTGAATGGTATTTTTTCGACGACCGTCGTCGACAAATGTATTGTCGAAAATAATATTATTGACAATTAATGACAGATATTAACCATCGAAAATACTATTATTAAATTTTTTCACAACTTATTTCAACGATTAAAATTTAATGGTTGAAAAAAAGTACTTATTTTAACAACCAAAATTTAATTGTTGAAAAAAAAATATATTTTTCAACAATTAATAGTGACTGTCGAAATATATATTATTAAAGTGTTTTTCTCTTGTAGTGATAGCAACAAACTTCATTTTAATTTTAACTTTTTACACTATATTATTTAATTACTTTTACTATCATTATAAAGATATAAAATAATAGTATCTACTTATATTCTTTTATATATATATATACCACAAAAAGTCAATGGCATAATCGGTTAAAATGATAAATATTCTGGTCTTCCTAAAGTTTCAAATTAGAGTATTATTGTGTATAGAAATTTTTACTAAGATAATTATATTTTTATTATGGAACCTCACTTAAAATAGATTAAGCAAAAGCTTATTGAACTTTTGAAAATTGGTGGTTCCAATCAAAAAACACAAGTCATAAGAAAAAGAGAGAAAATGCTAATGCAAATATTGATTAATTCTTCAAATCTGATTGATCCCTTCTTTTTGGGGTTCCATATATATGATGATGATATTTAGGAAATAGGAATGATATATATATATACCTATATATATATGTATATATATACATATATATACATATATATATATTTATATATATATATATATATATATATATATATATATATATATATATATATATATATTGAGGATTAAGTGGATAAATAATGGTGTGAGGGAACCAATTTGGTCAGTGCTTGCAGCTAAGTTAGGTGGAGAGGCTATAAAGGAGATGTTCAGTGGTACAGTAATACTGAACTTCAGTACATTCCTCTAATAAGTTAGTTTTTAAATTATTCAAGGTGAATCCTTATTAATGTAAATTTATATTAATATTAATAAATGGCTCATAATGAGAGAGATGTAGCGAACTTTAATGATACAGTACCACTTAACTTTTATCCTTAGCTAGAGATATATAATATACACTTTATCAGTTACTATAACCCCTAACAACCTAGGACCTCTCACATATTCTCATAACTTTCCTTTAAACTTGCTAGCCACACTTTAATTAACCAATGGGTAAGTAGAGGACGAGCTTTTGAGCCTCATTCTCTCATTGGCCGGCCACTTTTCATTTTGTTTTTAAATATTTTCATTTTTTCTCTTTTCTTTTTCCTCTTTCGAGGAGGGTCGTCTTTTCCATATTTAATCTCTTAATTATATCTATTAATTGCATACTTGAGAGATTCGTGAAACTAGATAAAAATGCCACAAAAAATTTAAAAAAATTGAAAATCTTGGCAGAGCGATGGTTGTTTGTATGGGCACAAACAATTACCAATATAATCTCCATTGGTTAATTAAAACGAGTAGAATATAGTTCGTATGCATTCGGTTAGACCTAAAAGATTATTATTATACTAATGTGTTACAATATAAGGAATCAATCATGCTTAACTTTATATTGGAAATGCTAATTAGAATTTAATACTTGAAAATGTGTTAAACAAAACTACTTTATGATATTTTTAAAATCGATGAATAGTTAGAAATAAGTTGCAAATTGTCCCCCATAAAAGAGTAAGGAGATGACAGACTTAGGGCTTACGTATTCAAGAAATGAGATCAAAGTTCACACAATTGAATTTAGTAATAGTAGTGTTCCCAAGTTATAGTGAAGGAGGGAAGAGAAAGGGGTAGCAACATATAAGGGAAATGAATGCTCTTGCCTAAGAGTGAAGAGAATGAATGAATGTGTTTCTACTTTCTAGAAGGGATGTAGTGATCTCCCCTTTATAGTTGTGAAGCTAAAAATTCTCATAGCATTAAGGGTTTGTTTGGGAATTAAGAGGAGAAGGGAAGGGGAGATATTAGAGGAGAAGGGAGGGGAGGGGAAGGGAAGGTTAAGCTTCCATATGTCCTCCCCTTGTTTGGGTATTGATACCTCCTCCAAAATACCCCAATTTGGAGTATCTTGAATTTGTGAAGGAGAATGATAATGGAGGATTAAGACTTGATCCTCCATTATCTTCTCCTCTAATTTTCATCTTCCCAAACAAGGGGAAGATATCTTGAAAGTCTCCCCTTCTTTTCTCTTCTCCTCCTTAATCCCCAATCTAAACATACCCTAAGGCACAAAATGCGGTTATGTTGTAACTACATTGTGCGGATATATAGAAATGAGTGTTGGATTATCAATCCCCGATTATTTAGTTCCTGAAATGCAACTTTTTAATAAATGAAACATTAAAAAAGAAATCCCAAAGCATAACAAAAGATGTGGAATGATTGATTAAAAAAGAAAACAAAAAATGAGTAGCTAGAGGATGTATCACTTATCATAATTGAATCTTTGCTTGGAGTTCACTTTCTTCTTTTCTAACGGTTTCTTTTCTTTTTCTTTTTCTTTTTTTTTTGTTTTGACATTATTAAATAAACCATATGCATATATATTATTGATTCTATACCAACGAGTTATGATATAAACGCTAAGGGGTCTGTATTTCATTAATCATCATCTCTCGAGTTTGATTCTTAGGCTTTGTTTGAGAATTAAAAGGGGAAGGGAAGGGGAGAGATTAGAGGAGAAGGGAGGGGAGGGGAAGGGAAGGTTAACCTTTCATATGTCCTCCCCTTGTTTGGATGTTGATACCTCCTCCAAAATACTCCAATTTGGGGTATCTTGAATTTGTGAAGGAGAAGGATAATAGAGGATTAAGACTTGATCTTCTATTATCTTCTCCTCCAATTTTCATCTTCCCAAACAAGAAGAAGATATCTTGAAAGTCTCCCCTTCCCTTCCCTTCTCCTCCTTAATCCCCAATCCAAACATACCCTTAGAAAAATAAGAATGGAGTGTAATCTGTTATGAGAGTCACTCCCCTATTTTCTATATATATATTATGAATCATGCATAAATTCATTATCAACGCTTTCATTATTCTTCTCACTGTGAAAAGTTAAAACAATTATAACTGCTAATTGATGTCACTATCATCTACGCCGCGCGCGTGATTACAATTGAGATTGTAGAGGAATATTAATAACCTCAATGTCAAAAAATATTACTTAAACTATATAAAAAAAACTCATTTAGAAAGACTAGTTAGCGCGCAATGAAAGTGTCTCATAACTTAAATATTATCTTATATATTTTCAATTCTATTGATGTGGTCGAGACATAACATATTTAAATAAATATATATAAATTATATTATTTGCATGTTAATGAATCATACTTTGAAGAAGAAAAAATATATAATATGCTCATTTAACTAAACTAAACTGGACAATTCTTATAATAATTAATTGAAGTGTTCAAAAATGAAAATTAATTTAACTTCATGCATGCTATATACATTTTTGCATCACCCGGTACTATAGTTGATTTCTCTACGGCTTTGTTCTTTAATATGAAATGGCTATGGAAATAAACAATAAATGGGTGGGGCCCACTGAGTCTCACTTATTTTTTATTTTTTTATTTTCATCAACTTTTAAAAAAAACAAAAAAAAAACAAAATGTCTAGCTATTATACTCTTTGAATTGACACAACCATAACTTTTTTTTCTTTTTATTATTTTAATATAAGTGGTAATTTTAATATATTCCCATTCTATTTTCATTCCCAAACTTTTATTAACAAACACAGTAAACGCATTCCGTTTCCGTTTCCGTTTTCGTTTCCATTTCTGCGTAAAGAACATCCCCTACATTTCTTCTCCTTTTACATCTTGAAAAATATTCTTACGAACTTTATATGTCACAGGTATACAGTAATTAAGTATAATATAGAAAATTGAGAAATAATATTTAAATAACTTTAAAAAAGCTAGTTAATTAATATAATTTATTTTTCTATATTTATAATTGTTAATTTTAACTGCACATATATCTTTCTATATATTTTTTCACTCAATTTTTAACAGGTGGTCGATAATCAAGAGGTAAATTATTTGTTAGTCCTTAAATTATTGGTCAAACTATTATTTAGTTTTGAAATTTTAGAAATAGACTATTTGCTCCCTAAATTTACACTCTCGTCAACTATTTTAGTCCCTGGTACATTATCTGTATGACGTAGCACCGTTAATTTGTCACCATGTTGTCACTTCGCCTTGCCACTTCATCTGAAATATTTAAAAGTAATACAAACTAGTCCATGTATTAGTTAAATTAAATCTAATGCTAAGTAATTTTTGTATTAGTTAAAAGTGACGACATGGAGACAAATAGTATTACTTTTACAATATTTTAGTTTATAAAACTTAAATATAACCTCTCTAGCTAGCTAACTAAACAAAATCATTAATTAAAAATATATTACATGGTTAAGATCCATTTCACTACAATATTTCCTTGGAGCAAATTCAAGATTTCATGAAAGAGTTCTAATCTCTTCCCTCTAAAACATAAAAAGGAAAAAGTTTTTTTTTTAAATAAATAAAACTCCTTTAAATTTAAAGAAACTCAAAATTAAATAATCTTTTGTACGAGCTCTATTATATGTGCCAACCACCAAATTAATTAAACTACTCATCAACTATATATATATATATAATGAGAGAGTTGGAGCACGTGTAAGCACATGCAAGGATTTTAAAGGCAAAGGAATAATAGTTTGCTTTAGCATTATAATTAAACATCAATTTCAGTTTAAAAGATATATGTCTGAAATTGGAATATTGCCAGCTAAAATCACTCCTCCTTTTCAAAAGCTTTAGTAGAGAATCTTTTTCTTTCTTCCTTTTTTTTCTGTTTGAGGTTAATTATCTATTAATTAATGTTAACATTTATATATATATATATATATATATATATATATATATATATATGTGTGTGTGTGTGTGTGTGTGATGAACATTAATTAATAATGACCTCATAAAATGGATGATTTTTTTGGGTAATCATAATGGATTCCTCATCACTTTCTAACCAAATTTCTCGAGAATAATTAATTAATAAACAACTAAATTGAGAAGAGACAAAAAGAACTACAGTATTATATATAAAAATTTTGTGATCAAGTTAACGGAAAGTGTTTTTTTTACACAAATTATAAAGTTTAAAAGAATTTTATGTCAACTTTTATAATTAATAATAAATTTATTTGTACATGACCTAAAGTTTAAGAAAATAATTAAGAATGGGAGAAGAAGAACACTGACCATAGTGTTAAGAATTCAAACCGTCTAATGTATGAAAAAAAAAAAATTGACAACAAAAAATATATATATCAAACTTGAAATAAATCATTTTCTAAAAAGAATATATTTGTTGGTTGTCTCTATAATAAATTTAATTTTAAGTAAACTAAATTTGACATAATTCTTGAATTAATTAGTTTGATACTAACATTTTTTTGGGGCTGGGTTTGACACTAACATTAGTGTGTAAAGACTAAAGATTAGAACATAAAACTTTACTTTTTCTAAACTATTATAAAATATAAAAAATAAATTATTTATTAGATTTCATGTTTAATAACTATATAACCAACAAAATTGAACTTTTAGGCATCTAAAAGTTGCTCTCCACTATATATATATATTCTCTTAAATATAAGTTTGCATAGGTACGTAATATTCTCTTAATACAATACTATTCAAAATATTGTCATAGATTATTTTTTTATATTTTGCCATCTTTGTCATAGATTAATTAAACTTTTAGGTTTTGGACTTCTATTAGATTTAAACTCCCTAGTTTTTCACTGTCTGATTTGAGAATATACACCACATTGTTTTCCCCTCATTTCTTAATTTTTTTATACTTCTTTGTTCTACTTCTCATTTATCTTGATGATCAAAATATTTATACATAATTGATACCTTAAAATGTTACCATGTAAATTTGGGTATGAATTCGGATACACAATTAATAAGTTTGAAGAGGAATAAAGAAGTATTCTACCCATATCATATCCATAATAAAAATTATTTATTTTTATATATAAAAAAGTAATATTTTAAAATTTTTTGTATTAAAAAAATATATAATGATAAGAAAAAATATAAACTATTTTATACATATTAAAGTAAATTAATTATATTACATTTATATTTATGATATTTTATGGTTATAAATGAAAAATTAATAAAAAATAACTTTGATATTAATAAAATAATAACTTATTTCAAAATTTCTACGGATTTCGAGTCCGAACATGAAGATTTGATTATTGGTAGGATTTGGAGATAAAGATTAATTTTAATACCTATTCAATTCTAAATCAAAAAATGACAAATATAATACCGAACCCATAATTATTCCTTAATTATATAGCATTGAAAAACTAAGGAAAATCTGGCAAAAAAAAAAAAACTATGGAAAAGACCAATGTTTTCCCCACAACCAGCTAGTTTCATTTCAAGTTTCAATTCGTTCTTCCGATTTTTTATTGGCTTTTTCAATTGATTAATTTTTGACAATACCCATTTTGAAGATTGACCGAGCTGGTGCTATAATTTCAGCCGGTCCAAATACAATTTTTAAGGTCCCGTTTGGTATCCAATTATGACAGGGGAAAGGGAAAGTGGGTGTTGCAAGTTCGGTATGATTTTACTATTAGAAAGGGAAAAGGGAAATGGAAAGGCAATATCTCTTCTCTGTGCAGAGGGAACTTAGCTTCCCACATAGGTGAGAGGGTAGTAGATATTCAGTAGTACGGCAGTACTGTACATTCCGTCAATCAATTGATCCCTAATTCATTAAATGTGAGTTTTTATCAAAATTAACAAATGACATTACATGATTTGAGGGATGCATTGAAGTTCAGTAATATAGTAATACTGAACTTTTATTCGTGAGAGGGAAGCTGAGGGCATGTTTTTTACGGAGAAAGGGAATAGGAATGAGAATGGGTTTACTGTGTTTTGTAGTAAAATTTGAGAATGTGAATGAGAATGGATTAAAATTATCACTTTACCCCTTATATTAAAATATTAAAAAGAAAAATAAGTTATGATTGTGTCAAATCAAAAGGCATAATAAACATTTCACATTTAAAAAAAAACACAAAAATCAAGAGGAAAACTAAATCTCCCTCTGCCAGTGGGGTCCAGTGGGCTTCACACGTTCCTTTCTATTTTCCATCCTCAATTCTGCCAACCGAAAACACCCTAAATTGAAGAGAGGGAAATGGTAGTTTGGCGTTGGCAAATTTTTTTGCTGAAGCCAAACAATCATATGATAAACTCACATTAACCGATTGTTAAACTTGTGCCAAAACATTGGCATTAAACCCATACACAACAATCAGCTAATATAAATGTATCATCTAATTGTTAAGCATTGTCCATTAATAATTTTGTAAAAATTTTATCCATGAATGAACTTTATTCAAAGAGATTTTTTTGCATATGCCTGAATCACAGTTTGGCATTTACTCAAATGTCAAAGTATGTGATGATTGTTTCAACAATTCAGGACGCAGACAAAAATTATTTCAATTGCTTAAGTCATGTCATGGTGAGGGCAAAAAATAATTAAGGGCAATATTGTCATTTTATAATTTTTATTTTTATTTTTTTTATTATACTAAACAATTTTAATTTTATTTTTTAATTTTATTTTTTTGTATACAAAACACACATAAAATCACTTACTTCCTGTTTTACTTCCCACCAATCACTCACCTCTTATCAAACACCAATTAAAATAAGATATAAATTAATGTGTTTCTAATTTTTTTATTAATTTTATTATTAGATATTAATTAAATTAATTAATTAAGCACGTTGGGTGTTCCCAATTTGGGAATGGTAAGATAATGTTGGATTCAAATGAAAGAGACGCCCATTAAGTTAATTAATCTCAAAGTGGTAAGTGATTTAATATTGTTTAAGTAATATCTCAAATTTGAGACCTGCAGTTATCTCTATTTTTGGACTCTTCTATTACAGTCAGGTACGCGATACAAGTTAAATTCGGATTAATCGAATTAGTACCTTGGACACTAGACACTTAATGTGAAATGTTAAGGTGCGAACTGCAAACCAAGTCACTTAAATGACAAAAATGTCCGAGCTTTTCACTTGCAAAGATTGAGTAAATTAATATTTGTACTATTAGTAATTTAACACAACTTAGTTAACCCACCTATTATACGGATCACTCTACGTAACTCTCGAGTTAGTTCGTTTAACCTACCTATATATTTAAAAAAAATTAAAATTTTAAGAAAATTTACCTAATTGAAATTGTGCTGTATTTTTAAATTTTAATTTATGATATTATTTATCTATAAACTATGTTCAAATTAATATTTTAGTCCATTTCACTAACCATTTATAGCTAAAAAATAAAAAATTTAAAATTTTGATGGACTAACCTGTTTAAATATTAAGGTGGGTGGATCGAGTGAAATTTTTTAATATGTTTAAAATTGAGCCCATTTAACTTGATTCGTTTAACTCGTAACTCGTACATTGGCACTTCTATTAGGGTATGTTCTTTTGGTAGAATAGATGAGGGAATGGGAATGAGAATAGAAAAAGGTGAGGGAATGGAAATGTCATGTCAATATGATGTGATGTGAATTGAATAAAATAGATAAAATGACCATTTTGCCCTTATATTAAAAGTGAGGATGGAATAAAAGTGGGTAAAAAAGTAAGAGCAAAAATATAATTTCATTATATTTCAAAAAGTGGGGTTTGTTTATTAGAAATAAAAGAGGACTTTCCATTGACAAACCCACCAAATTAATTTCAATAACTAAATTTAATATTTTAATATTTAAAATATTAAATTAAGATAAAATTATATCTTTCGGGCCAAAATATTAATTTACTGTTAAATTAAGGATATAGCCAATTAGCCATTTAGTATAGGTCAAAGGATTATTTTGGTCCTCTATGTTTCACTCAAGTTTTCACTACAACAAAAAACAGATTTACCCACGGACAAATCCGTGGGTAAATGAGTTTACCCACGGAATTGGCGTAGGTACAAATTTACCCACGGAATTTTGAGTCCGTGGGGAATTCCCCCACGGAATGGTCCGTGGGAAATCCGTGGGGAAATAGCCACAGAATTTTAATTTTACCCACGGATTTTTCCGTGGGTAATTTCATAGATTAGATTGGTCGTCGGCGAATTTCACCGGTCGCCGGTCATCGGCCACCGGCCACTGCCGGTAACCACTCCGGTGACCGGCCGCCGCCGCCCTCCGGCGGCAACCCCTCCGGTCACCGGCCACCTCCGTCCGCCCGCCGTCGGCAACTCCTCCGGCGACCACATTATTTCTAAAAAATAGTCCTTTGAGGATTCGAAGACGGGACACCTTGCATGGTAAAATTTAGATTTAACACTAGGCCATTTATCACATGTTGTTTATTTAATGTAAAATATTTTATATATATACATCTAAAATTTAAATAATAAGCATTTATCCACGGATTAGCCACGGATGTTTACCCACGGATTGTAAATCCGTGGCTAATTCTAAGAAATTGTCCACGGAAACTAATCCGTGGCTAATTTAACAAATTACCCACGGATTTACAATCCGTGGCTAATTCGAAGAAATTGCCCACGGAAATAAATCCGTGGCTAATTAACAAATTACCCACGGATTTACAATCTGTGGGTAATTTTGAATAATTTTTTTTTTTCTCGTTTCCCCACGGATTACCCACGGAATATATTCCGTGGGTAAAATTTCGTGGGTAAATCCATGTTTTGTTGTAGTGTTTAAATTAGTCAATTATATTTCAAAAGTTTTAAATTGGTCATTTATGTTGGACATAAGTTCCAAATTGGTTATTTCGTCCACTTCCGTCAATTTCTTAAGTTAATTGCTGACGTGGCGTGTTGACGTGTCATGCCACGTCATCACATAAGATGAATAGAAGATGACATGGCATGACACGTCAGCTTAAATGGACATGTAAGAGAGATGATATGTCCACCTCAGCACGTCACGTCAGCACTTAACGGAAGGACCAATTTAAAACTTTTGGGAAACATAAAGGATCTATTTAAAATTTAAAAAATATAAAAGACTAATTTAAAACTTGAGTGAAACATAGATGACGAAAATAAAGCTTTGTTATTTTAGGCAAATTGACCAGAGGGTCACGTCAGGGTTTTGAAATATGAGAATATTAAGACATCAAGTCTTTTATTTCCCGCCGCCGTGACAAATTACTGTAGCATAATTTTTAAATTTTCTTAAAAATAACTCGCACATTATAACTGCGAGTCAATATAAAACACTCGTATTTTAAATTTGCGAGTCAAAGAATGACTCGCAAATAAAAAATTCGAGGGACAGTCTGATAAAAATCAGACTTCCACTCGCATGAGAGTATCCCGAGGGCAATACCCTCGGGACATCAACCCATCAGGCCATCACTCTGTGAAAGTGTGAATGACTGCACACGGTCATTCACACTTTCTATTGTTTATTTTTTTAAAAAAACTTATTAACTTTTATGATATATTTGATTTTTGACTTCCTTAATAAATATATAAAATACTATTTACTTGCAATTTTTTTTAGTATCATTCTAAAAATTCTGTAGTCATAAATTATAATATTTATATATGAGGAGTAGCACAGTTGATTAAGGTTCAGGCTCTTACCCCACAAGGGCGAGGATTCGAACCCTATGACCGATGTGAGGACCTTATTGGTGGGTGATATGTAAATCCTCCCATAAGTCTTCAAAGATATTGGGAGGTCTTCTTTAACCCTGGTGGGATATTAGTGGTTGCCCCCACCTAAACTTTTTTCACAAAAAAAAAATTATAATATTTGATTTGTAAAAAAAATCTTAGTAACATTCTGATTTTTTTATTCATAAACTAATAAAAAAGTATTTTTTTAATGACCTATGTAAAAAAATATTATTCATAATTCTATAAAAAAAATACTAAGCCAAAAAAAATCATAGAACTTTATTTTTATCATAGAGTAACTTTAAACATCTCACACAAGAAAGCACTTTTATCAAATATAATATTCAAAAAATTAGTTTTAACAAGAGAGCTGAGATAAAAAGAGTTATTTACAAAAACAAAAAAATAATTAGTTTTAACAATTTATGTAGAAGATAAAAAGGAAGAGAAGTATAATTTGAATTTTTACTAATTAAGAATTAAAATTTGTATTTTCACTAAACCATGTTTTTTTATAACTACCCTAATGTCATGTTTGGTAAGTGAAATGTCTGAGATAATGTTGGAGGTAATCTAATATTCTCTTTAATATTATTTCTACCAAACAAACATTACTTTTTATAATATGATGAAATTATATTTTTGTCCTTACTTTTTTACCCACTTTTATTTCATTCCCATTTTTAATATAAGGGTAAAATTATCATTTTATCCACTTTAATTCCATTCACATCACATCACATTATCATTCTCATTCCCATTCCCTCCAACATTCTACTAAACAAACATATCCTAAAGAACTAATTTTTTAAAATATTTCTTTACAAATTACCTAAACCCATATCATAAACTATACAAATCATCTCTAATTCCAGCAACATTCTTATAATGAATAAACAAAAGTTAAAAAAAAAAGAGGGTTAGAAATGAAATTAAATATCATAAACTATACAAATCATCCCTAATTCTTCAATTTGAAAGGATTTAAAAATTGAGGTGTTGAATGGTTTTGAATAATTTTTAAACTATCATAAACCGTCCTACCCATGACTTATTGCTCATTTTAATATTCAACCAAATGTTTATAAATTCAAATCACTCTCTCGCCTCTCCAACTATCCTCTCAATTAAAATTTAAAAAAAGTGGGATAGATTTTAAATGATTACTTAGGAATAAATATTAAATTTAAATTAAGTTTAAAAAAAAGAAAGAAAGTGCGAGGTTATTCAGACTTTCACTCGCATTTTTATTTTTCGAGTCATTCTTTGACTCGCAAATTTAAATTGCGTGTGTTTTGTATTGACTCGTAGTTCTGATGTGCGAGTTATTTTTAAAAAAAATATAAAAAAATATGCTACAGTAGTTTGTCACAGCGGCAAAAAATAAAAGATTTGATGTTTTAATTTTCAGATTTCAAGACTGTGACGTCACCCTCCGATTAATTTACTGTTATTTTAGTTTAAACCGAGGAGGAGGCAAGAGCTTAGCCGAAATGACATTATAAAATATAATAAAGTGAATCTAAAATGTGAAGAGAAGAGGGAGAAAAAACTGAAAAAGGTTAGGTTAGGGGCAGTGACTCCTATCTTTTCTCGTGGTGGAAATCATTTGTGCTCCTTGTCCTTGTTCAATTTTTTTTCAATTTTGGTCCCAAACCATTATTTCAATTTTCAATTTCAATTTCAATTTCAAATTCTATTTTTCCATTTCATTTCACTTTATTACACACACCCTATTCTTTTTCTTCTTCCTCCTTCCTCCTTCCCTCTCTCTCTCTCTCTATATATATATGCCCCTTCTTTCTTTGCTCCCTCTCATTCTCCATTCCATTCCTCACTGTCTTCGCCTCTCATACTGAGCGCACAGAGAAATCAGTCGCCCACTTCCAACGCTACGTCTTCTCGGAGCTTGCTTTTTCTTCTCATCCTCGATTCCTTCTTTTCTTCTCTCCAATTAAAGGTCAATTCTTTCTTTGCATTTCCCTTTCTTTTTTTATTAATCTATGCGCAATTTTCTTTCATTTCACTCTCAAATGATTTACTGGAGAAAAATAGATTATGCGAATCTGTCCGCGTCTGCTTAACGATGGTTGTGTCTCTGCGAAATTGCTTCGTGTCATCGAGAACCCTATCACGTTTTCTTTGTTTTTTGTCTGATTGTTGAAATGGAGTTAGATTGCGGATTGTATGTAGTTGATCTACGGTTTTGGTGATGCGTACCGGTTTATGTGGCTTATTAGAGCTGAGATCTAGGATCCGTTCAGAGATGACTGTATTTTTAGTGGCGAGTTTCGTTTGACCGGCGATTGTTTCCGTTGTTTTGTATCGATGGTCGTTCATTTCGTTCCATTTAGAATGATCCTCGTCTGATTGCTGGTTTTGATGGTCTGATCTGGTTTTTGTGTGCGAATCTGTGTTTTTACTTGATCATCGACCTGGCTTTGAGAAAAAGCATGATTTGGTGGTTAAGAATTTTAGATATGGCTAATCCTGCTTCAGGGGTAGCTTTTAATTTGAGTATGTTCTAAGTCAAAAAGCTTATATTATATGTCCCATGTGAAGTAATCGTTTGTCTACAGTGGTACATTTATTTTATGGCATCGTAGAATTGTCATTTACTTGCTGGATTTTGGTATTATCGTTGCCGTTTGATGAGGAAATGGGAACATAGTATCCCACGCCCATCAATCTATTTATCTCTAAGTAAAGTTGGGAAGTAAAATAGGAGATTGCACTGTACTAAGTTATGTTATTTGCAAGCTTTGCCTTTCTTCCTGTTTCCTGTTCCAAATGATGTTGATGGTTCAGTGCTAGGGCTTTCTCATGCAGATTTGTATTTGCTTGGTACTAACTCTGTATACCACGGTGCTGTATACTTTCTGCAGGTTAGTTAAAGATGGCTGATGGTGAGGATATTCAACCTCTTGTTTGTGACAATGGAACTGGAATGGTGAAGGTTAGTATCTTGGTTTGCCTGCGGGCATGTACATCAATGAGCCTTGGTTTCATGGTTCTACCAACCAATTTCTTATAACATGGTCTGTCTGTGCAGGCTGGATTTGCTGGTGATGATGCTCCCAGGGCTGTGTTTCCCAGTATTGTTGGCCGACCCCGACATACTGGTGTTATGGTTGGGATGGGTCAAAAAGATGCATATGTAGGTGATGAAGCCCAGTCTAAAAGAGGTATTCTTACCTTGAAGTACCCCATTGAGCATGGTATAGTCAGCAATTGGGATGACATGGAAAAGATTTGGCATCACACATTTTACAATGAGCTTCGTGTTGCTCCTGAGGAGCACCCAGTGCTTCTCACCGAAGCTCCTCTCAACCCAAAGGCTAACAGGGAGAAGATGACCCAAATCATGTTCGAGACCTTCAATGTGCCTGCCATGTATGTTGCCATCCAGGCTGTCCTCTCCCTATATGCAAGTGGTCGTACAACTGGTATCGTTTTGGACTCCGGTGATGGTGTGAGTCACACTGTGCCAATCTATGAGGGTTATGCTCTTCCCCATGCCATCCTCCGTTTGGATCTTGCTGGCCGTGATCTAACTGATTCATTGATGAAGATTCTCACTGAGAGAGGGTACATGTTCACTACCTCTGCTGAGCGGGAAATTGTACGTGACATGAAGGAGAAGCTTGCATATGTTGCCTTGGACTATGAGCAAGAACTTGAGACTGCAAAGACCAGCTCTGCAGTTGAGAAAAACTACGAGCTTCCTGATGGACAAGTTATCACCATTGGAGCTGAAAGATTCCGTTGCCCAGAAGTTCTTTTCCAGCCATCTATGATTGGAATGGAAGCTGCTGGAATCCATGAAACCACCTACAACTCTATCATGAAGTGTGATGTGGATATCAGAAAGGATCTTTATGGCAACATTGTTCTCAGTGGTGGTTCAACCATGTTCCCTGGTATTGCTGACCGGATGAGCAAGGAGATCACTGCTCTTGCCCCAAGCAGTATGAAAATTAAGGTGGTGGCTCCACCAGAGAGAAAATACAGTGTCTGGATTGGAGGTTCAATTCTCGCATCCCTCAGCACCTTCCAGCAGGTGATTATCATATCTCCCTCACAAAATAGTCTCTTTACTTTTTACTATCTGTCATTTTGCTTTGAGCTCTGAACTGTGTTGTGGTTTTGCATGCAGATGTGGATATCCAAGGGTGAATATGATGAATCAGGTCCATCCATTGTCCACAGGAAGTGCTTCTAAGTCCTCAAGATGATGCTTTAATGGCGAGTTATTTTCTGCTTTAGTTGGTTTTTGGTGTCTGTGTTATGTATTGTGAACTTTGTTGCCACGGATAAGAGATGAGGTAGGATCATTGAAGGAGGGTATATTCTAAGCAATGATGTATGGTAATGGTATTATTATTTGAAGTATGGCCCTCCAGAGGTGGGTAATGAGGCATTTTAGTGCTTCCAACTATCTGTGGTTCATCCATGCCTTTTTGAGGAGGCTATCTGTAGCAAGGGAGTGATGCCATGTTTTTTTTTTTTTTTTTCTCTCCCCTCATTTTTTATTTCCGTATTTGAAGGTGTTTTTGTCCTTGGAACATTAATTTTACTAGTTAAATGTATGGAGAAATTTTATGTTGTTGTCATGTTGGCCTAATAAGCCTTCTAGTTTTTATGTATATTTAAGGGTGCTTATAATACAGATGCTTACCTTACCAAAAAAAATAAAAATTACAGATGCTTACAATGTGATCTGTGGTAAAAATTAATATTACACATTGTTAATAGGAGTTTGAGCCATCTGGAATAAGAGAGAGATAGGAAATAGGAAGAAAAAAAAGAAAGGATCCACTCTAAATAAACTGGGGATCAAATTTGCTTTCTTCTCATCATTCTGCTCATCTCTAAACAGTTGCACTTTTTTAGAGATAAATGAATATGGTAGGTGTTTGTAATTGTGCGGTTGGTGTTTTGGATGTAATGACTGCGATGCGAATCATATGGAATGTGGACCCAAGCCCTAAAGCTAATCATATCACTCATATGAAAAGTGGAGAAACTCACGCTGATTGTTCGCCTTTTTCTTTCAATAATAAAAAAATAATTCTAGTTACATATTTTAACTTAGCTTATCAGGAATCCAAATTTGTGATTGGTGTGAGCGTGTGATATTATTAATCACCCACATAATATTGGAAGGATAAAAAATTAAAATAGAAAATAGTAGCAACTAACTGTTACTATCCAAAACAGAGAGGGCAAGAAGTAATTTGGACTTAAATTTGTTGAAGTTTATTCTCTTTGAATTGTATGATGTGAAACCTCAGATAAGAATTAAGATTTTTGTCTGCTCTCACATGACGATTCAAATCATATATTTATATTGTGTCTGGATCATCTGCTGTCTAAATAATTATCATTATCACTGTGACTAATTAATCATTAATAAAAGTGACTAAAAATTTAATTAGAATTTTTTACTCCATTAACTAATCGGACATCATGAAGAGCCAACAAAAAAGATATGGACTCACTTACATTTTAGCATATCAAAATTCGTGAATCTTGAAATTGGAAATGGTGAATACTATAATTAAAGGAAGAATGGATAGCTTGAAACGTTTGTGTTTATTTTATTCCAACAACATTAGAAATTAAAAAGAAATTGATTGTATACTTTTTGGAATAAAATTGATTAAAAAAAAGTTTACGAGCAAAAATAAAAATTAATATGTTCTTTTCTTGGCAAAAGAAAATATTTATTTGTTAACTAAAAAGATAAAAGGACTTTTGATGTCCTTAAATTTCAAGGTTTATGTTAATTACTCTCTCCAGTTCACAATATCTGTTTCGTTGGGTAGGTGTTCACAGATTAAAGAAATCATTAGTTCACCTTAAACTTAAAAAATTATGAGATAAAAAGAGTAAATTACCCTTATTAATTGATTATTCCTATTTACTCTTTCTCTAATAATCTTATATTGGGCATAGATATTGATAGAAATAGAATTGTAAGAAAATAATTAATACTTTCTTGATTTTGTAAAACAACAGATATTTTTAAACATGAAAAATCTCCCAACAAACCAAATATTGTAAAGGAGGGAGTATGTCTTTAAATTTTATTTGTTGTTAATTAAACTTCTAAAATTTTAATTTATAAATAAATTTGTATTTCATTCAAATTTGATATAAATAATTAAGAATAAATACAAATATAATTCTGCTTGTAACTTCTAATGTTAATTATGATTTGAAACCAAATTTTAAATACATAATTAATGAAAACCTTAACATTTAATAAGGGCTTGTACTTTTTGTCAAAAGCAATATATAAATTATTATAAGAGCTAAAATACTATTCAGACCCTAAATTATTAGTCAAACTACTATTTAATCTCCGAATTTATCAAAAATATTATTTAGTCTCTAAAATTTGTAACTATGTCAACTATTTAGTCCCCGAATTTGTAACTATGTCAACTATTTAGTCCGCAAAATTTGTAACTATGTCAACTATTTAGTTCCCAAATTTGTAACTATGTCAACTATTTAGTCCCCAAACTTGGCAAAAATACTATTTAATCCCCGAATTTGCAATTCTGTCAACTATTTAGTCTCCTGACTGTTACCCGTTAGAGTTGACAGAGTTGCAAATTCCGGGATTAAATAGTATTTTTCCCAAGTTTTGGGACTAAATAGTTGACATAGTTACAAATTTGGGGACTAAATAGTATTTTTGTCAAATTCGGGGACTAAATAGTTGACATAGTTACAAATTTTGGAAACTAAATAGTATTTTTGATAAATTTAGAGACTAAATAATAGTTTAATCAACAATTTAGAGACCAAATAGTATTTTGGCTCTTATTATATAGTATAAGCCAAAGTGCCAAACCAAAGGAAAATATGGCGATCCGTGTGCTTTCTCATAAACGAAGTCTCCACCGTCAGATCAATCATCAATCCGAGTCTCAAACTTCCCAAATTCCAAGACCAAAAATCAAACCCAATTCCTTCCCTCCAAAATAAATTTCATTCTCCATCTTCTCTCATCTATAAAATCACAAAATCCTCATCAATTTCTTCATCCTTCTCTTCCATTCCACTTAGCCACACAGCACTCCAACGATGGCCCGAACCAAGCAAACTGCTCGCAAATCCACCGGCGGCAAGGCCCCTCGCAAGCAGCTCGCCACCAAGGCCGCTCGGAAATCCGCTCCGGCCACCGGCGGCGTCAAGAAGCCTCACCGGTTCCGCCCCGGAACCGTGGCTCTGAGAGAGATCAGAAAGTACCAGAAGAGCACGGAGCTTCTGATCCGCAAGCTTCCGTTCCAACGCCTCGTTCGGGAAATCGCTCAGGATTTCAAGACGGATCTGAGGTTCCAGAGCAGCGCCGTGGCGGCTCTTCAGGAAGCTGCGGAAGCGTATTTGGTAGGTTTGTTCGAAGACACTAATCTGTGCGCTATTCATGCCAAGAGAGTTACCATTATGCCGAAGGATATTCAACTCGCCAGAAGAATTCGAGGCGAGAGAGCTTAGATTACTGATCTGGAGTTTTATAGGTGTAATTCTTGTTTTAGTATGATCCTTATGCACTTTTAGATACTGTTCTGTGTATTATTACAATCAATGAAATGTTATGGTTTAAGCTTCGAACCCTAGCGTTGGTATTGCATTATCTGTGGAATATGGGCAAATATTTTGAAGTAGAAAAATATTATTTGAAACAGAGAAAAGAGGACGCAATTGTTTATGTGTGTTCAAGTTGTAATCTGGTTTATAATCTTGTTCTGGTTGAAAGAACTTGTCAAGATATCATTTCTCTAAACAAATTTTAACTTCATTTTGATAGTAATTTTCTTGTTCTTGATCTCTAATTGATGTCAACGGAGGAAAACCTTTGAGTAACGAAACATGTTTTCGTTGCTTCCTGATTAAACCACTTGAGAATTGAATTTGTGATTGTGCTCTTGATTTTTACTGGGTGAACATAAAGACTCAGGTTTTGTTTTCCACCAGAAAACAATCAACAATTTTTGTTTGATTGTCTCTTCTTAAAATTTTTATGTTATTTTATATAATTTTAAGAATTAATGTTAGTATTCTTGTTGTAATAGAAATAGAAACAAAATATATTCAATGTGTTTAGTAATGGAAAAGGAATGTATTAAATTGAAAATTTTACTTCTTATATTAAAATAATAAAAAAAAGTTATAATCGTGTTAAATTAATAGGATATAATAGATATTTTGTATATATTTTTTTAAAAAATTGATGAAAATAAAAAAAGTGAAAAAATAATTAGAGCCCGATGGACCTCACCATTTTTATTTCCATAATTTTTTCTTGTAAATGAACATACCTTTATGTATATATATATTACAAATAATAGTAACTATATTTTCTTTGAAAAGAAATATCAAAAGTTTAAAAGTTATTCGGTAATTTTTGTTTTTAAAATACGTGTTTTATTTTTTATATTTTCAGTTAAAAACAGTTCATTTTTGTTTTTTTATAATTTTTTTCTTCTGTTTTTTTTTTAAAGTAAAACTATTTTTACATATAGCTTTCTAACATGATTCATTATGTAGAAATAGAAATGAAAACGAAATATATTTGATGTATTTTGTAGTAAAAGTTTGGTAATAGAAATGAAATGGAAATGTATTAAAATGACTATTTTATCCCTTATATTAAAATAATAAAAAGAAAAGAAAGTTATAATTGTGTCAAATCATGTAAAATTAAAAGGGTATAATAAATATTTTGTATTTTTTTTTGAAGTTAATAGAAATGAAAAAATATGTAGGACCCAGTAAATCCTACTTACTTTTTAATTTCTATCGAATTGATTTCTTGTTAGTGAACATGCCTTAAATCTTTCGTGGCTTCCTTGATCCAAGTTTTCCAAATTTGTTATTTTGTCTCTCTTTTTCTTATTTTCTAGAAAGAAAGAAAAAACTATGGGGAGGCCTCTTGCTTCTTAGGCCAATGGGTACTAGAAATAATGAAACAGACAATATATGTTATGATTATGCAACTGCAAAATAAAAAATTTAGTGCTCATTTCCCTCACTTCACATCACATGGATTTCTTCATTTGAGGGTTAAGATACAACAATTTGATGGTTAAGATACAATCATTTAAGGCAAGCATGTCCTTAGTACATAAAAGGAAGATAAGATCCTGAATCAACCTAGGGTAAACATTGATCAATAAACTCATCTACAAAATCATTGAAGGATACTTATAACCTAAAATTATGGAATACTAGAAATTCATTTCTTCTTCACTGGTATAGCAGAACTATGATAAGTCACTAACTATCCATAGCATGCATTGTAGACAGATGGTGCAGATTTTCATGAGGCTTCTTGTTCTTTTCTTGATTCATTAGCTCCACAAACTGCTTAAAAGCTGCATCATGAACAAATTGCATTAGCAATACTAATGAAAAACTTTAAAAAAAAAAAAAAAACTAAAATCAATATTTAAAGAAATTAGTAACACTAAAGAACAAAAGCAAGGTTGTTCTATTTTTCTATTCTGTAAAACTGTTTTAGAAAACTAGTTGAGAATTCATCTTGGTATTATTTTCAAGTATTTATATATTCTATTTACAAAGACTTATTTTCTATATATATTTTTTTAAAAAAAATTAGAGTTGAGAACATCTTTTAATTGTTCAATGTTTTCTTTTCTCAAAACACATTCAAATTTTTTATTGGTTTTTCTATTTTTAAAATCCAAAAACAATTTTTGAAAATTACTACCTAACAGGCCCTCATGGCCTCATTCTTGATCTTTAACCATTATTTCCTAGAGTTAAGATTGCATTGTTTTCATCATTTTAGGCATATACCTTATAAGAATGACTTGTGAGCAAAGTAACATATTTTTATTACTCATTAAGCACATCCTTTCTAGTTTTTATATAATGTAAAAGAGAAAGTCGCAAAACATTTCATCAGAAAAAAAAAATTCACATACCATAATCTGAATCATGAGGTCCTGGGGATGCTTCAGGGTGGTATTGAAGAGACATGATCTTTTGAGCTGGGAAAGCAAGACCGGCACAACTTCCATCATTAAGATTGATATGAGTAACCTTCACTCCTTCTGGCAATGAAGCAGGGTCAACCGCATAGTTGTGGTTCTGCCATTTTAAGAGAATAGTTTAACTCATTGGACATGAAAAGATAGCAACTATATTTCATCCTAGTTGACTAAAAACTTTAAAATACCAAAAACAAGACATCATAGAATAAAATTTTCTCTTAGATATTGCTGCTATACCGAAGATCTAATTGTGCTAACAAGTCCAATCACTAATAATGAACCATCCAAACCAATGTCCTCAGGGTGGAAAAATGCATATATTTGAGAAATAATATATGACTTTAAAACCTAATGTTTATTTCGTGTGGAGTCATTCCATAAAATAAATTCTTTAAAATAATCCATCAGTAATGTACCTGAGCACTAATTTCAACATGGCCAGTTTGAAGGTTACGAACTGGATGATTTCCTCCGTGATGACCAAATTTCATCTTAAAGGTCTTACCTCCCAATGCCTGGCCTAATAATTGATGGCCCATGCAAATTCCAAAAACAGGCACCTTCCCCAGAATATTCTTTACTGTTTCAACGGCATAAGGAACAGCAGAGGGATCGCCAGGTCCATTGCTGAAAAGAACTCCATCTGGCTTCAACTTTAAAGTTTCTGATGCTGGCCATGTAGATGGCACAACAGTGATTTTACAGCCATAAGATGCTAGGCGCCTAAGTATATTGAGCTTGATTCCAAAATCATAAGCAACAATCTACAATGCAATTACCAGAATGATGAGTAAATTAAACTACCAAATAGTCTACAAGGAAGAACTAGCGCAGAAAGAATACCATAAATACTTACACGGAAGGTCTCTCTATGACTTCCATTGGTGTTAAAATCCCATTCTTGTGCTGTTTGATCAACCCATTCATAGGGAGATTTGCATGATACTCCACTTATTAGATCAATACCTGCATATATGAAGCAGCAGACATGAACTTCCACTTTTTGAAACGATTTTGCAACCAGAAAGACTCGTATGCTTACCAACAATATCCCATGAACGAGACATCTGAAGTAGCTCTTCATCAGTTTTGGAATTGTCAGTGCTCAATACACCTATAAGGCTTCCATCTTGTCTTAATCTGCGTGTGATTGCACGTGTATCAACATCATCTGTTGCATCACAAAGAAGCACCAAAATCAAAATCAGAACTTAAAGTCACGCACAGACCAAAAGATCTTCTCAAATCACTTTTGCAGTATTATATAAAAACTTACAAATTCCCATAATATTCCTTTTGGCTAAATAATCACCCAATGGTTCTGCACATCTCCAGTTTGAAGTACTGAAAAAAGAATTTATATGAAGAAAAGAGAGGGAGAGCAAGAGTAAGTACACTAAGTAGAGCCCAATCAATGAAAATATTTCAGGTGCAGCAGAAAAGAACCTGATACTCAAACTTCTTATTACTAGACCAGCAAGGAAGCATTGTCTTGATTCTTCATCATCTGGCAGACAGTTCATAAAAAAGCAGTATTATTTAAATGCCTTTCAAGATAAAAACATTCAAGAGAATTAGAATATAAACGTTTTACTTACCAAAATTTATGCCAGTATTCCCAATATGTGGATTTGTCATCAGCACGAACTGGCCAGCATAACTAGGATCTGTCAGGATTTCCTGATACCTGCAGTGCATATACATAACAAGTAATGATCATGATATGCTGAGAGCAGAGCAATCATCTGGAAAAAAGGGTAAATGAAGGCTCTAAAGATATATAGTTTATCTCACCCAGTCAAAGATGTATTAAATACAACTTCACCAACTTGGGTTCCTGAAGCACCAAATGACTTGGCTTTCCAGATTGAACCATCTTCCAGCACAAGTCTAGCATCTGAATTCTTCCAAGGCCTTTGCTCCTTACCTATGTTTCAGACAATAAAACAGCATCAATTTATTTAATCTCTTGGCAATAAGAAGGATTTTTCAAATTTCCCCCTGTACTGTACATATATATATATATATATATATATATATATATATATATATCAGAGCGAAAAAAGCTAATATTGACATCAAACTCCAATTTCTCAAAAATTTGAAAACGCACAATATATCAATCATTAAGGGAAAAGAGAGGAAAAAGTTGCATTGGAAGGTGGAGGAGATGCGAGAAGAAGGAAAAGGCGGGATTACCAGTGGCGGCGGCGTGTGAGGAGACATGGAGAGAGCATCTGAGAAAGGGAGCCCTAAGTTTTGGAGAAGACGAAGAAAGCTTGGAATCAAAGCGCGTTGTTAGGTCAGAAAGAAGGAAGCCGAAAGCTTTGGTGGCCATTGCCTCTCTCTCTCTCTCTCTCTCACAGATGTACGACGCTACCTCCACAAGCTCCGATGAGTGCTAGGTTTTTTATTGAGTATATCATGTATGTAGATTGTAGAAGAGATACAAAAAAAAATCTTATAGATTTATCTATTTAATATATATATATATATATATTTTTGATTAATTTAAAAATTATTTTAATATTTATAAATACAGAGAAAAAGTTATATTATTAAATAAGTTTGATTGATGTCACTGTATTTTTCTTAACTTCAAAAAAAATTAATAAAATTTTTTAATTAGTTAATTTATTTGATAGAAAAATGTTTACTTGAGATTATTTTAGCAAATATTTTTTAAGCATATTTTAACATAAATCATGAATAGAAACAAACTACTACGAGTCAATATTTTTTGTTAAATAAATTAATGATATTAGTGGTTAAGAATTTTTGTTTTAGTTAAGGGATTAAAGTAAACAAAGTAAACTTAGGAGAATAAATTAAAACATGAAGTAAAGTCAAGGAATTGAATTACATGTATCATTTTGTCTAGAATAAGACAACTTTATTGTTTTTAACTTCAAATAAATAATAAACAGTAAAAATTTAAATTGTATTTTTTTTTATAAATTGTGCACTTTAATAAAATAACTTTCGTCAACATTGTATTAATTTAAATATTAAATATTAATATGTAGTTGGTTGGTTGAAATAATAGTTCAGTTTTTTAAGAAACACTCTTCTTGATAGAATTGTTACAACTAAATTAGTTAGAACTTATTGGTGCAAAAAAAAATTAGTTAGAACTTAGAACCAATGGTGTCTAAATATAAGTGATTTTGACATAAATAATAAAGACATTATACTTTTTATTGAATAACTAATATTTAGTTTATAATTATTTCGATGTTCATTAATTTTATTACTTTGATAAAATAATTATTTTAAAATAGCAAAACTTTTTATTGTCATATTAATAAACTAGAAAACTATAAAAATGAAAAGCAAAGAACTAAGAATATACTTCTTTTTTTCATGTTTGGCTTTCTTTTGGATAAAAAAGAAACAAAAAAGAAAAGTAATTTTCACTTTAGCATTCCTGATGTATATGTTCACTAGCTATGTAAATGTAATAGCCACTCGTGGTGGACTCGATGCCCCACCATCAACATCCAATAAATAAATTATTTTTTTATAAAATAATATATATATATATATATATATATATATATATATCTATATATATCTATATATCTATATTAATATGGCTGTGGGGTCTTTCCGTCGATCTATTAAAATAGTCAACTAGTTAATTAAAAAAGAAAATAAAAATATAATGTGAGAAGATCATGGGAGAGAGAAAATAGAAGAATAGTGGTAGTGATAATTTTGCTTTTAAAAAATAATGATTGTAGTACTTATCAAAGAAACTAATTTTTTAATCTTTAATTTATTATTTTACAATTAATAATAATTTATTTTATACTTTATAAATTAAATTTTTTTTGATCTAGTATATATATATAAAGAAAAATGTGAGATTACTTATATATGTGATTATTTTTGTAGTCAATAAATTAAAAGGCTCTGATTAATTTTTTTCTCTTACCAAAATGAACTTTAAAGAATTTATCCAATGTACTTGATGACTAATTGAGTAATTGCGACTGGATAAAACTATTTGTAATTTAGACTTGTGTAATAATTTTTTGTGTTGGGCTTTTGTTGGTCTCCCTAACATGCCACTGGCTCCCTGTCCGGTAGTACTTGAGAGTACCTTCCCCTACTATCATTTTTTTATACGACCATTTTAATTAACAAAAAAAATAAAAAATAACTAGAAAATTATTTATATCAATATATACAAAGATTAAGCGTTCTTAAATTTTTTTTATGAACAGATTAAGGGTTCTTAGTTTTTGAAATTGTATATATATCATACAATATTAATTAATTTAAAATTTTAATATATGATATGCCATAATGCCAACCAAGTTAGTGAATAAAGTATTAAGTAAATATTGTGGATGATTCGATTTAGGTTGTTTAAATTCAATCCAATCCTAAATTCAAATTGACAATATTTTCTATTAATAGAATGGGCAAAGATAAAAATCGATTTTATTAGATCGGTTTATGAATGTCTATAGATGTCAACCGATCAAATTCAATTCATTTAATAATATTATATATATATATATATATATAATAAAATATTTTATTTTATGTTTTTACCCTATATAATTAAGTTATTTTCTTTTTTTAGTTGATTAGTTCATATATGTTTGGAATATATATTAAAATATTTGTTGTATATTTGCGGTTCATATAGATCAAATTAAAAGCATCACTCTTACAATTTTTTTTGGATTGAAAAGCAATAAATTTTATTATGGTTGACTTTCAGTATTGGATTTGTAATAAATATTAGTATTGTGTTTGGATTGTTAATTTTAGTTTTTACTCTATATTTTTCTTTGAAGTTTGATTTGTATTATATTTGGATTGCAGTGAATTTAAACTATAAGTGTGTTTCATATTAATGCAGAATGAATGTGATTTTCATATTTTGTTTTACATATTTAATTGGATCACTTAGAGCTCTTACACCGGATAGATTAGATGATGTTTACATGATCCAAAACATCATCCAATCTAGATTAGATCAGTTGGATTAAGTGTTCCGATAGATTCAATAATTTCACCCTAAAAAACTTGATTTTCATTAAAGTAAATGGACAATTTCTTAGTAATGCAGTAATAATTTTAAAAATGGTTTGGAGAATACAACTTATGATGGATATGAAGAAGTGTTTCAGCTAACAACTTGATAATTAATCATTTAAGATTATGTCTATATTCAAGCAATTATTCTTGCCAAAAAAATGGTAATTATGTGATTTGACAACCGAATCTTTTTACTGGAATTTATTTAGTTGTGAATGTTGTTTTTTTAACAGCTTGATGCAGAGCAAGTTGGCAACCAAATTTTTTGGGATTCTTTTTCATACCAAATCAAAGTTTAAATGATAAAGTGATATCACAATTCTCATTGAATGGCTAATATGCTGTGGTCAAAGGTTATTGTTTCTTTATTCCATTTCTGCCACATACACATATGCCTTGAACACGGATTTGTCGTTGAAGTGCAAAGTGTATGATCCTAATCGGATGAGAATCAACATTTGTGTCCGAATTGCAACATTTTTATTTGACGATCAGAATCGTACACTTCAACGGATCAGTATTCACATTCGTTGAGAAGAAAAAAAAGAGCAGTGAATCTTTTGATTTATGAACACTCAACTTTAAAAAATATCAGCACAAACGTTAGCTCTACAAAAAAAATGCTCCACTTTATAGTAGGAATAGCTCTAATAGCTTAAATTAGAATGCCAAATTTGGTCCTTATAAAAACCATTTAAAGATAAATAATTTAACCTTTTTATTTGGATCTGGTCTTCCAATTTGACAGATTATAAGTTGTTTGGGTAGCATGACAGATAGTTCTCTTAGCCAAAGATAAAAAATAATTTAACCATCTAATCATTAATATTTGGTTTATCAGAATAAGTTGTTAATAGCATAAATTCTTAGAACTAATTTTATTAAACAATGAAAAAACAAACAACATTCAAACATACCCTTAGTTCGTTATCTTTCTCTTTTCTATCCAGAATCTTATGCAAATCTTGAACTTTTTGTTCAGGTAATGGTTGGATTTGAAGGCACCCAGAAAGAATATTCTTACTTTTCCCCTTCTAAAAATATGGAATGGCATACAAATTCAACTTCTGATAAGAAATGCCACAAAAGTAAAAAAACGAAAATTGTGCATAGGGTTTGCTGTTTTTCTTCCGAAGAAAATCAGTAAGCTAATATTCTAAGCACAGCCAAAGTATATGCAAAAACTAAGCTCTGGTTAGCTGGGTAACCAACAAAAGTGCCTTAAAATCATCATAACAAGCAAGATTTTCTCATTCCATGGGATGCAATGGATATGCTATTGTCTCCTCCTGAATTGACTACACATTTTGATTGGATTGTTAATAATATTATGAATTCAAAGAAACTTTCCTTTCTTCAACTGAAAAAGGAATTGGCTTTGTTGGGGCAGGCAGCCGACCAATGCTATCGACTTTATCCTGTTGTTTTGGGGGAGGTCTAGCTGCTTTCGGCAACAATCTGCCCTTCTTTTCGAACCACTCAGGCTTCAGAAGTGCCCGGAAGCCCAGTTTGTTGTAATACACTCTTCTCACAGTCCCACCGGCGGCTTCGACTGCTTCCTTAGCCCTCACAGTGACCCTTGATACCTGTAAATCCAAACATATTATTGGTATTTAATGCACAAAGTGTATAAGCCATATTTTTGCTACTGACAATTGACAAACAAAAGCACAATGTACAGGTATTTTAAGAGTTTATTTGAACACGTAACACATGTCGTATCTTATTGCCAAAATGAAAAGCTAGACATAATCAGCCAGAAGACATTTAAATGATTTCAGAAATCCTTTGGGTTTCAAATAACAACAAATAGGAAAAGAGACATTCAGAGAGAACAAGGTCATAACACATGACCACACTGAATTTATACAAAACACAAGAATCTATAGAAATTTGGATGATGTCAATTTTTTTTAAAAGAAAGTGATCTGTTAGTGTTAGATGCAGTTCTAAGAGTTTACCCTCTTTTTTTTTTTGTTGTGAAAAATACATATAATCTTCCTGAACCATACACATAAATTTTAGAAAGTAGCACTTTACTCTCCCAAAAACAAAAATTGAAATGAAAACTAACATTTAAAAGTCACGTGATTGTCATGTTCACATATCATATGGAGGGAAATAAGAGAAGATGGTGGACACATAATGTATCATGTGGCTTTATAAGTTATTATTAGCTAATATGGGATGTTCTCACTTTTTGAATAGTTTAAGGGGGTAAAGTATTATGTTTTACAGTCCACATATTATAATTGAAATCAGACTATAAGTCAAAGGGCTATATTTAGTTAACCTCCTTCTCCTCATCTTAGACATCCTATACACTTCCTTATATCATCCCAGGTACCAAGGTTAAAATCTGGCTGCTCCTGTTGTTAGATGGTATTTAGTTCCAACTGTGAAGAAATGACTGCACATGTTCTCAAGGTGAAAATGACGATGCTTGATCACTAATAAAGCAAATAATGAAATAAAAGATAAGAATAGAAAATGTAAAATCATTTCAGTAGTTACTACTAGTTCAGTACCAAAAAGCATGATGATAATCATAAAGCACTAATAACCCTTATCAAAGTACCTCTAGATGAATTGGCCACTTGATCTGATCAGCACCACGTCCCATCAATCTTACTCCATCTTTTATTTGCTTCCCTATTGCCCCTGTATCCTATATGGTAATAATTGTGACCAGAATGAGAGGAGGCATGTGAAGTGAACAATTCCATTGTAAGTGAAGTAACAGTGACTAAACCTTGAGCGTTTTCATGGTAATCAATTCAGAAGAATCTATCTTTCCTGCATTGATAAGCTTTGCAATTTTCCCCAAGCCCACTGGCTGCAAGAAGAGATATATTATGAAGTTACACACTTACACATACAGCTATAATAAATCAAGAAAAGGAAATGGCACAGGAAGCCAAAATAGGAGGTCCAATCACTTCAATATTAAGAGCACCAGCCATGGTTGCGAATTTTCCCACAGAAGAGAGTGTAATAAGAGATTAAAAGTACAAGTTTTGAAGAATTTAAATACGCACAAAGGTAGGGTGATTCCTTCTTATATCTAAGTCCTACACCTCCACACAATTACCTTACTAGAGAAGCCCGTGAGTTCAACAAACATATCAATATGACATATGTTTATGGTGATCCACAAGCATAAGGCATCTGGTGTGGATCACACTTAAAATACGGAAAAGAGAGATTCATAACTTTAAAACCTACTTACTCAGCCAGACATTTCTATTGCAAATTTTAGAGTCTTCCAAGAAAAGGCCATCTCACAAGTCACAAATGTAGTAACATACAAAATTTTTTGAGTCTGCTATCAAATACAAGTAATTTCACTAAAGCACTCAAACACTAATTGCAAAGAGTTAATGACTAACAGGTGATACACAAACTTCAAAGCTCAAGGTCTGAAATATGATAGTACAGAGCTACAAATTTTGAAAAAACGTACAGCAGCATGGTCTGAAAAAAGACCGCTACAGAATCCATTTCTATTAGAAGTAACACCAATATGAAATAGCAGGAACTAGAGAGGGAAAGGAATTGCAGAAAAATTTTCAAGTATTCAAGCAAAAGTAATACACGTAGACACAACGATAATTGCTCTAGTTAATGCTGCAACCAAAATAATTGCTAGACACCAAATTTATAGAAACTTTTTTCATCTTCGCCTAGAGAAAGCAACATCTTGGACATGAATGACTCAATCGATTCAATTGAAAATGAAGCATGATTTCCAACATTCCATTCGGATACTGAGAAAATTCAACCAGCCAAAATTAGAGTGAAATTTGCATTTTAATTTCTTCAGAATGCGTACCTGAAAAGTGAGGCTAAACGGGTTCTTGAATCCACGTTTCGGCAACCTTCGTCGAAGCGGTGTCTGACCTCCTTCGAAGCCCAATTTCAACGACCCACGGCCTCTGGCTTTCTGACCCTTGTGACCCCTACCAGCAGTCTTACCCTTTCCGGACCCAATCCCACGACCCTTCCTGGTCTTCTGCTTTCTAGGCACCTTATCTCTCAGATCATTCAAGCTCAGAAGGCTGTAAGCTCGAACACCATGAAACTCCACGAGGCCGCTGCCATTAAACGTCGCCGCATGAGAGTCGAGTGATTGAGGAAGCAGTGGTGGATGAAATTGTTGTACGTACGGATGTGTGATACTGCGAATGGGTTTGCCGCCAATGGATCTGCCGATCAATGACGTTGAGAGAACACAAAGTCTCCTTCTAAGCATTTTGATTGTATAGGAAAGAAGGTTCTGTTATTAGGGATTTTGGTACAGTGGAGCTTAATTATTCATTTCATGATCTAGGGTTTTGCAGAAGTATAGTTAGCTGATACTGATAGAAACTAGAAAGATGAGTCTCCTGGAGAAGAAGAAATGAAGCATTACACTCTTCGCGGTTCCATTTTGTGTTTGGGCTTTGATTGCCTATAGCAGCTACTTGGGCCTAATGATACAATTTGATCCAATTCTCATTTTGGGCCTAGGCCTATATCTCACACTCAGCTTATGTATTATTTTTTTTTTTATGAAAGCTTATGTATTATTTTGTCCAAAAAGTAATATGAAGAAAAATAAACCTAAACTAATCTTAAAAAACATATATTCTTATATGCTTTATTATAAAAAATTATAATTATTTTAATATAACATCCAATTTTATCTATGTTGAACAAGAAATACATTAAAATTATAATTTATTAACAAAATGTTTTTTTTTAAAGTTTTATTTCAATATATTTTAAATTGATAAGTGATTTATTTAATATTTGTCAAATATTTATTTAATGCTTGTTTTATTATATAAAAATTAAAAATTAAAAAGAAGATTCCTCAGGCCAAGAAAAAAAGAAGATTCTCGGCCCAAATATATTTAATGCTTGTTTCATTAAACTGATAATGACAATATTCTTCAACAAATATTAATAATTTTATGAAAAATTAAACAGAAGATTCTTATTTCTTGGCCCAAATATTTTGGAGAACTTGATAGCAAATTTTACTTTAGTTTTTTCCAATATAAAAGGTGAAAAAGTTAACAGAATATATATATTTTTATGTTTATAAATGTTGGACCATTAAATCTCAAATATCCCATAAAATTGGAACAATACAGAAAAAAAAAGTTAGATAGACACGAATATTTAATTGTGTTATTATTATTATTATTATTATTATTAATTTTTCTTTTTTGGGGCTTTTAGTTGTGAAAGTTTATTTATTCTATTCGGTTTCCGTGTATATAATATAAATATCATAATTGAGAAGAATTGACGAGGGCAAGCTCAGAGTGTAAAGACTGTAAAAAGAGATGGGCGTCACAAAGGAACAAGTTGAATCTTCCTTGAAGGCCAAATTGAATCCTTCACATATCGTAAGCTTTCCTAATCCTGTTTCTGCGTCATCGTCTTCTTCTTTTTAATTTGTTGTGTTTAATGTTGATGACCACTAGAATACAAATGCCATATTGTAAAAGAAGCAAAGCTATATAATTTAATAGGAGTGATCAAATTTCAGTGCCGATTTAATATTGTTATACTATTCCAAAGTTTTAGTCTTCGTGAATCGAAGTCCCAACCAAGACCCTAACAAATTAATGGCTGGGGATTAGACTCAAGGTCAATCATTTTAGAGTTGTATTTGTACTGCGTAGTTCTGTGAATTTCAAGCATGGAGTTTTGAAGTAAGACATAAAGAAGAAAGAGTGAATACCCTTTCAATCAAGTATTTAGAGATATTGAAGAAAAAAATGCTTATGTGTTGGGTTTGTTTAGAGGGTTTAGTATGCTTGCATAAGAGCAGCTTGCTTAGAGATTATAATTGCAAGCCATCGCCATGTGTACAGAGCCACAGACGATGCCTATCGGTTCGATCTCTAGAGAGATGGGAATGAAGTGTCAGGGCCACATAGTACTCGAGGGAAGTCACCAGGTTCACTTTGGTGGATATCCTTGTCCAAGGGGAAAAAAAAGAGATTGTAATTGCAAGTGGGTTTTCACAGAGAAGGGGGAGAGGTCTTATTTGATAGGTGAAGTTTGATGTGTTGGTTAAAGAATGGGGCTTTGTGTTTGTTAGTTCACTTAGTTGCAATGCTAGCCATGAATGGTTGACTATCAAATTGTGGTTATCTTCTGTTACCTGCCAGAACCACAAAATTAGTCACCCCTTAATTTGATAGAATCCAGGTTGATGGGTTTCTATGTCGAGTTTGCATCCTCTAGTATGCAAAATTAAGTGAAGTGGTGAAGTGCAAAGGGAGAAGGGAAGAAAAAAAAGTAAGAGAGAGATAAATTAAGGACTCACCTGAATGGATTAGAGCTCACATGTATTTTTTTTTTCTTTCTTTCTCTCTCTGCACTTCACCAATTTTTGTAGTCCAGAGGATCCAAATCCTTTTATGCATCAATTTTTAAAGGCTTCTTCATTCTATTTACTTTATTGACAAATATCCTTGACTGTTTCACTACCTGAGCTAGTATGCCTCATCCCTCAACAGTGTTTTTTTTCAGACTAAATGTCTCTGTGTGTTTTTTTGGATTTTCAACCACTTGTACTCTAATTTCAACCACTTGCTACTATATTGTCCAATCTAGGATTTGGTGCTTTACTTTAACCTCTAGTAATAGGGGAAAATATCAAAAAAGGTTAATCAAGCGTCTTCTCCCTACTTATGTATCAAAATGAGAATGTATAACTTTAGTTTACCAAGATCATATTGGTTTATGGTGGAACCCAAGTGACTTGGGTAACCCTCCTCCAAAAGCTAGCCGTTGAGAGGGAAGAACTAGCCACTTAAATATCCCATCGAGCATCTCATACTATTCAATGTGAGACTTGAGTAGCCCATACTACCCTACCCTAGAGACATTCCATACTATCTCCATCCCCAGCACTTCCTCACTCTCATTTCCTTTTTTGTGTCATTTGTAGGGTTAAAAGAGTGTGATTGAACTAGACTGATAAATTGCACTTTTGATATAGCCATATATATAGGTTCTCTCGTTCTCTCTTTGAGGGGTTTCATTAGTCATTCTCTCATTTGGTCTTCACATCATGACGGCCATTTGATTTTTCTTGGGAAATCATGAAAGTTTTATGTATATCTTTCTGTTCTTTCAAGAAATATAGTTGCTTGCTACAGACGCCATCTAATTATTTTTTTCCTTAATTAACCATTTTGATAAGTTGCCTAAGTTTAGGACCTTTCAAGATCTGATTCAACCTTAATTGACCTATGGAAGTCAATTTCTTTGAGTACTACTTCTGTCCTCAGAACATAACAGACAGTCTTAGGAAAATGATATTTCCCCTGATCTGACATAGAAAAATGACAGGTGAAACCAAAGCAACATGTGCTGATTGGATTGAGCATCCTTTGGCAGTAGAGTGTTGGGAAGTTATGAACTTTTATTTTTTTAATCTGACTCTATCCTTCAGACATATCTGAAAGGTTACTGACCTTTATTGTTCTATCCTAGACTTATCAGGTTCCTGGCTTATTTAGAATTTAGATTGTGTAAGGATCACATGCTTTCAGAATTCAGATGTCTAGATGAAGCATGTGAATATGTGATTTCTAGTTAATAAAAAATTAAATGCTGCATTCTTAATGGTTCTATGTATATCTATCTAATACTACAACAACAACCAAAGCTTTTTCCTACTAGGTAGGGTCAACTATATAGATCAAGCGACGCCAACATGTTCTATCTTTACTCATTTCTAAATGGATGTTTTTCTATCTAATATCTAGATAAAAAAATCCCTTTGATGGGCTACATATGAATTAAGTTCCAAATGAAGTGACCTTGAAACTGGAATTTGTTGTTCACTCTTGGAAACTATTTCTTTCTGTAATTCATATATCTGATATCCATATGAAACTCTCTTTCTAAACTCACTTCTTTTCTCTATGTTTCAGGAAATAATTGATACCTCTGGAGGGTAAGTTCTTTCAACTAAGAGACATACTTTATTTTTTGGTCTTGGTCCTCTTGGACCATGGTGATGATATCCACTAGAGTGGACTGGTGACTAATCCCTCGGGTGGGCTCATTGCTAAGGGCGACCTTCCCACCATTTAACGCCGGGAGGCATACTTTGTATTGACTAATATATATACCTTTCCTTTTTTTGCCCCTCAGGTGCGGAGCAAGTTTTGCAATAGAAATTGTATCAGAACAATTTGAAGGGAAGAGGTTACTGGAGAGGCATCGAATGGTGAATGCTGCTTTAGAGGAGGAGATGAAAGAGATTCATGCTCTGTCTATTAAGAAAGCTGTGACCCCAGAGCAGTGGAACCAACAGCAACAACAGTCCAACAAATCTGATGCTGCTTCTGCTTAGCTTTGAAATATTAGAGATGAAGAAAATGTAGGCATCTAGCTGCTTAGAGCATGCTTGTGTCTGTTATTTAAATAAGAAATCATATATACTGAGTTTGTGGGTTCTAGTTCTATGTAACTTTACTAATAATCCATAATTATACTAAATTCTAGTTTACTTTACATGATGTCTGATTTTGATTGAGTTACATGCTGGGGTGGGTATATATTCACACCTGACCCCAAAATTAAGATGCTTAGTTAGTTCACCACTGTGTTGTAAGGTAAAGGAGGTTAAAAATGGAATTAAGTGTAAGAAAGACTGAAAATATAGATGCAGTGTCACACTGCGGTAACTTAAAATAATGTTTTTTTTTCTTCTTTTGACAATTTGTCCAGAGTTAACTTTTCCATCTAAAATTTAACTCGTAATAGATATATCAAATTATTTGAAGAGATTTTTTGTTGTTGTTGAAAGCCTAAAGTTAAGAGGAATTTTTTTGCATAAGATCAAAAGTTCAACGTTTTTCAACACTTTGCCTCAAGTTTAGGAGGCTTTTTTTCGCATTTTAGTATGTTTTAGTTTTACAGACATGTCACTCTTTCGTTGGGATTTTAAATAGCAAAGTTAACCAAAGACTTTTTTTTGTTGGGATTTCTGAGTTGATTTTTATAATTGAGAGGAATTATCTGAACATAACCTGAGAATATGTGATTTTTTTTGCAAAAAATAATAGTATAAGAATGCATTCCTAAGTCCTAAATACTACTGGGTAGAATGTTAGTATCATGTTGAGGAGATCAAGGATTATTGCACAAGCTTAAACCGTAAATAGTTTTATCTCATCACAACTGCCTGCAAGTAGTTTTACCTCGTCGTAACTACTTAACTAGTCCTTGGTTGCTAAGTGATTGGAGAGAGATGTCCACCAAGCGAAATTTTGGATGACTTTAAAAGAATTCAAACCTCACCAATTAATGAAGTGAAAGCTCTCTTATGGATCTTTGACTATGTGTGTGAACTCATTTTAGTTAGATTAGTACATTTAAACTTAATTTATTTTGTTAAATATATACGTGCTCTTATAGAGAATAAATCTTATGCTGTACAATATATGACAATAAAAGAAAGAGAAAGACACTTAGGATAAAAATTGAGGCAGTGAGAGTAATTGTTCCTAGTTTTTACTGCAGAATTCATTAATTCAACCAATTCACACTGTCTGCATAGTACTGGTGAGTGGTGGGAGGGGCAATATGGTCTTTTTCGCTATCTGCATAGTACTCGCAATGAAAAAGAAGAATTTTACAATACAATCTCATTTTACATTGTAGCGGGGCTACCAGAGACCACGTGGCATCCACGTGGCACAGAACCCAAAATCCCTCCAACTCACAACTCCCAAAGAAGCTTCACGTGGTACTACAAAAACCAGCAAAAATCTCAACCACAAAAAGTCCCCCCATTATCCTATCCTTTCTCACCACACCCACCACCATTTTTTTCAAATCTCTGCGTTTAAAAAAACTCTTCATCTTCCCAATTTGACACTCAGTAAGTAATTCCCCTGAGAGCTTCTTCTTTCTTTCTTTCAAAATCTCATTCCCATGGCCACCACTAAGCTGGTTCATCCATCAATCACTGATTCCCATTTGAACCCTCTCATTCTCAGAGGCATCATCAACATCACAAAACTTCAAGGCAGTGTCTCAGCTTCTGGCATTCTTCATTCCAAGACAAACACCTCAAGATTCAATGTGGGATTCAGACCCACCATTCTCACAAGAGTTTCAGAACACAGCTCTGGCTTGCTTGGAGGAGATCAAACACTATCCCACAACAAAACTCAGCTTTACCAAGCACTGCAAGGTACTATATATATATATATATATATATATATATATACCCACTTGAAATTATTTGAGTAAATTAGTGATTCGGCGTCTCAATTTAATTAGTATTTATTAGTAGTTGTAAGCTTTCGCATGTAATTTTGTTCTTAAACCTTAAATGTAGGCACGAAATTGTGGCATAAAGTATTTTTACTAAATTAATGATTTAGTCTTTAAAATATGAAATATGCATATTATTTTAAAAAATATAAAATGCCTCAATTAAGTCTTTAAACGATTAATTCTCAAATAATTTAATTATTTGATTAATATGATTGGTAGAAAGTTAATTGGTCTAAGTGATTTTTAAATGATGAATTCAATCATATTCAGTAGAGAAGTGCAAAATTACTAAAATAAAACATATGAGATTTACAAATATATATATACCCACTTGAAATTGTTTGTGTACTCTATTTATGTGATGCTAACGATGTAGAAATATGATAGATTGAAACATATTTCAAGGAATTAACAGGGGCATTTTTGGAATCCCATCTGCTAAGAAATCTGAAATAGAAACTCTGGTGAACCAGCTAGAATCTCAGAACCCAACTCCAAATCCTACTCTCAATCTGGATAAGGTAAATTGAATTTCCGATTTTGATATGCATACCCCTTAAGTGAATTAATACGTATAGTTGATTTGATTGATAAGTATTCTAATTTCGTTGAATATTCTATTTAAATTTTGTGTATAAAAAAAAAATTGCTGATAAAACTTTACTCTATTATGAACCTATGCCAGTTCGAACTAAATTAAGTAGAGTTTAGTAGACTTTTGGATAAAAGTAATTCTACACACAAAAAAAGAGCGAAATACGGTTTTGCTAACAAGTCTTAGTTTGTCGTTGTTGGGTTTGTTATGAAAGATTTCCTTAAGGATTTTACAAAATCTGATATTATAGTCAGCAAACCTATAATACTCATAACACGATTTTATGGAATTCGGAAGAAAGAGGATATGATTTTCGAATTTTCTCTCCTATGCCTATTCGATGAAAGATGCGGATAGAGAAAATCGGAGTCAAATGTGATCCTTCATATATAACCCTTCAAATATGAAGGTTGTGCTCATTCAAATTAATTAATTAATTCATCCGAATTTGTTTAATATAATTAATGAAAATTAATTATCTAAGTGGCTCAAGTGCTCAATTTTTGACTGATATTATATAGAATCACATTAGGATCTTCGATTTTTCTATTGAAGATCCCTTTGTTTATTTTATTATAAATGATTCAGTAATCATTTATATATACTGCTTCTATCGTTGATATGCCCGATATGAAACTTAATTAATCACTAACTATATTCTAACATTATAATGTGTAATCTTATTGATTGATGCAATTTTTGGACACTAAAAATCATTTTTGTTAAACTTTTCCCTTTAGCAGTATTTAACAAAAATTGTATATTTGAATTAATGGGTTTTCTATTAAATTGGTTTTTATTGGAAGATGGGTGGATGGTGGAGGCTTGTTTACAGCACAATCTCAATTCTGGGTTCAAAGAGAACTAAGTTAGGCCTCAGAGATTTTATCTCCTTGGATGAATTTTTCCAGATCATTGATGTTGATAAGGTAAGGAAATATCACATATAAATTAAATATCTTATATTTGGTATATTACATTCTAATATAGTTGTCACATTATTTTTCTCCAAGAATTTGGATTTTGTTTTTTTTGCCAAAACACTATTTTAGTTCGATATTTTTCTCACTTATTTTATATTGATCTTTTATATTTCAAAAATTTTCAATTAGTCATTTGCCTTAGCAATTCTTTTTAAATTAGCCCTTTTTGTGTAACATAATTAATTTAATTAATCAATTAATGACGTGTGACATGATAACAATTTTTGTAGAGATTACCTCTTTCATGGTTCTATATGATAATTTACTCTATAAATAATATTTGGTATGTTAATACTTAATATCTAATAGTTGTCACATTCTTTTTTAGAATAGATGTTCAGTGGTACAATAGTACTGAACTTCAGTACATTCTTCCAATCAATTGGTTCCTAAATCATTCAAAGTGGGTCCTTATTAATGTGAATTTATATTAATATTAACAAATGACTCTACATGATTGGAGGGATGTACTGAACTTCAATGGTACGGTACCATGGGACTTTTATCCATTTTTGTACAAAAATTTGGATTTTTTTGTCAAAAAACTATTTTGGTCCCCTATCTTTCTCACTTATTTTATATTAGTCTTCTATCTTTTAAAATTTTGAAATTAGACCTCTATCTTTGCAACTTTTTTTAAATTGATCCTTTTGTGTAACACCGTTAATTTGATCCCATGATAAAAACTTTTTAGAGATTACATCTTTCATGGTCCTATATGATAATTGACTCTATAAATAACTTGTATTTGGTATATTAATATGTAATAGTTGTGACATTCTTTAATTTTTGTGCAAGAATTTGGATATTGTTTTTTGTTTATTTTACTAATTAATTAAGGTTGAGAATGGATGATTGGAAAATGGAGAGCAAAGCAGTGAATGTGATCAAGTTCAGTGCAAAGGGATTCAGTTTGTTGAATGGGCAACTTAGTATTGAAGCCTCTTTTAGGATTGCATCCCCAACAGTTAATTCCTTCTTTTTTTCTCTCTTTTTTTCTTTATTATTTAAAATGATACTATATATCTTGCTCATTCTTTCATTCTATTTTAAAAAATTATACCCTTATCATAAGAAGAAAATATAATGAAAATGTGAGAATTATTAATTTGGTTTTTAAAAAGTACATATTGTTCCAATTTAGTTATTGAAAAAATATGCAAATATTTAATTTAATCTCTGAAAGATATTTTTGTCCCAATTTGGTCCTTTTAATTTTTTTATCGTGTATTTGTGATTTCTTTTAAAGATTAAAAAGATCAAATTGAGACAAAAAACATCTTTCAAGATTAAATTGAAACATATGTATCTTTCACTGACCAATTTGATAATTCTCTATAAGACATAATTTCATCTATATTAACTAAATTATCCTTTGTAATTTTTTTTTAAAAATAATTAAAATAAAACTAAAAATTATTCTTTCAATATTATTTATATTTTGTTTCAAAAAATATTATTTATTTTGACTTAAACATGATTTCTGATATTGATAAAAATATATTTAATTACATAACTAATAAATATAAGAATATTTTGATTAAAATTGATGAAAATTATAAATTTTCTATATTTCATAAGAGACGTGTGCAATTTTAACATTTTCGCAATAAGAGATGAAATTCTTAAAATCTTATAAAATGCAAAAAAAAATACAATTAAATTAATATGTTATGTGCAGATAATCTCTTGTTAAACCGTTTTTGGTTTACAATAAAAAATTTTAGGATCACTAAGGGCGACTTGTTCTTAGGCAGTATCTAAGTGTTTACGTATCTCGTGGGGATCAAAATATTACGCTATAATTGGCAGATAATGACATCATACTGAGTCAGTAATATTTGACCTATTAAATATCTAGATTACGGTTTATTAAAATTAGATTACGGCAGATGGTCCATCATACATTTTGACAGGTTTATCCTCTATTAGGCCTTGTATAGATAAAAAAAATTTTATGCACAAAATGTAAAGTTTGTGGGGTTATAATTAAAAAGAGTTATCTGCATATAATTTATAGTTCATGAGATTATATGTATTTTAGCTTGAAATTTATGTATTATTGTAAAATAAATTAGTTCCTTAATTGTTAAAACTTACTAGTGAAATGTTTCATTTGGATTCACAGAGAGTTGTTATTAATTTCGAAGACTCTACAATCACTCCTGATCAGGTATATATGTTTATATTTATATTTATATTTATATACATAGTCACATTACATAACCTTGTATTGGTTAACTAAATAATTATAATTAACAATGGCTTTAATTCCTCATAATTAATGATTTATTTATTGTTATAAAAAAATTATTTATTTTTTTGAACTAATTTTAATTTGTTTCTTGAATGCACAGTTAATGAATGTGTTTCAGAAGAATTATGATGTTTTGTTGGGTATCTTCAATCCTGAGGGATGGCTGGACATCACGTATCCTATTTCATACATGTTCTACACAACATTATATTACATATTAAGCAAATTGTTTTTATGCATGTCTCAATTTAGTCTATAAAAATAAAAATAGATAATTTAGTATTTAAAAAATATAATTTGTTTTAATTTAGTTCTTGAATAATAAAAGTATCAAATTTAATCCATATAAAATACAATTTATTCAATTTAATCCTCGAAAATCTTTATTAACATAATTAAAAGAAAAATTTTTAAGGATTAAATTGAGATTAATTGTATCTTTCAATGATTAAATTTGACATTTATATCATTCAGAGGCTAATTAAATCTAGACAAATTGTATATTTCAAGTATTGAATTTGATATTTTCATCTTTCATGGACTAAATTGAGACAGAGTGTATCTTGTAGGGGTTAAAATGGTAATTTACTCTTTTTTTGTGATTTTTTTAAAAATATTTTCCAATGCTTAAATTTGAAGGAGAAATTGCTGTTTTGGTTTCTTACTATGATTTTTTTTCATAGATATGTTGATGACAGCATGAGGATAGGAAGAGATGACAAAGGCAATATCTTTGTACTTGAGAGATTTCAAGATAATAACTTAATAACACCTAATTAATATTGACTTTTCACCCTTTTTTTTAATCTTCAATTTTAATCAATTTTGGAATTGTGCATTGAGCCCAACAGGATTATATAACAGAAAAGCAAATGGTAAAATACAGTTTATATTCCATTAGGATTTGTATACTTAAGCTCAATTTGCTTGATTAAACTCTTATGTTTATTTTATTACCATTTAATTATGAGATCAAATACTTTTTGTCTTTGAATTATTGGTCAAATTATTATTAGTACCTAAATAATTTGTTACTATATTGTCCTCTTAATTTGTCGCATCATCTAAATATTTAAAAATAATACTAAATAATCTCTGTATTTACTATTGAACATATCAATATGATACTCCATACAAAAGTCCATGCATGAGAACTAGAGACCATCTATTATTTTTCTTTCGTCAGAATTACTAGTATTCAAAAAATTAATGAAATTTGTCTAATCAAATTTGAATTAACGAATGTCTCATAATAAAAAAAAAATTAACAAAGATGTTTTATACAAAAAATAAGAAAATTAAAGTAAAAGGATTTTCCCTCACTCTATATTCTAAATAAAAAAGGTAAGATTGATAAATCTATTTTTAGTAAATAGATTTAAGGGATATGAGAACTTATCCTAAGTGAGAACTTAGGTGCCTATGTACCTTGAAAAGATATTAAAATCTATGTAGTTCGAAATTATGGGATGTCCATGGAGACATTAGGTTAAGTTATCCGAAGAGGTGTATCATGTGTGGTTAGGACGTTGGTGATAGTGAACAAGTCATCGGAAATAGAATCATAAGAGGTTCAGAGGCAACATTGGAGCCATGGAGGAGGGAAGTACTCGCAAGGTGAGGGCTACATTCCCTGGAGGCTACTCACATAGGATTATGTGAGTATCACGTAGAGTTATTGTGAGTGGGAGAGTCAATTCTCTAGTTGTGAGATGAAGTGTTTAGAGTTGCTTGTCGAGGCACTATTTAGGCGAACTCGTGGGCCGAAGGCCCATCAAGTGGTAAGCTAAGTGAGCATAAGGAAATGACACGTGTACTCTAAAAATAATTGGTCCATTATATAAAAATGATGAGGCTACCTTTATTAATCCTAAATCCTATCTATGACTAACCCAAGAGTGCCTTTATCCAAATGTTAAAAATTTGATCCCTGACTTCGGGTATGAAATAATCTTAAATTATTAGGTCAACTATTCTACCCTTCAAGTTACTTACAAATCAATAAAAAAAAAATCATCATACTCGATAATAAATATCTTAATTTAAAAAAAAAATCCAAATATGATTTTGACTTCATATTCCTTTGAGGGTCCAAGTGTGGTCCTCTCTCAAAGTGGGTGTATGGATTGTGGACCTCCTCACTTTTAATTCTCAACTTAACCCCTTTTCCCTATGCTCCTATCCTTATCCCCTTCCTATTTGCCCTTTCATCCCCCCCAAGCGTCCTTCTTCTTTATTTCACACTTCACAACAAAAATTATATTATTATTATTTTTTTGTGTGAAAAACTATAATTGTATTATATTGAAAACTTGAGGTGAAATCTTTTATCAACTTATAATAGTTAAATAAATTTAAAAATAATATGATATAAAAACAATTTAATATCTTTTATAGTTATGTGCCGACTTTTCTTTTTATATTTTTTCACTAAATTTTAAGGATTCATATTTTATATTGTATAAATATGGAGTTTCATCACGATGAGATACATATGGTAATTAAATATGTGTGTTTTCTTAATCAAAGTGATGATTGAGAATGGAGTCTCATTTTATTATTATGATAAAGCTTTTCTAACTAGTATTTTAAGGGTACTTTTTAAGGATTTCTCCTTCAATTAACGAGAGGACTTAAAAAATTATATTGGTTGACTTTTCACTAAAAAAAATAAAAAATTTCTTTCAATCAATTAAAGAAAACCTTAACAAGTGCACTTCTTAGATAAACTCTTATGATAATATTGAACTTCGTATATCACTTCAATCATATAGTGCCATTTGTTAATATTAATAGAAACTCAAGTTAATAAATAATTATTTTAAATAAATTAAGGTCAAAATCTCAAATTGGTTTTTTATGTTTGTACGAAATTTCATATTGGTCCTTTATATTTCAAAAGGTTTAAATTGGTCCTTTATGTTTGCAAGAAGTTTCAAATTGGTCCTTCCGTCCACTTCCGTCAATTTCTTAAGTTAAGTGTTGACATGGCGTGCTGACGTGTCTTGACGTGTCCATCTAAGCTGACGTGTCATGCCACGTCATTGCCACGTCTTCACATATGATATTAGATGATGACGTGGCATGACACATTAGCTTAAATAGATACATAGGAGAGATGATATGTCCACGTCAGCACTTAACAAAAAAAATAAACAGACTTGGACAGAAGGACCAATTTGAAACTTCTTGCAAACATAAATAACCAATTTAAAATTTTTGAAACATAAAGGAGCAATATGAAACTTCGTTCAAACATAAAGGACCGATTTGAAGTTTTGACCATAAATTAAAGATGACTAATTAAAAAGATCTACTAAAATCATATGGCTGAATATCTCCTCTTCGTTTTTTTTTTTTGGTTTCCCAAGGTATCCCCCAGCCCGACAGGCCAATGACTAATCCTCCGCGGATCTGAGCTCCATTTAAGGGTTTGCCGCTGGCCAATTGGTTGCTGCATACACAAGGTGGGATTCGAACCCTCAACACTTACTTAAACGACCTAGTGAGCTAACCACTAGACCAACCAAGCTTGATTTTTCCTCTTCGTTTAGAGGGTTACCTTCCGGTCTTAATAGTCACAAAATTTCATGAATATTTTAATTAAAAGAAGAGTAAATACAAAGTAAAAGATAGAAAAACAAATCAACGTGGTCTTGTGTGTACCTAGTGAAAAAAACAAAATTAAAAAAATAAAAATAAAAAGCATATAAGGAGCCCACTAAAATTGACCCCCCAAAGTCAAATTTCAATTTGATGGCATTTCACACACACCATGAAGCGCCAACAATAATAGATGTTAGTTGAATTGAACCCAAGGATTCTAATTCCATCACTTTCATTTCATCTCTCACCTCTCTCTTTTAAAGTTTAAACCTTCCTTCAAATCTACATTCACCCACATACATACATATATACTGCATCAAACACTTCTCATCCTTATTTTTTTTTTCTTTTTTTCTTAATTTTTTTTTTGCAAATTCACTCCTTCTCTCTTCAGGATTATTCATCAGCTGTAATTTTGGTGAAGGCGATGGTGGAAAACTCGAGTTTACCGGAAGATTCCATCAAAACCCACCACGCACTGCAGGAGGGTTTCGGTGGGCCTGTCTCCGATGGCTTTAAAGGCGAACACGCGGTCGTCTCCGGCGACTCCGGTGGCCGGTGGCCGCCGGAGGAGACTATGGCTTTGCTGAAGATAAGGTCTGACATGGATGTTGCTTTCAGAGATTCAACCCCCAAAGCTCCTCTTTGGGAACAAGTTTCAAGGTCAGTCCTATATTCTCTGGCTACTACGTGTTCGACAAAAGTCCCCAAAGAAATGCTATAATGTTTCTCGCTTTTAAAACTTTGGTGAATTTGATTTTCCTTCACGCCTACATGTTATCTTTACTCTGTAACTCACTGATTATCATGTTCCATCTTAAACTGTTCTTACGAGTATTTTCTAATGGTACACCAATAACTAGATGCAGGAGAAATTATTAGAATAGATTTAGTTATTAATACACTTTAATTATACAAATGAACAAAGACGGAATACGCTAGCGTTGTTGATCCATATAGCCGACACCCGTGAAAAGACTTCCTTTGTTGTTGTTGTAGTTCTTATGTTTAAGAATTTTCATGTGTAATGATTGAATTTGGGACTGTTCAGGAGGCTAGAGGAGTTAGGATACAACAGAAATGCGAAGAAATGCAAGGAGAAGTTTGAAAACATTTACAAGTACCATAGAAGGACCAAGGAAGGTCGTTTTGGCCGATCCAATGGCAAGACTTACAGATTCTTTGAGCAATTAGAGTCTCTCCTAATTCCATCTTCTTTAGAAAAAACTCAGGGACAACTGGAAAACACTGAAAAATCTACAACCCCAATGGATGTATCAGATGTTATTCAGGATGCAATGCCGTGCTCGATCCGATTCCCTTGTGATCCTTCTAGTTCAACCACTTCCTCTTCCAGCAAAGAACCAATCAGGAGCGAAAACATGGGAAAGAAGAAGAGGAAAATGACACAGTTTTTTGAAAGTTTGATGAAAGAAGTGACGGAAAAGCAAGAGAAGCTGCAGAAGAACTTTATGGAGATGTTAGAAAAATGTGAACAAGATCGAATAGCGAGAGAGGAAGCTTGGAAGATGCAAGAATTGGCTAGGATTAAGAGGGACCGCGAGCTTTTGGCTCAAGAAAGATCAATTGCAGCAGCAAAAGATGCTGCTGTGCTTGCCTTTCTCAAGAAGTTCACAGAACAAGAAGGTTCATTGCAATTTCCTGAAAACGTCCCAACAATCCCAAGTGATAAAGAGAACGATGAACAAGACAATGTCAATGATCATGGAGGCAATAGTATCATAAAAGATAAGCAAGAGTGTGGAAATGGTGGGAATTTCACACTGATGAGTTCATCATCCTCCCGATGGCCTAAAGATGAAGTGGAAGCTTTGATTAGATTGAGGACAAATTTTGATGTTGAGTATGAAGGAAATGGACCTAAAGGATCTCTATGGGAGGAGATATCTAATGCAATGAAAAAGCTTGGGTATGATCGGAGTGCCAAGAAATGCAAAGAGAAATGGGAGAATATGAATAAATACTTTAAGAGGATGAAGGAGAAAAACAAAAAAAAGCCTGATGATTCTAAGACATGTCCTTATTTTCACCAGCTGGATGCTCTGTACAGTGAAAAGCCTAAGAAGGTGGACGAATCAGCAAGTTCTGATAAGGATCAAATGAAACCTGAGGAGCTACTAATGCATATCATGGGAGGTCAATCATCATCTGAAGATGCTGACATGGAGAAGGAGGATCAGAATCAGATTGAAGGAGGTAGTGCTAGTTAATAATAGTGCTTCAGTAGGAATTATTATTGAAGAGAAAGTGGCCCTATTTTTAAAATTCATGTATGGTATTTAAAAATTATTTATTTCATATAAATTTTAAATAATTCCAGCAAAGAAAGAGTTGGACTTTTCAAAAAAAGAAAAATCTAACTCTTCATAATTTGAAGCTTGTTTTGTATGTGACAGCCAACACTGGTGGGTCATGATCATCATTTATTATCAACTTGGCTAGTCTTAAATAGGACTTGGTCATGTTCTGGTTATAAGTACAAGTGACTCTCATGGGTGATGTATTTGTTTGTATATCATTATACCTTCATCTATTATTGTTGATAAGGCTACTTTACTCTGAATGCAGTTTTGTTTTGTTTTGTTTTTCCCTCTCCTTTGAAGTTTGTAAATCTAATGTCAATGTGTGGTAAGGTGGGAAATTGACCTAGCAGTTAATTCTGTGGGTTTAAGATTTATTTAATGTTTGATACTTTCACCAACTAATGGTCTTTTTGGAGTTATAGTACTTCATTCTGCTTAATCAAAGTTTTCATATTCAAATCTTGTGAATGACACAATACTCTGTTGGACCAAGAGGTGATTCTTTGGAGTTGTCTCTACTTCATTCTCCTTGGTGAAAATTTTAAACTCGAGTTTTGTGTATGGCACAATTTTTAGCCCTATTTTTTCATTTCTCGCATGAATTTTTTTGTTGAAGGTAATCTATTTGAAGTACTGTGAGGTATTAAATATGAATACCTCTTCCAGCAAATATTCGAATTTGAATTTGTCAGAAATTAGTATCTAATAGACTTAACTTCCATTAGTCTTCTTGGTCCTTATTATGCTTGAATAAGATTATTTAAAACTTGATGAATTTTTGGATAGCAGTTTTGGGCACTAAATTATTTAAAACTTGTAAAATTGGTTGAGTTTGATTTAGAATTCTTTCCGTCACAGCTTTAATAATTTTCATTGGAAAATTTTTTTTTTGACATATTCTAAAATAAACTTTTTTATTTATACACATAAATTTAGGGAAAAAAATGACAATAAAAAGAAAAAAAAATCTCTTCCAACAAAATCATTTTACGTAACTTGGTAATTATAAATAGAAAAGGAACATGTTTAAGCAATCAAGTTGTCAATTTGACGATGTGAAGTGTGAACGTGCATGTTTAATTTTAATCTTTTGGCATCTTCCTCATATAATATAAGCAAGATGATTTTATTTTATCGTCCATCCGGCTTTTGAGGTATTATTTTGATTAATTCAGACTTAACCTATGTCGTACATCTGATTATGATAAGAGAATCTTCCAACGAGAATAAGTAAACCTAAAACTTTGCTTAAGCGATACTAAATTATTTTAATCTTTTGGGTTGTGCTCAATTATTGACATTCTGGAATTAAAAAGGTTTTATTTTTTTCCTCTTTTTTTTTCCATTTAGAGATAAGAAATTTTGGTTGTACTAATCCTCGTTTATTCCCTCTAAGTCTATCTTTTGAGCTGTATGCTTATGTAATTGTGTCATCACTTGAAGCCATATTGTTTAATTTAATTGGATTCGCCATTTAAGTCTTCTCCAATTTATAATATTAATCATTATCTCAGATCTCAGGTGTTTCTTTTGTTATTTCAATTTCATTTTTAAAACATTCAATTTTTTTTTTTGAGAATGAGATAGATGAAAATTTAACTGATATGTTGATGTAACATTAATAACTACTTATTTGACTATTTAAAAAAATTGCAAAGTGTGTGTTTTGGTTAAGATAATTTATAAATATAATGTGTTTATTTTTTTCTTCATCTTTAAAATATCAAATTTAATTTACTGTTTAACAATGAAGTTAACATATGTTATTATTTTTTGCTAACTTTTTTTTATTATTAATTTCATCAATTGAAGGCAGCATCATATTAACTGAAAATGGAATTCTCAAAAACTAAATTTAAATATTTTGTTTATCACTAAAAATTGAAAGAAAATATACTATTAACAAGCCAAATCATTAAATTACTCATGGAACTAACATACGCAATTTTTTATAAAAAATACAAATACTAAGAATATAATTAACCTAAATATAGGGACAAGAATATAAAAATTTTATAAATGTAAAAAATATTACTATAAATTTGGGAGGTCAATTATAAAAGACCTAAACATGCTTAAAATCTAATTACAAAAAAATAGGGACATTCTTGTAAACATTAAAAAAAAAACAATTTGTCAATTATTAGTTTATTACGTGTCAACATCAAATTAGTCCATGATTGATGGCATGAAATGTCACCAACCACATGATGACTAACTCCAATTGTAATGATTGGCTTTTAAAAATTAGACATAAGGATATAAGGAAGTGTTGTTGTAATAAAAAATAGACAAAATAATAATTTTTAGTATCCAAAAATTTCGGCAATTTATTATTAATAGGTGTAATGGTTAATGTTGATTTGTAAGGTTATATTAACAATAAAAAGAAATATTTTATGCTATTAGCTAGTCACTCCACTAGTTGGGAGGTGTTGCAAGAAATTGTCAATATAGACAAAATATATACTAAACAAACTTAATAAACTAGAGGTATATTAATACCTCTAAGACACTTGACATGTCATAAAAGAAGAAAAAAAGATGGAAGGTTTGGATTTCAGGAGCTGAGATATATAGTGGTCTTTTAGGAGAGAATCGAAACGTACTAAATTTTAGTACATCCCTTCTATTAGTTGTTTTTTAATTCATTCAAAGTGAATAATGTTTATTAATATGAGTTTTTATTAATATTAATAAATGACACTAAAATAATTAAAAGAATGTATCAAAATTTAATACTATTATATTGTAGTACTGAACTTTTATTTCTATTATTCGTTCAAACCATGGACTTGGTGGTTTTAATGCTAGGTTCTATAAGGACTTGGAGGGAACTCAAACTCAAGCAATCAACATTTGTTTATTACAGCAAAATTAGAGGCCTTGGTTACTAAGTGTCATGAATTTGTATAAGGACCAAGATGTTATAATTACTGATATTAGGCACCTCATTAGTAGTTTTAGGGGTTATATATAGTCTGATTTCTCTAGAAGGAAGTATAGCTAAGGATTTGTGTAATAGGTTTAGTAATGTTAGTAAGGATATTAGGAATTTGGATCTGGTGCAATTCTTTTAAAATGTTTCGTTTATGAAGTAATAATAATCTTTTAATAGGGACTTACTATAAATAGATCAGGGACCAAATTATTATTAATCAACAAATAACCTTGCAAATAACTCACATGCTATTTGTTAATATTAATAATAGTTTAATCCCTAATATATTCATGATGGGTCATTGTCAATATTAATAATAATTTGGTCCCTAATCCATTCATAGTGAGTCGTTCTTGATAGTGTGAATTCATATTAAAAAAAATTATTATTACTTTATAAATGAAGCATTTTGAAATAATTGCATAAAATTTTTTTTAAAAAAAGGAATTGTAGTGAATCCAACTTCAATATTAGTATAGGATGGAATGAAATAATTTTTTTTAACCAAAAAACACCATTAAGATATCCTTCAAATCTCCCAACTTTTGAAGAGAAAGAACTAGATTAGCAAGGGAAAAGGAAAATAAGAGTGGACCCTTCATGGGATTTTTTGTTTTTTAATAGATCATGGGATTCATTTGTATGTGTGCCATTTAGTTTGAACAAATCACATGGGGTTCATATTTTGTGACACACCAATAAATTTTAACTATTTATATATTTTTATTTATTATGTATTATTTAATTTTAAATATCAAAAATTAAATGAATAATATCGGTCAATGTACAAATAACGTAACACAATAATTTTACACTTTGAAAATTGCTCATGTGCCCACATCTTTCTTCTTTATCAAGTACCTTTGAAGTAGAAAGCATGATTCTCATTCCCATTTCTATATTTTAGAGAAAAGGAAAATTTTGTCCCACCTTTGTGACAATGAGAGGATCTCTCTTCATTCATCCTTTCATTGGTAATCAATCCTCATTAATTCATCAAACTAAGTAAGAGAGTGATCAACCATTTAGGTTTTTTTTTTTTGCCATTATCAACCATTTAGTTTAAAGCTTAAAAGTTAGGTGATAACCAAAAATCAATTTTTGAGACTTCGAAAGTGAATTTCAGGCCAAAAAAAGACTTCAAAAGTGAATTTATGATATTTATTTTGTTAAAATAAGTCTTTCTTTAAAATATTAACAAAAAATCAAAATTTGAAAATTCAAAGGTTTTGTCTTTTAAATGGAGAAAATTATACTAATCTCTCCTAAAATTTAGTTGAATTATGCTTATCACTTCTCTAGTTAAAAAAAATTATAATTATCCCCTTTTAATTTTATTTGGTCAGCAAAAATAACTTTATGTAAAATAAAATTTATTATTTTCAATATAATAATAAATACATTCAAATATATACTAAGTTTTAGTATGCACTAGAATAATCAACTAAGTTTTTTTTTTTTTGAGGAATCAACTAAGTAATTTTAGTGTTATAGGATAAAAAAATCTAATATAAAGTTGTAGTTTTATTGACAAAAATAAATTACAAGAAAGGTTTGTGTACTTAAAATTTAAAAACATCAAGTGTAACTTTAAAACTACAAGATTAATTTAATACAATTTTGGTAAACTTAGAAAACTCTTTTAAAATCTAGAATAAATTAATATTTTGATCCCTAAAAAATATAATTTATCTCAACTCATTTAGTTACTGAAAGATGCAATTTGTCTCAATCATCTTTCAAGAATTAAATTTCACATGTTTAGCAATTTAGAACTATATTAAAACAAATTGCACTATTCAGAAATTTGATATTTTTATTTTTAGAGACTAAATTGAGATATATTATATTTAAGGAATACAATAATAATTTACTCTAAAATTTACATATCAATAATTCAAATACTCTAAAATTAACGGTACTTACTTTTCCAAAAATTCCAGTCCGTAGTCCCTTTTCTCTACGGTTATTGTTATTGAATTATGGTGAGTCAAAACTCATCAACTTTTAATTATTGAATTTGTCTTAAGATTTATATACTTTTTTTTTCATTTTAAAATTTAAAATGACAAGACAAATCCAATAACTAATAAGAGTGAATCCAGCTCCAAATATCACACTTTCCCCACTCATGTATCTATGGGCCTCTTTGGCTAGGCTTATTTTGTGTCAGAAGTGCTTATTTTTTTAAAAAGTACTTTTTGACAAATAATTCAAAAGTACATTTGACTTGTAACAAAAGCAATTTTTTAACTTTAAGTAGAAATTAAAAATTGGAGCTTCTGTTACTAGCCAAAAACAGAAGTTAAAATTTAATTATTTTAAGATAAAAGCACCCTTATTAATATTTTAAAATTCTTATTTGACTCCATCCTAAAACTTAACCCATACCCTTACTAACATTATTTTAGGACAATAATAATTTATTAAAATAATAATAATAATAAATATTTATAATTAATTTTTTACTTGAATAAAATCAATAGTTATGTAATAAAAATAATAATCATAAATAACAAAATTATTTTAATTAAAATTAATAATCTTTTCATTAAAAGTTTACTAAATTAATAAACTAATTAATATTTTATTTTTATTTGTGTAATAATAAAAGGAAAAAACTTAGGTCCATTTCCTTATGTCCATTTCATCAAGTTCTCCAATATAAATATGACACGTGGCAAAAAGTGTTTAAATGACCAATCACAGTAGAGAGAGAATATAGAAGACTACCTTTTATTATATGACCAATCATAGAAGAAAAAGAATGTAAATACAATATATGATTGGTGAAACTTGATGAAATGGACTTAAGTTTTTTTCATAATAAAATATAACAATAACAAATTTTTATACAATTTATTTAATGACATTAGTAGTACTTAAATCTGTATATGTCATTCTTGATAATTTTACAGTAAAAAATATTTTTTAATACAAATTTTTAAAACATAAATTATTTTTAAAAAGTATTTTTCAACTCAATTTGCCAAACATAAATTGTTTTTCTCTCTTAATATTTTTTTTAATTTAATTTAAAAAATTTATTTATAAATAATCCCAAACTAGTGCTATGTATCTAAGTTTGATGATGCAATTGCAAGTCTAACAAGTCATAAAAAAATGTTCCGACTTCAAAAATGACCTCTCCTCGCTCCTAACCGTTGGATATTTTCAAGAATCCAAAAGCAAAGGCCATTGAGATCCGGGTATCAATCTCACTTTCACAGTTTCACTCCAAGTCCAACTCTAATCCCAACCAATTCAAATTTGTAAGAATAAATTAATAATTTAGTTTATAAAATATGTAATATTACTAATATGTCTATATTTAGTGTTAAAAATAAAATTTATTTCAATTTAACTTTTAAGTTATGTTAATAAATATTTTAAAAATTAAATTAAGATAAAGTATATCTTTGAAAATTATATTTAATGTTTTATAGTTTAGAGATTAAATTAAAAACATTACATATTTCAAATATTTAATTTAATATTTTCATTTTTTAAAAATAAAACTAAAATAAATTTTATTTTTTAATAATTAAAAGAGTACATTGTCATTTTTGTTTCCGGAAGATTTGATACTTTAGTTTTTAAAAATTTTTGACTATACACATTAGACACATTAATCACTCCATACAAACTGGTGAGAGAATTAGTCACTAAAAAAAATTAAGATAACTCAATTTCAACAAACTAAATGGCATTCACTTATACAAGTCGAATAAATCCATGCTTGGGCAACATTTTGGACAAAGTTAGGGACTAACAATTATATTATTTTAATTTTTTAGAGACTAAATTATCATTTGATGTATCTGTGACTAATTTGTATATCATGTGGATCTTTCATAAACCAATTTATATAGCATGTGAATCTTTCAGTCGTATCATACATAAAAGATCCATATATGAAATTAGGCGGTCACATCATCATATCCATTAACGACATTTCCGAACAAATATAAAGGAACTAATGTGTCTAATGTTTAAATCTTTCATGAACCAATTTGTATAACCATAATCTCTTATAATGATTTTTCAAAAGACCAAAATAGTGATTTACTTTAGTTAAAATGATATTTTATTAAGTTTTCAATTTTTCTTTTACCCTAGGAATTCATTCATGTTTTTTCACTTTAGTTGTATTGAGTGTACCATTTTTTGAATTTTTCTTCACAGCTTCATCCCCCAACCAGAAAACAAAAATCCCCAACGTTCTTCTTCTTCTTCTCCTCCAATCCAAACCCTCCTTTCCCTTCCCTCCCATGGCGGACTACGAATCCCATCCCCACCACCACCCGAAGGAGTCTGCATTCCAAGCCTTGAACACCATAATCCAGCTCCACTTCGAGAAGACTCTGGAGAAGAAACGAGCCATCGATCTTCAAAAGAAGCAGCTCCACAAGCTCTTCCAGATCTTCTTCATCTTCCTCTCCCTCGTTTTCATCGCCCATTCCCATTCCTCTCGCCTCCAGTGCCGCCATTGCTGGATCCCTATCTCCCTCCTCTCCCTCTCTCACCTCATCTTCTACGTCGCCGTCGCGCAGACCCTCCGATGCATCAACGGCTTCAAGTACCAGCGCCGATGCCACAAGCTCACCCTCGCCCTGGCCACCGAGAAGCTCAGGGAAATCAAGATGAAGATCCAGAGCGGCGGAAGCGAATACGACGCCGTTGCGGACGATGAGTTCGAGATTCACTACCAGGAGCCTCCGGAGAGCTATTTCGGTAAGTTCAAGAGAAATTGGGCTCTGCATTTCGGATTCTTGATCTTGATCTATGCGTTTATGGTTTCTTCCTCTGTTGTTCTACTCTGCTTCTAGCTCTTCTTCTTCTTCTTCGATTAGATTTAGATCCATCACGTGTTTCAATTCTTACCTGCATTTGTATCACTTTCTTCACTTTCAATATATTCTCTACACGCAAGCATTGGATTCGATATATGCCTTGATTTGTTACTTCTCTCGGTCAAAATTAACGCATAACTTTTCAGCTTTTTCTCTGTCTCCTTTGACTAATATAATTACACACCTTTTCTGTAGAAATTTTTTAAAAAAAATTCCTGCCTTTGATTATCTATCTCGTTGAAAACTGAAAAGCACTTGTTCGTTGATTTCATTTCGTCACAAAGGAAAGCACACGAATTGCCGCAGATAGTTCTGAACATCTTAGATACAACAGCTGGAAATTTGTATATTACTATAGTGTATCTATTTTTTAAATTTATTTATTATGTGAGTCATCCAGTTACAACATAAAGAAATAGATTAATATTATCAATCAATGTATAAATAGTGGCTTATTTGGTTTGAGGTTTGAAGGGAAGATTTGGAAATCATATAGCTCATGTTTACTTAGGGTGCTTTTGGTAACAACTGCAAATAGTGCATTATATGTATTTTTACGATTTTTTTTAAAAAATTTACATAATATTTTATACATATTAAATACACTTTTTATTATATTTTTACTCTCTCCTCACCTTTCTTTACAGTACTTTTCTTTATTCTACAGTACTTTACTTTACAGTATTTTACATCGATGCATTTATACCAAGCCCACCCTTAATGGTTTGAGAAGCTTGTGTTTGAGATTTGAGAGATATGTCTACTGTCTAGATCCTCCGTAGGAAGGAAAGGGTTTGAAAAGTTTGATCATTTTGCTCTCCCACTACTTCTCACTATTGTTATCAAAATTTAATTACATTAATAAATTGATTATTGGACCTTTTCTACATTCTTATTCTCACCTTTTTTTATGTAATATCAAACATGACATTCCTATTCTCATTCTTTGTTCACTTAGAAATCAAACTTGCAACTAAAGAGACCAAGATGTATATCTTTTTTCCCAAAAGCAAGACTCCCATGAATGTGGAGGATATATATATAGGTTAGGATCACTTACAAGGGACATTCTTGCAAGATAATAATGTACATTATTTTTGTAGAATGAATCAATAATAATATTACATGATAATAATATACAATTGTTTAACATTCAAATATTGATTTTATTGCGCATTTTTTTCAAAAAAAAATAAAATTAATAGTACATTTTTTTTTGCCATCAATTAATAATAATACACGTTTGAGCAGCTCTGATGGAGTTAAATAATGAGTCAGAGGCTGAATCTCTTCAGAATTAGAACTACAAGTTGCCAGCCAACTATGCTGCTGGGGAAATTGCACTGCATAATGACTTGTATGCATTCACACACAGTTTAAATTTTTCTTCAGCCACTGCCTGCAAACCAAGTAATGATTCATGATAATGCGATACAAAAAAATCAGCTTCCACATATTACCAAACGAAGAATAAATCTACATTTTAAGAAAAAAGAAATTGTTAAGAGTTTGCTTCCATGTTCTCTACCAAACATAAAAGGAACTCCACCACATGTTGTATCATGCATTTAGTGAAGAACTTGATATCACCTTAAGAAACTTTTACAAAGTTTTGTTCTTTTTCATGAGGCCAACTCCAACTCATGCTTTTATTTAAGAGGAAAAACTTAACGATATTTTTATATCTTTACTGTCAAGTTCTCTAATAAACAATTGACACGTATATAGTTTATATAACTCACTTTTCCATGATTGGTTCTTTTTTTTTTAAAAAAATCACATGCTTTAATTTTATTGAAGAATCTTATAGAAAAGATATAATAAATTATATTTAAGCCTAGTCCTTATTTAAGAGGTAGAAAGGCCAAACAGATATATTTCAGCCTCACCTGGGAAGGGCCTTGATGCTTATCCGGATGCCATTTCAATGCTGATAACCGGAAACTACAATTGCAAAGTAAGATGTTAGTAGTTTGCATCTAGAAAGATCGAGAGTGGATCCTCTAGTATAATCTTCTGCATTTGTTAGTGGAATTATGAGAGATTGAGAGAAGAAAAATTCTCTTAATTTTTATCTCTCCTAATTTTTCTTCTCTCTATCTCTCTTATAATTTCCCCAACAAATGCAGAGAATTACTCTAGAAAGATCTTATCCTTAAGTGTAATTTTGGTGTAAAGAAGAATCATAGAAACGGAACACTACATACGCATTTTTAACATCTTCTATCTTTAGAGGCCCTGAGGGAGGCAGACCAAGGATAGTTCTATCAGAAAGCAAACCTACACTACAACATGAATCAACATCATCGTCTTCAGTCTCTGCATCACTTTCATTGATCCACTTTCTATTTCTAGTATTACTTCTGTTTGTCCAGTTTGAATGCTCCCTCTCCCTCCTATGATCAAATCCAGATGTTGAATTCCCAAAAGAAGACCCTCGCCAGTCACAGAAGGACCAGGTAGAAGATCTGTTACCAAATGTTGCGTGGAAGATTGTCTCAGGATGACCATCAAAATCCTCACAGAAACTTTCTCTTCTGATTTTTCCTGAATTTGTAATGCACATCAATGGCCAGGAAAGAATATCAATTTTGAATGTAGGCTCAGATTAATAATATTAAGTTTCAACTATAATGACAAAGCTCTATAACAAAACACACAAAAGAGCGGTTCAATGCGAGGCTCCCATCAAGTGGGAGGGATTTGGATGAGTTAAATGTAGACAATCTTCCCCCAGCAAGTTAAGAGGCTACTTCCAAAATTTAGACATATAACCTTCGGGTCACATAGAAGTAACCTTATAGTTATTCTAACGCTGACGGCTCACCCTTTATAAATTAAGCTATATAACTATAAACATCATTGAAATTATTCCCAAGTACTAGCAGGATATCCATAAAAGTAATTTTGCAATCTGGTCCTCATCTTATATCCTAAACTATTTGTTTGACAAATAAAATTGGATTTTGGCCGCAGGTGGGAAGGGAAACAATGGTAAAGAAAAATGAAAGAAAGTTATACAAATTAACATATAAGAACTCACCTTTTGTTTTCTTTTGTGATTTTCCAAATTTCCGACGGGACTTTGGTTGACCTTTATTTTCATGGCTATCTGAATGATCATCTTCATCTCCACACCAGTAGCGATCTTCTTTAAGTTTCCATATTGTTTCTTTCTTCTAGGTAAAAGGTGTAAAAAAAAAAAACAAATCGTTGATAATGTGCAAGCTATTAAGTTCAAGCAAATACATCATGCAAATGTGTGAAAATGCAAGTATTAGAACATCAAATAAAGTTGAGCTCATTAGCATCTCTATTATTGTCAGTGAAGGGCTAGGCTAGTGGATAAATCGGCAGTCTTTGCTCATAGCTCATCAGGAAGGAAGGTCTATGTTGCTAATAAAATCTAAGTTGATTGATGAGCTTTACAGTTTACTCAGCAAGTAATCAATTTATTAAGCAATTATAACCAGCCAAAAATTTTAGTATAACAAATTACAAAGACTTGACATAAGTCCAATCAATGCCTACTTTTGTTTCTCACTTTCCTTTCTTCTTCTCTAACCTAGAAGTCACTATAGATGAGGAGTGTTAACCAATTCAGAATCAAAGATCCAGCTAAATTTTGCAGAAATATTTTCCACAGAAGCAGCTCCTTCCTGGATATGTAGTCCATAGCAATCAAAAGCTGTGCAGATCAAAAATCATGCTAATACAGTAATCAAAATAGAAAGATGGTAGTCTGAATATGGAAAAACTTGGGGTCTACAAGTAATTAAGATCTTAGAAACCATACCTGAGATGAAAAACTAGAGGACCCACTATTGTAAAGGAGATCTTTCAGAGCTTTCTTTGCATCAGCCCGCTTTTCACGTGTCACAAATCTGATGTGGTTCTGAAGTTGAATTTGGCAGCATCAGAGAACTTTTGCATTCATAAATTAGGATTGAAGCATAATCAATTTCAGATTGCATGAATAGTGGAACTTCTAGGTTTCAGCTTTAAAGCATTGACCAGAAACTAGAACTAACACAAGTGTTCAATAATTATATGGACATCATTGTCAAACAAGCTATGTTCCCCCCATATTACTTGTATCAAACTTAACATTGACAATGCCAAAAAGTGTACCTTGGATGGTTTTTTATTTCTTCTTGCATCCTGCAAAAATATTGTGATTATCAGACTTTCTCACAGGCTCACAGCTACCAGCACAACTTGAAAGAAAGGGTGAAAGAGGAGAAAACAAATGTTACAAAACAATGTTTTAAGTTGAGTGGGCTAGATTTTAAGGCATGACTCTCTCAAAGGTTCATATCAATTGTCTTTCTCTTTACCTCGAATGTCATAACCTATGAAACACAGACACAGACACAAGACACAGCAAGGACACACATCAAAATTTTAAAATCATAAGACTCAACACAGCATATATCTATTAATAAATATATATATATATATATATATATATATATATATATATATATAAAATGTAATTCCAATGATGAACTAGAAGAAGAACAAAATTTTAGAAAGAATGGAGGAATGTGAAGGAAGAAGTGAGTCAAAGAAGAGAAGAGAGTTGAATAAGATGAAAGAGTTGACAAGAAGGGCAAGGTCAAAGACACGTATAGGAGAGAAGAGAAAATGAGTCCGCACATTTACTTTTAGTAAATGGGAGGTAAATGTCAAAACTACAAAAATGTTGAAAGCAGGCACATTTTACCTCTTTTTTCTAAAAAACAAAATTTTTATTTTGCCATGTCCAACCAGTGCCTAGTCATGATTGAATAGTGTGTCCATGACGTGTTGAGCCAAAAAAAACCTTTTAAATTGGATAAGTGTTGTCAATGTGACATGCCGAAACTTTGAAGTGTTCATGCTTCATAGGTTATAACTCATAATTCATTGCAATGTATGGGACTTAGTTCCATTTTCAAGTATGGGATTCTAATGTGGGGCTTAAAGGTTGGGTTCTTCAATTTCATGAGCAAGCTTTTTGGGGGGTGCCTCTTCCAAACTTCATATACATTTAAAAAAAAAAGTTACAGAGACAATGAACAACGGGTATACTTTGCTGTGATCCCTAATCCAAAAAACGAAAGTATTTATTCCCTAGCAGCCATTGAAGTATTTCTCAATCAAACACTAAATACAATCAAGCTAGCTCAGCTCGAATTCCATAAAAAAACAACTCCCATTTTAGTAATTTCCAATATCAGATATACATATACGGCTCCACCTACATCGCGATCAATTGGAATCAATATGCCTCAATACAACAAAAATCAAACTAATTTAGGTTTGGGATGAAAAAGAGGGATAGAAACTCACAGTGTTGGATTTATTCTTCGATTTCTGAGACAAACAAGGAGTGGAATGAAACGCCGAGGACGTTGACGGTGGCGGCGTAGCAGGAAGAATGCGAGTTTTCAGTGATAACAGATTTCGCCATCGGATTGACTGCATATCGAGAGGAAGATCCAAAACGCCTTCACGACTTTGATTTTCGATACGGAAGAAGGCTGCGTGCGACGTTTTATATTTAACTTGGAAGTGTCGTTTACGAGAGAATGAAATGGAAAATGGATGCTATGCTTTGAGGTGAAGCGACTCCGAGGGTGTCTCTGGACGCTAGGTTGTCGCCTCCTTCACCTTCGTCCTAAAAGTTTTTTTTTTTTTTTTTTGAGAAAAGTAATTTCTTTTGGATAGAATAATGGCCTCAAACTTTGCTTGCAATATTTATTCCTGCCACCAAATTTTTTTTTGGTTCATGCCTATCCCAAACTTTCAATTTTGTTCATGCCTGCCCTTTTTTCTAACACCGTTAACTTGCTTAACGGAATTTGCTGACGTAGACGATGGATGTGCATCTCTTTTACCACCTCACTGTCCATCTCATTTTCCACCTCACATTTAACTTTTATTAAAAAAAATTAATCTAGTCCAAATGAAAAAAAACAAACCAAACTTTTACCCTAAAATGTCTTTTTATTTGGATTAGGTTAATTTCTTTTAATAGAAGTAAAATGTTAAATATGAGGTGGACAATAACGTGGCAAAAGAAATACAAATTTATCGTTCACGTCAGCAAATTCCTTCAAACAAGTTAACGATGTTAGTAAAAAGGGCAGGCATAACAAAATTGAAAGTTTAAGACTAGGCATGAGCCAAAAAAAAGTTTGGGAGCAGCAAGTTACTTTACCCATTTCTTTTTGACACAAATACTTTTATATTTTTATATTTTATATTAATTGTTTTTTTTATGAACTTATATTAATTGTTAATTCCAGTCTCCAATTTTTTTTACACTCATCAATTTCGTCTAAAATTTTTTAGTTTTTATCAATTTATTCCACAAAAATTTTAATTTTGTTCTAACATATAATATCATACAAATTATTAATGTCGAATGATTACATGACATTATTATTGTAATATTAGTGTTAATTTAACACTAAAAATAATGTTATTTCTTCATTTTTTTAATAGGAATAAACATATATCAATTCAAATGATATATCAATTCAAATGATGAATTGATATTAATATGAAGAAATATGGTGTTTTGATAGATGAATTTGTATTAATATTATAGGCCAAATTATTTTTTTGGTTCTCAATGTTTACACGAAGTTTAATATTGGTCCTCAACATTTCAAAAAATTATTTTAGGTCCTCAACGTTTTTTTTTTTGTCAAAATTGGTCATCTAGCATAACATCCGGCTAGTCTTACCATTAAATGCTTACGTTGAAGGCTTATGTGGTACACTCTCTCTTCTACGTGTCATATTTAAATGACACGGCACCCTCTCTCACTCCAACTCAGCAAAACGACGTTGTTTTGATTCATTTAAATGACCAAAACAGAACATTCAATAGTTGATCAAAATACTATAATTGACTTTTTTTGAAAACTTATTTCAACCGCCAAAATTTAATTGTTAAACAAATACTTTTTTTTCAATAATTTGTATATAAACTACAAATTTTAACTTGGCCAAAACTTCATTTGGTACCCTATCTTTTTTCAGTTATTCTACATTGGTTATCTATCTTTCAAAAGTTCTAAATCAATTCTCTACTTTTGCAACTTGTTATAAATTGACCCTTTAATTTTGTGCAATGCTGTTAATTTGGTTCATCAATTGATAATGTGACATGATGAACAATTTTCAAAAATTATATTTTTACTATTTTTTCAACATTAGAATTTTCATTTCAAATTTCAATCCCTACGGTCTACCCCATTTTTTTCTGTCTCTCCACACCAACTGAGTCTTGTATATATTTGCAACTCAAGTATCACCACATTGACGAAACAACATAATAAATATATGACTTGGCATCATAGTGTAATATGGACATCAATTATTAATTATTTAGACAGAGTTAAAATAAATGATAAAATTACTTACAAATTTAAAGTTGAGGAACTCGATCAATTATTGAGAACAAACAAATTTTAGAAAAAAAATGACAGAGTAAACCCTATAATTTGAAGAAAAAAAAGATGCTTTTGTCTTTTTTTTTTAATTAAAATGTTTGTAAATTATAAATTTTTTAAAAAGAACTCAATATTATTTCTTATAGTATATAATTATAAAAATAAATAAGAGAAAAATGTGATTTGGCTATTTCGTAAGAGAGAGATCAGAGAGAAACTATTTTATCCTACGTTATAATTAATTAATACTATACCATCTAGGAGAATTAACGACCTAATTAATTAATTCAAACAAAATCCGAAAATTTTGGTGGTATATATTGGAGTCTGCCTTGCTTGCTTGCTAGCTAGTTAATAATAATAATACATTACAATAGGGTTGATTGATTTTATATATATATATATATAACTAAGTTTGGTTGGTCTAGTGGTTAATTAGCTTACTAGGTCGTTTAAACAAGTGTTGGGGGTTCAAATCTCACCTTGTGTATGCAACAACCAATTGGCTAGCGGCAAACCCTTAAATGATATATATATATATATATATATATATTACATTATAATTATTTTCTTATTCTCATGTAACGTAACAATATGAAATCGATAGAAATTAAATGAAGGGTGAGTCTATGATGCAACAATCATGTAATGTAATTTCAACCAATAGGATTGTAACACATGTTATTTTTTTGCATCATGCAATGCAATTGGATCACATCAATGACTATAATTATGTCACATAATCTATTGCATCATAGACTTACCCGTAAAGGAAACAAAATATTAAGCCTCACATTTTGAGAGTTGATTTTTTTTTAAAATCAGAATATTAACTACCGATGATAATGCCTAATTCTTGCAGGTCTTTCACTTAAAAGTAAATGATTGGTTATAAAATATTTTCTACGCGTGAAAGTAAAATTTAAACTCCCACCTCGGTTAAAAGATAAAGTAAAAATCTATGGAACCACACTAGTGGGTTGATGAGCTCGAGTACTTAGAATGTGATGAGGCGATTGTAGGTTGTGCTCCAAGTCAACGGCGTGTTTGGCTATGAGTTGCTCTCTCTTCTTTCCCCACAGCACGCTATACAGTCCCACGACCATTACCAACCCTCCTATAATGCTGACCACCAAACACGTCCCAACCATTAATTAATTAGTGAAATTACTATTAAATCATTATTTTTTTTTTTTTATGTGTGTGTATATATATATAATATACCTTCCCAAACTGATAACCTCGCCTATAAGAATTGCTGAAGAGATAATAGTAATTATAAGAGAGAGTGGGTTTGTCATGGCCAAGAACACAGGTCCTTTCTTCTCTATAACCCATGCTTGTAAGTAGAACGTGACACCCGTCACCATTATTCCCTACATATACAATATATATAATTAATTCACTATATGCAAAATTAACTATAATTAGCTAGTAATATAATTAATACTATATGCAAGCTAAGTATATATATAATTATATATAGAGCTGATGAAATGGGCTAGGCCCTACGGGTCAGTCTGTTTAGCCCTGTAAAATTTATAGGGTCGAGCTAAAGATTTTCTGACCCTAATAAAAAACGGGCCAGTCCAACCTTAAAAAGAATAGGGTTAAAGCAGGCTAGGAAATTGGATTGGACTGGGCTAGCTCATTTTCATTTTTTCTTTTATTTTTAATATTTAGATAACGAATTAATTGTATAATTTTTACTTTAATTCAAATTGTATTAATTATTTTATCATTTTTTTAATTACTTTAATTAATATTTTGAATTTTAAATGAAAATAAATATTATTTTATAAAAAATCTTGTAAAAAATGATGCAATTATTTAATAAATTAAAATTATATTTTTTAAAAAATAAAAACAAGCCAGCCCAACCCAGAGCCCTAATTAAAAACGGGCCAGTCCAGTAGTGTCAAAACGGGCCGGTCCGTTTACTTGGCGGGCTTGGGAAGTTATACCCAAGCTCGCCCATTTAGCGGGTGGGCCGGACTAGCCCACAGGCTCGAGCCCATTTTGACAGTACTAAGCCAAACTTTAATTAAATAGTACCAAAACTGGTCCATTTTAACAAGTCTAATTATATATACATACACAATAAGCTACGGCGAGGAGTCTGATATTCCAAGCCAACTTCCATTGGTGCATGTCCCTTTCTACGCCAAAAGCAATCGCAAATGACTGAATACAGCTCAACAAGCATTGTAGAGTTGTGAGAAGCAGCTTTGAAGGGTACTCCTTTATAACAAATGTCTGCACTCATATATATATACAAACATTGTTTGATTCATATAATTAACCGATCCCACTTTTATTATTAAAGATGTGTATATAAGTGTGATATACCTGGAGGACGAGCCAGAGGCCCCAACAGACATTGGCAAGAAGCATGAGGAAGCAACCCTTGATCCATGTAGTAGTAGTATGGGATTGTTGAAGAAGATGATGACCTTGATTATTAGGGTACCCTAAACTAGTATTATTATGATGATGCTTTATAAATGCTTCCAAATGGGGACCTTTGTAAAAGGCAAGAATTGCAGCACCACCCAAACATGCCACTATTCCCACTAACTTTGCTATTCCACCACTTGTTCTCAATTTCAACACTTCAATCCTGCAAAAACAACCACGTCGTACGTACATCCACAAACACATCGATCTTAATATGATTGTGCACTTTTTTAGTCATTGGAATCACAAAATAACGATTTAAATAATTAAAAAATATTAAAATATATGATGACAGAAAATAGTGAAAGAGAGAAATTAGGGAGTAGAAATCATGGTAGTTTATTTTCATTTTAAATACGAATAATGTTAGTTATTGAGAAAGAAAATTACTTTTTAATTTATTGTTTTAAAAATTAATAATAAAAATTTTATATACGTTTGAAACTTCTAATATATATATAATTCATCATTTCATGACTAAATACTAATGTTTTTGTTCAAGGAATTGAATATATATATATATGTTGAAATTCTTTAGGAGCTAAATTATTTTTTATTTTTTGAATTTTGAAAATAGGTTATTTGGTCCTGAATTTATGATCTCGTCAACTATTTAGTCTTTGGGACATTATTTATTAAATCAACGCATATGGCGTGGCCATAATGTGTTGATGCACTGCTGTCAATTTCACATTATGTTGTCCCATGATCACCATGTCACATCATCTGAATCTTGAAATGTAATATTAAATAGTTTCTGTATTTGCCATCATATTGTCATTTTTAAGAAATACAAAGACTACTTAATTAGTATTACTTTTAACTAATATAGGATCTATTTAGTAATTTTTTTAAATATTTAGATGATATTATAAGGTGAGCTGGCAACATTGTGACAAACATAATTAACAGTGCCACATCAGTATATAACGACAATGTCAAGTATTCATGACTTAATAGGTAATGTACCAAAGATTAATAAGTAGTTGACGAAAATATAAATTCAAAAATCAAATAATATATTTTCAAATTTTAAAAACTAAATAATAATTTGACCCGTTAACGATATGTAGTCCAACAATTGATTAACCACCCCTTCAATGATCAAAAAGTTTAATTAATTAATTTAACGATTAATGAAACTTAGTATGTATATAAATAGTCCAACAATTCCATAAAGCTAAAATTAAGTAATCCAACATTTTTCCATACATTTTTTTTACTAAACAAACCTTACTTTTTTATCAATGCGATGAAATTATATTTTTGCCTTACTTTTTATCCACTTTTATTCTATTTCCACTTTTAATGTAAGGGTAAAAGGGTTATTATATTCACTTTTATTCTATTCACATCACATTGAGATGACATTTTCGTTTCCTCCAATATTCTCATTCCGTGAGTAGTAGTAGTAGGAGGGCCAATAAATAAGAAAGTGATGATTAATTAATTATTTTGTATATAAAATTAAAATTAATTACCTGAGCAGGAGGGCCAATAAGAAAGTGATGACTGGAGTGCAGTTTGAAGTAGCAGAAGCCAAAGTGGCTGAAGTGTACACAAGAGCAACGCCATATATGTCCAAGCTCAAAGTTATTCTGAAATATATATATATATATAGATCACATATATATGATCAAACAATTATATATGAATAAATAATTCAAGTTTATTATATATAGGTAGCTTGAAAAATTGGACATACATACCCACACAAGGAAAGAAAGAAAATCTTGCAGAAGGTGATGAATGATAAAGGTGGCGCACTTGATTTCCTACAACGTAACCAAATTAATTAATTAAAAGAGTAGTAAATGTATTTTCATATATACGAGAATTGAATGAATCATATATATATAAATTATATACCATTGGAAGAAGAAAGCGAAAGGGAGGAGGAAGATAGTAGCAAAAGCCTGTCTATAGAAGACGAAGATGAAATTGTTCATTCCATGATCGAAGGCAGCTTTAGAAATCAAGAACATTCCAGCATAAATGGCTTGAATCACTATCACTACCAAATACGGATTCTTCATCATTTTTCTTCTCCCTTTCTATTTACCTACTACGTACGATATTTAATTTCCTTTAATTTCTTTGGCTTTTGTGTTGAGATGGATATGCTCGTCAACAATTCTGATTTTATAATGGGAAACCAAGACAACGGATCGGAGGATGGAGAGTGAGAAAGGACATATGGGCCCTTGGGACGTACCTAGCTACATACATGTGATCAATCTCTATCTCGAACCCTACGAATAGTTAAATCCTCATACCCAGATCCAGACCCATAAAAATTTGAAATAAATTATTATTTTATTAATATAAAATTTATTTTTAACAATTTTTTTCATTTATAATCACAAAAAATAAAAAATTAAATCATAAATATAAATGTACAATTAAATTACTTTAATATCTATAAGATATTTAATATTTTTTCTTAGAATTATATATTTTCTCAACACAAAAAATTTAAAAATAATACTTTAATTTTTATATATAAAAATAAATAATTACTATTGCGGGTAGGGTACCTCCTTATCGGACCCGTTGACTTTATACCCAGACCCAGACCCATAGGATAAAATTTCACAGTACCCATTAGGTATGAGTATTTTGATCATCCCTAGTGTTACTTGGTGTTCAAATTCAATATATCGTATTCTATTCTAATCCAATAAGCCATCCAAATTATATATAAACCAATTAAATTAAAATTGATCATTAAATTTGGATTAATTATATATAAATGAATCAAAAATGGTGAAAATCGATTTTATGCGTTCGATTTATGGATCAGTATGGATATCATCGAAATCAAACCGATTAATTTAATTACTATATATTAATTTCAAATTTTATTTTTTAATGTAGTATTTATGAATTTATGTTTCATAATAACTTCATGCTTTGTTGTTGTTGTATCATATAAGATTAAGTATAAAGTGTACTTCATATTAATAAATATGTTTTTTAAATTTTTTTTAAACATATAGAAAAGTAATCGATCCAAACTAATTTGGATCTGTGCAATTGGATCAAAACTCGTAAGACTATATAGTTAGTTTTTTATCATCTAATTAATATTAGATCAATTTGGTTGGACAAACTGATGGACATCCCTAGCTAGTATATATTAAAAATTCCACACATACTTTATTTATTATTACTTATTATTTATTAATATTAATAAAAACGTGGTTCCTAATCCATTTAACATTAAATATTCCCGGAATTTCATTTTTATTCTTGCTTTACTTGTTAAGTGAACCACACCTGGCCCTTACTAATTAGGGAAATTATATGATATGACAGGGTGAGAAATGGTGAAGAGTGCCTAGATGTTTTCTTTCTCTTTTGTCAATTCTTTATCTTTAATGGCTTTTTGCTTACGAATGTTTTTAGGTTCCTGATTAAAGTTTTATCTGATTGACTAGTGTAATTTTTTATATTTTTAAAATTATTTTTTGTTGATAAATTTTTTTATAAATTTCAAAATATTTTATTAATCAATAAAAAAAATATATTAATAAATATTATTAAGGCGCTATTTAGTAAAATCCATATGAAATTCCCTTGTCAAGAAAGAACCATAATCTTGCACCTTTAACAATTTATGATCAAATTCAAGTAATTAGTATTATGATGATAAATCAAGTTGGTATAGTTGAGAGCCTGTAGGTTTAGGTTTCGATGCTTGAAATTAAATAATAATAAAAAAATTCATTCGAATCCAAAATATATCAAGGAAAATGTTCATCACAAAACTCAAAATGTAATACATATACCTTTATATATGGATTTTTTTTTTTGTTTTTCTTTTAAGAAAATTCTGGATAATAAGATGCTCCTGCTTAATTGCTTCTTTGTTTTAACATAATTACTTTTATAAAAAAACAGTATAATTATTATTGCATTAGATAAAATGAAAATGGAAATAGAAATAGAAATAAAATGAAAAATAAAGATAGATATATATGATCAACTCTAGTAAAATGGAAATAGAAATAAAAATAAAAATTAGATAGATATATGATCAACTCTAGTAATTGAAGATAGATTTTACTATATGAGAATATATTTATTTACAAAATACTAACAAGAAATTATATAAGAGGAGAACAAAATTAAAAATAAGAGAATAATTAAAACATTATAATATTTTTAGAGAAAGTGTCACGAGGACACAATCTAAGGTTCCCTTACACTCTTACAGAAAAAGAATATCTTTTGTATAATTAAAGATTGATTTTGATTTGACTTAATTAATTATCCAATTATACACGAAGTTCTAATTAAATTAAAAATAAATTAATGTGCGGGGGTCAATCCTATGACTACAAATTAATTTTAATAAATTTTTAGATGGATCAGTTAGATTTAAAAATTATTTTAATTAAGAAAGTTTATAAGTACATTCTTTTAAATAATTAATTAAATTTAAGAATATATAGTTATATTTAATTTTATATATAGATATTGACATCAGACGACCAGGGGAATAATTAGTTATTACATAAAGCAGTCAAAAATTAAGTGCACAAATAACTTTTTTATCACTTTAATTATTTCGAACAGAATCGAAGAATTTTCTGAAACTCATCAGATTTTACATGTGTTTATTATAATGAATTAAACAGTGAAACTTAATTTATTTCGCCCGTTGAGAATTTTCTTGAAAGAAAAAAAAAAAGTAATTAGATTTTTCATGTGCCTATAGTTGCAATGCATCATGCATGATAACTTTTATGTTAAATAGGATGGAGAATATATAAAATATAGTATTTATGTTAGTGAGATATTCTTTACTAATATATAATGGTTAAATGTCATTTTTGTTCTCTATATTTTATTCAAGTTCTAAATTAATTCTTTATGTTTTAAAAGTTTTAAATTGGTTCTTTATGTTTTTCAGAAGTTCCAAATTGGTCATTCTGTCCAAGTCCGTCCATTTCTTCCGTTAAGTGCTAACGTGACGTGCTGAGATGGACATATCATCTCTCTTACGTATCAATTTAAGCCGACGTGTCATTGCCACGTCATATTCTAATCATCATATGTGATGGCATGGTGATGGTGTGGCAATGACGTGGCATGACACGTCAGCAATTAACTTAAGAAATTGACAGAAGTGGACGGAAGGTCTAATTTGGAACTTCTGTGCAACATAAAGGACCAATTTAAAACTTTTAAAACATAAAGGACTAATTTAGAGCTTGGATAAAACATAGAGGACTAAAATAAACCTTTCACCATATATAAATTAGTCTTTTAGGATAAGAAAATTTTATGAGATATATAAGTAATTCTATATAATCTTATTAATTACAATCATACAATAAATTTGAATTTTCTAAAATAAGAGAAAGAAGTGCAATTTTTTACAATAGGGGAGATAGAATTTATTTTAAGAAAATAGGTTAAATAAGACTTATTGCCATATTTCGTTACCGGATATTTAGGGAAAGGGGAATGAGAATGAGAGAGAAAAATATTGAAAAAATTATGTGAAGTGCTTAATGAAGTCAACGAGCTAGGAGAAAGAAAAAAGAAATTGTGGGTTCTATATTAATTATTAATTTTTTTTATTTTTTTTTCTCTTTCTCTCTCCTCAATTTACTGAACATTTTACTACACAATATAGAAAATCCAATTTCAAAATGGCTTCATCTATCTAATGTTTGGTTGCATTTTTGTAAATTTTCATGAATTGCAATTCTTCTTCATTTGAGAAAGAGTTGATTCTCTTGCACAAAGGATCGAGAGTTTTTCTCTCTGTGAAATGTAGTCCAACATGACTAAAAAAGACCCCTATGCAAATTTCCATTTTGATGAATTTTTAGTTCAAAAGGTAAAATTATTATTTTATCTAACTTCTTTTTTTTATTAATGTCAAATATAGTAAATGTGTAATATTTCTGTTTTCTTTTTTATAGCTAATTAAATGTGAGAATGACACTTTCAATCACACTTTATTATACTAACCTCTCATGAGAGATTCAAATATTACATAGACCTCCCCTCTCATTTGAAATATTACACTAACTTCCTTTAACACATCAAAATACCCTGCACTTTGGTCCAAATAATATAACATTTTTCCTTGAAGTTTTGCGAATTTTGAACTCAATTTTTTTTAAGATATACTCTATATTGAGTTGTTGGATTTGGAGGAGCCTTGTTAGAAGCTCGATCGTTAAAAAAAAATTGAGTTGAACATTCACAAAAATCATCCATTTGAATGAAAACTTCAAAGAAAATTGTTATTTTGACCAAAGCGTAAGGTATTGTGATGTATCAAGAAAAGTCAATGTAATATTTTAAACAAGAGAAAAGTCTATGTAATATTCAAATTTTTTAAGAGATCGAAACACAATGTAATTTACTCTAAAATTAATGGAGTAGAAAACAACTTTTTTTTAAAAAAAAAAAAAATCTCTCTTATAACATAGAATTACATCTTGCTCATTATTTTAGAACATCCGAGTGCTCATGAAATAGTAGTGTAGGTGGTAGAGTTATATGTTCCGAGGGATTGGGAATGGGAAAGAGAATGGGAAAAAATGAAAGAATGGAAATGTTATGTTAATGTGATGTGATGTGAATAGAATAAAAGTGAATAAAATGATCATTTTGCCCTTACATTAAAAGTGAGAATGAAATAAAAGTGGGTAACAAAATAAGGACAAAAATATAATTTCATCACATTGAAAAAAGTGAAGTTTGTTTGTTAGAAGAAAAAAAGAGGGAAATGACTTTTTCCTCCCCCTTTCCATCATAATTTATTCTTAAAGAACACGCACTTAGTGTTTGTATTACATTTTCTTAACTATGTGATTTGTCTAATTTTCGAAAACCACACACACACACATATATATATATAGTGATCACCTAAACTAACAATTAATTGAAAATAAAAAGTTATGGAGATAAATAATGAGATTACAAGGTAAGTAATATATATAAAGCGAAAAATAAACCGAGAGTTGGAATACATAGGGAAAAAAAATCATTTTGAGATATTTTGAATTTATTCTTAAAGAAATTGTTCTAAAATGGTCGATGGATGGATGCTTGCTCCTTTTGATTAATTAATTAAGTGATACTGAGCTCCAAAAATAATAGGATCCACTTTCTAAATGTTCTGATTTACCATTATCATCATATTTATATAATATTTAATTATAGGCAACTAGATTATATATATATATATATATATATATATATATATATATATATATATATATATATATTGTGCTAGCTTTAACTTTTGTCTGCATTTCTTTTCATTGTTTATTAAGATCCTTGTGAATGCGTGATCCCTTTCTAGTTCTTTCTTTGCAATCCCTCATCTCTCTCTCTCTCTATATATATATATATGTAAGCAAGGAATTTTGAATAAATTAAACAATTTTAAGATTAAGTGTCTCACCAAATTATATAATAATGTCTAACTAATTATATATTTTGAACTTCATCAAGCTTTAACTAATTATAATGTCTATATTAATCTTTTATGTTTCATTGAAGTTATATATTAGTTCTTTATGTTTCATTAAAATTTTATATTAATCCTTTATATTTCATTAGAGTTTCATATTGGTACTCTCAGCTAGCATGGTTTTATTTTTGGCTTAAACAACGTCATTTGAGGTGTTTTTGTGTGTCTAAGGCCACGTTAGCTATCTGATACACGTAGGAGAGATTATGTGTCCATCTCGGCATATGCCACGCCAGCAATTATCTTAAGAAATTGACGGACTTGAACGGAAGGACCAATTTAGAACTTCCGGAAAAAATAAAGGACCAATTTAAAACTTTTGAAACATAAAGGATTAATTTGGAACTTGGATGAAAAATAGAAGACCAAAATGAACCTTTGACCAAAGTAATATATATTAAAAAAAAGATAAAAATAAAATTTTATAAATTATGAGTAATATTAAAATTTGTATATGTATAACTATGGTAATTATGTTATTATTTTATACTATAACATAAAAAAATGTATAAAATTACTTTAAATTCTAAAAATCAATTTTTTTAACGCAATTATAGTTTAAAATAAAAATAATATAAGAAAAACAACAAATAACAAATATATACAAAACATATACTAATCATTTTTAAAATAATTAATAAAAAATAACTTCAATTTAAACAGAACGGTTAGCAAGTTAATGGAACTCAACCTGTTTAGCTCGCAGAATAAACAAGCTTATTTTAACTTCTTCAAGTCTACCTAATTAACGGGCGGATCGAATCAATTCACATAGACTATGACCTGTTTTGATATTGCTAATTCTCATGGGTTTGTTGGGCGTAAGCTGTATTACAGTATTAGAAACATTTCTAGAGACATGTCAATTACTAGAGAGTAGAGACCTCATGTGTATTGGGTTTTGAAGGGTAAAAAAAATACATAAATTTAATTTAGTTGTGTAAACTGTAATATTCTTGACATTTGCATTTTGGTATGTTAAATTTTAGAGGACGTTGAAGTGAAATTTTTTTTTTTATACTGTATGTATTTTCTCCGGTATATGGACACTTGTACGTGATTATTGATTATTTATCATTTTTTATAGAGAGTGAGTATTTGGAGTTATCAAGAGCTCAAATTTACCCATTGCAAGCCGTTTGAGCTATGTTGAGATCTATGCTATCTAAATTTTTTTAAAAAACTATTTTATCACATATCTCCAAACAGATCCAATAACTAATAGATTGTGAACTTAAACTCTTAATACTTCTATAACATTACTTTTTTTATACCGTATGCATTTTCTCCTGTATATGGACACTTGTATATGATTATTGATTACTTATCATTTACTAACCAATAATATAAAGCAGTCTTTTCTTTTTACCAATCAATACAGTAAGTAGGATGCTTTCTTTTTCTAAAATATGTAATATCATTTCGTTTTATAGCATTATATCATTATCATTTTTGAATATGATCTCTTAATTTAAATTTATAAAAAGATTTATTAGGGCCAATCCAGTCGTGGTCTCGTGGACCCTAATAGATTTTGACCAAATAAATCCCAACTCATATTAAAAACAAGTTGGCCTGACCCGATCTTTAAAAGTTAGGGTCAAATTGAATTCCGACCAGACTAATTAGACTAGCCCGTTTTAATAACTCTAAGAGCCTGTTTGGTATCACTCACCTTTTGGGAAGCTGAACTCGAGGTGAGGTTAAACACGTTTGGTAAGGCTCACCAGCTGGGAAGGTGAGCTGGACCTTCCCTGTCAAGAGGGGAGCTTCCTTCCCTTATGATAGGGAGAGAAGTGGAGGGAAGGCTGGTGACGTGAGGTTTAAAGACCAAAATGTCCTTAAAAAGTTTGTGACTTTTAAAAAAGTAAGGGCAAAAAAAGTTTTTCATACTTTTATCTTCTATTTCCCTATCTTCTTCTCACCATACCAAACAATATTACTTTTACATTCCACTTTCATTTCCCTGCATATCGTCAAACATACTTATTATCACCTACTTTCACTTTCACTTCCCTCCAAAACACTCACCGACTACAAAACGCTACCTAAAAGTCTGGGTTGTGAAGGTAGAGAGTGGAAGTAACTAGCAAATAGGATGTAGGAGCACGAGTTAGGTTACATGAAGCTAAGGTTGAGTGTGAGAGCTAACGTGAATACATGAGTGAGAGATATTGTGGTCCTACCTATAAGGTTAGGTGAATGAGGCGTTTTTATAGACATGTTTTATTAGGAGTGCTAGTGCTATAACATGTTTATTATTATTTTTGTTTCAAAAGTACTTAAGAAAAATAGGTATTTTCAAGGCAAAAGCAGAATTTCAAAACTTAATATTTTGTGATAGAAATACCCCTATCTAATTTTATTTTTTAAATTTATACCGTAATACTTTTTATCTTTTTTTTTACCTTAAAACCCTTCATAAACAATTTTTACTTTTTACCTTTTTTCCCCTTAAGGTTAGGTAAATTTTTTTAAAATATTTTCCCCTAAAATCATACTTATATAATTGCATTAATTATATGTATTATTTTGAGATATACAAATTAAAGTATAGACTATAGAGCATTTATATGTATTCATATTTTTTAAATACTTAATGCGATTTTATTATTTATATTTTAATTAATTAATTAATAATAAATCAATAAACATTTAAAAATAAATAAATATATATTTATGACCATTTATCTCTATTTAAATAATATATATTAAGAGAAAATAAACATTTACATGCATTTTTTCAGAAATTTGATAATCAAAAACATTTTTTTTATATAAATTAGCCAAACAGATTTTGCTTTTCAAATACTAATAAAAAGTTTTTTTTTAGCACTGAACTAAAAAAAAGTTCTTTTCAATTGGATTGGCCAAATACAGACAACATTTTTTAAATTCATTTTGAAATTTTTTTTTAAAAAAAATAAGCAATCGTAAATGCAATTCCAAAGTGGCCCTTCATTTTCATCCAACAATATTATTATTGTCGCTGAACCATAAATCTGATTACTTTATTCACAAGGTATAGTAGTGGGTTGCATATACGTGTTATAAGAAGGCAAAGAAAATAACATGACTTAAAAAGTTGAAAGTATATTTTCCTTTGGGTTTCATTCTCTTTTGAAAGAGTTTCAGAAGATATATATATATACCACTTAAGAATATGACATGCATCACCTCATTTATGTATCAATCAATTATTGGGTTGGTCTATGATACAACTTATTGCATGCATACGATGTAATTTTGATCGATATATATGATTGTGACATATCAGTAGAATGACTTGAGATGCACTGCAATTTTTCACATGTCACAATCTTATCGGTCAAAATTACATTGTATACATACAACAAATAGCATTATAGACTCAATCATCAACTTTTTCACTTTTTCTCTCTTTTGTGGGTCCTATTTAGTTGAAAAGATTTGAGTGATGTATAAATAAAGTGCTCCATATTATATGTGTAAGAATTTCTCTATACCACAATCAAATATTAGACGGAGTAAGGTTATGTTTGGTAAATTTGGATTGGAGGGAGTTTTGATTACTAACGTTAAAACTCTTTTTAGACAACTTATCAGATTTCCCTTTTCAAATTAAGGTGTGTTTGGTAGGTGGAATGAGTGAGGGAATGAGAATGTTGGTGGAAATGGATATGTTACGTCAATGTAATTTGGTGTGATGTGATTAAAATAAAAGTTGATAAAATGACCATTTTACCCTTGCATTAAAAAGTGGAAATGGAATAAAAATGGATTAAAAAGTAAGAGCAAAAACCTAATTTCATCACATTACAAAAAATAAAGTATGTTTCGTAAGAATGTTGGATGTAATGTAGGACACCTCACTAACCAAACACACCCTTAATTAATAATAAAATAACAGGAAAACTTGTCAATTATCTTATGTTTATAAAAAAAATTATAAGTATTAGGCCTTGTTTGGTACGAAAAAATGTTGGAGAGAATGTGAATAGTAATTTAGAGAGAATGAGGATGTGATGTGATATGAATGAAATAAAAGTGGGTAAAATAATCATTTTATCCTTATATATTAAAGTGAAAATGGAATAAAAGTGGGTAAAAAAATAAGAACAATAACATAATTTCATCAAATTATAAAAAGTAAAGTATGTTTGGTATGAAGAAGATTACACTATAAATTCGTGTAAGCAAACGGGGCCTTAATACTTTGTATCAAAATAACTCTCAATTTAAAATTTAAAAGATGTAAGTTGCCTTAATTTAATCATTCATCTCTATTAATATAGGCTAAAGTACTATTTTGGTCCTCAATGTTTAATTTACATGAAGTTTAATGTTGGTCCTCAAAGTTTTTTTTTGGGTCGATTTTGGTCCTCGAGCGTAACATCGTTAACTTTTTGCCGTTAAATGATGACGTGGCATGCTTATGTGGCACACCCTCTCTCATACGTGTCATATTTTAATGATCTGGCATGACACGTCACTGCCACGTCATTAAAATATGATGATGATAATGATGATGATGAAGGAGAGAAGATTGATGTGGCAATTTGGGGTGATATGGCAGTGATGTGTCATGCCAGATCATTAAAATATGACACGTAGAAGATAGGGTGTGTCACATAAGCATACCACGTCATCATTTAACGGCAAAAAGTTAACGGTGTTACGCTCGAGGACCAAAATCGACCCAAAAAAAACTTTGAGGACCAACATTAAACTTTTGAAACAATGAGGACCAACATTAAACTTCATACAAATATTGAGGACCAAAATAATACTTTAGCCATTAATATTTAATATATAAGTAACAGAAAATTTCATATCTACTAAATTGAGATAAATTTTATTATTTTAAAAAGAATTTAATATTTGTATTTTTTAAGAACTAATTTAAAATAAATAGTGTTTTTAGGGATGAAATAATAATTTACTTTAATTCTTAATTGACACTAATATTTTATTTTGCTTTTTTGGTGTCTGTTGGTTAATTGCTCGATCGATGTGTCATGTGTGGTTTGTCTCCTATTCTCGTGCAATATTAGGGACTAAAAGCAAAAGCCTATCTATACTCTATAGAATGTCAATATATACATCACTTCATTTTTTTTTTGTCTAGAGTATTTATTGCTATGTTTGATTGATTGTGAAATTGGATTTAGATTTGAAATTACACAAAATCTAATGAATTTTAGGGTTTGGTTGATTTATTGTAGCTTGAAATTGATTTCTTGGAATCGATCCAATTTCAAAATTTTTGCACCTTCCTTTAAATTGGGTTCCATGTTTTTTCATGGAATTGAAAATGAAAAGACGATTTTGTTCTCATTTGTTAAAGATTGAATTTGTAAATATTTTTTGAAGGGTAATTTTGTCTTTTCACCTTACTTTCTTTTATAAACTTTCAATTCCAATTTTAGATACCAAACATACTTATCAATTCTAAAAATTCAATTCAATTCCAAACTCTAACTCATACCAAACGTAGAGCGACCTTGATGATTAATCCCTTAAATACTATTGGGTTTATTACTGGGAGACGATTCTTTCAGCAAATGATGCTCCACTCCCAATCTCCCATTCCTCCAAAGATTAAACCCAAAAGATAATAGTTAAAAAAAACACAAACTCGTTACCAATATAAATATCTCTTTATGTTTGTTTAATTTGATTGTAGCACAAGTTGGAGAAACAGTATAATAATGAAATAACATGAGAGGTTAGCCGGATTTGAAGGGAAAAGGCGAATGTGATGGGTGATGCTATAGAATATATAGGGTGTACGTAAATGCTAAACTCCATTCTTTTTGAGAGGAAAAATGATAATATTTGACGTAACAATACTACTCTAATTTAGTGTCAACTACACCACTAGCTAGAGATAAACCTACAAATTCCAATATGGTCACTTTACAAAAATTGTCACTAAAATATTTAATTTGTTGTTTTAAGTTTCTTTTTTTTTTTAATGTTTGTGCATTCTTAGACACTCATGCTTCTTATATATATATATATATATATATATATATATATATATATATATATATATATATATATATGAATCTAGTGCTGCCAAATATATATAATTGAATATTGTAAAGATGATTATTTTGAAATATTTTATTATAGACTTAATGTGACTTTAGCTTTATGACCACATGAAAAGTTACAATTTATTAAAGGTACGTTTTATATAAATGTATGGATATAAAATATTGTAAAGAAAGTATTATAGAGTAAAGTATTATAGAATAAAAGAAAGTACTGTAGATAAAAATGAAAAGAGAGATAAAGAGAAAAATTATGAAAAAAAAATATAATAAAAAATATATTTAATATGAATAAAACATAATGTAAATTTTTTAAAAAATAGTAAAATACTATATTATTTAGCATCTTTACCCAACGAACCCTCTAAATTACAAATGTGAGTGCAGCCTAATGTGCACATAAACGGCGACGTTTTGGACTTTATTTATACTCAATATATAATATGTATCTAACTTTCCAAGTTCTAAGTACGTCATATTTTATGAAAAAAAATAATTTTAAATATAAAAAAATTTCACTTTCTAGTAATTTTTTATTATAAAAAATAAGTAATTTTACCAATATATTTTTTATGATGACTATTAATTATTAAAAAAGAGACTTATTGACGGTAAAAAATATTATTATTGACTTTTTTGAATAATTTATTTTGATGACTTGTTTTCAGACTCACAAATAAAAATAAATAATTACTATTGTAGGTAGGGTACCTTTTTATCTGTCTTCAAACATGTTAATTTTATACTTGTATCCATACTCAGACTCACAAGATAAAATTTCATGGTTACCATCAAGTATGTGTATGGGTTAAATTTTTTCAACAATTAAAATTTAGTTGTCGAAATAAGTTGTTGAAAAAAAGTTAATAATAATATTTTTTACAATCAATAAGTCTCTTTTTTAACAATTAATAGTTATCGTCAAAATATAGATCGTTAAAAATATTTATTTTTTATAGTAAAAAAATTATTAGAAAGTGAAATTTATTTATTTTATTTATATTTAATATTGCTTTTTTTTCCCCCTTAAAATATGATGTACAAGTTGGGACTTGGAATGTTAGATACATATCATATATTGTGTATGAAGTCCCAAATGTCGCCGTTTATGTGCACCGTATGCTGCACTTGACGTTTGTAATTTAGAAGATCTGTTTTTGAGGTGTATTGTTGGTTAAAATGCAGGCTCTTATTTCATAAAGGTAATAATTTGAATCTTATGATCGATATGAAAATTTTATTGGTGGGTGATATGTAAATTTTTAAAGAAGTTGGGAGGTATATTCCCTAACTTTGATGAAATACCGGTGCTTATCTCCACCTAAACTTATTTTCACCAAAAAAAAAATTCAAAAGAACAAACATTTCATTTTGATTTCTTATGTTTAGTATTTTTTTTTTCAATTTGATCTTTAATATTTGTTTAATTTCAATTTGATCCTACGTTTGTAATTAATATTAATTTGGTCCATCAATTATCTAAATATTAATAAAATGCAGACATGGACAACCAAATACTAAGTGTATGTGTTGAGTTTGCATCCCACCATTTCAAAATTTATTATTATTTTTTTAAAATTAAAAATAAATTAAAACGTCATTAACATAAATTTAAAATTTAAAATAAATTTGTTATTTTTTTTGGAGGGATGGACACTCATTATACAAATGTTTTACCTAAATGTATAAACTAGTGTGTACATTAAATATTTAATGTTCTTTAGTATTCTATTAACTTTTTCAAGACTTCACCACAACTTCCATCCTACCTTGTTTGGTAGGATGGAAATTAGGAGAGGTGAATGATCTCATCACTCATGAACTTGTTTGCTACATGGTGAGGCTTTTTTTATGGGGAGCCAAGTTCCATGATAGGAGGGGAGGTAAGTGCCATGGGTGAGGAGAGGGAAGTTGTGGTGAGATGAGGTGAGTTGAGGTTTAAATACCAAAATGCCCTTAAAAAATTTGTGGCTTTTAAAAAAGTAAGGACAAAAAAGGTATTTCATACTTTTATCTTCTATTTCTCTTTCTTCTTCCTACCATACCAAACAAATTACTTTTATATTCCACTTCCATTTCCCCGCATACCAAACATATTTTTTATCACTTACTTCCACTTTTACTTCCCACTAAAATACCCACCTAATACCAAACGCCACCTAATAATAGAGGGATCATATTAATATTAATTGCAAACGTGATGGACCAAATTGAGGCTGAACAAATGATAGGGAATAAATTGATACTAATTAACCAAATTGAAACTAAGCAAATTCCATTAAAAAAAACTAAGAAAATGTTAGAAACCAAATAAAAAAACATGCTAACGTGAGAAACCAAAATAAGGTCTTTAATTTGTCAATCCAAAAATACAACACAGTTGTAGTCACCAATATCTATATGTAGATTTTTAGCTAAAGTAATTTATTTACATTATATTATGATATGTACATTAACCAAAGTTATTGTATCTATTGGTTACCTTTTCTTTGAGGTTACATGAATAGGATTTTAGACACGAAATAATAATTATATTCATAAATAATAATAAAAAGTGAAGAGCCATGACTCTTTCACGGGTTAAGTATTGAAGGCTATATAATATAATTAGGACTCTTGGTCTTTTTATCTTCACCCACTACAATTACCACAAATCACCTAAGGTAGTATAACTCTCATTATCTTGCAAACATTATAGTATGAGTAAGAAAAGTGAATACTTACAAGGTATAAATTTTTTTAAACAATTTATCTAAAATATTTTATATATTCTAACATATTTAGGTTAAAGTCGGGCAGTTCAAAATATTCTATTTACTCATGCCTATTAACTTATCTACTTAGAATATCACGAGGCAATGTTTATAGTGTGCATTAGATATCCTAACAGAAGTGACAAAAATAATAAATTTGACAACCCTTTACTAATTTTAGTTTGTTTTTCTTTTTCTTTTCTTTTCTTCAATTCAATAAGTTAGATCTTTAGTCCCCCAAATTTAATTGTAGTTTTTGTTTGTGGAGTAGATGTTCAGTGGTACGGTAGTACTGAATTTTTCTCCAATCAGTTAGTTCCTAAACCATTCAAAGTGGGTTCTTATTAATGTGAATTTATATTAATATTAACAAATGGCTTTACATGATTTGAGAGATATACTGAACTTAAGTGGTACGATACCACTGAACTTTTATCCTTCTCTGTGAAAGATTTTGTTCCAATTACTAGATCAACTCAGATCTGAGTATATACATCTGTATAGAACACAACTTCTCTGGTATGTAAGAAATGTAATGGTTTACATTTTGTTGACAACACCAAAATGGATGAAGATTTTTTTTTTCTAAAGTTTTCTTACTTATAGGATCAGTTGGTCTTTTATTTTGCTTTTTTTTATAGAGGCAACAAAGATGGGCCCAAAATAAAAACAACTACAAAAGGCCCACGTGAGGGAAACAACATTTTTGGGCTGAAACATGGGCTAGGCCTAAGCCACATGGAAGGCCCTCATTTGCCTTATGTGTTCAAGCCCATGAGGGTTTTAGCTTCTCGCAAAACCCTCCTCCTCCTCCTTATTATGAATATACACTTCAAATGCGAAGGGTGTATTCATATTTTGATTCAGCCATTATTATGAAAAATCTTTACGATTAGAGATCACCACTATCTTTTTGATTTTAACAGCCATGAGCAGAATCCTCTTCTCGAAGAATCTATTCATTTTCTCGGCTTCTTTTGCTTCTTCTTCATCATCAATTCGTCCGCTTCTTCTTCAGTTTTCTCACTTCGCAACCTCATCCAATTACCCTTCGTCGAGGATACGCCATGAGGAGGAATCTCGGAAAGTGCGGGTTTCAGTATGGTGGGATTTCGAGAGCTGCAATTTACCTGCTGATGCAAATATTTACAGAATTTCTCACTGCGTTACTGAGGCTGTCAGGGCCAACGGCATAAAGGGGCCTATTCAAATTACGGCTTTCGGTGATGTTTTCTTCCTCACAAGGGCGAAACAGGAGGCTCTCTCTTCAACTGGGATTATTCTCAACCACATTCCCACTGGTTTGCTTAACATTTTTCCGCTTATTTTAGGCGAGGATATGTTGGTGTTCTCTGTTTGTGTAATGCAAAAATAAATAGCATAAAGAGTGAATGAATGAATGATTTGGTCATGCATGTTCTTTCAATTCGGTCACCACTTCCACTGCTTATAGTTTTCACTACTTCTCATTACACGACAGCTTTTCAGAATATTTTCATCTTTAACTACTTGTTTGCAGATGGAAAAAGCAGTGCTGATAAATCCCTTCTTGTTGACCTTATGTACTGGGTTTCACAAAATCCTCCACCAGCACATTTGTTTCTGATCTCGGGGGATAGGGATTTTGCTGGAGTATTACATCGTTTAAGGATGAATAACTATAATATATTGCTTGCAACTCCAGAAATGCCTTCCAATGTTCTCTGTAGTGCGGCAACTATAGTGTGGCACTGGAATTCATTGCTTAAAGGAGAAAATCTTTCTGGAAAACACTTCAACCATCCTCCTGATGGTCCTTTTGCTTCTTGGTATGGGCACCACAAGGTACCTCTCGAAGACCCCTTCTCAAATGGTGAGCAATCTACATGTTTACAAACTGAGGAGATCTCTGAGTTACGTCCAATCCCAAGTTATATTTCAAGGAAAATTCGTCGTATATTGTATTCATATCCAAGAGGCATCTCTATAACTGATCTTCAAGCAGAGTTGGATAAAGCAGAAATTCAATTGGATAAAGACTACTATGGACATAAAAAGTTTTCCCGCTTTCTCTTTTCAGTGGGACATATAAAGCTTCATTTGGGACCTGGTGGACAACTTTTCGTAGTACCCCAAAAAATTCCTGAATCTATTAATAGAGGAAGACCTGTACCTTCAACAACATCTTTTGATAATGAGGATTTGAACTTTGTGGCTACTTCTAAGTTAAGTGGTGAGGGGGGAAATATGGTTAAGGATGAAGCTGGAACACCACGAATGGCCTTATCTCATGAATTTGGTGTAGAAGATGTTCCAGAAAAGGCCCATCAGGTTGTGAATGTGGTTAATGCTCAAGTGACTGAGAATCAATTTCCCCCTAAGGAGAATGAAATTCTTAGCTCTAGTGATGTGCTAATGGAAAAGAATGGTATTAGGAATGAAAGCTTCGTAAAGTTAAAAGCTGAGGACGAATATGCTAAACCAACAATAAAGGAGGCTGATGCAGGTTGTCACACACCTTGTTCTTCACCAGTTGATGAATCTATGATTGACAAACCAACTGGTGGAAGTACTGAAACTTGCAGCAATAAATTTGACAGACGTCTATCTTTCTTTGGTTGGATTAAAAGTTGGTGGCAATTCTGGAGAAGTGATGAAAACTCCAGTTATTTGATTGCTCGTCAGAACAAGATTGCTAGTAATAATGGAGACCCTGAGTTACTGAAACCGAACTTGACACTTGATAATTCTGATGAGCCAAGAGATATAAAACAGACATCTAGTCATTCTTATGAACCAAGAGATTTAAAACGGACGGCTAGTCATTCTGAAGAGCCAAGAGATATGGAACAGACACCTAGTCATTCCAAGGAGCCTGAATTATCAATTCTGAAACAGGAAGTTACTCCTGCTGAAGAGCAGGAGTTATCAGAATCGAAGCAGACAGTGAACTGTTCTGGAGAAGCTGAGTTATTTTCTAGTAGTTCATTTTGGAGTGACATGGAATCTTTTATTTTCACCTCCAAAGGATCAATTCTTGTCTCCAAGTCAAGAAGCAGGTTAGTGAGGATAATAGCCTTTTACAGTTCATTTGAAACATTTCTCATTTTCTATGTAATCAATGAACAATGTTACGAGGTTTTTCTGTCAACAGTTTTGTGAACTTTAAAATTTTGATGACGTTCATTCTTTAGCTGCTTGTTTAAAGAGTAATCAAGTAATTATGTGCAATATGTTTTTTTCTCAGGGAGAATATGATGCAAAATTTTCAAAAGTTTGGACCCATGATTCTAAGATCTCTTAGTGAAGATGATCTCCTTCAATTAGTGGATTTGTTAATATCAGAGAAAAAGTGGTTGGAGGAAAGGCCTTCTCAGACTTTTCCTTTCCGGCTCACTCCACCAGATGGAAAGAGTTCAGGAGACCTACCTCATGGCGCAAATGGTTTGAGCTCTATTTTCCTAAGCAGAACAACACAGGGTGACTTGCAGAAATCTTCAGAAGGTGATTCGAATAAAAAATGTCAGAGTATATCTCACTCTGGAGTTTCTTCACCTTCCAATGGAAGGAAGCATACTGAGAGGAGGTCTAGAACTGACATCTTAGCAGATACTAAGAAACTTGTGAGTGCGACGTTGAGGGCATACCCGAGCGGGATTAATATGGGTATTATCCCAGACCTTTTTCTTGAGAGGTATGGCTATCCTCTTGATTTAAAGAAGCTTGGTCATTCTAAGTTGGCATCTTTATTACAGACTTTGCCTGGAGTGAAAGTGGCGTACTGTCATATCTTTCCTGCTGATCGTGCCATTATTAGGGCTTCTGGCCCGGAAACCACAATTCTCAATACTCAAGAGACCAATTCAAGTGATGCAGTATTCTCTTCAGATGATGAGTTGTCTGATTCATACACCAAAGACGAGAGCAAGGACTCTCCATTGGAGGAATTCGGACCAGTTTCTGTCAGAAATTCTAACTAGAGAGATATGAAATCAAAAGTAAGAGGCATAAGTGCATCCTGATTATGAAACTTCACTTTCAGATGATGAATTTTCTGAATCTGATGGTGGTAGCTCTTCTTTAACTCAACCAGAAAGGGAAGGAAAACCAAAACATAATGTGGAAGACAGTTTTCTTCTGCAAAATCTGGAGTCATGGTACAGCAATCAAGGAGAGGATAGTTAGTTAGAAATCAGACAATGCTAAGATCACAGGCAATGGTATAACTGATGATCTAAATCCCTCTAAGCAGTCTACTCCAGGAACCCATTCTAAACATCTTGCAGGGAGTATAGAGAAGCAAAAATCTCTTATTCTAAAGAGCTATTCATTTGTTGCCGACTCACATAGCTTGAAGAAAGCAGATGATTTGAAGCTGCAAAATTGAAGAATTCTGGAGTTCATATATTCTGAAGTGGTGCTGGGTCCCAGAACTTGACAGTAGAAATTATGGGATTTGCTTACACAAATTCAAATGGTGGCTTGGTTCTTTACATAACTCGCGAAGTTGTATATTTTTGCTGGTCATGGTACTTACAGTTCAGTTGAGGTTGGTTCATGTCCATGAGATGATTGCAATTATGAAATTATATTCTTTTGAAGATTTGTCTTGTGATAGTTTGATAATTGATAATATATTCATATTTATGGAAATTATTTATTCATTTTTCACTGATCAAATTTGTTTTCCTGTATTCACATGGTAACGAAGGCCGAAAGTTTCACTACTTTCAGAGCTAAGAGATTTTTTTTCTTTGGAACTCTGATTAATATCAATTCAGATTAAATTGGGAACTCACTCAGTGTTTTGTTGGACACCTTATACAGTATTTTAGATCTTTTGAGAGATTAGCTTTCTGTTTGTTGGTCATGAACAATATGGCAATATCAACAATATGTTTAGTTTATAAGTAGTACCGACGGTAAGGGATTTGTGTTTTTTTAATTATCGTCTTTTGAATTCTATCTCTGAAGGGATGAGAATAGAGTCTCATACGTTGAAAGAGTCGTTTCTAATAATGTGCCCAACAAATATCCGAGGAATAGTCATCAAATATTTTCTAGTGGATATTCTTATTAAAAACAAAGACTTTGGTTCTAGAAGTCTTTGTAGCTTGTAGTTGAAAGTAAGTATTTTCCAAAGGACATTTTTCAGGGTTAATTTTTCTTAAAATAGATATTGTAGCAACGGAAAAATTTCCATAGATTTTTAGGTATGACAGTAAGTTTTTATATTTTTTTATAGGTCTTCTTATCAAAATCAATTTTATTTGAGGTCTTGTTAGGAGATGTATGCACATTTAAAGTTTAATAGTGGTTCAAATAGGATTCTTTATAATAGGAGGATGCCTGCGAGAAACTAAAACAAATAAGTTATGGGCTGAGAGCTACGGAGCATTCAACCTCCTCTTCTTCACTCTTTCTCTCACATGCTTTTTAATTTGGACTGAATTTAAGTAAATTTTTTTATATATATTTGCTATTAGTTTTTCACTTTTTTTAATACAAATAAGATATATGGCAAAAAAAATTTAGCATGATCAATTATGGATGGAGAGAAAGTATAAAAGATTTATTTTATATAATCAATCATAGGAGAGAAAGAATATAAAATAAAGTCTATGATTAAAGAAATCATATAACAAATATACAATACAAAAAAATGTACCTAAGTTCTTATCTTTTAATTTTTCAGGCATAAAAAAAAACACAAATAAAAGTTAAATATTAGGGTATCTTTTCCTTGTTTGGATATTCCAAAATCTCTTAATTTAGCGTGATTAAAATTAATAAAGTAGCAAGGTTAAGGAGAATTAATCTAAAATCTTTACATTCCTTCCCCTCCATTTAATTTTAATAGAGAATTATCTATTTGATCCCTGAAATATATAGATTGTTCCAACTTAGTCCCTAAAACTCTAAAAAATGAAAATATCTAATTTTATTCTTAAAAGATGCTTTTTTTTGTCTCAATTTGGTTCTTTTAGTCCTTAAAAGAAGTCACAAATACACTGACAAAAAAAATAAAAAGACCAAATTATGACAAAAAAAATATCTTTCAAGGAATAAATTAGGATTTGCATCTTTCCGGGACTAAATTGAAACAATCTGTATCTTTTAGGGATCAACTTGATAATTCTCTCTAATTTTAAAAAATCAAATAAGGGAAAGATCATTAAATCTTCTTTCATTTCCTTACTCTTTTCTCTTTAATACTCTATCCAAACAATTTTTTTTTACCAAATTCAAACAAGACTAGATTCTCTGATATCGCCAATTTATGTTGTCCGGTTATTGATTAAAGAGTATATAGACAATTTCGTCCCTGAAAGATTCGAAAGTGGTCAATTTGGTCCCTGAAAGATCATAAGTGTACAATTTAGTCCTTGAAAGATTGCACCATTACACAAATTGGTCTTTCTGTCATTAACATTTAAATTCTCTAAACGAACTTGCTGACGTGGCATGTTAATTGTAGACGAGGGCCATTAATTGCTTAGTAGGACATGTTTACATGGCACAAGCTAATATTCACCTCCAACTCAGCACAAAACGCAACGTTTTGAAGCTTCAATTTGCACAATTACACTAAGTTAGAGGTGGATTTTAGCTTGTGCTGCGTTTTGTCAACACAAGCCAAAATCCACCTTCAACTTAGTGCAAGTGTGCAAATTGAAGCTTTAAAACATTGCATTTTGTGCTGAGTTAGAGGTGGATTTTAACTTGTGCCATGTAAGCATGTCCTACTGAGCAACTAGCGGTCCCCGTGTGCAATTAACGTGCCACGTCAGCAAGTCCATTAAGAGAATCTAACTGAAGATGACAGAAGGACCAATTTGTGTAACGGTGCAATCTTTCAAGGACCAAATTGTACACTTATGATCTTTCAGGGACCAAATTGACCACTTCCGAATCTTTCAGGGACGAAATTGTATATATACTCTTGATTAAATCCAAATCCAATTCATGTTTTCACTATCAAAACTTTTTTGCTACAGTTATTGATTGATTAAAACTAAGACAAAATTAAAGCACTACTCGAATAGCAGAGTATCCGAGTCCGTTTGGGATTGCGTAATCAAGACTTCTGACTTCAGCATTATAAATTTGTCATTTATGAGAATTGATTAAGATATGACATGATTGTTTTTGAATTAAAGTAATGGTTCACTGCTTTACAAATTTGCAATTTATAAAAATTGAATCACAAAATAATGCATTCATATATATATATATATATTCACATATTCTATTTATGAATAGAATTTCCATTTATAAAACGCTTGGATTCCAATCAATACATAAGTCAACTCTATGCCATTATCTTATACATTAATTACCCAATCCGTTTTTGAAATCCAATTAATTACCCAATCCTAAATGCTTAATCGAATGGAGGTGTATTTATAACGAAATCATAATACAATAATACAGAAAATGCGTTGTTATTTTTTAACAAATTTTTTTCTCAGTTTTGACGTGGAGCTTTTGTTGCTGACATGGCAATTTTGCAAAACATGTCTTAATCAACACATGGCCTCATGTATTTGGCTTTAGTATTATATATATAGATCGATTTTCTCATCCATTATGCCATGCATGCAATACTCTGGTGCAAAATATAAATTGAAAAGTGTTCAAAGACAGACCGATAAATAACAGAAGCAAGTAGATGTAGACCGTACTCTTCAGAGTACGAAATAAGTGAATAAAGAAAGAAACAATACTTACAAATATAAATTAGTTTTACAGAGGAAGAAGAATTCACCATCTACAAAAAAAAAGAGGAATAGATAGTTATAGTGCCTTTTGAAAAAAAAGTGGGAATATTGAGATTGGAATCATCTAATTAATGCGTCAAAATAAATTACAGCATATATCATGGACTATTTAATGGTGATTTTAATCAGATATGAGAATGTATCAATTCCTCATTAATTGTAAATGTTTAAATCAATTTTAATTTTTATGACTTAATAAATCAAAATATATTGCATTAGATAAAGCCACGTATGCGTATCTTATATTACATGGTGACTAATCTGACTCTTAGGTGGTATATTAAACGACATATGGATTTATTTCCTCAAATTAAAAGTTTGTGTTATGAGGTGTTGATTGAGCAAAGAATGCCTTCATCCTATGTGGCAAGAATTGGAGAAAGTTATGGTACTATTTATATATATATATATATAAGTATTTAAAATAGAGTAGCCATGATTTCACATAATTCTTTAGAAAAGAGTAGTGATAACATGGAATCAGGTTCATATATTTTTACATGAACCCGTCAAATGTCTCTTAAGATCTTTCAAATTTTCAAAATTATATATAGTATAGGCAATTGACACTACAACAAAACACAGATTTACCCATGGACAAATCCGTGGGTAAAAAAATTACCCACGGACTCATCCGCCTGCCAGTGGCAACTCCGGCAACACCTCCGGCCACCCCGGCCGCCGGCAACTCCTCCGGCGACCTCAATAAACCACATTATATTTTTAAAAAATGGGCCATAGAGGATTCAAAGAGAGGACATCATGCATGGTAATATTTAGAATTACAACTAGGTCATTTATCACTTGTTTTATTAATATAAAACATTATATATATATATATATATATATATATATATATATATATACATCTAAAATTTAAATAATAAACATTTACCCACGGATTGTAAATCCGTGGCTAATTCTAAGAAATTGTCCACAGAAATTAATCCGTGGGTAATTGACTGGGTAATTGACAAATTACCCACGGATTGGCCATGAAAATCGTGGCGAATCCGTGGGTGATTTTGAAGAAAAAAATTTTATTTTTTTTTGTTTTCTCACAGATTTCCCACAGAATATATTCCGTGAATAAATCTATATTTTGTTGTAGTGTAAAATACCATGGGTTTCAAAGAATATAATTGATTTCATGGTACTTCATCTTAAAAATTAATTAAGTTGTACTTTTTGTTTGAAATATATAAAAAAATCTCTTAAAAATTATATAATTATAGAAATACCCAGTTTTAAAAAAAAACATTTATAGAAATACCCAAAAAAATTATAAGCGAGATGTAAAATGTATAAGAGATATTTATATTATTTTTTATAATTTAAAAATATTTTACATATATTTCTTATAAATTTTTGGGGTACTTTTGTAAATATTTTTTTTTGAAGTTGGCCATTTTTATAATTTTATAAGTTTTAAAGGAATTCTTATATATTTCAAACAAAACGTACAATTTATTTATTTATTTTATTTAGAGTGAGATACCGTGAAATCAATCGTTCTTTAGAATATTATGATCTTTTGATTGTTTACACTCTATATAATTATGAGATTTTTGAAGATCCTATTAGGTGTTGACATGTGGCAAGTTCATGTAGAAATACATGAACCGGAGCCATTGTCATCACCACTCTTTAGAAAATGCACTTAATTATCTATAGTTGCATATAATTAAAGATAATAAAAATAATAAAAATTATTAATAATATTATTATAATATTTGGTATTATTTTTGAAAATTTATATGAGATTTAGGAGAAGAATATCTGACAATTTTCAATTATTTGTGATTGGGTTAATTTTAATTTTGACTTCTTTTACTTTAATTTAAAAAATCAATTTTAATGATAAATTTTTTCAAAAGAAAAATTTATTCATTAAATTTGGTAGAAAAAATATAAAGTTCCATTTTTTAAACATTTATATTTTTTCATAAAAAAATTTATATTTTCAAAATTATGATAATTACTCTTCAAATATCTAGAGTGCCATTTAACATATTTTTAGGATGACACTTGTTGAGATTTTAGACAGATGAAAGCACTTATATATATACTCACGTATAAATATCTTATTTTTTATGTTATTTTCATTTAAAAAAATAATTTACAATTTCAGTCCCCTTAATTAAATATTTCAGTCCCCTTACAGTTTAGTGATTTGATTGATTGTCTCATAAAAACAAAGGTATTAAAGAATGTCAATTGCCATAATATTGTTTAGCCTCATTGATCATCGGAAGCGCTTCACGCCTTTCTGGTTCTTCGCCTTTCTTAAGGAGAAAAAAAGAGAAGTTGTAAACAAAAGATTCAATTTCTAACGAAAAAATGATTTAAAACTGTAAGTAATTTCACATTTTTTTGTGATTTTTGGGGTCTTAGCCCCCACTGCTGTGCGTAGTCTACACGCTGCTCAGTCATTTTTGCTTTATTGCAAGATTTGAAATTGCATTGTCCACACCGATCAGGTATGTGTCTACGCTCGGGCTTCTCCTTCTCTACAGCTAATTTCTTCAAATGCACAGAAGCAGGCTTATCTTTTTGGGTGACTTCATGTTGTTCGGTTTCATGTTGTCAACAGAAAGGTGATTCAAAACGCTGACAGCTACAAATAGATTTTTTTTCAATTACAATGTATTGTTTGGATCTCCTTCTAGCATTGTATGTTAAAAATATGATAACATTTCTAATAAGTGAAAGAAATGAATTGCAGTGGAAAATAAGAAAATTGGACAGCCTAAAGCCGGTGTGATTCTACAAGGCTACAGATTAGAGCCATTAACACATAAGGACCCCTATACATTCAGAGTTTATTACCTTTCTCTGATTCGCCGGTTCACTTATTTGGAGAAATATCATTCCATTTATTTAATGTTAATGTTTAAATAATATTAAAGTTAAAAAAAATTATTAGCAAACAAAAAAATTAATATTATTTATGTGGCTTAGATCTTTTTTCTTAAAAAAAGTTTACTTATTTAATTATTTATTGTACTTGTAAAAATTTTTTTGTTGCACAAAATATATATTGCGTGTTCAAATTTAATTTGAAATCTAATTATAAATTTCGTTTAAATATTTTTTGAAAATTAAATCATATTATTATTTTAACTAAAATCTAGTTACTTATTTATTATTTATTTAGCTATATTTGTATAAGATTTTTTTAGAAATAATTGTGTCAAATTTATTTTTTTAAGTGTTTGTTTTTATTAATTTTTTAAATATTTTGTTAACATAATATAATATTATTTTTTAAAAAAAGTTGTCTATATATCCAAAAAAGATAAGTAATCACTTTAAAATAGATGTATTAGATTTTTTATTTATTTTATAAACACTCTTACTTGGAGAAGCTAGGATTTACTTTAACGGATAAAAGTTCAATACTACCGTACTATTGAACTTCAGTGTATTCCTCCAATCATGTAGTGTAATTTGTTAATATTAATAAAAATTCATATTAATTAGAACTCACCTTTAATGAATTATAGACCAATTGATTATAAGGATGTACTAAAGTTTAGTACTACTGTACTACTGAACATCAACTCTACTTTAAGATGACACTTGTCATATCTCCTCTATCTAACGTACTCTATTTTAATATATCTAACAAAAAAATGTATTGGAAAACAAAAAATTTAATATTATTTATGTGTTAGATCTTTTCTTAAAAAGAATATGATTTGTTTAGTTATTTTTTTACATATTTTTTTGTTGCGCAAAAATAAGTGTTGTGTATTCGAATTTGATTTGAAACTATTATTATATATCAATCTTATTTAAAAAATTTTGTTAAAATTAAATCATATTATTTTTAACTAATATTTAGCTGCTTATTTATTATTTGTTTAGTTACAATTGTGTTAGATTTTTGTATGAAATATTTAGGTCATTTTTTATATATAGGTTTTTTATTAATTTTTTAAGTATTTTTAACATCATATAATATTTCTTTCTTTTAAAATAGGTCTATATATCTAAAAGATAAGTAATCAATTTAAAATGAAATTTAATAGATTTTTTTTATTTGGAGAAGTTTGAATTTATCATAAGATGACACTTGTTAGCATCTGATAGATTATACCACATAATTCAAATCTAATTCACATATATATAGGTTTTTAATACCATTAGGTTTTATAGAAAATAATATAACACATAATTTAAATATATAGCTTTACTTTATAAGTAATTTAAATAAATATATAATATTAGTTTATATATACATATATATGTATAAACACTTTTTTTTATTCAACTCTGGAGCAATACTAAGTCTATTTTAATTTTCAGATAATCAATTAAATTACCATAATTTATTTGTTTATTTATTGTATTAAATGCAGAGAAAATATATTTTGAATGTATATTGTATTCTTTGTTTTAATATGATATATATTATCTTTAATTAATAAAATTGAAAGAAAAATGCCCCCACCTGGCATTAGCCATACAAGTTACAACCATGAAGAAACGCTAGACAAGACGAATTAAATAAACGTAATCCTTCCTCATTCCTTGACGCAAACGGCCATGTGGGTTGCACATGCAATAATACCAAATCAAAGACCTTTTCCTACGGTCCTACCCTAATAAATTATTAAAAGTACTTCCACCACTGCCTCTTATCCCCTTCACTTGCACAATCCCAAAATAATTTCACCTTTTCATACAAGGGTTATTGATGGAGTGATCTTTTCATCGAATTAAAAGAATATAGTTGAGTCTATGATGCAACTTATTGCATACATACAACACAATTTCAGCCGATAGAATTGTCATATGTGGGTAGGATGACTTGAAATGCAATGCAATTTTCCACATTTTACAATCCTATCGGCCAAAATTGTGTTGCAACAAATTGCATCATAGACTCACCCAAAAAACATATACATTTTATCATTATGTATCACATCACTTAATTTAGAAAAACTACTCCCAATCCTGTTTCTAATTTATCTCTCAAAAAACCAATTACCCCAGCTCGTACACTTCCTATATAAGTTCTTTGTTAATATTATTCCGCAAATAAATACCATCAGAGTAAAATGTTTGGCTTGAAGGGGAAAAAAATTGTAAATAGATATGATCAACCGGTTTCATTTTTTTTTCCTTTTCCCCGGCATCACCACCCAAAAGCTTTTTTTTAGGCACTAATTCGGCAATTCCAACGAGCCAAGTATTGTAGTATTACCAGTGCCTTCCCTGAGAACCGCCACCACCTTTGTTCTTTCCAAAGAAGGCATTCTTGGGCTTTGGAATCTCATGGATGTCCATCACTTGGATCGTTCTTTGCCTTTTGGCTATACACGTACACAAAATTGACCCAGTCAGTAGTGAAGTGAGAAACGTCATTCATTACCAAACAAAACACAAGTAATTAATGCTAACACAGTTTTCAGCTTAGGAAGGGTAAGGTAATTCAACCATTTTCAGCTTCTTTGTAGTTTTCTTGAAGCCGTCTTCTTGCTGAAGCAAGCCTCTCTGCTTCCAAATTTCTATCTCTCTCTTCTCTCTTTCTCTGCAATGCAATCAAACATAACAGTTAATTACTACACTTTCCATAATTAACAAACAAATCCTAACACGGTTCTAGTTAATAATCAAGAAGCTCCTGTGCAGTATTATCCCAAAACTGAGCAAAAACATTGGTGCTACTCAACTGAGCTAAACTGGACATTTATTGCTTTTTGGTTTTAAGTTGTTAGTATTTTGAGTGCAACACCTCCCTCCCAATTTCTATTTTCATCCTCCGTATCTATACCAAAATGGTTTATGATTCATATCCATACGTTTTGAGGAGCAGAAGCAGGAATAGGAACTGGGGTCGCTGGTTTTGGTGTTGCCAGCTGCTTTCGAGGAGGAACTGTTTTTTGTTTTGGTTCTAATTCTGAATAGTTCCTCTCTGATCCAGAACTCCCATCTGTGTATTTGAGCAATAAAACACATGAACACAAAGCATATTAACAACCAGATACATTAAAGATTGAATTACAGAAGCTTTGAATCAGATGCTATGCTCACTGTGTGGATTAGGCGAGTATGCAAAATCAGGAATCTGCAAAAAGAAATTCATTCGAATATTAGAAAGCATAATTTTGAATGGCAAAAAGAAAATGTTTCTTTGATTAACCTGATGATGCCCATTTTGGGGGTTTTTCTGCTGAGGCGAGTCTCCATCAGCTGCCACCAACATTAATTAATTATTTACTTAACTAATTACCATGTTTAATCTAGTCTGAAAATCTGCAATTTCTAACCAACTCTGAGAAATTTTTCCGAAAGAAGATTCAAATTGAATTACCCATGATAGAAGCGTGATCTCCTGGTGGATTGATCTTCACCCACTCATCTACAATCTCCTTCCATTTCCTGTTAAGGAACAGATTAGTTCTGTTTTATTCAATCTCTCTCAAATCTCAATAGTCAACAATATCAACATTTGAACGTATTAGGTTTTCAATAGTGAAAGGATCTTCCACAACCTGACAAGTAGCTTCACTAATCTCTTAACATCATTGGACGAATGCTTGCGCAATCGATTCACGTGCCACCCAATGTTAGTTTCCTACAGAAATCAGAAAGAATAGTTAGTTTAAAGTGTAAAACTAGAAAAAAAATTTCTGAAAAGAAGAAAGGGAAGAGAAAATTCATCGCCGCCAGAAGTTAGTTACCTTTAGCGCCTGGAATGTAATATCCATGTCTGCGAGATTTTGTAGCAATTCAACCTTAGAATCTTCGGACTGATCGATGAAAATCATGAGATGAGTGAATTAATTCCTAAACTCTGAATCAAGCATTAAGGAGGAAAGAAATTGACAAACAAAACCTGATCAGGATCTTCAAGTTGCTCTTTGATCTCATGAATCTTCCTCTGTTCATCATCAAGAAGGCCACCGTAAGGATCCAAATCGTCGTCGTCTTGACCAATAGAGTGAGGCGTTGCAGGCGACGCGCCCAATTTCAATTCAGGAGTGCTCTGTTTCTTGATCGGAGCGCTTGTTCCGTCGCAATTCCGACACCGTGCAGGAGGATCAGAAGTGGCTCCATACAGACGCTGAACGATTCCATCCCTTCGATGCTTCAACTCCTTGCCGTAATCCATGGACGCCACGTCGATTGCGGTGTCGATGAACATCCATACATCCACACCTGCAGTCTCCAATATCGATCGGAAATCGTCCAAATCCATACCTACCTGTTTCGGAATACTGAATCTAAACGCTTCAGACTAATGAAACGCACGAGAATCAGCTTTTGAAACGGTAGGTTTCTGTTATAACACCATGACCATGGGATCTAAATGGGAACCAGGTCCAGTATAACGTGAAATAAATGGCGTTGAAAAAGTCGTGAAGCGAGTACGGATCGAAACTCGAAACGACGAGAGCAATGATAGCAAGTAGCAACAATGATTACGCGCCAAATAAAACAAAGAAATGGAAACAGAAATAAGAAAAGGGCGTAGATCTGATTCTTAGGTATCAGGTATGGCCTAACTAACAAGCTTGATTGAAGTTTTCAGGTAGTGAGAGGGTCCGAGAAAATGTGTGAATTTTCCGGGAAAAAAATACGTGAGAAGAAGGCCTGTGAGAAAATTAGAAGAGAAAATAAAACATAAGAGTCAAAATACTATTTAGTCCCTGAATTATTGGTCAAATTATTATTTAATCTCTGAATTTGACAAAAATACTATTTAGTCCTCGAATTTGCTACTCTGCCAACTATTTAGTCCCCAAATTTGGAAAAAAAATACTATTTAAACCCTAAATTTGTAACTCTGTCAACTATTTAATTCTCGAACTTGACAAAAATATTATTTAATCTACCATTTCACTCACACTACCCTCCCTTCTCTCAAACACTCCCTCGCCCTCCACCACTTCTTCCCTTTCGTCGGAAAACTCTTCTGCCCACCACCGTTGAGCATTTCTTTTTTTTTTTCTCTTTTTAATTTTAAATGTTAAAAATTGACGTAACATGTGTCCAAACACTTAATTAACGATGTCACATCAGTCTTTAACGATCATATCAGGTGGTTATCTAACAGGTAACGATCATGTGACCAAATAGTTGACAGAGTTACGAATTCGGGAACTAAATAGTATTTTTGTCAAGTTCAGAGACTAAATAGTATTTTTATCAAATTCAGAGATTAAATAAGTACTTTGAGTCTAAACATAATATAATAAGGAAGAAGAAGAAACTAAGTATATTCCAAAACCAAAAACTCAAATTCTTTTTTCTTTTCTTTTTTTTGTTTTAGAATTAGAAATTAGTTAAAAGGGAGATGAACGGACAAAAAGGTATGAGAATATAGAATTTTAGAATTTTAAAAATAGAAATTAAACTTTGATATATTTGTTTGTTTACTGCTATTTGATTCCCTTTTTTTTTCTTTTTTGTTATTTTAATATATGAACTTCGGTTTTGTGATGTCGTGTCAATGTTTGTTTGTGCATATATCATTGAGTTGTGTGTTGTTTGTTTGGCTTGGTCGCAACTCGCAAATTATGGCATATGAGACATATCCACAATTGAACGTTGCATTTTGCTAAGGCCCTGTTTGGTAGATTGTAATTTATCATTTGTTAGGATTAATAAGATTTGATCTCTTGTTAGGACGAATTTTGTGCAGATATTTCTTTTGAGGCAAAATACTATTTAGTCCTTGAATTGTTGGTCAAACTACTATTTAATCTCCGAATTTATCAAAAATACTATTTAGTCCCCAAAATGTTTAATTATGTCAACTATTTAGTCCCCGAATTTGACAAAATACTATTTAGTCCCCGAATTTGTAACTATGTCAACTATCTAGTCCTCAAACTTAGCAAAAATACTATTTATTCATCGAATTTGCAACTCTGTCAACTATTTAGTCTCCTAACTGTTACCCGTTATAGTTGACAGACTTGCAAATTCGGTAATTAAATAGTATTTTTGTCAAGTTTGGGGATTAAATAGTTGACATAGTTACAAATTCGGGGACTAAATAGTATTTTTGTCAAATTCGGAGACTAAATAGTTGACATAGTTAAATATTTCGGTGACTAAATAGTATTTTTGATAAATTCGAGGACTAAATAGTAATTTGACCAACAATTCAGGGACCAAATAGTATTTTTCCTCATTTCTTTTCTTTTTTATATTACTTTTATTGATTTTGATCATGAATGAGTAGTTTTTATTGAATATTTTAATTTTGATTTAATTTATTAATTTCGGCTTAAATTTGGGATATTTTTCTTTAAATTGTCAAGTGGTTGTTGATAAGCTGTGGGTACGATTTATACTGCAAAACTATACAAAATAGTGTTAGATGAAGAATTCTACTTCAACCAATTAGCAGGTATCATATTGCTCAGCTTGCTGAGCCTTTTTATTTTGTTTATTGAAGTCAAATTTTACTTGAAGGCTACATAATATAAAAGTAAAGAAAGTGTGACGAAGATGTCCATTAAGGTTGGGCTTTTAATTACAATTGGGAATTCCTTTGGTTTGGGTGAATGTGACGTATATGAAGAATAAGGCATATATAAGTATATATTAAGAATGATGGGATTTTTTTCTTTTTGTACAAGGAATTGGATTCATTGCAATTTATTTTTTTTAATTTTTATATAATTCTTTTAAAATATATTTTTATTTTATTTGTGAAGTAATAATAGAAACGCACCCTAATAAGGATTTATTATGAATGAATTATGGACCAGATTAATATTAATATTGACAAATAGCATCACCTTAAATAGATTAGGAACTAAATTATTATTATTAATAATTTGGTCCCTAATTCATTTGTGATTGATTTTTATTCGTTTGAGTTCCGGTTAATACTTCACAAATGAAGTAAAAATGTGCAATTTAAAGAAATTATAAGAAAAACAAATTACACCGGATCCAATATCTTCTCTGTGACCTAACAAGTTGAGAAAAAAAAGGGCTGGACATTGGCGATAAAGACTTTGATTGTTGTTGTTATTGTACGAAATAAAGTTTATTTATATATGTTTTTTCTTTTTCTATTTACTAAATGCAAATATGTCCCTGAATAATTTTATCTATAACTTGAACTAGCTTTCCAACTCCCAAGAATTATGTCGGATCACAACCTAATTCAAATAAAGCTCCATAATCTGAATAACCATAAGGCATCTCGTTCTTTGAAATGTGATGAGAAGATTTGGTTTGGCAATTCAAGTTTCATTAAACTTGTAGAGAACACTTGGGGTATGCTTGGTATAGATGCACGGATATAAAGTACTGTAAAGTAAAATATTGTAGAATAAAAGAAAGTACTGTAGAGAAAAGTGAGGAGAGAGATAAAGAAAAGAATTAAGAGAGAGAAAAAGTATGATAAAAAGTGTGTTTGATATATATAAAATATAATGTAAAATTTTTTTAGAATCGTGAAACACCACGATTCTACTGTTTGGCTTTCTTACCAAACATACCCTTGGTTGGAAGCCCCTTCTGTTGAAGAAGAGGGCCTCCTTTTTAGTTCAAAGAAAAGTTTATAAGGAATGGAATAGAAAACATTTTTTGGGAACTAAGAAGAAAAATAGGATCCTAAAGAGACTCGAGAGTTTAGGACATCCACCGAGAGGGTAATACATGTGCGGACCTGCTGGCCAAACATACTATTTTGAAGCATAATGAAAAAATTGTTTTATCCTTTTTGGCTAACTATGTGGGCAACTAGTATCACTTTTTAGGTGTGTTTGGTAATAGGGTTTAAGTTTATTGTGTTTGGTAATAAAATTTAAGAATGAGAATGAGTAAAAGTGGATTAAAATTATTACTTTATCCTTTATATTAAAATATTAAAAAAAATAGGGTAAATTACAGTTTGCCCCCTGTGGTTTGGCCTATATCCAGCTTGCCCCCCTGTGGTTTAAACTGCGACACTTAACTACCCTGTAGTTTGACTTAAAATTAATGTGGCCCCCTGTGGTTTAGAGTGTGACACTTGGGCCCCCTGTGGTTTGTTATGTTATCACTTAACTACCCTATATTAATTTTTTCTCAAAATTTAATATTTTATATAACTTATAAAAGAAATTACCTAAAAATAATTGAATTAATTAATTATTTTATTATATTTATTTTATCTCTAAAATAATAACAATAAATTCTAATATTCTACTTTCAACTCTTTTTAGTGTTTCCTTCAAACTCTTTCTTTCCTCTAAACAATAAACCCTAATCTTCTACTTTCAAACCCTATTTATTTATATTTAGTTATTAATTAATTATTTTATTATATTTATTTTATCTCTAAAATAATATGAAGTTGGATTGTTACTTTATTTTGGTACACTATTAACGTTATATGATTGGATAAATTGGATACGTTTTTTTAAAAAATATTGTTTAATGTTAGAGTTTCTAAGCTCAATAATGTTAACATTTAATTCAGGTATGTATGTTCCGAACTTGAACAATAAAAAAACTTAAATTTAATTATATATTTGTATTATATTATTCTTTTACAATTTTATTTTGATTGATTTAATAATTCTAAAATATTAAAGATAAAAAATAACAATAAAATAAATAAATAACTAAATATAAATAATCAATGTAGTAAACAATAAATATTAAATTATTTTATTGATTTTTTAAAATTAAAATTTTATTTTTATATTAATTATAATTTTTTTGAATTATTTTATAATTCTAGAGTGTTGAATAACAAATTTTAAACATTAAAAGTATAAAAATGATGATTAATTTGACTAAAATTTGGATAGAAGGTAGTTAAGTGATAACATAACAAACCGCAGGGGGGTCAAGTGTCACACTCTAAACCACATGGGGCACATTAATTTTAAGCCAAACCACAGGGTAGTTAAGTGTCACAGTTTAAACCACAGGGGGGCAAACTGTAGTTTACCCAAAAAAATATTATGATTGTGTCAAATCAAAGGATATAATAGACATTTTACACCTATTTTTTTTTTAACTTCGCACAAAAACTAAGAAGGGAATCCTGATCTCCCTTAGAAGTGAGACCCTGCAATTGGCGTACCAAACGTAGCCTTATGGCATGCTTGGTAAGGGTGAGTATTGGTGAGGTTTTGATATGTTTGGTAGGTGGTGACTTGAGTGAGAACGGGAAGAAACTTCCTTCATGAGAGGTGAGTAAGGTTGCTTGTGTGTGAGAAGGGAAGTTGTGGTGAGGTGAGGTGTAAATACCAAAATCCCCTTAAAAAATTTGTGGCTTTTAAAAAAGTAAGGGCAAAAAAGGTATCTCATACTTTTATCTTCTATTTTCCTATCTTTTTCCCACCATACCAAACAATATTACTTTTACATTCCACTTCCATTTTCCTGTATACCAAACATACTTTTTATCACTTACTTCCACTTCTCACTAAAATACTCACCGGATACCAAATGCCACCTTAGAGTTTAGTTGCATTTTCTTTACATGGTACGCGCACTCCATTTCAGTTTTTTGTATTGTCTCTATCGCCTGGTTAGGCTCTATGTAGTGTAACAGAAGAGGATCTAATGAAGTGCACAATGTGTAAAGTGTATAAAATGTATTATCCATATTGTTAAATAAAATTCGAGATTCATGTCTGTACTGTAACAGTTTCATCCAACGGTTTATATTATGCACTTTACCAGATCTGCACTTTCCGTAATGTAACTTGACTATGTTGGCTTAATTTAATCCTTTATTTACGGGGGAAAAAAAAAGAAAAAACTTGAGGGATTTCATAATGCTTTAGAAAGAGGTCCTAATGAATACCTTGTGAAAGTTGAGAATGCACTTTCACAAGATTACCTAAGAGATGCTCAACACTGAAGATGAGCTTTGGGCCTCTGAATCTAGGATGGATTATCTTGGATTCCGACTTTTCTTTAAAAAGTGTTGGAGGTTAATTTCTTGAATCAGACATAGTCACAGCCATTTAAAGGATTTTTGCTACGTTTGTAGTCCTCAATTATTAGAAGGTCAAAATCTTAAATTGGTCCTTTATGTTTGCACGAAGTTTTATATTGGTCCTTTATGTTTTAAAAAGTCCAAATTGGTCCTTTATGTTTGCAAGAAGTTCCAAATTGGTCCTTCCGTCCAAATCCGTTTATTTTCTAAGTTAAGTGCTGACGTGGCATGCTGACATGGACACACCATCTCTCCTACGTGTCAGTTGAAGCTGACGTGTCATGCCACGTCAGCACCACGTCATCATCCAATATCATATGTGCTTACGTGGCAGTGACGTGGTGCTGACGTGGCATGACACGTCAGCTTGGATGGACATGTCAGCACGCCACGTCAGCACTTAACTTAAAAAATTGACAGAAGTGGACGGAAGGACCAATTTGGAACTTCTTGCAAACATAAAGGACCAATTTGGACTTTTTGAAACATAAAGGACCAATATGAAACTTCGTGCAAACATAAAGGACCAATTTGGGGTTTTGACCTTATTAGAATGAAACCTTGGTGTGTCTAATCCTTCGGGAATACGGCTGTGTTAAAATTTGATTGGAAGAGCTTTGTCGCCTTTGTAATTTTACTCGACTTAAATGGAATTAGTCTTCGTTTAGACTGTTAAAACAGATAGGCGGGGATATCCATGGTTCACAAAAAAAATAGTATTATATTGCAAAATTTAAATTAAAAATATTAAAGAACTTATTTTAAAATAAAAGATAATCAAGGAAAAAATTTTTTGTCCTGATCAGGATATCACCAGAACGAGCCAGGTGACTAATAATCTCTTGGACATTGTCGGGCTCATTATTAGAACATTTTTTCAACAGATGACACTTTATTCTTATATTTTCAAGAATCAAACCCAAAAAATAATAATTAATAATAAATGGAATTAGTAAAAGAGAAACAAAGATAAGACTGAATGGTTGCCGCAATTATTGACTGAATGGAGCATTTGGGGTGTACTTCACAATTCACATCTCACCGACACTTGTTCACATAATGGCAGCCACATTGCTTTCTATACACAATTTGGCATCACACTCACTTTCAAGCATTCCATTCCATCTACATCATTGCCTTTGACTCAACATTTAATTCATATCTATAATTGCCCCTATCACTTACTAATTACAAATTAATTCATTATGAAATTAATTAAACAATAACTTGAGTTAAGTTTTGTCTATGAAAAGTTTTCAATTGAAAGAATTCCATCTCTATTATAAATTTTCTCTAGTTATTTTTTTTTTTAAATAAGGTCAAAATTTCAAATTAGTCTTTATGTTTGTACGAAGTTTTATATTGGTCTTTTATATTTCAAAAAGTCTAAATTGGTCCTTTATATTTGCAAGAAGTTCCAAATTGGTCCTTCCGTCCACTTCTGTCAATTTCTTAAGGTAAGTGCTGACGTGGCGTGCTGACGTGTCCATCTAAGTTGACATGTCATGCCACGTCATTGCCACATCAGCGTCACGTCATTGCCACGTCATCACATATGATATTAGATGATGGCTTGGCATGAAACATCAGCTTAAATGGATACGTAGGAAAGATGAAATGTCCACGTCAACATGTCATGTCAGCACTTAACGGAAAAAATTAACGGACTTGGACGGAATGACCAATTTGAAACTTCTTGCAAACATAAAGGACCAATTTAAATTTTTTAAAACAAAAAAAGACCAATATAAAACTACGTGCAAACATAAAGGACCAATTTAAGTTTTGACAAAAAAAAAAACAATAAACATCTCTTTTATATTTGTTTGTTAACTACTATTTTATTCCTTTTTCCTTTTTGTTTTTCCTAATATATGCATTTCCGCTTTGTGATGTCGTGTCATTTGTCAATGTTTGTGCATATATCATTGAGAATTTGAGATGTGTGTTGTTCGGCTTGGTTGAAAATCATGGCCTATGAGGCATATTCACAATTGAATGTTGTATTTTGCTAAGGCCCAATGGGCCCATTTGATTTTTTTAAAACAAAAAATAGTCACTTAAATTATGGATGATCTTCTTATACTAGGTCTTTTTTCTTTCTTGTTTTTCCATTATGAATATGTATTTTCCTATATCTAAGTCGTTTAATCAAACATGTTTATTGAACAACAATCTTCATTTTTTTTCTTATTATTTTGTCAATGACATTCTATATATTATATCAGTATTAATATGGTAAGTGAATTAAATTATTTCTTAAAACATATAAAACCTATAATTCAATCAAATTTTACTCCTAACTACATATTTTGCCTCATGAATCCACTTTCTCTGTCTCTAATCACCTTTGCACATAGAACGCACTTAAAAAAATCGTTTGTAGATATATTTTACTCTTAACTACATATTGTTGATTTATTTTCAATGAACTCGAACTAACCCAACTCGTGAACATCTTATGTATTACTTCTTACTAATTTTACAATCAAATTACTTTATAAACAATTTTATCAAACACTAATTGTGTTTCAGCTACTGATAAATATATTTTTTGTTCAATTTCATAATACTTTTAAACAAATTCCATTTAAAACAAGTGACTATAAAATCAACAATAATTTTTAAGAGCATCCACAAAAAATCGCGGTCGATGTCCAATATAAGAAAAATTGATCTCAACTTTTTGAAACTCATTACTAGAGCTGTATCCAGATTAATATATGGGCAAAAAATATTAGTTTAACCCAACCCTTCTAGCATTCTCACTTAATTAATGCAAATCCAAGTATTATTTAATATAGGTTAAAATGTAAATAGATCCCTTGAGTTTTTACTTTGGGGAAGAGACACCTCTTCTGTTAGGGTTCTGTGAAAACTAGTCGTTAAGTGCCACGTCAGCAAACATGTGTGAGGGGTGTATGTGCCCCTAAAGTGAAAACTTATGGGGTGTATGTGCCCCTAAAGTGAAAACTCAAGGGGTGTATGTGCCCTCACACATGTTTGCTGGCGTGACACTTAACGCTTAATTTTCACGGAACCCTAACAGAAGGGGTATCTCTGCCCCAAAGTGAAAACTTAAGGGGTCTATGTGCAACGTTTTAAAACTTAGGGGGTCTATGTGCCCTTGACCCAAAACTCAGGGGGTGTATGTGTATTTTAGCCTTCAATATATATATATATATATATAACATTTATTTTAAACATCAATTGTACGTGTTAAAACTAAATAGAGTTAATCATTAAGCTGATCCCTCAAAAATTAAGATTGTCCTAATTTAATTCTTGAAAAATACAAAAATCTAATTTAGTTCTCGAAAGATGCTTTTTGTCCTAATTTAAATCTTTTTTAATTTTTCTATCATTTTAATCAACGACTAGAGGTGAGATATCAATATATTATAATTCCTTTGGTTTGGGAATGTGACGTAAATGATGAAGAAGGAGGCATAATATATATATATATATATATATTGGCGGCAAAGTGAAGAAGAGTACAGCAACAGGATTATCTTGGAAGCTTGAGAATTGTTCATAAATAATCTGTAAATTTTTTTATAGGCAAGAGTAGTAGGCACATTAAGAATTTAATAAAAAATATGTATGCAATTAAAATTAGGAAAAAACTTATGTCCATTTCTTTATGTCCATTTCATCCAATTTCTCAATATAATTATGACACGTGGCAAAAAGTGTTTAAATGACCAATCACAGTAGAGAGAGAATATAGAAGACCACCTTTTATATGACCAATCATAGAAGAAAGAGAGTATAAATACAATATATGATTGGTAGAATTGGATGAAATAAACGTAAGCAAATGAAAGTTTTTTCCTTAAAATTAATAGTGTAGACACTTTTTGTACGGGCCCACTTTACGTTTTAGATCCTACTAAGATAAGAGAGTAAAATGTAAATCAATAAAATCAGAAATAACAAAATAGAAAAATCAAATCAAATTAAAAAGTGAAAACGGAAACAATAATAAAAAAATAAAAACAAAATATAATAAATTATGTTATATTATTATTATTATTATTTGCATGGCTGTAATCCTATGCATATACTTGAATTAGGATTTTGTAGTTTTACTGATAAAATAATAAAATACGCATATATTTTCAAATAGATTCGAATAATTATATTATGCCGCAATCCATTGACTCTATTATGTACCGTTTAAATTTATAACTAAATTAAAAAGAGAAATTAGTTTATTAAAAAAATTAATTATTAATTATATAGTATATCTGTAAGATTATATATATGATAAAAGAAATTATAAATGAAGTCAAATCCTAACATATCCCTACTACTCTATATTCTATATATATCAAAAGTTCCTCTACGGTACATTTAAGTTTTTAATTTACTTAATTTTTGATATATTTTGAATCTAATCTTTTTTTTTTTTTTGCTTCAGAACGTGATGGATCCTTATGATGAAAACGCAATTTCATGTTGGTCCGGATGCAAAACCTACCCACTAGACCCTTTAAATGGGTCTTCTTCATCACCCCTTGATTGTGATCATGATCAGTACTTCAATATTAAAGTAGAATGCAAGAATTGGCGTATCGCAAACCTAAAGATAAGTTGTTATAATTCAATTGAGCAAGTTTTCTCAAATATCCCAAAGCAACAAATACAACAACAAATCGATGTGATTCTTTCCCGTTTTGATGTTCGCTCGGAAGCCCGCGAATTCGCGATACAAAGTATCTTGTCGTGCACCGAGAAGATGGTTAATGTCACACATAAGAACGACAAGATCTTGTGTTTGCGTGTGGTCATGATATCGCGGATTTGGATGGATTTTGAAAGTGTTGTGAATTTTGTCTTTGATCACGATGATGATGATGATGATGGAGAAGATGATTACGACGAGGATGAGGATGAAGACGAAGACGAGAATAACGATGGTGACAATGATAATGATAATGGGTATAGATTGGTGCCTGCAAAAATGTCGTGCATTGAAGGATTGGAGATTGTGAAGGTTGAACAAGAAGAAAGAATTTTAGATGATGATTGTTCGATTTGTTTCGAAGATTTTATGGTTGATTCAGAAGTTGTTCGAATGCCTTGTTTACATTTATTTCATAGAGTTTGTATTGTTGATTGGCTGCATAAGGTTAATTCTTGCCCTTTATGTCGCTATAAGATCGACAATGATTAGGAGTTACCATGTATGTATGATTAGGCTTAGAACATTCTTAAATCTAAATATATGTTTAGTGGTACGGTAGTACTGAACTTCAGTACATCCCTCCAATCAGTTGGTCCCTAAACCATTCAAGGTGGGTCCTAATTACTGTGAGTTTTTATTAATATTAAGAAATGGCACTATATGATTGGAGGGATGCACTGAAGTTCAGTGATACGGTACCATTAAACTTTTATCCCTTAAATCTTACAGAGCTATTGTATATGAAGTTTAAAGTAATATTTTAATCTTAAACATAACAATTTTCTTATTTAATATGCTCCATGTATAATATATATTTGAAATTTAATCATTAATTTATATTTAAATTTTAAAATTTGCAGTCCTTATATTTTTTTTGGTAAGAACAATATACAGGGATGCTAACCTATTCCATCCTAATGGGCACAACATTACTAATAGAGTAATAGTATATATTTCTGTATGATACCACTACAAATGCAAAGGAGGATCTCTCAATATATATATATATACCATCATACCATAATGTGTATATATAATTTTTTATTGAATGGTAAGAGGGGAAGAGTAAGTAGGTAGGACAGTACTACAATGTGTCTATATGATCTATTCATTCTCTTAAAATGGTTTAGAATTTAGTGTTATCTTACAACACTATAACAAAACAACATATTACCGACGGGTGTTGGGTCTAGTGGAAGGAATTAGTCTCTTATAACGTAATGAACACAGGTTCGAATTCTTGTAGGGAGTGGTGTTCACATTTATTGCCCGACAATATCTCGAACGTGATTATCTTCAATAGAAAGATACCTGTAAAAAACCAAAAAGAAAAAACAACAAATTAACTACGAAAAAATCTGTAACTAAAACATAAAAATTTGTGGGTACACGAAATAGTTCGTAGTTATGATGTGCATGACTAAATTAATTAGCCAGAGAGTGTGACTAATTTGATATTTTGTTGTAGTGCAAGTTCCTCAGTCACGTGCAAGTCTCCAAAGTGGGGAATTGAAGCCTCGTTGTTGAAAATCTTAAAATAGTACAATAAAAAAATTCTTATTTTCCTAGTGACAATTTAAAATTTAAAATTCATCTTCACAAATTTATAATAATTTTTTTTTAATAAAATTATTTGAGTCATAACTCTAAATTTTTTAAATTTTGAAATAAAAATTAAGAAATTATTAATATATAATTTTTAAGATTACCAAAAAATCCCAAGAGTATATGGAAAAAGAACAAAACGAATGAGAAGAGTTAATTTGGCATATTTTTAATTCACTCTTTATATACTATCTTTATTTAAAAAATTAGCTTTGTCTAACTAATTTATAATTTTTTTTATAACTATTCTCTTATTAGAATTAATTTTGTTTGAAATATTGTCGTACAGAGATTCGAATCTAAATACATAATGCGGTAAGAGACTAATCTATTTTATTAAATTCAACCTTTATTGATTGTCCTAATCTGTTTAACAACTCGTGAAATTAGGGTGTGTTTGGTTAGTAGGATGGAGGATATAATGGGAATGAGAATGTTGGTTGTAATGAAAATATCATGTTAATGTGATGTAATATGATGTGAATGGAATAACCGTGGATAAAAAAGTAAAGACAAAAATATAATTTTATCACATTACAAAAAATAAGATATATTTAATAGGAAGAATATTGAATTACATCATCAAAATAACATACCAAACACACCCTTAATTTTAGGATCCGTTTGGTAGGAATGGAAAAAAGGAATGTGTTACCAAAAAAAAAGGGATGTAATGTAATTGGCACAAAATTTGATAAATGCATTTGTTTGATATAATTTAAAAGCATTATAATCTACTTTACCTTATAATTTACTTTACATAAAATAAAATATATTACATAAAAAAAATACTATATAAAACGTATTTATTTAAGTAATTAAATTTTTTTATAAAATTGCCCCTATTTTTCACAATCACTCACCCATTACTACCACTACTATTGGCCATCATCACCACCACCCACCCGTCATATAAAATTTTTTATTTTTAAAATATAATAATAATTAAGGACATTATACTCTTTTAATTGATTTGACATTACAATTTTTTTTTTTTTATTTTACAGTTATTTTATATTTCATTCCTTTACATCCTTCCTAACATAACAAACGGGCTACGTGGTTTTTTTTTAAATGATGAAGTTATTAATTTTTATCCAATCATTATTAACCGGCCTATCCTATGTTAGGCAAAAGTAGCATCCCGTGAACTTTTATTTTATTTATTGAAGAAATAGTTAATTGGCAAAAAAAAAAATAGTTAGAAATAATTTAAGTAACCTTCAATCAACATCTCAAAAGCAAAATGACACATCAAATAAATCCATAACACTAGCAGCTTCTTTAATCGGTGAAGTTCATGAAAATTTCAAAACAAAAACCAGTATAAAACTATATTAAATTTTACAATTTACAACCACTATGAAAAGCCAAAAACAGATAAGTCTTAAAACAAGAAATTTTACAATTCTAAAAAAATGTGAAAGCGCCATTTTTTTCTTAAATTTTTTTATATATTTATTAAAATATTTAATATTTAGGATTTATTTATTTTTTAAAGATAAATTTACAAGTTAGGCATAATCACAATGTATTGTTTACATTTTTATTAAGTATAATTGTTATTTATAATATGTGTTTCATCTTTTTTATCGTTAAATAAGATTTAATAAGTTATCTTTTAACTATCAAGTTAATGTTTAATTTGTTGATGCCACATCAACATGCATGTCAAATATTAATTAGTTTTTCCATTCATCTCATTAATTGAGGAGTCATTTTTCAGATATCAAATTGGGAGAAAATAAAAGGCCCCAAAAAAAAATTGAGAGAAATTATTTCTTTATAGTTTATATACCTTTTTTTCTTTAAAAAAATTACAAACAAAATTGTATATATCATCAATATTGTTATTATCAAAATGCGTGCGTGTTTATTTCGCTGATCGATTTTATCTATATGTTTGCATCTTCTAATTAATAATCATCTAATCAATAATCATATATGCCTAAAGGCTAAAACAAGCTAAGTCACCTCATTTAATTTAGGCTAAAGTACTATTTTAGTCTTCAATGTTTGCATGAAGTTTAATGTTAGTCCTCAATGTTTCAAAAGTTTAATGTTGGTCCTTAAAGTTTTCTTTTGTTGATTTTGGTCCTTGAGCGTAACATCGTTTACTTTTACCGTTAAATGATGACGTGACATGCTTATATGGCACACCCTCTCTCTCCTACATGTCATATTTTAATGACGTGGCATGACACATTACTGCCACGTCATTAAAATATGATGATGATGATGATGGAGAGAAGATGATGATGTGGCAATGTGGGGTAATGTGGCAGTGATGTGTCATGCCACGTTATTAAAATATGACACGTAGGAGAGAGTGTGTGCCACATGCATAAGCATGCCACGTCATCATTTAACGGCAAAACTTAACTGTGTTACACTCGAGGACTAAAATCGATCAAAAAAAAAACTTTAAGGACCAAAATAATACTTTAGCCTTTAATTTATTGTCAATTTATATATCACAAGCAATTAGAACAACATTTTATAAGAAAGACAATGTTAAGAACAACTCATAAAAATACAAACTTTTAAAGTGTATATAGTATATTCTTCATCAATTATGCCATTAAAATACAAACAATTAAATGAGGCTCCCCCAAGCCTTAAAGACCAAATATAAATACCTTGATATTGATGTGCCTCTATATATACCTACTATCTCTTATTGGGTACCAGAAGCTTCGTGTGCAGTAGTTCTCTTCACTATAAATTAAAAAATTAAGCTAGAATTAACATTAATTAAGCTTATATATATATATATATATATATATATATATATATGGGGTGTGTTTATTATGAGATTAATGGTGTGTTTAACTTATTATTACATGTGTGTTGGTGTTCATTATTATTGATAGTAGTAGTTCATGGGGGAAGAATCAATAGTATTAGTATAAGTAATAGTAATAGTACTTCTTCTTCTTCTTCTTCCTCTCATCATCATATGGACCCAACCTATGGTTTCAGTGAAGTGCCTCTGAGTGCTTCAAATTTTAAACATGACAAGCCTTATGACTTAGAGGTGAGCCAACGGTATAGCTTCAAGAATGGAATCCATAGGCTTTGGGTTTACTCCACAGATAAACCTCTTCGCAAAGGTAGTAGAACCAATCCCCGATCCGAAATCCGAATCAAAGTAAGTCATCCATATCTTCTCCTTTATCTCTTCTTAATATGTTGATTAATTTTCAATCTTCATGAAAAGTTTTCAATTTCAATTAATATACGACTAAAATGTGTTTGTGGGTATTGGTGGACTAAAGGATGGGCCTTTTTAATTTTTATAAAGTATTTTATTTTATGAAATATTAACATATTAGAAATAAATATGATTAATTAGCTTACAAAATATGATTTAAAAACTTATTTAGTATAGTTTATTTTATTAATTAACATATTATGAATGAATATAAAAATATAATTTATTTTATTTATTAATATATTATGTATGAATATTACATATTAACATAAGCTGTAATATTCTATATATTAACATAAACTATTTAAAAAAAAAGTCCATATGGTCCGTTTAGCCCAACCTCACAAGCCCACAATGGGCCGTGGACTTAAATAGACAAAGGCTAAAGGCCCTTCTATAAAATGAACCAAACTTTTTTTTTATTCTCCTTGCTATTTTAAGAGTCAGGCTGAGTCAAGCCCACTGATCATATTTTGATCCTAAGGTGGCGTTTGGTATCCGGTAAGTGTTTAGTGGGAAGTGGAAGTGGAAGATTTATGTGTTTGGTATGTAAGAAAAGTAAAATGAAAATAAGAAATAAAATTGTTTGGTATGATAGGAATAAGATAGAGAAGTGTAAGTTAAAAAAAGTAAAAGACTATTTTACCCTCTAAGATTATGCCCTCACATGAGAAGGGAAGGGAAGGGAAGGGCAAAATAGTATTTTCAACTCTACTTCATTCCCTCAACCTCACCTTCCCTCTAAATTGAGAGGGAAGCAACTTTCCCTCTCACCTTCTCTCTCAACCTTCCCTCTCACAACACAACTTATTAAATTTTTGTTAGACAAATTCAAACCCTCATCATATATATAATAAATAATGGTCTTCAAAATATAAATCAGAGAATATATATATATAATGTTGAAGTATTTTGTCATTAATATATATATATATATATGTATCCTATATTATATTTTCAGGGGTACGATTATTCCTCAGGGGTTTGGCAATTTGAAGGGCATGGATATGTGCCTAGAGGCACTTCAGGTGTGTCCATAATGCAAGTATTTGGGTCACACCCTCCTCGTGCAACCACCTTCATGCTTTGGACTCACAATGGCTCGCTTTCATACTACAATAGTCCGATCCTGGTCCCACACATATGGGACCGGTGGTTCAAGCTAAATGTGGTCCATGACGTTGGAGCCTCTAATGTGAAGGTGTATATAGATGGCTATATGGTCTATGAAGCACATGGCCATGGAGGTTCCTCCCATTACTTCAAATTTGGAGTATATGCACAAGATCATGATTCCCACTATATGGAGTCTCGTTGGAAAGGAATTAGGGTTCTTCACAAACATTAATCCTCATTATATATATCTATGTAAGTATATGGGGAATTACTCTTTTAGTTCTTGAAAAGTTTTATGTATCTAAATTTAATGTTTGGATTATGAAAATGTATTAAATTTAATTAGTCCGTCGAATATATATGCGTTGTTATTATTGAAAGGAAAATGAGTATTTTAATAACATATATTTTGATGGTCACGGCGGTTATTGTATATTAATTATATTGTTGAAAAAAAAATCAATAATTTATGTGCCCAAAATATAAAATATTGTTCTAACAACAAGAATTTTCATCATGCTCTCCATTGACTAAGAGAAGACAAAAGCATCTCTTAAAGACTAAGAAAACAAAAAATTTTCAAGACATCTCATCGTGACTAGAAAGATAAGAAATTTTCAAAGCATCTCATCATGGCTAAGAATTTTCAAGGCATCTTATCATTTCCCACATGAACAAAACTTTCAATAATTCATTTCAAGCCAAAATTGTTAATAGTGAAAAGCAATGTTTCCTAGAACTCAAGAGTTCTATAAATGGAGCAAGTTTGCATCAAGAAAAGGCATGGAACAATTCTCCCTAAAGCTTCCTTGCAAAGTTTCTCATTCTCTTTTTTATGCTCAGAGTTTTTTTTTTTTAGTTTGTACTATAAGTTTTAGGGTTCAAAAGTAATTTCATTCTCATTATTCATATTTTTTTCATTTTATTTTCATTAATTTATTTTAAAGAATGTAAATAATTAAAATAAATTAATGAAAATGAAATTACTTTTCTTATCAAAAAAAAAAAGAAAACGAAATTACTTTTGAACCCTAAAACTTAGATATGTTGAATAGAATCCTTGCTTAAATACAATCTTGAAAATAAAACACCAAGTACAAACTAGGGATATGTTTGGATTGGGGATTAAGGAGGAGAAGGGGAGGGAAAGGGAGACTATTAAGATATCTCCTCCTTTTTTGGGAAGATGAAAATTGGAGGGGAAGATAATGGAAGATCAATCCTTTACCCTCCATTATCCTTCCCCTTCACAAATTCAAGATACTCCAAATTGGAGTATTTTGGAGGAGGTATCAACACCCAAACAAGGGGAGGACATATGGAAGGTTAACCTTCCCTTCCCCTCCCCTCCCTTCCCCTCCCCTCCCCTCCCTTTTCCTCTAATCTCTCCCCTTCCCTTCCCCTCTTAATTCCCAAACAAACCCTAAAATTAAAAAACTTTGGGAATACAAAGAGACAATGAGAAACTTTGTAAGAAAGCTTTAGGGTTTGTTTGGGAATTAAGAGGGGAAGGGAAGGGGAGAGATTAGAGGAGAAGGGAGGGGAGGGGAAGGAACCTTTCATATGTCCTCCCCTTGTTTGGGTGTTGATATCTCATCCACAATACCCCAATTTAGGGTATCTTGAATTTGTGAAGGAGAAGGATAATGGAGGATTAAGGTTTGATCTTCCATTATCTTCTCCTCTAATTTTCATCATCTCAAACAAGGGGAAGATATCTTGAAAGTCTCCCCTTCCCTTTCCTTCTCTTCCTTAATCCCCAATTCAAACATACCTTAGAGAGAATTGTTCCATGCCTTTTCTTGATGCAAACTTGCTCCATTTATAGAACTCTTGAGCCTGGGAAACGAAGCTTTTCACTGTTAACAATTTTGGCTTGAAATGAATTATTGAAAGTTTTGTTCATGTAAAAAATGATAAGATGCCTTGAAAATTCTTAGTCATGATGAGATGCCTTGAAAATTTTTAGCCATGATGAGATGCTTTGAAAATTTCTTGTCTTCCTAGTTATGATGAGATGCCTTGAAAATTTTTTGTCTTCGTAGTCATGATGAGATGCCTTAATCTTTTCTTGGTCAATGGGGAGCATGATGGAGATTCTTAGTTCTTTGGAGTATGCCTTATTGAGCCTATTGATTAATCATATTGATGAATATTGTTTAAGTCTATCCCATAACAATCATCTTCATTTAATGGGGTATATGCTGATATTGCTTCGTTGTTGGTACCTTCAGAATGTCCTGCTTCAGAAAACCTCTCAATTTCTCTTGAAATTCTTCTTCTGAACCGACTACTGCTAATTCGGCTATAATTTTTTTTATAAGTATTCTCTTATTAGAATTAATTTTGTTTGAAATATTGTCGGACACATATTCGAATATAAATACATGATGTGAGGGACTAATCTATTTTATTAAATCCAACATTTATTGATTGTCCTAATCTGCTTAACAACTCGTTAAAGTGTGTTTTGTTAGTGAGGTGGAGGATGTAATAGGATTGGGAATGGGAATGTTGGATGTAATGAAAATATCATATCAATGTGATACGATGTAAATTAAATAAAAATAAATAAAATGACCATTTTATCCTTACATTAAAAGCGATAATGAAATACAAATGGATAAAAAAATAAAAACAAAAAATATAATTTCATTATATTGCAAAAAATAAAGTATATTTGATAGAAAAAACATACTAAATACACCCTTAGTTTTATTGTGTGCGTGTTTTTTTAAAAAAAAAATGGTGAAGTTATTAATTTTTATCCAATCATTATTAACCGGCCTATCTTATGTTAGGCAAAAGTAGCATCCCGTGAACTTTTTATTTATTGAAGAAATAGTTAATCGGCAAAAAAATATTGTTAGAAATAATTTAAGTAACCTTCAATCAACATCTCAAAAGCAAAATCACACATCAAATACATCCATAACACTAGCAGCTTCTTTAATCGGTGAAGTTCATGAAAATTTCAAAACAAAAATTAGTATAAAACTATATTAAATTTTACAACTTGCAGCCACTATGATAAAGCCAAGAAATTTTACAATTCTAAAAAAAATGTGAAAGCGCCATTATTTTCTTAAAAAATTTTATATATTTATTAAAATCTTTTAATATTTAGGATTTAATTCCTATAAGAAAATACAAGTTAGGCATAATCAGAATGTATTGTTTACATTTTTATTAAGTATAATTTGTTATTTATAATACGTGTTTCATCTTTTTTTATCGTTAAATAAGATTTAATAAGTTATCATTTAGGCTAAATTATTTTTTTGGTCCTCAACGTTTGCATCAAGTTTAATATTGGTCCTCAACGTTTTTTTTTTTGTCAAAATTGGTCTTCCAGTATAACTCCGTCTGGTTTTTTTTGTTAAATACTGACGTGGAAGGCTTATGTGGCACACCCTCTCTCCTACGTGTCATATTTGGATGATATGACACTCTCTCTCACTCCAACTCAGTAAAAGGACGCCGTTTTGCTGAGTTGGAGTGAGAGAGAAGTGATGTAAAACAACGTCGTTTTGTTAAATTGGAGTGAGACTTCTTGCAAACATAAAGGACCAATTTGGAACTTCTTGCAAACATAAAGGACCAATTTAGACTTTTTGAAACATAAAGGACCAATATGAAACTTCGTGCAAACATAAAAGACCAATTTGGAGTTTTGACCTAATTTTTTAATAGAAACTCACACAATATCCCATCATAAATGGATTAAGGACTAAATTGTTATAGATATTGAGAAATAGTTTTGTACATTATTTATGTTGTATTATTATCAATATTAATAACAATTGGATCCCTAATCCATTCATGTTGAGTCTCTAATAGTGTGAATCCATATTAAGAAATTATATATTATTACTTCACCATTTTAAAGAAATTGCATAAAAATTGTCAAAAAAAAAAATTGCCCTTGATTCAACTTCAATTTAAGTAACCTTTAATCAACATCTCAAAAGCAAGATGACACATCAAATACATCCATAATATTAGAGGATGTTTATTTGTTTAGTATTAATTAATACTGAATTTTAATATATTCTTTCAATTATTTAATACCTAATTTATTTAAGTTGCATTTTTATTAGTGCGAATTCTTATTAATATTAAAAAATAACACAAAATAATTAAAAGAATGTAGTATTGTTTTTTTTATCCCATACCAAAATAGCATTCTATGATTAAAACTAGTATACAACAACAACAATCAAAGCATTTTCTCACTAGGTGGGGTTGGCTATATGAATCAAGCAGTGTCAATATGTTCTATCTTTGCACATTTCTATTAAAACTAGCATACAACTATGTTAAATTTTACAACTTACAACCACTATGAAAAAGCCAGAAAAACACAAGTGTAAAACAACAAATCTTAGGATTTTAAAAAAAAATGTGAAAGCGCCCTTTTAATTTCTTTTTCTTCTTAAAAAATCATCATAGATATTTATTAAAATGTTTTTTTTATAGAAATTAAAATGTTTTTTTGATAGACATTAAAATGTTATTAAAATGTTTTTTGATAGATATTTATTAAAATATTTTTGGCCGGAGTTTTATCCTTTGAATTTAATTTGTTGATAAGATAATAAAGCTGTCAAATATAACACATAAATTATCATATATATATATATATTAAAAATTACAAATAAATTCGTGCGTAATCATTAATTGAATAATTGAGATTTGGATTGTGTTACAAAAATTAAATAAATTTGGATATCCTAATTGAAGTCAAATTCTAATTTATCCCTCTACTCCTCCATCTATATAAATCAAACTCTTCCCATAATTGTTTACTCTAAACACCCATATTTCTCTTCAGCAACTTTGTGTAATTTCTCACTTTTTTAAATTTTTAATTTCTTCAATTGTTTCAAAACGTGATGGATCCTTTCGATGAAAACGTCGTTTCATGTTGGTCTGGATGCAAAACGTATCCATTGGATTCTGTAATTGTTGATAATAACCTGAATTCTGTGTCAAAATTAGAGTCTTCTTCATCAGATCAGTACTTCAATATTAAAGTTGAATGCAAAAATTGGTGTGTCTCAAACCTAAAGATTAGTTACTATAATTCAATTGGGCAAGTTTTCTCAAATATCCCAAAGCAACAAATTGAACAACAAATCGATGCCATTCTTTCTTCTTTCAATGTTCGTTCAGAAGCCCGCGAATTTGCGAAACAAAGTATCTTGTCGTGTGCAGAGAAGATGGTTAATGTTACACACAAGGACGACAAGATTTTGTGTATGCGTGTGGTTATGATATCGCGAATTTGGATGGATTTTGATAGTGTAGTGGATTTTCAGTTTGATCCCGATGAGGATGATTCTGACAGTGATGAAGACGAAGATGAAGATGAAGATGAAGACGAGAATAATGCGGGCGACTATTATGATGTTGAGGATGAAATTGTAGATGGAGACGAGTATAATGAGTATAGCAATTATGATGATGATGGGTTTGGATGGGTGCCTGCAAGGATTTCGTGTATTGAAGAATTGGAGATAGTGAAGATTGAAGAACAAGAAAGAATTTTAGATGGTTGTGCAATTTGTTTCGAAGATTTTACGATTGATTTAGAAGTTGTTCGAATGTCTTGTTTGCATTTATTTCATAGAGTTTGTATTGTTAATTGGCTGCATAAGACTAATTCTTGTCCATTATGTCGTTACAAAATTGAGAATGAATAGTTAAGATGTATGTATAATTTTTTTTTTTTTGCCATCAAGATGTATGTATAATTAGGCTTAGAAAATTACATTAATGTTAAGTATATATGTTTATTCAATTATTGATCATAGTTTTTTTTCTATAAGATAATATTGTAAATAATTTTTAATTTTTCATATATTTATATTTCTTTAAAGGAAAAAATTTAAGTCCATTTCCTTATGTCCATTTCATCAAGTTCCACCAATCATATATTGTATTTACACTCTCTTTCTTTTATGATTGGTCATATAAAAGGTGGTCTTCTATATTCTCTCTCTATTGTGATTGATCATTTAAACAATTTTTGCCATGTGTCGTATTTATATTGGGGAACTTGATGAAATGGACATAAGGAAATGGACCTAAGTTTTTTCCTTTTTTAAATTATGCTAAAAAATTTTAAAATGTCACTTGTCGAATTTATCTAACAAATTTATATATATATACTAGAGGCTTCACATGCACGCATGGCAACAAATTTTAAAATTTGCAAAATATAAAATAAATTATTATTAATTGTAAAATTATAAATTAAAGATTAAAAAAATTTACAACTATCACTATCATTATTTTTTTAAAACAAAACTACCACTACCACTATTCTTCTATTTTCTCTCTCTCATGATTTTCTCACATCATCTTTTTATTTTCTTTTTTAATTAATTAAATGACTATTTTGAGAGACCAAGAAGGATCCACAGCTATATAGATATAGATATATATAGAGTTTGAACAAATATTCACCAAATTAAGGAGGGATTCACGACGTAGATAAGGATTAGGGTATTTGATTAAATAAGAAAAGTAGGAATTAGTTTATATTAATTTATATCCAAATAAAAATTCGAGTAATTTATAATTTAGATTATGCCTTATACTATAGTTCATATTCATTACTAAGAGAGAAATTAGTTTAAAAAAATAAAATTATAAATTATAAAGTATATTTAATTATAAGACTTTATATATATATATATATATAAGTTCTCCCATGCTTATCGCAATTTGAATTGAAGTTAAATTCTAACTTATCCATACTACATCCCTTTATACAAATCAAACTCTACCCATAGCTTTTTACTCTTATGATACTTATATTTTTCTTGAGCAAGTTTCTTGCAGGTTTTTTCTTGATTTTACCAACAACCAGAGGAAGTTTGTAGGGCACGTTCTTTATGCAGAAATGGAAATGGAAATAGAAACGGAATGTGTTTACTGTGTTTGTTAGTAAAAGTTTGGGAATAGAAATGGAATGAGAATGTATTAAAATTACCACTTTACCCCTTATATTAAAATAATAAAAAGAAAAGAAAGTTATGATTGTGTCAAATCAAAGGGTATAATAGACATTTTGTATTTTTTTTTTGCTTTTTTTTTTAAGTTGATGGAAATGAAAAAGTAAAAAATAGGTGGGACCCAGTGGGCTCTACCCATTCTTTGCTCATTTCCATGACCATTTCTTGTTAAAGAACAAGGCCGTAGTTTCTTAAGAAAGGCGAGTAAGAAGAATATCAGAAAACGCACAATACATAATAAAGAAGAATATGATGATGATGATGATGGTGGTGGTGGTGGCTCGGAAAGGGAAAGAAGCTATGTGCTAAACAGTCGAAGAAAGACCATCAAAGCTGATAATAAATTGTTCTTTTCTACTAAAAGCTCCAGAAAATCATCTGAAAGGCAAGGGTTTCAGTTTGAATCTTCAAAAGAGATTCAAGTTCAACATGATATCAGAGCCGAGAAAGCCGGTGGGCCAAATGGGCCAGCTCTGAGGGCTTTGGCCCATATAAGAGTGTCAACAAGATTTGATTATCAGCCAGACATATGTAAGGATTACAAGGAGACTGGTTATTGTGGTTATGGTGATTCCTGTAAGTTTATGCATTATCGAGGTGATGATTATAAGTCTGGATGGCAATTGGAGAAAGAATGGGATGAAGCAGAGAAAGCGAGGAGGATGAGATTTGCTGCAGAGTAGGTAGTCGACCGTAATTCTGACCCTAATTAAAACGGATCAATCTAATTTAGTTTTAAAAAGAAACTAAATTATCATAGTTGTTAAAATTTGCCAGCACAAACATTAAAACACTACTTACGTTAACCTTAAAGAAACTCTAAAGCATGCATCACAGTTACAAGTCAACATCTCAACACCGAAACAGCACTTAAAACGCATTAAAAGCTCACTTCAAAGTACCAAAACATGACCCATAAAAGCTGGACAGCCCCTTATACAACAAAACAGAACCACAAGAAGATTCAAACACCTCAGACATCTTGAGAGATGATTTCAATTATGCCTAAACATAGTTTCTAGAAACTAGACAACATTAGAATAACACATCAGTACTTTAAAAATCATGAAAAGAAGCTCCAAAATGCCAAGAACGTGCCTCACATGAGAAAGACAACGCTTGGATGCATAACCACACATTGACACCACAAAAGAACTTAACCAAAAGAACTAGGCAACAACCAAAATTTTGGTCAACAACAAACACTAAACTTCCTTTTTCTTTCTTTATATGTTTGGTCCTTAAAGCACATTTTAAGATGCAAAAATGATGATTATAACAAAATGAACCGCTGTAACATATTCTACAAAACTTTTGACTCTAAAACACACATTTCATGGTGTAAAACATGCTTAATATGATGAGGCGGCGTTTATATTCAGCACCTCAAGCCTCTTCTTCACCATTTTATCCATTCAAAGCAACTTTTACTAGCAAAAGGGAACATCAAAACACACAATTCAGCATCACCCAGCATTTTGTTACCATTTTAACCATCCCAAATAATTCATACCAACAATAGCCACATGGAAACATATCAATGAGCGTCATCTACAATTTCTTCACCATCTAAAGGATATCAAAATGGTTACCACAATAAGCACCAAACAGAAATCAATGTTCTGACCCACCACTTAACTATCTGATTCACATTCATCAACAACAACAACAATCAAACCTTTTCCCAGGGCCGGCTATATGGATTAACCGACACCAACATGTAATTATTAGGTTATTTATGTTAGATCCTCCTAATCGTTTCTTTCTATTGTTGTTTTCTTTGATCTTCACCTACCTTTTAATCAACTCTACGTAGAGAACCATCTGCCACCATCAACAGAAATAGAGCTCAACAGAAAAAGAGAACTCAGCCACCATCAACCAACAGAGAAAAACAAGGCAAAAGAACAATGCGAGACAAACGGGACTCACCGCCCTCACGGCGATTCACCTCCGATGACTCCGATAGTGACAGTGGGCGGCCAAGATTGACGGAGAACGCTCTTGAATACTCAAGCTCCCTTCACTCGATTCTCTGCTTCGATTTGCGAGGAGGAACGTGCACGCAAGTATTCTCCCGAAACGGTGATGATTCCGGTGTTCACGACGTCACCGGCCGGCGAGCGGCACGGTGGTACGGACGGCGGCCTCCCTTGCTCTCTCGCCCCTCACTCACTCACTCAAATTCTGCGGGGTCTTTAGAGAAATAGAAAAAGTAGAAGGTGAGAATTGAGTTTAAACAATTTAATTAAGGGCGGATTCACAAAAGGGGATAAAGTATTGGGGATTTTCTGTAAAAAAAATATATATATATCAAAATATGAAAAATACATAAAAAAATGGCCCATGCAGGTCTCGAACCTGCGACCTTCGCGTTATTAGCACGACGCTCTAACCAACTGAGCTAATAGGCCAGTTGCTGAACTCGTTAAGTGAAACATATTTAACTTCATTCCGAAGACACCAAATACTCAAAGCCTAAGCTACAATATTTTTTTTAATGCAATATAATATTAATACCAATACATCTCTTAATAATCTCTTGTTGGAAAAAGAACATTTCTTAATAAAATTTGAACGATACAAAAATAAATAAAAATGTTTTGAAAATTTAGAGGTGTTGCCATTTGCAGATGTTCAATATTATAACAATGGATAACCTATGAAAATAAGTTTTTCATAATAGTATTGAAAAAAAATTCATAGAAAGAAAATATCTTTTTCGCACGAATGAAAATTTGAAAAACACTCAAAAAAGAGTAAATTAATAATGTAGTTATTGAAATATGAAATATATCCCACAAATATCAATTCTAAATCAATTTGATCATAAGATGGGTGAAAAGTTAACTTGTGATTCAATAATTGATTGATACTAACTTGACTATTAAATGATAAAATGGATATTATTCAAAGTATAAATAACAAATAAAAGGCATCATATTTGTAAATTAAACAATGTCCAAATAAACAATTTGCTTTTTTTATATACACATTATAAATTTGATATAATTTATTTTACAAATTCGTTAAATTCATTGTTTGCATTTTCTATTGAATAGGATTTAATTTAGTTAATGCTCATTAATATTACGATCAATTAACTTCTTATCAGTCATATAAATCAAATGATTAAATTGATTAAAAATCAATTTTTTAATATCCAAATTAAAACATTTCTTCTTTCAAAACTACATTAAGAAAACATACCTATTTCAAAGATTAAATCATTCATTTGCTTCTTCTTCTTCTGGACTGAATTATTCATTTGCTCATAACAAACAAAAATAAACATTCTCAAAGCAAATAAATCTTAGAGATAGTAGTATCTTGTTATCATGGGCCATAGGCCCAAATAAGGGTTGGGCTAATATGGGCTAGATGTCCGTTATGCACAAGCCCAGTTGAATTTGGCAGCGGCGGCGATAGGCATCTCCGCTTTCGCGCTCCGTGGAGGAGGTAGCGCTAGCACCTGGTGTCGAACAAGAAAGAGAAAGGTAAAGAGAGAGAGATAAAGCGATGAGCGTATCGGATCTCCCGCGGAAGGAAGTAAACGTACTGAAGGGACACGAAGGCGCCGTTCTGGCGGCGAGGTTCAACGGCGACGGTAATTATTGCCTGAGTTGCGGCAAAGACCGTACAATCCGTCTCTGGAATCCTCACCGTGGCATCCATATCAAGACCTATAAATCCCATGGCCGTGAAGTCCGCGACGTTCACGTCACTCCGTACTCCCTTACCTCCCTTTCTCTGTATCTCTGGTCTCTCTCTCCGCTTTAGGATTCATTATAGGAGTTAAGAGTATTACATGTCGTAATGTTTGCGATGACATTCTCGAAATTCATTGTGTTGTTATTTGCTTCGAAGTTCTTTCTGTTTACGTGGTTGATTTTTTTTCAATTTGCTTGTTTTATTTGAGTGCATTTTGTTGAACTTGGTCTACTTCCTTGATAAGTTTATATCTACATCGGTTCTTAGGACGCATGTGATTCATGAACTTAAGGTTAAGTACATTTTAAGTTTATATTGTTCTTCTAGTAGTATCTTTAGCAGAAAAAACCAACAATCGAAATTCATGGAAATGATGTATTGAAGTTTCATAGTGTTTCTGGATGTGGGAGCTAAGCAATTGGTTTGTGCTTTGCCCCATTTCATAAGCAAGATGAAAGAAAGTTGAAAACTTAATGGTAATGTCCATCTTGTGTTTCTTCTTTCACTTGGATCATAACATGGTAATTACTGTAGGGACAACTCAAAATTATGTTCATGTGGTGGAGATCGACAAATTTTTTATTGGGATGTTGCAACTGGACGTGTAATTCGAAAATTTCGTGGCCATGATGGTGAGGTAAAATTCTTCCTTTTTCTTAACTTAATCAGGTGTTTTTTCTTTGTCTGTTTGGAAAGGGGAGCCAAATATTGTATTAGTTTTTAATGTCATAACTCATAAGCTTTATCCATTTCTCTTGGATTGCCATATATTTTTATAGTATCCTTTTTTCAGGTCATGGACCTTGCAATACTTCACCATATTTGTTCTATAGTTTGGTTCCTCTTTATTTTCTTAATATTATTATTCATTTTAATCATGTGAGTAGTGGTAAAAACAGAAGTATTAAATAAAACGATTTTGAGTTAATGAGTTTCAATGACTCACAGAAATATTTCCATACCTTTAATTGATGTAGGTTATAGAAATGTAGTGTCATTGATGTAATTTCTTCTGCAGGTAAATGCTGTAAAGTTCAACGAGTATGCATCTGTTGTAGTCTCAGCTGGCTATGATCAATCATTGCGTGCTTGGGACTGCAGATCCCATAGCACAGAGCCAATTCAGGTGGATTTCGTTTGTTCATCTCTTCCTCCCTTTCCCCTTAGCATCATGACCATTAACATGCTAGTTACTTCATATATTTCTACTGGCTTATCTTTCAAAAATTACTCTGATGTGCAGATTATTGACTCATTCTCAGATAGTGTGATGTCTGTTTGTTTAACAAAAACTGAAATTATTGGTGGAAGTGTTGATGGAACTGTTCGAACATTTGACATTCGCGTTGGCAGGTATCCAGCACTATATCTAAAAACCAGAATAACAAATTTTGCTTGTTCATTAATTATGTTTTAGAAATCCGTTAAGTATAACTTGTTTTTGACATGTCAGAATGAAAGATATGTTCTTCCATAAACCATTAGACATTTTTATTTCAGAACTGAACATTTCTACAAATGTTTTCTTTTCTGTTGATTAGAGAAATATCGGATAGCTTGGGGCAACCTGTCAACTGTATATCAATGTCCAATGATGGTAACTGCATACTAGCCAGTTGCTTAGATTCTACTCTCCGTCTTTTGGACAGGTATATGAGTGAACATTTTATGAAATGGTTTTTCAGGTATTTATTCTGCCTAATTTCACTGTTCTTTCTTGTGACAGATCGACAGGTGAACTATTACAAGAATACAAAGGCCACACATGCAAGGTTAGTCTTAAGATGCCTAGATCTGGTTTTAGCACTTTTTAGAGTTCCCTTTAGCACTGTCCAATCAGAGATGCAGTTAGTAGACATGGTGAACCATAAGTTGAGACCCATCGTTATAGATATATCTGCAGTTTTTAGAATATAATTTATTGATTCCTGCAGTTAGTTGTTGTTAAAGTATATTCACTATGTGCTTTTGCCTTTGAGTAAACTCACCTTGTTCACAATCTCATGGTATGAAATTGGATCAATTCTGTTGAGTTATTCTCAGTCTTACAAATTGGACTGCTGCCTTACAAATACGGATGCCCATGTAACGGGTGGCTCTGAGGATGGCTTCATTTATTTCTGGGATCTTGTGGATGCTTCTGTTGTTTCTAGATTCAGAGCTCATACCTCAGTGGTAAAGTCTTTTTCTTTCTTCCTCGTTTTAGAAGAAACTTGCAATAAAACAGTGCTAAAAGATCATTAGTGCAATGTGCATTAATGTTTGTATGTTCATTATAATTATGTGCATTGTCAATTTGTCATGAAGTGGATGATGTCAGATTGAGCCTGTTTTTTTCTACATTGTTTGTTAGAAAAAAAAAAATTCAGATACCAAAAGTATTATCCCAGAAGAGTTAATAATTGGAATAATACGACAATTTAGATGTGAAACAAATCATCAACTTTTATCAAACAACATTGCCAGCAAGCATTAGTAGTACTGAGTACTGACTTGATTCACCTTTTTGACTGGATCTTGGAAAACAACATAGATTATCTTATAGATTAAAAGGCTCTTGCTAATCACGTTAATTTATATTCTTAATCCTTCTTAGTGCACATTGGTAGTTGATTGACATGCCTGCTCTATTTCTAAGTAATCTCTCAATCATTTCTTCTTGAGATTCCTTTTACTAGACGTTCACGTTGCTGCATATGATTTTTGTTCTGTAGATACAAATGATTGTGCATTGCTTTATTTTAATTATCTAGTCTTAAGAGGTTACATTGCAACAACCATATATCACATGTGGCCATCCATGGGATTTTTATTTTTTCCTCTGACAGGTAACAAGCGTAAGCTATCACCCCAAGGACAACTGTATGATATCTGCGTCAGTGGATGGTACAATTCGAGTTTGGAAGACATAGAAACAAAATACATGATCCAAGCTTCTCTACTGTACACTAAACTTTGCTTCTTATTACTTAATGGACATTGGACTACCATTCTTGGCCAGATTTTGATTACATATACTTGTGATTTGGTAGGTGGGAAATGCAGAATTTGGATCATCTCATGTAATAAAATAATTTGACCGTGTCATGCGAGAAGTGATAAATACAAGATTGATTAAGTGATAGGTAAATTGTATGTTTTCACTCTGCCTTTGTCTTTTTGCTCACATGACACTGTCATATTATTCTACCACATGAGAAGATCTTGATCGAGCAAATTCTATCACTCGTTAATCTTCAATAGGGTAGCACTATGGGAGGTTGTGTGTTGAATTTGTTTCGAGATATGTAGGACTTAATTTTTTAATTTTTTAATTTTGTCAAATTACATAAAGAAAAGCACATTCTTCTCCTATTCCGAGCCAATGGATGTCTGACAGGATGACACATTAATATTCTATACGAAAATAAAAATCAAATGGGCAGAGAGAAATTAAAGAAAAAAAATTGTACATATTTATGTGTGAGAGACCAAGAGTGTCAGTGGATTCAGCAAACAAGTGGGCTATGATATGGTATCAATATTTCCACGTTGTGACCTCAGAGTTGGTTTTTGATGATTCCATCCTAATCAATGCTAAATCAACACACAACGTATCCTTCCTGTGTGTCAGCTGTATATTTCTATTTTATTTATGAGGTAAAATATTATTTTACTCTCTAAATTGTTGGTCAAACTATTATTTAGTCCCTAAATTTATAAAAAATATTATTTAGTCCCCGAAATCGAAATGTTTAGTTATGTCAACTTTTTAGTCCCCGAATTTGTTACTATGTCAACTATTTAGTCTTCAAACTTGGCAAAAATACTATTTAATCATCGAATTTGCAACTCTGTGAACTATTTAGTCTCCTGAATGTTATCCGTTATAGTTAACAGAGTTGCAAATTCAGTGATTAAATAGTTGACATAGTTACAAATTCAGGGACTAAATAGTATTTTGTCAAATTCAGGGACTAAATAGTTGACATAGTTAAACATTTCGGGGACTAAATAATAGTTTGACCAACAATTCAATGACTAAATAATATTTTGCCTCTTTATTTATTTTTAAATTTCTGAAATAAAATTCACCTCCCTCTCAAAATGCCTTCTACAATTAAATAATTACATAGATTCCATTATGGATGGATGAGAGTAAATTGTTATTTGGTGAAAGAGTTGTTCTCATTAATAATTTTAACAGTATCTAAAAATTTAGTTATCAAATTTATTTTGATAGATATCGAGTTAAAACAAAAAGAAAATCATAAAATATTATCTAAAAGTCCAAATCATTTATATTGATCAAGTGATACTAAACTACAATGAAAATAAAGAATTAAATTAATATTATTAATCGATATATAAATGACATCACATAATACCCCGACACATAATTTTTTACTTTGCAATACAATTTAAGCACTCAAATTTGGAGCAAGACACACAGTTTTACTCTCTCTCTTTTATAATATTTATACTCTCTTTTGTTTTTCACTTTAATTTATATTTGAACGGAGACTGGTAATTAGTGCATTAGTTTTGAGGCATCCTATGTGAATGTGATTCATAATCATTTTTGCATGCGGAACTAAAAAACCCTTCTCAGTTTCATCAGCAAGAACGTGATTCTGAGATCTGAAATTACACTTCTGTCCCTTTCGACGTCAAACAAAACAAAACAAAACAAAACATTATTATATTATTCTATATAAACATCGCTTAATTCTTTTTAATTATTATTATTATTCGTACTTTTAAGGCCTCAAATCAATGATGATGTATTCTTTCTCCTATACAGATGGCTTAATTAATAATAGTGGTAGTTATTGTCATTATCATTGTCATCATTATTGCGAGTGACTTTCAAAATATATAGATTTGTCATCTTTATTATTTAAATATATAAATATATATGATAAGATAAAGAATTGGTTTAAACATCAATTTGTTTTTGGTGAAGCTTGTCTATCGCCTCAACGCTATTAGCTAACAATAAACAAAGGATTTGCTTTCAATTCGTTAATCTTGTAATAACAATAATCTCCATTTTTGCTATCTTATTCTACCGTCACGCACCCTATCACTTCGATGGCGTCGGTGCTTCTCTATTTATAACATAAATCTCGTAATTCATATATTCATAAAAGAAGAAATAGTTAAAAATAAAACCCATGTTTCATTTTACAAAATAGGTGTCGGTTAAAGTAATATATGTTAGATACTCAATTTTTCTTAAACAAAATCTATGAAACGAGTCTTGTATATGAAATATTCTTATTAAAATAGCTCTGCTAACTTTCAATAGATTAATCAGAGTTTAATAAATATTTAGATACTGATAGTTTTACCCAACAGAAGAGTTATTCATTTTTTGCCTAAATTAATATATCTATCGTCGATAATAATAATTACTTTTTTAGTCGTGAATTCTCTATTTAAGTATAAATGGTTGGTCACAAAATAATTTTTTATGCTTAACAATAAGATTCAAATCCTTAATAGCATGTTTGGTAGGGGATAAGTATAGATGATGTGAGTTAAGATTCTGATATGTTTGTTAGGTAGTGAGGTGAGTAGGAATGAGAAGAAACTTCCTTTATGATAGGTGAGTAAGATTGCTTGTGTGTGTGCAGGGAAGTTGTGGTGAGGTGAGGTGATGTTTAGAGACCAAAATGCCCTTAAAAAATTTGTGGCTTTTAAAAAAATAAGGGCAAAAAAGGTATCTCATACTTTTATCTTCTATTTCCCTATCTTCTTCCCACCATACCAAACAATATTACTTTTACATTCTACTTCTATTTCCCTGCATACCAAACATACATATTTTTTTTGTTTCCCAAGGTATCCCCCAGCCCGACAGGCCAAGGACTAATCCTCCGCGGATCTGAGCTCCATTTAAGGGTTGCCGCTGGCCAATTGGTTGCTGCATACACAAGGTAGGATTCGAACCCTCAATACTTGCTTAAGCGACCTGGTAAGCTAACCACTAGACCAACCAAGCTTGGTTACCAAACATACTTTTTATCATTTACTTTCACTTCCACTTCCTACTAAAATACTCACCGAATACCAAACGCCACCTAAATAATTAATTTGTGCACTTCATAACCATACATATGGTATGTAAAATGAGGCCACAATTTATATCTTTTTTTGGAAAAAAAATTAAAAATATGTTAAGTAAATAATTGGAGTTTTAAAATGATGGAGTAGAAGACTAAAAAAAGGAAAAAGAAGTTAAAAAGACTTTATATATCCCATGGTGTTGATAGTGACGGAGCTTTTTATTGTGATGTGGAACTCCCTTTGTACCTTACATATATATATATATATACTTGTTTGATAATGAATAATAATATTGCATAGAATACAAATACTTTAATCACTTTAATAATTTAAATTTAAAAAAAAAATGTGAAAGTACGAAAGTGGGCATGAGAGAGCACCGACAGTTTTGGATTTTGGAAGTGTATGATTTGTGCGATGGAGATTTGAAGTCTCTTTGTCAAGAAAAGGAAAGGATTCGGTCAATTCTCTTTTTTTTAGTCTTCTTTTCTTTAAATTATCTATTTTTTTTAAAAAAAAAGTAAAATTTTTTTATAATCTCTAAAAAAAATATAACTTACCTCAATTTAATCAAGGAAGCAGAAGTTTTTCATACATAAGTCTCGAACTCGAGATTTTATTTAAGAAAAATAAAATATTTATCATTTCAACCAACCACTTATTGATACAATTTATCTCAATTTAACCATTAAAAATTTTTATCGACACATAACTAACAAAAGATTTTTCTAATACTAAATTAAGACATTACATTTTTCATAAACTAACTTTAATATTTTTCATCTTTTACGAACTAAATTAAAAAATATATATATATTCAAAAACTAAATTGAAAATAATGCTAATTTATTAAAAAATAATAGTCAAAATTTTTCAAAAAAAAATTAATAATTTTTTGAAAAATAAATGAAAATGTAGAAAGGGTTAGGTTAGGTTACTCGTGTGGTTCAGTGTATGAGAGTGTTGAGTGACGATCACTTTCCAGCTGTGGTGTCTGCTTCTCAAGGGTCCCACCCACATCAAAATGATGCAATTGTTTTGTAGGAATTTGCTTCTTTTCTTTCTTTCTTTCTTTCTGTTTTTTATTTTTTTTACAGATATTTTTTTATTAGAGGCTTTAGAACTATATGAGATTTCATAACAAGAGTAAAACTCTTTTAGCAGTAATTTTTCATTCACAAAGCTCAAATTCAAAATTTTTCTTAAAAAAATAAAATACTTACTGCTCCAACCAATCACCTGTTAATGCTTCTCTCTTTCTCACTCACCTTCCCCCTTCCTTCCTTTATTATCACATGCCCTAAATATTTTGAGATAGGATCCTCTAAAGTAATTCTCTATATTTCTTGGTGAAGTTATGAGAGAGATAGAGATAAGGAAAATATTTTCTTTCTTAATTTTTTTCTCTCCCAATTTTTCTTCTCTCTATCTCTCTCATAACTCTACCAAAAAATATAGAGAATTACTTTAGAGGATCCACTCTCAAATATTTCAACTCAGTGTCAATAATTTAATCACCAAATAACTCTTTTTTCTTTTTTCACAAAATCACTGTTATCTACAAATTTATTGGACTTTACCTTATTTGATTTGAGTTAAAGATGATTCCATAGCATTGGTAGAGCTTTTCCATATGCACATATTTAAATTGAAGAGATTGTTTAAGGAGAATAGAATATCTATCATTCTAATTAATTATTTCTTTAATTTTTTTAAGTAAATAATCATTTTTATCTCAAAAAAATATCTATCATTCTAATCAATTATTTCTTTAATTTTTTTAAGTAAATAATCATTTTTATCTCAAAAAAATATAATTTGTCTCAATTTTGTTATTGAGTGAAAAAAGAAAATCTCCTATAATATAACCCGTTAAAAAAAATATTTTAAGGATTAAATTGAAACAAATTATATATTTCATGGATTAAATTTAATATTTCATCTTTGACGCACTAAATTAAGCTTTGTTTTATCTTTCATGGACCAAAATGATGACTTATAATGTATTTTCAATCATGAAAATTAATTTTTATATAAAATAAGATGATTTTATTTTTAACTAAATGAGGTTAAATTTATACTCAACTTTAGTTAAAAAAAAAAAACTCAACTTTAGTTTGAGATTTTTAATATATATATATATATATATATATATATATATATATATATATAATAACAATGATATTTTTAAGTAATATTTAAAAAAAAAAATTAATTCAACATATATTGTATAAAATGTTAACTTTGTTAATAAAGAAATGAATTAAAAGTAAAAGTCTGTGTTATATTATATCAGATTTGAGGCTACAGTAAGATAGTTTCTTTACAAAATTTTAAATTTTATATCTTATTTAAACGATACTAAGCTAACTACTTATTATTTAACTTTCTCTCTTCTCTCTACGTTCGTTTTTCAACCAGTTTCTTTCTGCAGATCTAACCGGAGAATTTGGCAACCCCTCCTTATTTTTCTTTTTCTTTTGTTACCATCGTTACGTTTCATAAATAAGGTAGATATTCATTCCCCCAATTTTGGTAGTGATTTTCTTCCAGATTTACTTATGAGTTTTTAAGTCCTCTCTTGTGAGAGTGTAGTCTCCCGTTGTTAGATCGATTTAGATCTAGTAAGTGGAGCTTGTTTATTTTTGTGTGTATTTATTTTCTTTTGTGAATTTTTTTGACAATCAGGTGATTTTGGATTCAAGATTTGTTATAATCATATCTAAATCTACGAATCATCTATGTTAAAAAAATTTCATTAGTTCATCATGATGTTGGAAGAGCCAATGACAATTTCAACTTTGAAGATTACTTCACATCTAATATGCAGGAGGTATAAGAGTAACAACTTTGTTGGCAACACTAAGGACGGTGAGATTTTTCATCCTGAAGAAATAGGATCAGCTGAGCTTATACTTTGTTTACTTAGTTCAATAATTATTAAGGTTTATTCTTCAGTATTATTAGATTGAAGTTTTCTAAATTATTGTAAGTGTTGTTTGACTATTTTTACAATATAATGAAGTTTTAATAATTTTTTATCAAAAAAAACTACTTATTATTTAAACTAATTTCTCGTTGATAAATTTAAACGCAATTATTTCCTGACAGATTGAAGGAAGCACAGAGCTGAGAGCACACCTTATTTATCAGGTGGGATATTGGGGATCAAAAAGTGGTCACCAAATAAAGCATTTTTTCTTCAATATTTAATAATTTTGTATTTCTTTCTTTTTCGTTTATTTAAATCATAAACAAATTGGCTTTTACTTTTTGCTCACTTTTTTGGTTCAATGCCAAATGTTTCAAACTGAACGTTTGGTTTGTGGAAATAAATGTCGTTGATGGTTCAATAACGTACTCTTCTTCATATCTACGATATTTGGCCCTTTTAAACTTTGTTAAAGGTTCATTTTAATTTTCTTTCTTTCAGTCTAAATTAATTTTTTATGTTTCAAACGTTTTAAATTGATCTTTTATGTTGTACAGAAATTTTAAATTTGTTTTTCTGTCCACTTTCGTCAATTTTTTAAGTTAATTGCTGACGTGGCGTGCTGACGTATCATTGCCACATCATCACATATGATGAATAGAAGATTACGTGGCATGACACGTCAGTTTAAATGGACACGTATGAGAGATGATATTTTGCTCATAAAAACATCGGAGACGTTATCCATTCTCTATTTTAGGGTAACGTCTCCGATGTTTTTGTCTGCAAAATGGCACGTGCGTTTGAGTTATATTTTAAAAAGAATATGGTGAGGCTAAAACGACACGGTTTTGATGAGAAAAAGATGAGTAAAAAATCTGGTGTGGAAAAATATATGCCAAGTCATATATTTTTGCCACATAGGATGCCACGTAAGCAAAAACTATTAAATATTTGATGGTGCTAGTGAAAAGAGTGACATTGGTAGAAATGTAAAACGTTAGGGGTACAATTGACAGAAAAAAAAATGTTTTGCCACATAGGATGCCACGTCAGCAAAAACTGTTAAATATTTTACGGTGTTAGTGAAAATGGTGACATTGGCATAAACATAAAACGTTAAGGGTACAATTGACAGCGAAAAAACGTTAGGGACAAAACTGGCAGGACTCCAAACGTTGAGAGTAGGAAAAGTACTTTTCCCAAAAAAAAAAAATTATACCATAAGGTTGAAATACTTATAACAATATTGGAACCTATATCCATATCTGCTTTATCAATTCAAATTAGTACACTAATTATTTAGGTTGAATATATATTAGTATCTTCAACATGAGTAGATGTTCAGTGGTACGATAGTACTGAACTTCAGTATATTCCTCCAATCAGTTGGTCCCTAAACCATTCAAGGTGGGCCCTAATTAATGTGAGTTTTTATTAATATTAACAAATGGCATTACATGATTAGAGGGGTGCACTGAAGTTCGGTGGTACGGTACCACTGAACTTTTATCCCTTCAACGTATCACTAACGTTTAATACTTTTTTTTTTTATATCAGTTTGGGATGCCTCCCCTAATTATCATTTTTCTCAACCAAAAAAGAAAATCGAACTCAATAGGTAAAATTTACAAGTATAAATATATTGATAATCACTACTTAAATTAATATTTGCTTAATTAGTCAACAATATGGTAAATTTGTAAGCATATGACAACTACACAAGGCTATACACTCCAATTGCTCAAAAGTCAAACCCACGCTTCCTTCATTCTATTTAAAAGTAGGTTTACTTAAAATAAATATTTTTATAAAAAATATTTATTTTGAGTAAATAAGATATTTTGAATATTTTAAAATAATTAATAGTAGAAGAAATTATTTTGTTGTCCATATGAGAAATAAGCAAAACATGTATGTTGCTCTTTTAAAGCATAAATAATGAGACTAACTTTATTTGTACCATATTATTATAATTTTCAAATATTTGGTTTATTAAGTCTCTTAAATTATATAATATATTGAATAAATATATAAAAAGTCATGGGAAAAATGTCACGAGAAAGTTAAAAATTTGTTTACTTTGAAAACGTGAAAAATCATATAATATGTAATTTAGTATATGTTCAATCCACTAATTTCAAATAAGAAAAAATTTAAGTTTATTTTCTTATGTACATTTCATCCAATTCTACTAATTATATATTGTATTTACACTCTCTTTCTTCTATGATTGGTCACATAAAAGGTGGTCTCCTATATTCTCTCTCTACTATGATTGGCCATTTAAACACTTTTTACCACGTGTCATAATTATATTTGAGAATTGGATGAAATAGACATAAAAAAATGAACCTAAGTTTTTTCCTTTCAAATACTACGAAGCTTTAACATAAATTTTTTAATATTATAATAAAAAGTTAAATAATTTTATTAAATCCCGGATCAAAAAATTAACGTAACTTATTATTTTAAAAATAAATTATAACAAAAGTATATATAATATTATTTCAATAAAATTATACTAAGGCAAAAAATAATTTCGTTGTATTATTTATTACTTATTCAAAGGCAAATCACAATCACAAACAATTGTTTATTACACGTCATGGTCCACATGGACAGACTTCCATGAATAAGTGAAAATGACTTCGTTTTATTTATTTATTTTTCAAATTAATATTTATTTATTTTTCAAATTAATATTTATTTTTCAAATTAATATTTATTTTTCAAATTAATATTTATTTTTATTTAATATTTAATTGAGTATTCCCACCGACAATATTGGATCACCATGTGACATGAAAGTCCTAACCTCTATTTATTATTTAAAGCAAAAGCCAAATAAAAGGCAAAATTACAAGAATTAGACAACAAATTGTAATTTAAGTATTTAACTATCATGCCTACAAAACAATGTCAACGTCAATTTTAGAATCTTAATTAATATTAATACAATATTTAAATTAATTAGTTACTGCTATTAACCCAAATAATAATAATAATAATTACATTGTTAAAATGTAGGATTTGTGTGCTAATAAATGAGTGGTTATTCAATATTATAATAGTGAACTTCAGTACATCCGTATAATTAATTATTTGATCTCTAATTCATTTAAGATGGATTTTTATAAGTATAAGTCTCTTTTAATATTGAAAAAATAACTAAAAGAATGTACTAAAATTTAGTAATCAAGTTTCATAATAAGAACAAAACAATATTTAAGAGAAATTTACATAAGTCATATTTGGGATGAGATATAATTTATATTATAGGATGATCTTAGTTCTTAAGGGATCTTAATCTTATAGCAAAGCGATAGATATTTGACAAATGTGTGTAATAATTTTGTACAAAGGTAATTAATATATAGATAATTGTTTTGAGATAACAACGATCAATTGATTGGGAAAAATAGTTTATTCAGTCAGTTATACTTATTACTCTTTTTTTATAAACTAATTATTATAAATAATATATATATATATATATATATATATATATATATATATATATATATATATAACTGGTTATTCATTAATTTTTTAATACAACAAGTATTTTAATTTAGATTTATAAACTATTAGTAGTTCATTTAATAATTTCAATAATAAAATCATAATTTTTTTTTCAGTGGACCCAATCAATCAATACACACAGATCTAACTACCCTTTTCACAACCAAAAATAATAAAATAATAATGGTCCACAGTTCTTAATATAACTTACAGTGTACTGCCTTATAAAATACTCAATTTTATTACCTTTTATTTATTTATTTAGTTTTGTTGTGTTTTAAAAATTCTCTTACATTTTTGCACCCATCAAATATATATTTGTTGAAGTGTGCATTTTATTAGTTTAATATGATATTGTAGATTTATTTTATGTTAATTTATTTCAAGCTTCTCTATTGTCTCATTGACCAAAAAGCTATTCACTATATCATATTCCTTTTTTTTTTGTTTTTTTAGGAATATTCCAATTTTATATTTGATAGGAAGGAAAACCCTAATTTTAATTATATTTGTTTATGATGTTTTAATATATGATAGTACATTACCAACTCAATAATCAAATATAAATTATAATCCCTCCCAAATTGGTTGGTATAACACATTCTTTTTTTGGTCAAGTGGTAATTAATTGAGAATTCATCCAATTCTTACCCACCTTCACTTAAAAAAAGATCATTTCTTTATTTACTAACAAAGTTTGTTTAAAGATCAAATCAGAAACCAATATACAAAGTTTTAAATTGAGACAAAAATGTAAATCTTAATAAAAAAAAAGCAATTTGCTAAAAAAAATTATTGGTCATCCCTATAAACCTAATTAATAATTATATTTAACTTATTTAATTTACTTGTATTGTATTTCTTTTCCAAGTAATTACTATATGCTTTTAAAAAAATTACTCATGTTAGAAAGAATTTAAACCCAGCACGGTCTTCTTGTTATGATAGGAAGTAACAACTCACCCACCTCAACCTAAAAATTAAATAGTAAATATAATAATAATTATTATTATTATTATAATTATGGTTATTATTGTTGTTGTTTATCATCTTGATTGAGTAGAATTTAAACCTAACACGTTCTTATTGTTACCATATTATAATATGTAAAAGGGTCAATAACTATTGGCATTTCTTAAACTCTTTTACTAATATTTTTGGGTTACTTTTTTTAATTCCGTTCCAAATTCTTCTTCACAATATCAAACATGTCTGTTTTTTATTAATTTTTTTTACAATATTTATAGAGTGCTTTATTTCTCTTTTTAGTAAAAATTACTTAGTGTTTTTTTATGGTTTTTTAAATAGATTATCTGTCATTGTTTTTTTTTCTACTATTAAAGAAAATATATATATAAGGTTGGGTCCCCAACATGTGAGTCTCTTTCACTGTCTCTCTTTAAAATTCCTAATTTTTTTACCTCATGAGTTCGAGCTTTCCATTTTAGACAATCATATTCAAAACATAATGAAAAGTCAAATATAAATACATATCGTAAGGGATTGACTCATTATGTTAATTCCAAACCCAATTGCTTTGCTTAATTAATATCAAACAAGTTAATTAAACAATTGAACAAGTATTATTTAATTATTCTCCAAAATGGATCGATCTCTTTTAATTTTTTGAGTTATTTTTCATTTGAGACAATCTTATTAGAAGCATTAAATGTAGTTTTTTTTTCATAAAATTTAAATTTTGATTTGTCATGTCGTAATCTAACGTATATTTTCCTCCTTTGAGAAATGTCAAAATTACATTCTACTTCCTTCTATTTTAAAAATTTACACTTTCATATATTGAAAGATTTAAAAAAAAATTATAATTTCACTATGTTTTAGTAATACCTTATTGACATTATTAATTTTCTAGAATAATTATAATTTTTTTTGAGAACCCATTATTTATATTATTTTGATAGATTTATTTCAATATTATTTAGTTTGAGTTAAAGATAATATTTTATTTTATTCTAATTTTAAAAAAGAATTAATTTATACTAATCAAATATATATATTTAATTATATAAATCACAAAAGAGTGTTTTGATCAAAATGAATCAAATTGTAATTTTTTTATCTCTAGAAAACCAGAGTATAATTTTTTAAATGACAAAACTAAGGTGAAGTTACTTAGGTGTTTGTTGTGAAGTTCTCCAATAAAAATAAGACACATGGTAAAAAGTGCTTATGTAACCAATCATAAGGGGAGAGAGAATATAGAAGATTAAATTATGATAACCAATCATCGAAGAAAGAGAATATAAACAAAGTATGTGATTGATGGAACTTCATAGCAAACATCTAAGTAACTTTACCTTAATTTTTTTCTTTTTTAAAATATAAAAGATATAATTTAAAATATCTCATAACAAGAGAACATAATTTACTCTTATATATTTCCTTCCACAAAATATAACACTTTGTTAAAAAAAAAAAAAATTAACTGTTAAAGCACACAGTTAATGCGGAAGTTGGGACCGTCGGTAGGTTCATGACCACAAAAATTAGAGTAAATGATCAACTTGGTTTAATTTAGTATTTGAAAGATACAAATATTTAATTTAGTCTTTGAAAGATTTTTTTTTTTCAATTTGATCATTTTTAGTTTTTTCGTCAGTTTAATAAACAGCCAGTGACATGTAGACAGATAACATATCCTTTCTCTGTGTATTTTATCTCGCCATATCACATGTTTACATGTTACTTGTCGTTTATTAAACTTTAAAAAAAACTAAAAAAGACTAAATTGAGACAAAAAATCATCTTTCAATGATTAAATTAGGTATTTATATCTTCCAGGGACTAAATTAAAATAATCATAATCTTTCAGGGATTAATTTGATAATTTACTCCAAAAATTAAAATCTAAAATAATAATAAATAAATAAATAAAAGAAAAAAATATGCGAGTCCAAATCATCTCTTGTTCACAGCTATATTGACCGAATTAATCCCAATTATAACCGTAACTAATCAAAAAATATCACCAAACATAAGCAAAGAATCTGAACTCAAAATATCCTAATCACAGTAAACACTAGTAAAGTGGGATCTGAATCTGTTAAAATGTAGATTCAGTAAAGTACATAAAGCGCACGACATGAACTGTTGGATGAAATTGTTACAATAAGGACACGAATCTCAATTTTTATCTAACAATCTGGATAATACACTCTATATATTTTACACATTTTACACTTTATTTGATATCTTCCTAATAAAATGATAACAATTCAGCAAAGCCCGTACACATCGTAGTTGGAATCTTACATTTTTGGGAGAAACTAAAAGAGAAAAATATTTAAATATACATTTGTAATAATTTTTTATTTATTTTTAATTATGCAATATATGAAGAATTATTAGCTATATAATAAATAATAAATATTTATGTAAATAATTGTAATTACATGAGATATGATCCTGTAGTTACATTATGTCATTCTCTATAGTCAATATTTTTTTTTTCTAAATTCAGCATTAATTTTTTCATTTTAGTGGTCTTCATAATATTTTATTTACCAATATTCTTGAAAAAACTATTGACCGTAATTCTTTCATACAGAAAATTTGATCTCGTAATTACATGAAGTGATATAATTAACTGAAATTTTTTGTAATAATTTTTTATTAATTTATTGTATAAAACATTAACAAAATAAATCAACTATTATTTTTGTCTAAATTTATTTTTTAAAAAATTAAAGCTTATTCTATTTTTTTCATTTAACCTCATGTTTTATTACTTATGACGATCTAAGTTTATTTAGATGAATTTTTTTAAAATAATAATTTCATTTAAATAAATCTTTTTATAGAAATTAAAATAATAATAATTTCCATAAATAACATTATTTTTTTTGGTAAATATAAATAATATTATTTAAGAAATCAAAAAGTTACTTAATAGAGAATGCTAAATTAAGAAAAGATTTATCTCTTGAAACTAAATTACTGCTTTCCTCCTATATTATATGAATTTTCAATATTTTTAGAAAATACAGAGTAAACTAAATTACCGTAGAAAGAGGATTTTGAAGACACATATATACGAATACGAATATACGCTGCTTGAGTGTATTATACTTCTCACTCTCTTTTCATTTTCCATTTCTTTCTGTATTGACAAAAATTTCTCTAATGTTTAACATATTTTTTAATTTGATCTCTAATATTTACTCAGTTTTAATTTGATCCTTTACGTTTGTAGTTGGTATTAATTTAATCCTTAATATTTGCTAAGTTTCAATTTAATATTTTCGTTTGCAATTGATACCAATTTGATCCCTCTATATCCAAATATTAAAACTACTCTATTATCTAATTTAGATGATAAATGAGCCAAAGTGGGTTGGCACAAATAATTAAGGATCTGGAGGAAAGTTCTCGCCTCACCCATGGGCGAGGGTTCAAATTCCCCTGAAGTCATCCAAAATCCTGCTTTAGTGGGCATCCCTCCTCAGGGAGATCCCCTGGCACCCAAGAGCTAGTTGAGTAGCTGTGACTGGGTAAAATTGCTTGCGGTTTAGGCCTGTGTAGTAATCCTTTGGGTTGGGTCTCTGTTGGTCTCCCCAACATGTCACTGGCGCTCTGCCCGGTACTACTTGAGAGTGCCTTCCCTTATTACCATTTTCTGCACAAAAAAAAAGATGATAAATGAACTAAATTGGTACAAATTATAAACGTGAGGGACCAAATTGAAATTAAAAAGATATTAGGCACCAATTACAAAAGTGGGGGATTAAATTGAAATTTAGAAAATATTATGAACCAAATTGAAAAAATATTAAATGTTAGGGATTAAAATGGAGTTTTCATCTTTGTGAATTAGAGAGAGAGAGAGAGAAAGAGACAGAGAAAGAATGAGTGTTTTCCACTGTATACAATAAGACGACAAGCGAGAGTGAGGAAAACGCACTTGGAGCCAGCTTGCACACTGCCGACGCAATGTGAAATTTTCCCGAGAAAAAAAAAAGGGAAAAGAAAAGAGAAACCCTAATTTTTATTATTTTCAATTCTTCAATTTCCAGTTTTCAATTTTGCAAATTTCGGTTTTTGAATGTTGAATAGCAACACAACAAGCAAGAAAGAAAAGTTTTTTTCACCAAACTCCGGTGGGGGGAGTACAGCCCAGAGCCACCACCACCACTGTCTGGGCCCCACCCACCTCACTTGTTCCTTATTTTTCTATTTTCTTTTTAATCTCTTTCCATCTACTTCTCGATCTCTCTCCATCTTTGCAATTCTTGTAATTGTATTGTATTGTATCTCCTTCTTTCTTACGCGTCTTTATTTCCACACACACTCTCACCCCATCTATCTCTTTGTGTGTACTCACTGTCTCTCTCTCTCTCTCTCTCTCTCTCTCTCTCTCTTTTCTTTCTTTCTTTCTGAAGCTTTTTCCCATAGAGTAGTTCTAGCCGCGTGACAGAGGAGACTTGGCTTGTGAAGGAATCAATGTGCGACTCTCCCTGCTGCTATCTTTCATGATTTCTATTATAAAACATAAAAAGAAACAGTCGTTTTCGATCCGTTTTGCTTTTGCCTGTATGTGGGGTTGGGTTTCTTGTGATGCTTGCTGTGCTGGTTCTTCTTTAGTGAGGAACCAGATCTTCTGAGCAGCCAGCCTCAGAAGAATATTGTTGATTTTTGAGTTTGATTTGGAGAAGAGCTGGAGATAGTTGAAATCTAACAAGGGTTAGTGATGAATACCGGAGGTAGACTTGTTGCTGGCTCTCACAACAGAAATGAGTTCGTGCTCATCAATGCTGATGAGAATGGAAGGGTAATCTGTCTTGGAACCCCTCATTGTGTTTGTGTCTATTGATGTCATTTGAATCTCAGGTCTTTTTACCTGTTGTGGTTTGCTGGAATGTTGCCAATTAGGGTTTTTTTGGGTTTTTTATGTGAAATTTGTGGCTTCAGTCTTCTGATCTCTTGGGATTCATGAGAATTGCCTGTTTATTCGTTTTCATTTTCTTGTCCATTGATGGGAATCTCAGCATCTGTGAAGTAGACAATTTTTTGTGTGAATTTTCTAGGATGGGAAAACATCCATGGAATAATTGAGTAACTTTGATGCTGCTCCTGTGCTGAATTTGTTGATCTAGTTTATGCATTCATATTATCAATTTCGGTGGCTTCTAGCTTCATTTCTCCTGTCAAATTAGCTTTCTTTTTGTTTTTGCCCTTGACATTGAGTGATTGAGTCATTGACCATAATGGATAGCTTGCAAGTTGTGACCTCCTGCTCTATGGAATTGAACTATTGAAGTCTAAAAGTTTGGGTTTCTTTTGTAGATAAACGTCAGAGTAAAATTGATTTGGTAATAGTGTGACCCTTCTGGAGTGTGATGTGCTATAAATTCCTGGGCTTGTGTGTTTTACTTGTAAAATTACATGTTAAATTGAGTGTGAAGGGTCGAACAATTTCCGTTATTTCAGACAAAAGGGAATGTTTGATGGCTATGCATGTTTTGCTTATGATTCCCATGAAAGAACAAACAGAATAAGTGGATTTGTCGCCTTCAGTGATGCACGAATGTGTAACATGTAAATAACGGATGTATGATTTTATCAAAAAGGAGAATTGCAATGTGGAATGATTTAGTATATTATATAATAATTGTCTTGTTTGTACATACAAGTATGTAGCCAACAACACATTCTAATTCTGGTTTGTTTTTGTACAGATTAAGTCCGTCCAAGAATTGAGCGGACAAATATGTCAGATTTGTGGCGATGAGATCGAGATAACTGTGGATGGGGAGCCTTTTGTTGCCTGCAACGAATGTGCTTTCCCTGTTTGTCGGCCTTGCTACGAGTATGAAAGGAGAGAGGGAAATCAGGCATGTCCACAGTGTAAGACCAGATACAAGCGCATTAAAGGTGAGGATATACTTGTATTCTCCTTGACTTTTGTAACGTATCATTGTTGTACGTACTCTCTAACCAATGAATAAATTGCAGGTAGTCCCAGGGTTGAAGGTGATGAGGATGAAGATGATATTGATGACCTGGACAACGAGTTTGATTATGCAAATCCTGAAGGTTTGGGCCCACAAGTTTCAGAAACTGTGCTTTCCGGACGCAACGGCTCTGGAATCCCCCCAAATGTGGAACATCAGTCCTCTCATCTCAATTCTGAAATCCCTCTCTTGACATATGGGGAGGAGGTATAACAGCCAATTATCTTTCTAACATATTCGTGTTTATCCCTCAGGGTGGACATTACTATTGCATACTAACTATAGAGTTGCTTTATAATACTTTTTCTCTATGTTTTAGGATTCTGATATATTTTCTGATCGGCATGCATTAATTGTTCCGCCGTATATGAACAATGGAAACAGAGTCCATCCCATGCCTTATACTGATCCATCTGTTCCTTGTAAGTCTAATACAGTTGTTTCAATTCTGCATATCAACATTCTATATTCTCTATTTAGATCATGACCCTGGTGCTTGTGATGTATAGTACAACCTAGACCAATGGTTCCAGAGAAAGATCTTGCAGTATATGGGTATGGAAGTGTGCAATGGAGGTCCCGGATGGAAGATTGGAAGAAAAGGCAGAATGAGAAACTTCAGGTAGTGAAGCATGAAGGAAATGACAATGGTGGAAACTTTGGCGGGGATGAATTTGATGACGCTGATCTCCCCATGTAAGTCTTAACAGTCTATTTTCCCCCCTCATCTTCTTCCAACATTATACTTTACTCATTAATTGGAAAGGAAACTGTAAAGTGCTTTCTTATATTGATGCAAAACCATTTAACATGAAGACTTTAAGTATCAAACAGGAAACCTTTTGTACCTTTTTGGTGGTGCATACCTTTTTTTATCCCAGTTTTGGTGCATACCCTTTTTTTAGCCCAGTTTTCTGTTAATTGTTATGAGTTCTTTGTTGTATAGTTCTTAATTCTGTTTGATCATTGATATGATTTTCTGTCAATATACTCTATCAGGATGGACGAAGGCAGGCAGCCACTTTCACGGAAGCTACCTATTCCTTCAAGCAAGATAAACCCTTACAGAATGATTATAATATTCCGCCTTGTAATTCTTGCGCTTTTCTTTCACTATAGAATTCTTCACCCAGTTAATGATGCATATGGCTTGTGGCTGACATCAGTCATATGTGAAATATGGTTTGCTGTATCATGGATAATGGATCAATTTCCAAAATGGTACCCAATACAACGAGAAACATACCTTGATCGACTATCACTGAGGTAATTGAGGCTTCCACATCTGGTGCTTTTTTTTTTACTAATATGCAATTAGGCATTATTACCATACCAAATAAAAAGTGTCTGTTATACGTATATCCCATTGTATTTTCAATGCTATGGTTCTTTGTATTGTTTCCTGAATGTTGGCTTCTTACAATGCGCTGCAGGTATGAAAAAGAAGGGAAGCCATCTGAGTTATCAAGTGTAGATGTCTTTGTCAGTACAGTTGATCCCATGAAAGAACCTCCGCTTATAACAGCAAATACTGTCCTCTCCATCCTTGCCGTAGATTATCCAGTTGATAAAGTGGCATGTTATGTCTCAGATGATGGTGCTGCCATGCTTACTTTTGAAGCACTTTCTGAGACATCTGAATTTGCTAGGAAATGGGTCCCTTTTTGTAAGAAATTTAACATTGAACCCCGGGCCCCAGAATGGTATTTTAATCAGAAGATGGACTACCTGAAAAATAAAGTCCATCCATCATTTGTCAGGGAAAGGAGAGCAATAAAGGTTTCAGACTTTTCTCTTTTGCATTTTGATCCTTTTTAGAATGAGAAAAACTTTTCATACTCACAGGCTTTTTCTCTTTTGGCTGGTGCAGAGGGAATATGAAGAATTTAAGGTGAGGATAAACAGTTTGGTGGCAACGGCACAAAAGGTTCCTGAGGATGGATGGACCATGCAAGATGGTACTCCTTGGCCTGGAAATAATGTGAGGGATCATCCTGGCATGATTCAGGTAAGATATCTATTGAACACAAACTTATTTTTATTATCTTTGTAAAAGCTTTTGGCATCTGGTGAGGTCTTATCACGAGTTCTGCTCAATTATGAAATATTTTTTTGGAGAACCATTCAAGAAGAGGTCTGGTAATTTATTGTGTCCCTGTTTACTTTCTAAGTCCCTTGCTTGAAGTGCAAATAGAATTGCTGTACACCATGCGTGGCTTGCAAGTAGACTTGCATAAGCCACCTTTGTGCTATATGTCCTGGAGCTCTGTATTCACTTTTTTATATGACACTGATTTCCTCTGCTTTGCCTTTATAGGTTTTCCTTGGTCAGGAGGGTGTTCGTGATGTTGAAGGAAATGAGATACCTCGCTTGGTTTATGTTTCCCGAGAAAAGAGGCCAGGGTTTGATCACCACAAAAAGGCAGGGGCAATGAATTCTCTGGTAAGTCTCTGGCTACTTCTACTTTGGTTTAGGTTCAACTGATGAACCAGTGGCCTTGAGCCCTTGACTAATGTGTTCCTGTGATAATTATTTTTAGGTACGGGTGTCTGCAATTCTCTCAAATGCGCCTTATCTTCTGAATGTCGATTGTGATCACTACATTAACAATAGCAAGGCACTTAGAGAAGCTATGTGTTTCATGATGGACCCTCAAGCAGGGAAGAAAGTCTGCTATGTGCAGTTTCCTCAAAGATTTGATGGGATTGATCGCCATGATAGATACTCAAACCGAAACGTTGTATTTTTTGATGTAAGTATTACATTTCATGTTGCTTTACTGGTTTGGATAATCTAGTTTCAGCCATTTATTGTGCTGAGTACTTACTTCCTGTTTGAAAACAGATTAACATGAAAGGGTTGGATGGCTTGCAAGGACCTATATATGTTGGAACTGGGTGTGTTTTCAGAAGGCAAGCACTTTATGGATATGATGCACCTGCTAAGAAGAAGCCACCTAGCAAAACCTGTAACTGTTGGCCAAAATGGTGCTGCCCATGTTGTGGCTCTAGAAAGAAAAAGAATGCAAACACCAAGAAAGAGAAGAAGGTGAAGCAGAGAGAAGCATCCAAGCAGATACACGCACTTGAAAATATTGAGGAGGGAATAGGAGGTAAGGATTTAGGGTCATGTGGTTACTGTTATCCTTTACAAATAAATTATATATGATAGTTCTCTAGGAGTTTATACTAAATAGGACTTGTATTGCAGGATCCAATAAGGAAAAGTCCAATGTGACTCAAATGAAGTTAGAGAAGAGGTTTGGCCAATCTCCAGTGTTTGTAGCCGCCACCCTTATGGAAAATGGTGGTATTCCGCATGATGTGAGCCGTGCATCACTTTTAAAAGAAGCCATCCAAGTCATCAGTTGTGGTTATGAAGACAAGACAGAATGGGGAAAAGAAGTAAGACTGAAGAATAATTATGTTTCCTTGTTTTGTCAACAATCATATACTAGTTCTTAAATTTGTTCCATGCTGTGAACTTAAATTTATGGATCTCTTTCAGGTTGGGTGGATATATGGTTCTGTGACGGAGGATATATTGACTGGATTTAAAATGCATTGCCATGGTTGGCGGTCTGTATATTGCATCCCAAAGCGGCCTGCATTTAAGGGTTCAGCTCCTATCAATCTTTCAGATCGTCTACACCAGGTTCTGCGTTGGGCCCTTGGTTCTGTTGAGATTTTCTTGAGCAGACATTGTCCAATCTGGTATGGCTATGGAGGTGGATTGAATTGGCTGGAGCGATTTTCCTATATAAATTCTGTTGTATATCCTTGGACTTCTCTCCCATTGCTCGTTTACTGTACTCTACCAGCCATATGTCTTCTGACTGGAAAGTTTATCGTACCTGAGGTATGTTTCCATGCAGTATATATTGTTTTGATGCCTGAAGTGAGAGATGTCTCATTTAAATTTCCTCCTCTAAACAAATGAACTAATTAAGAAAGAACATGTAATATGTAGAATTTTAAAAATATATAGATGTCTTGGTTGTGAACTAATTAAGAAAGAACAACAAATGTTGTTGTCTTGGTCGAATTGGCAGGTTTCTCAGTTTTATTCAGTATCTGAAATCTAGTTTTCGGTTTTTGTTAGCTTTCACTTCCCTGGATGATGAGAACTGGGAAGGTTAAATTTTGCTATATTTAGAAGTTATAAGGAAATGGTTCTGGTGCCTTCAGATACTTACTGAAGAGGCATCTGAGATCTTACTTTTAGGGTCAATGCCATTAGATGTTGGTGTCATTGTGGCTGGTGTTTTTTGTTACTTATGACCCACTTCCTTGAAAAGATAAAGATTATTTGGCCTTTGGCATCGCCTGAGTTTTCTAACAGCTACTTCATTTACTCTGAGGAATACATATGTGTTGACATGGTAAATAACAGTTTCAAATCTTGATATGCAGATTAGCAACTATGCCAGTCTTGTGTTCATGGCTCTCTTCATATCCATTGCCGCAACTGGTATCCTTGAGATGCAGTGGGGTGGTGTTGGCATAGATGATTGGTGGAGGAATGAACAGTTCTGGGTCATTGGAGGTGTTTCTTCACATCTTTTTGCCCTTTTCCAAGGCTTACTAAAGGTTTTGGCTGGAGTCAACACCAATTTCACTGTTACATCCAAAGCAGCCGACGATGGAGAATTCTCGGAGCTCTATATCTTCAAGTGGACTTCGCTATTAATCCCTCCAACTACGTTATTAATCATGAATATTGTCGGTGTTGTGGTTGGGATCTCAGATGCGATCAACAACGGGTACGACTCGTGGGGCCCCCTGTTCGGTAGGTTGTTCTTCGCCTTGTGGGTCATCCTCCACCTCTACCCGTTCCTGAAGGGTCTACTAGGTAAACAAGACCGGATGCCCACCATCGTGTTGGTGTGGTCAATCCTGCTAGCCTCCATCTTGACTCTCATGTGGGTTCGAATCAACCCGTTTGTGTCGAGAGATGGTCCTGTCTTAGAAATTTGTGGATTGAATTGTGATGAGTCTTGAATAAAAAGGCTGAAGGTGTCTTCCAGCCGTACTTTGATGCATGGTTGAAAGGGGCGAAATTCCATTGATGAATTGACAAATTTTTTGATGGAAGTTGTAATTTTGGGGTGTGTAGATAGATAAAAGAGGTCAGGGAGGGAAGCTGATACTTTGTTACCTGGAATTGGGGTTTTTCATTTATTCTTTCATTACATTTCTGTGGGTTTTAGTGTTTTTTTTTCTTTTCTTTTTTTTAAGTTTTATGTATTCTTATAAGAACATTAAATGATAAATTATTCCCCCTCACAAAGTAGGGGAAGTGAACAGACTCAATTAGTAAGTCATAATTAAGGTATCCTTCTCTCTAAACTTTGGATACTTTGAATGTATTTTCCTCATTGTAATACCATCTATGGATATTCGTGTTCCTCTTGTTCACCTTTTATCTCATATTGTTTTTCTCAGATTTGTTTGTAGTATTAACATTGACTAAATTAACAATCTGGTCCTGAAAAGATGTTATTTGAGTTACTTTAGTCCTTGAAAGATATAATTGTCGAATTAAATCCTTGAAAGATGCATTTTCAATCAAATTAGTCTCGTAATTAATTTATTGGATGAAAAATTTTACATTGTTAATGGGATACTGAACTGTTGACCCTTATTGTAGGTCTTGTGAGTTAATCCTGCCTCTTTGCTGCTCAATGAAACGTTTTTGCTTAGTCTATTTTTCCTTCTAAGAATTGAAGAGACATCATGTATTTCTTTTACAGGTTTATCTACGATGCAATTTGTTACATAATAAAAAAGTGATGTAGCGCAATATCGACTATTGATTTTCTTAAAATCAAATAAAAAAGAAAGAAAAATCAAATAACATTCAATATTTGTAGTACATCACTTGTTGCATGATGCCTTGCATTATAGATTTTCCCTTTACATAAACCCTAAACAATTCAGAAAAGGGGATAAGAACCCTCATAATATGAATTTTGTCCTAATAATCTAACATGTTTGTTTGCATGGAAATTAACTGAGGAAGTTTGATTTCTTAGTATGAATATGTTTGTTGTTTGGGAACTTCAGTTACCTATTTAGAAGGAAGACTATTTACCTGTGGAAGGAGAGAAGTCGTGTATTAAGTAGTGAAGTATTTATACAATGTCAGTTTTGTTATTAACAAAAAATGAAAATGATAATTTCATCCATGTTACTAAATTTAGGAAAGTTACCACGTTTACCTTTTATGTATTGAATAAGGGACAAATTTGTCATTTCTAATTTTACCTTTTATATAATTTCATTTCATTTCTCTACATACCAAACATTTTTTTTTTTTAAAAAAATCGTATTCTACTTCCTTCTCACTAATTTCACTTCCACTTTCCTTTCCTACCAAAATTTCAAATTCCAAAAATTCACTTAAAAAATGAAAGATCATTAGTAACATTACTAATTTTTGCAGTCAAGTACGAGTCTGAAAATGAAAAAAAAAATAGATATCTCAGTTGAAGTTAGTGTTTGTCAATATTGATATTAATTTGGTTTCTAATCTATTTATAGTGGATTATTATTAGTGTGAGTCCGTATTAGTACTTCAAAAATAATGTAAAAATGTATATTTGATAGGAATTACCCGAAATTGCACGAAAGGGAATTACACTGAATCCAATTTCTTATACTTTGAAGTCAGTTCAATTCAAACTTTAAAGTGAGTTTGAATTTGAAATACCAATTAAAGAGAAGCGTATTTGATACATTGATTATCCTCACTAGTCAAACTAATGTTCTAAATGGTTATAATATTGTAGTAAACGTTCCTTGGAGTTTTAAGTTATAACGATCAAATTTAAAACAAGTTTATTAATTAAAATTAAACATTCAGTAGTTAAATACTAAACAAGTGATAAAATTACTGCAAATTGTAATTTTTACCTATTTATTAAGCAATAAATTACAAAATAATAAAAAAAATTTAAACGAATGAAGCACTAATAATAAGCACTAAAACAAGTAAATTGCTTAATACAATACACGTTAACAAGTTACAAATTGATACTTTATAATTTTTTTTAAAAAAAATAACCATAAAAATAAAGCATCAAGTTAGTCAAGTCTGAGTATCAAATTACCGAATTAATTAAAAATTCAACGGATTAATCGTATCATGACAGGGTTAATTGCAAAAACGATGCAACTAAATTATCCTTAATGGCCAATAGATTTAGAGTTTAAAGTTTAAGATTAATCGTATCATGATAGGGTTAATTACAAAACAATACAAATAAGTTATCCTTAATGACTAATGGATCGATCTAGGTCAGAATAACATGTTTTATACTCGGTCATGATAGGACTTTTAGAGATTTGAATTTCGATTCATTACATTTTGAAAGATTTTAGTAGTAAATAAGCATTTAGAGAAGAGGGAGAAAAAAAAAGATAGAGAGAAAGGATTTAATAATTAAGATTTAAGAGAGATAGAATTGATTTATTTCTCTAGTGTTCTATGCCAATTGCCTTTTTTATTTGGCATTTGGGGCTCTCAGTGATAATTTAGGATGGAATAATTTAGGTAAAAATATAAACTTATAATTTTACTCTTATTGATGTGTAAATAATAATTTAAGATGTCAAAATTTTAAAACTTTTACATATAAACTAACGTGGATTAGTATAATTGATAAATGATCTAGAGAAAAATTTACTCTTACCATAGGTGAAATTTTGAATCTTCTTAAAATTATCTAAAATCTTACTTAATAAACATCTCCCTCTAAGTAGAATTAATTGAGTTGACTGTGATATTACCATATCCTTTTATAGTAAAACTCCTCAAAAATTTATACAAACAAATAGATATATTTAAGTAGTAGTGAATTTAATCAATTTATGATACCACTAATGATAAAAACTTGCAATTGTAGCAAAGAAAACAGTTCAAGCAAAATATACCATCCAAAAATAAGCAAAAGATACCAATAAAAAATGGCAAAAAAAAGTACTAAATATTTGAAATTGAATCCACCATTGAGTATATGGTAAGAGTTTTTTTTAATCTTCAATTTCTTTTAGGGAAAAAATACTTTGGAAAGATCTTCAGTAATAATTCAATACACCTATTTGATCATTTAATCTCTAATTCATTTAAGATAAATTTTTATTAATATTAAAAAATAACATTAAATAATTGGAAAATGTACTGAAATTTAATACTCCCAATCTACTGGGGTAAGATTTGCAACAAACTTTTATTTATTCAATTTTATTTTATCAATATAATTTGATTAAAAACATATATGAAATACTTTCATCAATATTATTATATTTGTCCAATAATATAAAATTTAAAAATGGCAAGTATAATAAGAACTTTATTTTTTGGTAAAACCTGAGCTAACATCAATTATCAAAATAATTGCTATACATGAAAAATAACTAACCACTGGCCAGGATCCTCCAGTAAGAGAGATGAAATTATGGAGGAGATATTTTTTTTATTAGGTCAAATGCCCATTTTGGTCCTCTATGTTTCACACAAGTTTTAAATTGGTCCTTTATCTTTCAAAAGTTCTATATTGGTCCTTTATGTTTCCCAAAAATTTTATATTTGTCCTTCAGGTTTCATTGAAGTTCTATATTGGTCCTTTATGTTTCATTGAAGTTCTATATTGATCCTTTATGTTTCATTGAAGTTTTATATTGGTCCTTTATGTTTCATTGAAGTTTTATATTAGTCCTTTATGTTTCATTAAAATTTCATATTGGTCCTCTCAGCATGATTTTATTTTTGGCTTAAACGACGTCGTTTGAGTGTTTTTAGTATATCTAAGGCCACGTCAGCTATCTGATATACGTAGGAAAGATTATGTGTCCACCTCGGCACGTCACATCAGCAGTTAACTTAAGAAATTGACGAAAGTGGACGGAAGGACCAATTTGGAGCTTCTTGTAAACATAAAGGGCCAATTTAAACATTTTGAAACATAAAAGACCAATATAAAATTTCGTGCAAACATAAGGGACCAATTTGGAGTTTTAACCTTTTTATTATTATTATTGAAAACGAAACATTAAGGAAAAAAGAGAGTACAAAAGAAAAGGACAAGTAAAAAAGAACCAGCAAAAAAATTGCAAGAAGAAAACAAAAACTCAATAAAACCTTTCGATGAGATTGGATAAGATGTGGTTCAGATTGCGAGAGATATACTAAAATACTTCAGCAAATCTCCTCTCATGGCACATTCCTATTCCTTTCTCTCATCAGAACAGAAAGATATAAGGCTTTGATCAGGAAACCTCTTATCTTATTGGGGAAGCAAGCCTGGAGACTTTGGAAGAATAGTGACGCTTTATGGGTAAAAGTTCTGAAGAGTGTATATTTTCCTGTTTCAGATTGTTTTGCTGCAAAAAGAAAGCACAGATCTTCCTGGTGCTGGAACAGTTTACTTGATGGGTTATGTTTCCTGAAATCTAACCTCTCTTGGGTTGTTTGTAATGGGTCTTGCATCAGTATCTGGGATGATTACTGGCTCCCCAACCATGTTAAAATCCCTTACTCCCAACCCTGGGATAGAAATTCCCGAGTCTCTTCTCTCCTGCTCCAGAATGGTCAAGGTTGGGATGTAACTAAGGTGATGGCGCACTTTGATAGACCTACAGCAGAGAAAATTCTTGCCATCCCGTTATCAAGAGTAGGCAGAGAAGATTTCAAGGTGTGGCACTTTAACTCTAATGGGGAGTATTCGGTTAAATCTGGCTATTGGGTTGCTTTTGACTCGTCTTCCTCTGATAGTGTTGCCTCTTCTTCCCTTTGTCTTGATTCTAATTTGTGGAAATGGATTTGGGATCTGAAAGTGCCTCCCAAAGTCAGAAATTGTATGTGGAGAATGTGCACTAACGCCCTTCCCTCTTTGAGGAACCTCTTTAGAAGGAAAATGGCGCCTTCTCCTGTTTGCCAAATTTGTGGGCTTGAAGAAGAAACGATTGAGCACATCTTTCTTCTCTGCCCGTGGACCCAACCAATATGGTTTGGTTCAATTTTTCAATGGTCGTTGAATAGTCTAAATGTTAGTAGGATTGATCTTTGGGTGTGGCAGAAGCTTAAACTGATTAGAGAAGTGGGTGGTAATTGGAGTATGAATCAAGCTATTTTTGCCTCCATCTGTTGGGAAATTTGGAAGGGGAGAAACAATGCCTATTTTGACCATGCTCCGGTCTGCCACGCTCAGGTCTTGCAAGTGGCAGTTGTTAAAGCTACGGAATGTGTGGACAGTGGATCTATTTTCCCTGCCCCCTTGTCTGTGCCTCCCAGCCATGCTGATGTTGGCCCCTTTTCTCGCTCGTGGAATGAAGCTGGTTGGTTCAGGTGCAATTCAGATGCTGCCTTTAGGGTGCCTCGTGGAGCTTTGAGGAGGTCTCTCCCTCCTCTTTGGTCCTCGTGTCCTCCCCCGGATCTAAGGCTCCTTCTTGCTAATGATGCTTAGTAGTTTTCTTTGTGTTTTGTTACTTTTGTTTTTTGTTTTTTTTTTTTAACTTCTGCTTATTTTTGTTGTTTTCCCTTGTTGGGGTGCCGCTTGTGTGGTTTGGGCTGTGGTCCCTTAGAAGGCTTGGGCTATGCGTATGGTTTATTTGTGCCCTGGAAGGCCTTCTCTTGTTCCCCTTTTGCCGTTGGGCAGTAGTTTTTGGAATGATTCAGTTCAAAAAAAAAAAAAAGTATAAGAATGCAACACCCACTGAGGCAAAAATTAAAAGAATTTACTAATATAATTCCTATTAAGAAATTGTACATTTCTGATCAAATAAGTTAGAATATTAAAAAAAAGATATACCCTAAGCTGCAACCTACTGAAACTTGGGTCAAATTACAAAAGATAAAGGGGAAGGGGAAAAAATACTTGGGCAAAACTGCAAGGACTATGGCTGCAACACTACACAATCCAATTAAATACCAAATTATAAGCAAATCTCACAAGGAACTAAGCAGAGGGCAACCATCTTCCAACTTAAAATATACACAATAACCAACATCAACTTGATCAAACAGCAACACCTCGGCCACCTCCGTCTAATCTAACATTACGACCGCGTCCACGGCCCCTTCCCCTTCCACGACCACGGCCTACAAAACCACCAACAATGAGATTTACAACCATGTACACTAACAAGGAATTGAAAACAAGAAAAGGGAAAAACAGTAGGTGAAAGCAGATTATATTCTTGTCTCTTATATAAGTGGAGCTTGATTTAAGACATGCACCCTGTAAAGCAAAAGGCATTACAGAATAGAAGAATTTATATTAAAAGTATACTTAGAATTTAATAAAATCACAATTTGAACACAACATTTATCTTCCTTCTGTAGATCAGATGTCATCAATATGGAAGCTTACCCCGTGCGGCAGGTGGTGCATCATATTCAACATAATCATAGTACCCAGCTGACTGAACACCATAGCCTCGTCCTCGCCCTCCTGAAAAACCACGACCCCGTGCACGGCCACGTCCTCTGCCACCAAAGCCACCATAGCCACGTCCCCCATCATAACCATCTCCATAGTATTCCATGCTTCCATTGTAATTACCTAAGTACATATAATAGAATTATGTCATCATAAGCAATTTTAGTAACTCCAACTTAACAACCATATAAATCAAGTAACAACAGAAATTAAGTAAAGCAGGGGAGCCTTTGACTATTCAAACTAGAGCCAACAGTTAAATACAGTGCATATATAGTGGATGGAAATACCTCTTCCCCTTCCCCTACCCCTTCCACGACCTCGACCCCTTCCTCGCACCATTGGTGAGCCCTCTGTATCAGATCAAAAGTAACTCTTGAAATAACAGCCAAATGAACATTCTAAATACTAAGCAAATTCCTATCAGTTTACCTCCTTCCTCTTCATATTCATTTAAGGGCTTTACTTGATCAGCTGGGAGTGGAGGTTGGTATCTGCATTAGAGAGGATACATAATTATACAGGAATCAGGAAATAAAAAAAGGTCATATAAAACATTGCGGTACAAAATCGAGGGAAAAAAAAAAAAGATAACTGTGATAATATCACAAGTGTGGGATAAATTATCCCCAAGCTCAGAAAACACTAGAAATGGAGGAAAATACAGGAAAAGTCATTTTCTGTCGGCATATATTAACAGATATAGAAATTACTGTAAACTAGGACAAACTTTTCACTGAAGCAGAACAGAATATAAGGCGTTCAAATAATGACTACCTAAATATTTAATTATACAGACTAAAATGATTAATGAAAATCCACAGGGAGGAAACAACAAAAGAGAACATTTAAAATTGAATGTACAAGCACCATAAATTAGGAAACTAAAAAGTGTTTGAAATTCAAGTGTACTATTAGTCTAACAGAAAATCAAAACTAGAGGACATTGAGAAAAAATGAATCAGCATGACAGATATTCACAGCTAATTAAGGTCAACATATAACATATTCTAATGGAACCCAATGTGACTTTGGGGAACCCTCCCTCAAAAGCCTTTGAGGGGGAAAACCAAGCATCATAGAGGGCAGAACCACAACAAACAGCAGAGCAGAGCCAACAATACAGAGCAAGATGGAATCCTGTAGAGCGGCACCCACCCTCTTATCTTATCTTTATACGCAACTTGATTTTATTTTATTGTATTTTAACATATTAATAAGTTTAGGGGGGCGGTAGCAATTTTGTTATCATTTGTAAGGGTTCCTTATGTATTTTACAATCTAAAAATGCAAGAGTAGAAGAAAAATATATTCAGATTACACTTCCTCTCCACTGTTAGTTAATTTCCCTTCTCTCTCAGACTAGAAAACCACAAATACTCAAAACATAAACCATCGCCACTTATGTACCCCATTGATTATCCCATACTACCTTAGGGACACCCAAACTATTCCTATCCCCATCCCCATCATGGAACTTTCTTGAAGAGCCAACGTCAGGGCAGTTGCACTCTGACACTTTCCACTCGGCATTGCTTCATTCTACTGCGGTCAGCACCTCCATTGGTCAAAACCCTCCACAGGTAGCACTCTCTATGCCGTTGACAATCTAGCTCTAATACCAAATGATGGAACCCAGGTGACTTGAGGAAACCTAACTCTAAAGCTAGCTATTGAAGGGCAAGAACCAAGGCACTTAAGTACCCCATCAAGCATCTCATCATACTTATCAATGTAGAACTTGGATAGCCCATACTACCTTAAGGACATGCCATCATGGTAATCAAGATCGAGATCTTGGGGCTGTGAAGCTGGTCAGATAGAAAAGAAGCTAGGGATCAATATTGGAGCGAGATTTTGATAGTAATATCGCAAAACAACGCGATCTAAGGGATCTCACGGAAGTCATGAAACTTTTTCATTTTTTTTTTGTTGAAAAAAAAAAGCGAGAACACTACAATTCTCTCTAGGAAAGCTGCGAAAATGTTGGATTTTACTCTAAGGTAGAAGAAAATCCAATTTCAGCTTGAGTTTGGCATTTTTTAGTTGTGTGTTTTTTAAACTTGCGGGCATGTCGTTGATGTGTGTTCTATTTTTTCTGTGCATCTTCTCTTCCAAGTGCTGCGTTCACCATTGTGATACATTTTTCCCTTCATCCTTGTCAGTGGCCCTGCTCTGTTTTTATTTGTGCTGGGGTTTGCGTTTTGGCATTATATGTTAATAGATATTAGAAATTTATAATTTAGAATTTATTATATAATAATTATTCAAGAATTCATAATCAATAAAAGTTATATTATATATGTATATATATTAAATTTATACTACAAATTAATTATATAAGAATTCATAATTTATTATGTTGTAAATTAAATATATGTTTTAATTATTTTCTGGAAAATGATAGAATCTCCTCGATTCAATCTTGTGATTTGACCCATCTTGTGGCTCTATTGATCCTATGATTACCTTGGCTTGCATCCCATACTATCCCCATCCAGAATCACATTCCATCTAGTCCTTAACACAGCATTAGTGTAAGAACTCAAATTAGAGTTCAAAAGGAAAAAAATTAACTACAAATATTATGAGAATGTGACAACAACCATGAAACTTTGTCAAATCTTTATGAGAATGGATCGCAAAAATAATCTGCTCGCATATTTAAAATGTTGCTACAAAATCAAGGAAAACATATGTCATTTCAGAAGTTAAAATAGAAATCTAATAATTTTGAAAACAACAACAATCAAAGCCTTTTCCACTAGGTGGGCTCGGCTATATGGACCAAACGATGCGAACATGATTTGTCTTTACACATTTCTATGGTTAGGTTATTTATACTTAAATCCATCTTAATAGTTTCTCCTATTGTTTTCTTTGGTCTTCCCCTACCTATAGTTATCTTCCATATGGTCAACTCTACGTACAAGAACATCTAACGGCCTTCTTTGTACATAACCAAACCACCTGAGACGTGTTTCAACTGATTTTTCTACAATAGGTGCTACACCAACTTTCTAATGCAATCATTCCTAATCATATCCATTCTAGTGTGACCACTCATCCAACACAACATTCCCACTTCCACCATGTTAAATTTATGCACTCTACACTAAAAGCTTATAAGATTACAGCTATTGTAAAAGATAAAAAATATACTGCAGGTTCCTGTAAAGCTAAGATGCAACTACATCTATCAGTTAACACCTGATCTAGTAGCTTGAAAAGACTTGAGCCAATAAAATTTATACTTATATGCAGTGTTTTCAAAACCGGACCGGAACAGCCGGTCGGACCGGAAAACCAGTAAACCACCTGCCAGTCCGGTACGGAATAACCAAAGAACCGGTCAGATATAAAACCGGTCAATAACCGGAAAAACCGGTCAAGAACTGTCCAAACCGGTGGTTTAGATGGTTTGACCGGTTGTTCGTTTTTTTTATTTAAAAAAAAAAATTGTGTTGTTTATGATTTAGTATTTATTGAGAATTTGTTGTGACTTGTAGTTGTAAGGATTGTTCTATTTCAGTATTTATTGTTTGGTTTGTGATAAGACTTGAGACTTAAATATGTTGATCCTTGAACTTATTTGAAGAGTTTAATATGATATTGTGATAATTTGCAACTTGTTCTATTTCTTATCATGTTTAGATCGAGATGGCGACATATAATTATGAAGTATATAATTTATTTATGATATATTTTAGTATATTTAATTAAAAATATATATTTTAAATGCCACTGGTTCGACCACGGTTGGACCATTGAACCGTGAACCAATGCCTCGACCGGTTCAATGACCGGTCCGGTTTTAAAAACATTACAGATAGTTCTCAAGTAAGAGTATTACAGAACTTCTTACCCAACGGAGGATGTATCCAGCTTTTTCTTTGACAAAGTAATTGTGATCATTGAAACATGGCGTGTAGTCTCCAAACTGATAGAAAGGGACAAACAAGAACGTCACTCCTTGCGACACTAAAAACAATCGTTTAATAGGATAGAATGAAAGATTCAACAGTTACATACGGAAGAAGGCCTTCTTCTAGTGGCTCCCACATGTCAGTTATATCAGTTGATCCAATTGAAGTGTTTTGGTGCAGACCAACAATCCTTCGCTGAAAGAAGGAAAACAGATAATTCATGAAGCTAAGCACAAGACCCAAGCATTAAAAAAGGCGGGCAAGTACACGAGGCTCCCACCAAGTGGGGTTTGGGCCTTGGGGAGGGTCATATGTACACTGCCTTGCCAAGGAGAAAGGCTGTTTCGAAGAAGACCCAAGCATTAACAAAATATAAATAGAGATGCCTCGTTTCCTACCTTGATCAGTTCTGTGATCATAACAGTCTTGTTGATAGCTCTTCCCATTGCCTTTAGAACAATTTCATCAGATCCTTTCTCCTGTAGAAAATACAAGAGGAGTAAGATAGCCAATACAGGACCGATAAATACAATTTAAAACAGTAGCTATCCCCAGATAAATCGGTACATTAATGTATGGAACGCAGCTAAAAGAACAATAAATAACTAAAAAAAACTCAACGAAGAAAAATTCAGGCAGTTAATGCTATTGATTATGGCCTAACTGCCATTATGTAGGGAGAAAGACTCATTTAACTAAAAATACTCATGGAAGAAAAATTGCAGCTGGTAGATTTTCTCGAGTCTAAAATCAAAATCTAAAGCTAATTGATATATTTAAATTAATCACTCATATACCCATCCCTTAAAGAAACTTCTCTCCACCCAATAAAGTCCACTCTTTGCTCGTAGTCTCGAGAACTCCTGAAGGGAAGGAGTGAGGGAAGTGGAAAAAGGGAATACCTGGAGAAGAGTGGTAGCATAGGTGATATAATTCCTCATCCTGCCCTGAGTAGTAATTCGAATCTCATTCTCGTTTATAGGAGTATCTGCCTTGGGCTTCTCCACCCTCTGATATCTATCCATCTGTTAACCAGCGCCAAAAAAAAACACAAAAGAAAACCCCAAATTTTCCAGAAACAAAGGAATCAATCAATCAATGACCTAGCTAGTACAATTCCCAAGAGAGAATCGAAAATTGAAGTAGGGCAAGCTAGGGTTTAGAAGTGAAAATCTCACCGTTAATGTGTCAGCAAGTTGGAAGCGAAGTATTTGAAGGTAAGGCCCTAGGCTACCACTCGCTGCGTATAATCCCTGTGTGTGTGCGCGTTGGGGATATCAGATATGGCTTTGTTGAATTGAAATTACGCCCCGAAGAACTCGAGCTTCTTGTCTTCTAAATATATATATATATATACCTACCACACCAAAGGAGTAGGGCTATGAGATCGCGGTCTTGGCGCCGACGAGACCGTCAAACACAAAACCATCAAATGGGCCTTAAAGGGCCCATTTCCTTATACTTGGGCGCTTTCTCAAAGCCCGGCCCCTAGAATATATTTATTATATCGAACAGTTTATTATTGAAAAAAATTAGAGAGAATTATTAATTTGGTCTTTTAAAAATATAAATTATTTTAATTTAATTATTAAAAGATAGAAGTATTTAATTTAGTTTTTTTTTAAATTTGTCTCAATTTGATCATTTTAATCCCTGAACGAAGCCATACATATACTCATGGACAAAATTAAAAGGATTAAATTGGGGCAATTTTTTTTTTTTTGAAGGATTAAATTATTAAGCATTTTTATCTTTCAAGGATTAAGCTAGAACAATCTGAACTAAATTAATAATTCTCTCAAAAATCTTTTATCTTTTATCTTTTATCTTTTGTATCCATGGTTTCTATCCAATATTTAAATAAAATACTAGTTTTTTTCTTGTTGGTAAAATAAAATACTAGTTAAATAAAAAGTATATGTTATTAAAATGAACATATAGGGTATAAGACTATAGAGAGGTTGGGTATTTTTTTTCTATTTTTCTCTTACTTTTTTCTTTGTTGTTTAAATTTAGTGAGAGAAGATATATAGACATAAAAACTCAACATGTTAAACTTTTAACTTTCCATAGAAGAGCCCATATATATATTGTTCATTAAATATAAAATGTAATATATATTAATAAGTAATACTTTAATAACTTATCAAAAAAATAATAATAAGTAATACTTTAATAAAATTTAATTAAAGACTTTTTTTTAAAATATTTTTCAACTTAAAAGGAATTTTATCTAGCAGAACAAAATACTATTAATACAGTCTTAGAATAATCTGTACATTTACCATAACTTGTGTTTCATTACACTCGTAAATTCTCTAAAACATGTTTTCCATACTTTAAATAATGAAAAATCATGCAAGTAAAATCAATAATCAGAACTCAGAAGATTGTAGTCATATTTAGTTTCATATTTGTTTGTGGTTCTTTTTTCCTTTTTGTGTTTCTTTTTATGGAATTTTTGACATATAGGTGCTTGTGGATCCATAATCTGTAATATGAAACCAGTATCCCAGCATGCCCAATGTTTGGGCGCTTGTATAACCTGATTGGCATTAGGGGTGTACATGTGACCCGACCGACCCGATCACATTTGGGGCCCATCGTGCAAGGTCAATCGGGTCACCGGATCGAGCCCGGGTTGGACTGCCCAAAACCCAACCCGGCTCGAGGTAGGCCCATTTTCCTTTTTTTTTAAATTTTTGTTATTTTTATTATTTAAGTATTTTTATATGTAAAATATATAATATTTGTATGTATAATTTTGTTTTTTATTAATTATTAATTGAAAATACACAAAATATAACCTTAACTTAATTAAATTTATTTTTTAAAAATTATTAAATATGTCAAGTCTAAATTAATATGATTTTTTTAAAAAAAAAAAAAAGTACAAACCCAACCCGACTGACTAGACGGGTCTGGCCCGGCCAATCTCGGGTCGGGGTCTCGGGTTCGAGCAAAACCTGGCTCGATCCGGGGTTTGTACACCCCTAATTGGCATTACACACTCTTGTCTTACTCATGTCTTCTAGAAGAGTATCTTTTCTAACCATTTTTCCGTCTATGTGCATAACCAACCTCGACTACCCAACCTATATAAGGAAGGACTTAAACCTTCTCAAAAACACGACTACTTCTTTATCCCTTATGTTTACACATGGTGTCTAGTGCTATATTCTCAAGCTCCCTACAACCTGAAAACACCTCCTCCTCATAAACCACAAGGACTTTGATCTCGTTCATCAAGTATGTAGACTCTCAAGTCTCAAACCTTGATCAAATCAACTTTCTTCAAGCATCCATCTTGTTGTGTTCCAACCTCTTCTAGGTCTCTGAAAATCACAAACTTCGCAGATGTTTCGTTTCAAAAGTTTTACATAAGCCGTGTTTGGTAGAAATGCACGGATGGGAAGAAAATGGATATAAAGTTAAGTATTGTAGAGTGTAGAGTAAAAGGAGAGTCAAAAGGAAATTGTGTTTGGTATGTAAAAGTGTGATGCAATGTTGTTTGGACCGAACCGGACGGTCCGACTGCTAACCGGATACAAAGGTGAGTCAGCTGGACCTAAAAAATCGTTTTTCTAGGTGGATCGAATTTAACCAGCGGTCCAACCGGTCCAATTTTGTTTATTAAAAATTGAAAAATAAAAATAAAAATTAACATCAGAAAAGAAATTAGAAAAGTGTTAAAAATTAAAATTATAGAAGTCTTGAAAATTAAAATTTTGAGAAGTCATGTAATTTAAAACTTCAAAATTATGTATGTTGAAATCTAAAACTTGAGTGATGTCATTTTACATATTAAGAATAATTATTAATTATTATTTATTGTATCATTTAGTTCGACCGACGGTTCGACCAGGTAAACTAATCAGACCATGAATCAAACACTTATCCGAATATTTGTCCAATTCGATTTTTACAATATGTAAAGTTTATAAAGTAGTATTAAAAAAGATTAAAATATCTTTGTTTCTTAATAAATGAAAAAGTAAAGAGAGAATAATTGGAGAAAACGTTTTGAACATTTCATCTTGAGGCAGAGACCATGCAAAGTCAGTAGGTAAACAATAAATTGCTTCCATGTGCATTAATTTTACTTCAGAATATCACCGGTATTTGCAATTTATTCTTTTGAGCTATTAGAATGGAATTAACTGATCTTTTGCAAGTGCTTTCAACTTTTCTATAATCTAATGACATCTTAATTTTTTGAAAAAAAGAATTAATATCCCCATTCCAAAAGCACCTCCAAACAACCCACACGATCGATGAAGTGAAGCACTGTTGTTAAATTACTGTGAGATAGATTATGGCAAAAAGATTCTCAATATGATCTCTAAATCACATTTCACAAATGCTTTTTTTTTTTGGGTGAACAGAAATCACAATTGCTTTAATCATACATATGTCATCTGATACAATTCATGGGTCCAAGTCCACAAAACTAAAACTCAAATGAGTGAGAGTACTCAATAAAGTACGAAATTTTCAATTTTCAGAAGCAACTACAATGCCGGGGCCTGTGAAGCACTTCTTCAGGCTTCTCCTTTAAACTTGGCTTCGTATACCTGAGGTTGCTGCCAAACACAAACAATTTTGTTAACATACTCGTTCACACTTTCATATATGGTAATGCACTAAAAGCATCAACCATGACGAATATTAACTTGAAGTCTAAAACGACCCATAAATGGAAACCAAGTTACCATATACCAGATACCACACGACCCATCACCAAATAAATGGACACCAAGTTATAGCTTGGATTAACTGCTGCTGCCTTTTTTAATTCAATTTTATTTTCTTTTACAGCAAAATTTCAGCATTTAGGATATGCTGTAAAGAGCTGTTTGTTTTGGCTCTAAACCTTAAACCTTAAACAAGTCTTAAAACAAAGCAATTTCAGAGAAGGGGTACCAAAACAAACTAACAATGCGAAACAAAATAATATTATACTAAATAGGCAAACCCAAGATATTACCATGAAAATTGCTGAAATCAACCTGCGTGCAAACCACCTCATGTGCATTGACTGTTGAGCAGCACTAGCTGCTTGCACTGTTTCAAACCGAAGATACACAAAACCTGCACTTCTTCTGCAAACAAGACAGGCCAATTAAGGAACCGCTTTCAACTCACAAGTGCAGTGTGAAACGAAAAGAACAAAGTAGAATCCTTCACAAAAATTTGTACTATGAATTCACTTACTTGTCAACATAAATATGCTTCACCCGGCCAAATTTAGAGCATTCTTCTTCTACATCCTCCTTAATATCTTCATCAAAATCAGGTTCCGTCTAATTTTGTAATATTAAATATCAGTACTTGGAAAAATTCAACAGTACTTCACAAAATGAAACAGCATTTGTGGAAAGAGTAATCAACAGACCGACCTCAGTACTGGGATCAAACATATTCTTCAATAGCAAACACTCACTGGGGCTTCCAACTGGCTCTCCTACAGGGGTAGGCATAATGGGTGTTGGGACAGCTGATCCAGGTACTATACCAGGACCTCCAGTAGGCAGACTAATAGCTGACTGGGTAGGGGCTGAGCCATTTACAATAGGCACACCACCAATTGACCCTGCAATGCTGCAGTGAATGATATTTGTTGAATTAATGAACAAGATAACCAATGTATGAGAGTGTATTATATATATATATATACATAAAAGGGGGAAATAGACAAACCTTGTAGCAATACCAGAGCGATCCAGTTTTGCCATAAGCATTGCTCTTGATTGAGCATTTAAGGACTGGATAGAAAACATAATACATTAGTCAAATACTCACTGAAAAAGAGAAAACGCTACTGTTTAGGGAAAAAAGTAGAGAAGGGTAGAGATATTGGAAATAGAGCTCGCCTCTCCCCTGTAAGAGACAGGGAAAGCTACAATGTAAAAGGGATGATAGTCTACAAAGGAGGAGATGTTGGAAGCAAATGCTTTCTAACCTAAGCCTAAACCTGTAAAAACAACTAAGATCTGTGCACATATTTAAAGCTTGGTAGCCTTTAAGTAATATGAGAACTCTCAAGAGTGTTTAAGCCACTGCTTACTCAAATTATAGGTATCTTAACATTAATTAAAATTGCAATACTGTTTAATGAGATTTCAATTTTCAATTTCAAATCATCTAGAGGGACCCAATTTTCCAACATTTTGTATAAAAGTTTTAACCTACCAATCCACCTTCATCGTCATCAAAGTCAGCAGATTTTGCACTGGTGTCTTGGCCTACAACATGATCTGTTACAGATGAAACCTGCATATGAAAACAGCATCAGTAAAATAGGCTAGCAAAGTGATTCTCAGCAAGGGAGTAGCGGAGACCCAAACACAAGAATTGCTACCTTAATAGTCCGACCAGCAATATCCAATTTTCCATTTAAACTCTGAGCTGCCTTAGCATGTTCAAGATTGGCAAACTGTCCATAAAATAAAATTAAACAAATACTTATAGTACTCTATATGTAAAGAGTTTATTCGTAGTCTATCATTGTTGATAACTTACTTGAACAAACCCAAAACCCTTGCATTGTCCTGTCTCCATGTCAAGGGGCAGCTGAACAACCTCCACTGGACCAAATGGCTCAAAAATCTAAACCAACAATGAAATGTCAAAAGTTGAAAACTATTAAATCAAGATTCCAATTAATTGTGCAAGTTAACCACATAGCAGATGCCCTATACCATTTTTGTGAAAACTAATTTGTTGATTTTGAAATATTAAAACATTTAATAAAAATTAAAAAACAGTGCCTTTGTATACCTGAACAAAACAATAAGAAAATTCAAGCAAAAGACATCTGTATCTCATTCCTCACCAGTCAATAGATAGGGAAAATTAGGAATTTACAAATACCTCTCTCAACTGACTCTCAGTCATGTTGAAGTGAAGGTTTCCCACATAGAGTTTCCTGTCCACTGCTCCATATGGTCCTGCTACACCTGCACCTCCAGTGGAAGTAGTAGACTGAACAAGGTTTTTTTCAGCCTCAGAAGGTTTGACCATTACAGGTTGTCCAAAAAGCAGTTGTCCAGAAAGAGCAATTGCCATCGGCACTGACATTGCATCATAAAATTCAATATACCTGCAAGCCTTGTCAATAACGAGCATAAGTTCCCAGAACTAAAAATTCAAACATTTTCCAATAAAACTCACAAGACATACAGCAAAGAGATGTAGAGAAACAAAAACTCTAGTGCAGACAGCTCAAGCTGAGTTTCTTTTGATGTATCTGACTCATGCAAAGGAAGTGTTAGCCACTTAACATGTTATACAATTAAAGTTGAAAAACTTAGGTATACACTAGAATGACAAATTAATCAATTCCCAGCTAATTCAAAGAGCTAGACAGCACCAAATCTATGCACACCTGATCTATAAAGCCACTCGTCAATCACCCATCCAGAAATAAAGCCAGGAAAAAAAAAGCTTCCCCTCATATAGATTTATCATCAACTTAAAAAATCCCACCCCATAATTTGCACAAATGACCTTCAAATCATAAGGGAGGAAAAGTAATGAGAAGGCTCATCAGTATAAGAATTATATCCTCACTGTATGGCAAACATACAGGACAAAAATTGGGAAAGGACACCAAAGAAAAAAATCCAGGATCGTGTCACTACCTTGTGCACGCAGCATGAATTGACTAAACATGAGATCCAGGTATTCCCATCATCCCTCATCATATTGCAATGCTAGTCTATTTAAGAATACAGTTAAATATGATTCTTAGAATTTAATATCCTAATACCATAATAGGACATGCATATAAACTCAAATTATCGAAAAGATGGCACATACCCAACTCCTTTAGACCGTCTTGAGTTCCTATCCATGATCAGGCGGACATCCCTCACCTGAAAATAAAAGCATTAGGGCCGAGTAGAACCACCAAAGAATTATCAAATGATCAGAGGCATATGTTAGAAATTCATCCCATACATGTAAACATCTAGATAAGTATACTCAAAATATCATTCATAACTGAAGACAGGAGAATTTACAATAACAGCAACCGAATTCATCTTAATAACATACATTTACTTGTAAGTTGTAAGTTGTAACACTGTCTCAATTTATATAATGTCTATCCTTTCAGTCACAAATCGAATGGCAACAAAATAACAAAATGCGGAAACAAGACAATACCAATGGTTTTAATGGCAATAACAGATTTGCCAATCACAAGAGATAAATATATCAAACATGAATGCTCTAAAGGTATGCAATAATTAAAAATAAATAAATTACCTTGCCAGCTTTTGAGAAAAACTCATAAACATCTCTCTCCGTTGCTTTTAGAGGCATCTGTGGATAATCTCATAAGAAAATGGCAATCATCAGCCATGGATGCCAAATTTATAAAAAATTTAGATCTTGTATTTCAAAGTTCAAACATAAAAGAGAGGGCCAACCCATCAACCTGGTATGCAAAAACAGTCCTCTGATCTCTTTCTGGATCAGCCTCAGGTTCCACGGTCTCTTTCTTGTCCCTAAATCTCCTGCAATATCAGAAAAAATAATCAGCTGTTTGCAAAAAAAATAAATTAAAAGGTTCAGCTTGCTAAATTCGCTAATCACATTGCTATATATGTAGCCAAAACTTGAATATTTTATTTTAGTGTTTAGGATGGCACTTAATATTTTTTTTTATAGAAAAAGGATGGCACTTAATATTGAAAGGTAATAATGTCTCAAAGACCTAAAAATATGTATACAAATCAGTGCTTCTAGTCGGGAATTTCTGAATCTGACTCAATATCTTGTCATACTTCAAAACTTCACCATAAATGTTGTTAAGTCTCAAATATATCCAAGAAAGAGATGTCCATTCTTACACTATTACTGATGCAATGGATGTGCAATTATACATCATTCTTAGGTAATGGGGTGCAGGTTTCTATTTCAGGCATGCGAAGACAATAATTAGATGCAACAAAATAACAAATTCGTGCACATAATGATCTGTGGGGAAACTGTGTAGCGAGACAAAGTTTTGAGAGTTACTTTGGACCAGAAAGAGATTTATTCTCCAAACTTTAATAAGAAAAAATAATTGGAAAAAACATGAAGAGAAGGCAATCAACATCCACAAATTGGAGTATAATTAGGCATACACCATGCACAAACGGCATACGCCTTGCACAAACATATAGGAAAGAAAAAGAATTTCTGCATAATAACTTTGAAAACCAAGACCTCATGGGACAAAACTGCACTACATTATCAAATAACTGAGTTAGACATACCAAAGCAGGTGAAGAGAATGTATGATAGGTCTGCACATAATAAACTAAATGAAGAAAAAAAAAGCATTTTGAAGACTAAAAGCAATAAAAATAATCTGCTCTGCTTTGTCATTTAAATCTACTCTAGTGACTAGTCTATAATTGTTCTATAACCTGTGAAAAAATAACATGGATGGCAGGAAGGGTGAAGAAACTCATTCCATAAGGATATGCTTTGATTAGCCAAGCCTTCAAGGCACTGCAGGTAAAAAAATACATTTATTCATTCAATCAAAATAAGAGCTTCAGAACATGTTAATTAAGCCTACTCTGACCGTTGTTTAACTGATAATCCCAGATTGATTTTTGAGTAAAAACTCAGTTATAGGGAAGAAAAAACCAGATGATGAAAGTTATTGGCTAAGTGCACAGGGAGCTTAGTAGATCACCAGATTGATGGCAATCAATGCAAATAAACTGTATGAACTATTCACGACATAATGATATAACACGCAGAACCAAATTCACAAACATGCATACTACGAGCAGGAAAGATAAAGAGCATTACCGGCTGTCTCTAGTTTCCAATTCTCGTTCTCTTTCTCTTTCTCTATCTCGATCAGAATGACTCTTGCTTCTCCTGGACCTCTCCCTCTCCTCCCTCTCTCTCTCCTTCTCCCTTCTCTCCCGTTCTCTTTCCCTCTCCCTCCTCTCTCTGTCCCTCTCTTTATCTTTATCTCTTCTATCCCTTTCCTTCTCTTTGTCTCTCTCCTTCTCCCTATCCCTACTGCTTCTCTCTCGCTCCCTCTCCCCATCTCTCTCCCCGTCCCTCTCTCTGTCTCTACTACTCCTACGCCGCTCCTTGTCCCGACTAGACCGTTCTCTCTCGCGCTCATCACGATCCTTCCTCGACCCATTCTCGTCGTCGCCTCTGGACTTCTTGCTCCTCTTGTCTTCACCATCAACATCGTCGTCGACTTCACGCTTCCTGTAACTCCGCTCACTCTTGTCGCTCCTCTCCTTGTCCTTCTTCCTCGAATCTCGATCTTCCTGCTCCTCCACAGTCTTCTCCAAGTAATCGTACTCGTCGAAGTCCATTGATTGCTCCCAGGTTGACCCCTCTACTTGTTGAAGAGACGATTCCGACTTCCGATTGGCGGGCGGGACAAGCACGGAGGGGAACCGTGGGCTTCGGAATTCTGCAATTCTAGGGTTTTGGGGTTTTCTCTGCGGATAGGAATGCGAAGGGGTTTGGGTAGATTGGATTCATTTGTCTTTTAATCTAGAACCTTCGTTTCAAATCCCAGGATATTAAATTATACAAACTCTTTTGAATGAAATATATATACAAATCAAATTGGAAAATGAACAAGTGGTTATCTAAATTTGATCTCATTTCTCTTTTTATTAAATCTTGAAGTATTTGTTTTTTGTTTCAATAATTTTCTTATGTTAATTGAATCTTAAGTCTCTTCATTAATTTTATTAAAAGAAATACTTTTTTAGACTAAAAATATTGAATCTTTTATTTGAAGAGATGTTCACATGTTATACAACAAGTACATCAAATATGACTTTTTTTAATATAAAATGTTTATGGGAAATCAAAATTCTAATAAATTTTATTGAATATCTCCTTAACCTCTTTTTCCTATTAAATGAAACTATAAAGACTAATAATTATTTTGGTTATTAATATATATATATATATATATATATATATAATCCTTAAAATATAAGAATTGGGATAAACGACAAAATAACTTGTTAATACTTGCAAAATAGGTTTAGAAATGGATGAAATACTCTAAGATATATGTCATTTGAAAACGAAATCATAAGCTTTGGTATGATAAGCACAAGTCACCAAAGAATATTTGAGGACGTCTCTACAAAATTTTGGCGAGAAAATAAGTTAAATTTGTTAATAAAAATGTGAATCATGATATTTCAAGAGAGATCAATGAGAATTTATGTTTTTTTATAACAAGCAATATAGGTAAATATTTAGAAGTATCGATGCATTATAATCGAGTTATAAGGAATACTTTTATATCTGTCATTGAAACACTAAAAAGTCAAGACTCTTTCATTTACACTAATCTCAAGCTAATTTGTGTGTTTAGGAATTATAAAGGATTAAAAAAAGATTTGCTTGGGAATGAATTGTTGAAAGGATCCCAAATAAATGGTTGGAAATCTATATATAATTGAGGATAATATGAGATATTCAAATGAAGAAGACGATTTATTGGAAACAGGCACTAAAGAGATCAAATATGGATATGACTTTGCAAGTAGTGGCACTATAATGGCTACTTCTCATGAAGACATTGAAAGTTTGGACAAAATGGAGGAACAAGAAGAATAAGGTAGGTAATATAATGTCTTATAAAGATTCTCTCATATCTTTTTCTATTGCCAACCTTAGCATCCTAATAAGGAGAGAAGTAATAGGTATATACACCAAGGAAGTGAAGTCATTTTTTATGGTTAAATGAGGGAAATATGGATAAGCTTTCATTTGAAAGTAGATTCAAAGGACAAAGCCTGAACTATTATGAAGATATCAAAGAATTGGATGAAGAGAAGAGAATATGTGCGAGCCTTTCAAAAAAGCTACCATCATAAACTCTAGGGGTAAAAAGTCTTAGAGAGGAAGTTTAGTTTACATAATTACAAGCTCATCATGGAGTATTTAACATATTTTAACTTAAATCATGACTTCTTTATGGTCAAATTTGATGATGGCTATGAATATTCCATAATTGGAGGGCCTTGGATTATATTAACTTGACCATTGTATGAGTATATATGTTAATGGTATCCTAGCTTGATTTGTCTACAACCACATTTATGCTTACATGTTATTTAGGTAAGATTCCTAAGCATCATATATAAAGTGTTTTGATGAAAGATATTTCCCTCCAATAATCTCTCATTTTTTATTTTTATATGATATGCTTTCAGCATCTCCTTCGTAAGATCACAATATTGTTAGTTGCCTTAGCTCCTTTTATATGATGGTCGAGCAGAAAGTTAATAATAGCAAGACTAAGCTTTTTCTGCTCCCACAACACTCTGGATAAGCTAGTAAGAAAGGTTATAAAATCACACTTTTCTTTGTAAAAAAAAATATTTCAACAATGTTTAATATGCAAATCTGATGTGCTTTTTAAATTGTTGAACATGGTCCAATTCATCATTTAACAACCGGTTATAATCTATTTATACTACTATTAGTTAACTTTCCATCAATCTTATTAATCAACTGACCAAATTGATTGCAAATTTATCTTTTTATAGTCCAAAATGAGACATTTTATCTTTCAAATACTAAATTGATATTCCATACATCTTTAAGGGACCAAATTATTAATCAACACTAAATTTATTGAAATTTCAATGTTTCTGTGAGCCATTGAATGGAGAAAGTCAATTATCGATGATATGAGCGAGCTTATTCACCGCCTTCTTCATGGCTTCGATCGACGCTTCTAAACAGTCCGTTCTTAAAGTGACCAACGCATCTCAATGCTCAATAATTTTTTTCAATTTACCCATCAGAGGAATGCAAGCACCAATTTGTTTTTTTTAACCTGACACTAAATTGTTATAAACTAACAATGATGAAACACTGAAATATGGAAAGTTAGATAATTCAATTACTTTTAAAATGCAAGAGTCAAGGACTCGATACAGAGAAGACAAATTCACCAATAAGAAGAGAAAAGTGACCAACGAAATACAAAAGTAAAAAAGTAATAGAGAAAGTGATACATAATTAGATAAGCAAGGAATCTAGAGAGATACATCACAATCATTTTCACACATATTTCTTTTTTACTGCTCTTATACTCTAGCTTCAACCTTTCATATTGGGTCTCCTCATAACTTGTAGCAATAACCAACCCACTTGGGCTACTTGGGCCAACATTTATTATAATGACATTATAATTTTATTTAACTTAAAAAGCCCATTATGTTGCATTTTGGTTTTGGGGATTTTTTTAGGTTAAATGTCCATTTTAGTCCTTTATGTTTCACACAAGTTTTAAACTGGTCCTTTATCTTTCAAAAGTTCTATATTGGTCCTTTATGTTTCCCAAAAGTTTTATATTTGTCATTCAGGTTTCATTGAAGTTTTATATTGGTCATTTATGTTTCATTGAAGTTCTATATTGATCATTTATGTTTCATTGAAGTTCTATTTTGGTCCTTTATGTTTCATTGAAGTTTTATATTAGTCCTTTATGTTTCATTAAAGTTTCATATTGGTCCTCTCAGCATGATTTTATTTTTGGCTTAAACGACGTCGTTTGAGTGCTTTTAGCATTGTTTTGAAAACCGGACCGGACCGGCCGGTCGGACCGGAAAACCGGTAAACCGCCAGCCAGTCCGGTCCGGAATAACCAATGAACCGGTCAGATATAAAACCGGTCAAGAACCGGTCAGAACCGGTGGTTTAGACGGTTCGACCGGTTGTTCATTTTTTTAAAAAAAATTTGTGTTGTTTATGATTTAATATTTATTGAAAATTTGTTGTGACTTATAGTTGTAAGAATTGTTCTATTTTAGTATTTATTGTTGGGTTTGTGATAAGATTTGAGACTTAAATATGTTGATCCTTGAACTTATTTGAAGAGTTTAATATGATATTGTGGTAATTTGCAACTTGTTCTATTTCTTATCATGTTTAGATCGAGATGGAAATATATAATTATGAAATATATAATTTTTTTATGATATATTTTAGTATATTTAATTAAAAAAAAATATTTTAAATGCCACCGGTTCGACCACGGTTCGACCATTGAACCGTGAACCAGTGCCTCGACCGGTTCAATGACCGGTCCGGTTTTAAAAACATTGGTTTTTAGTGTATCTAAGGCCATGTCAGTTATCTGATACACGTAGGAGAGATTATGTGTCCACCTCGGCACGCCACGTCAACAGTTAACTTAAGAAATTGACGGAAGTGAACGGAAGAACCAATTTGGAACTTCTTGCAAACATAAATGACCAATATGAAACTTCGTGCAAACATAAGGGACTAATTTGGAGTTTTGACCGATTTTTTTTATATAAATAGTTTTTGCAAAATAAATTGTCAATCATTTATATATTTTTTTATAACTTAAATTGTCAATTATTATACACATGCATTGACAAGTCTACTCAACAGTTCCACTTAGTTTCGCCGAAAGAAAAAAAACATTTCCACTTAGTGAGATTAAGGCTATGTTTGGAAACAAGAAGTGGTGATAGAAAAAGAGAGGGAGAAGACTTATCCTTCCTCTTTTCTTTCTACCAAACAAACTCCACTTTTTACAATGTGATGAAATTATGTTGTTGTCCTTACTTTTTTACCCACTTTTATTCCATTTTCTCTTTTAATGTAAGAATAAAATGGTCATTTTATCTCCTTTTATTCCATTCACATCATATTATATCATATTGATATGACATTTTCATTACCTTCAACATTTTCATTCCTTCATATTTTCTCCTTACCAAATGCACCCTAAAGGTATTAATCAAAGATATAAACTTGGCACTGTTATTAACACTATCGTTTACCCTAAATTTACCACTGACCGATATTTATTTTGTACAAGAATTAATTTTTATTCTATTGTATATGCATATTTTTGTTGAAACCGCTACTATCTAGAAGTTTATAGATTCTGTATAGTTCAGCTCAAGCTAATGAATATCTTATAACTAGAGGCTTCGCATGCACATACGTGCATGCAATTTATTTATTTTTCTTAAGAATTTTATATAAAATAATAATGATATTTTAAAGTAATATCAAATTATAATATTTGATTTTTTAAATTTTTAAATAAAATTGTTATATTTTTAAATGAAGTAATGAGAAATTATGCACTTCTCCACTTTTTTAGTTATTACCCATAATGCACGTATGTTAGAGTAGTTATTTTTTTGGTGTCACACTTTGCTTGTGTGACACCAAAAAGTCCAAAGCCATATATATATAGATGATGATAGAACTCTCATTCTCATAGCCAAAATTGTATCACATACAAAACTCAATTTTTTTAGAAGTTTAGAGTAAGGTATCCACTATCGAGTACATTGACTAATCTCATCGTTGAATTGTAAACCCCTCAAAGGGTATGATAGATGGCTCAACAATTTAAGGCTACTACATACTTAAAGCCATAAATTGGACCCATGACAATTAAAAATAAATGAGTTCCTTCCATTAAATAAAACCCTTTTAATTTATACAAAATTCAAGGCTCCGTTAGGTAAAAAATCCAAACAGTGGAATCCATGTATTCTCACGGTTCTCAACAAAATTTTACATAATATTTTTTACATATTAAACACACTTTTCATCATACTTTTTATCTCTCGTAATTTTTCTCTCTATCTCTCTTCTCACTTTTCTCAATAATACTTTCATTCACTCTATAATACTTTATATCATTTTCCTTCTCATCCGTGCATTTATACCAAACATAGCCCAAATGTGAGATCATCGAGAGTGGATCCTCAAAATTAAGCAAGTTGGTAAATTTCTAAAGTGAGGAGAGAAAAAGAGAGAAAACAATAACAAGAAAAAAAAAATAATCAAAACCTTTTTCCATTAGAAAAAATAGGAGAGAGACAATTGATGGAATGTGATCTACTTTTTTTTTTTCCATTTTGTCTCTCTCTTCACTTTAGCAATTTACCAACTTGTATAATTTAAAAGATCCACTCTCCATATCATCATACTTTAAGAAAAAGAAATAGTAACTACTCCAATCAACTATATTTAGTTTAATTTTTTTTGTTTTGAAAATTTTGAAATCATATCTATTTTAAGTTTAACTAATAAGAGTGAAATGTGTGATAAAATTAATAAGTTAGAAGAAATCATCATATTACCCGTGAGAGTGGTACATTTGGTTAAGGTTCGGGCTCTTGTTTGAACCCTATGATTGATATGAGGGCCTTATTAGTGAGTGATATGTAAATCCTCCTATAAATCCTCAAAGAGGTTGGAAGGTATTCAATGACCCTAATGGAATATCAGTGCTTATCCATAAGAGAATGAGGTGAAGTAACTTCACCTGATTCGGACCCGTGCTTACCCCAATGTTTAAAAAATCGGACCGATCATTGAACCGAAAAGCCTTATGGGTCACGGGCTAATCGGTTCCATAGCTGGTGGAACCGGATAATATTATAAATATAAAAATAATAATAATTTACTAATATTAATATGAATAATACACTTTATATTATGAAAAATATATTTTTTAAATATAATGAGTAACTTATATGATTTAGTTATATATATGAAAAAAGTAAGCTTAAATAATAATAATTAAAGCATTTATATATTTTTATGCATTGTTAGTTGCTCCATAATCACAAAAAATTTGATATTATAAAATACATAATACATATACTCAAATATAAGTCAAAATGTTGAGCTTAATCATTTAAAAAAACAAAAAAAAAGGCCGGGTCAACCCAAAAAATCGGTTTGATTTTCGATTAAACACCGGGTCAACCCCTCATCCGAATTTTTTTGTCAAACCGAACTATACTAGTAAACAAGTATGGGTTCAACCGGTTGGACCATCTGATCGAATTTCGATATTTAAAATAATCATATTTGAAATTCAAGTTTGTGGGGTCCACAAAGATAAATTGTTCATGGCGTGATAGTGTGTAGCTTTCTCAGCAAGTTTGGGACATGTGAGAGATGAAAATGTGAAGAGGAAGAGTGATGGGGAAGTTTTGTGTGAGTGGGTGGTAGTACTAACTAATTAGGCGCTTCAATGTTTGGCTCCATTATCGTAACTGTCCCTCACAAGTCACAACATTTACATCATCACGTCCAAACCGCGCCAATTACGATGGCGCGGAGGATCATATGAAAATTTGGACAAAACTATATTTTAGCCCTCCCAACTACATCTCATTACAATTTTGGCACCCAATCAATAACAACGTCAAATTTATATTAGTTTTTTAAATTATAAATTTTTTATAATGATTTAAATATAAAAAGATATACTTTTTTTTTGTCCAAATGGTTATTGTGGTAGACAAATTTCCTTCAAATAATTTATGAGAACTTATATAAATATTTACTTATGATGAAAAGTTATCTAACTAACGGATAAAACTTCACCGTACTACTGGACTTCAGTACATCCCTCTAATTATATAGTGCAATTTGTTAATATTAATAAAAACTCACATTAATTAGAGTCTACCTTGAATGGATTAGGAATCAACTGATTGAAAAGATGTACTGAAATTCAGTACTACCATACCACTGAACATCTACTCCTAACTAACACTTCTCTTATAACTAATGGCATTTAAAGAAAATGTTATAATCATTTTAACAATAATTTGACTTTATAATTTTATTAAAATAACATGTTCACGGAAAAAAATGTCATATAAACAAGCCTTTGATTATTATTTTTTATTTAAGACAAAATTAAAAGACTTTATTAGAGAAAATATAATATTTCAAAGATTAAATTTTTAATTAACACAAACTAAAACTATCTAGTCTATATAAATTGAAATTTAAGAGATGTTGTGTCATATTTTAAAAATTGTTAATAACTTCATAATTAACTTTTAATTATTGGGGCCAAATTATAATTTTACCAAAATCCTCCTTTTTTTTTAAATACAGTGGTCCCCACATATGGACAGATATAGCCAGCTCCATCCCCATTTACCCGCCACCACAAAACCCACACTCAAAATAAAAAAAGATAAGCATCAAAGGCCGAAAAGCCCTTCCAATTCCAAACCATAGCTCGATTCTGGCGGGAAAATTTCAAATTGCACACATCTAGAGGAAGCCTAATAAGCATTCAACCCTAATTTCCCAAAATTTTGAAACCCCATTTCCCACCACCACCCTTTCTCTACTATATATTGGCGCCCAATCCTGTCGCCTTGAGTTGTGCGCGAAACCTGTTCGAAGAAATTCCTCACTGAGAAACTCTTCTCAAAATCCCTGTGTGTGGTTGATTAGGGAAAGATGTATGTGGTAAAGAGAGATGGGCGCCAAGAAGCGGTTCATTTCGATAAGATAACCGCTCGATTGAAGAAGCTCAGTTATGGGTTGAGCACCGAGCACTGCGACGTCGTTCTGGTGGCACAGAAAGTATGCGCGGGTGTCTATAAGGGTGTCACCACTAGTCAACTCGATGAATTGGCTGCTGAAACTGCCGCCGCCATGACCGCCAACCATCCTGACTACGCTATTGTGAGTTTTTCGGGTCTTCCCGTTCTGGGTCTAAATGCTTTTGATGATGGTGTTTATCTGCATCTGTTGTAATTGTTAAGTGGGATCTTTGTTTATAGGATTCGTATGTTTAGTGGGGTTGGATTTCTGATGGAATATTGATATACATGTATGATTATATTTGATGCAGCTGGCTGCCCGGATCGCTGTTTCTAATCTGCACAAGAACACAAAAAAGTCATTTTCTGAGACGTATGTATCACAGAAAACAGTAGAAATGTTCAATTTCTTCAGGTTAGAAGATCGGTTGTTTACTCTAGTGAAACTGTGATGGTTGCAGGGTCAAAATCATGTATTATCATTTTAATGAGAGATCTGGGCTGAAGGCTCCTCTGATAGCTGATGATGTTTATGAAATTATTATGAAGGTATCTCTCCCTATCATGTTTTTTTTATTATATGTAACACTGATTGGAATGTGTAGTTGATGACTGCTTATATGTTGTATTCAATATTTTGTAATTTTTTTTCTTTCTGGTTGTAGAATGCTGCTCGTTTGGACAGTGAGATAATCTATGATAGGGACTTTGACTATGATTATTTTGGTTTCAAAACACTTGAGAGGTCCTATCTCCTAAAGGTCCATGGGAAGGTAGTGGAAAGGCCTCAACACATGCTGATGAGGGTTGCTGTTGGAATTCACAATGATGACATAGATTCTGCTGTCAGAACATATCACTTGATGTCTCAGCGATGGTTCACTCATGCCTCTCCCACACTTTTCAATGCAGGAACACCTAGGCCTCAAGTATGAAATACTGTTTATACTTCTGCACTCCACCTCTCCATTTTATCCCTTTGTTAAGAGAGCCTGTGGTATAGTGCTGTCATTCTGTTTTCTGTATCTCTAAGAGTATTACAGCGGTGTATTCACTGGATTGTTAAATTTTTTCTGTTTTATGTGCTTTGGCAGTTGAGTAGTTGCTTCCTTGTGTGCATGAAAGATGACAGTATAGAGGGCATATATGATACTCTGAAAGAGTGTGCTGTCATCAGCAAATCGGCTGGAGGAATTGGTGTCTCTGTTCACAATATCCGTGCCACAGGCAGCTATATTCGTGGAACTAATGGGACATCTAATGGTATTGTTCCAATGCTGCGAGTGTTCAATGATACTGCTCGCTATGTTGATCAAGGAGGAGGCAAGAGAAAAGGTATGCTTTCTATAAGAATTAAAGTGTTAATACATGCTAGTAAATTGCATTCCTTTATACTATGTGCTTCTTGCAGGTGCTTTTGCTGTGTACTTGGAGCCATGGCATGCTGATATTTTTGAATTTTTGGAGTTACGAAAAAATCATGGAAAGGTATGAATGAGCTCGAAAGTTGTATATTCTTTCAGTTCTGGCTCTATGCTAGCTACGTTACTTTTAAGTAATTATTATTGTCATGAATCACCATGATTGGTGTTATTGTTGCAGGAAGAGCACCGTGCTCGGGATTTATTTTATGCTCTTTGGGTGCCTGATCTCTTCATGAAAAGAGTTCAGGATAATGGAACGTGGTCAGTGTTTTGCCCCAATGAAGCACCAGGTTTGGCAGATTGTTGGGGTGATGAATTTGAGAAGCTGTACAATCGTTATGAAAGAGAAGTAAGTCTAATCTTGTTCTATGTAGACTGTGTTATCAGTTTGGAATGTACCTTCACAGATTAATTTTTCTTTGGTTTTTATTCCATCTGCTTTGTCTTCATATACAGGGAAAAGCAAAAAAGGTGGTTCGGGCACAGGATCTCTGGTTTGAAATCCTGAAATCCCAGATTGAAACTGGAACCCCTTACATGCTTTTTAAGGTGTTCATCCCAAAATTGTTGAACTTTCTGTATAACGTTTTGCTTTAATGTCTACTTTAATAAAAAAATTTCCCTGAAAATATAATTTATTTATTTATCATCCTAGGATTCCTGCAATAGGAAAAGCAACCAGCAGAATCTGGGCACAATTAAATCTTCAAACTTGTGCACGGAGATAATTGAGTATACAAGTCCAACAGAAACTGCTGTGTGCAATCTGGCTTCAATTGCTCTGCCACGGTTTGTAAGAGAGAAGGTGAGACTTCACGGACATGTTTTTCTATTACTCACATTTACTAGGTTCTTGAATCTTGATCAGTCTGTTCTTACTAATTTGGAATGCTCTATCTTACTTATTGTAGAGTGTGCCAATGGAATCTCATCCATCTAAGCTTGTTGGGAGCAAAGGCTCCAGTAATCGATATTTTGACTTTAACAAACTGGCAGAGGTACAGCTTCTTGTTAGTGACTTTGGATCTGTGTGCTTCTCTTGTACTTACATATCATTATATGGATTTTAATGGTTGAATGAACTTGTGTGGCTGATGTCAGGTTACTGCAGTGGTGACAACTAATCTTAATAAAATAATTGATGTCAATTACTACCCAGTTGAAACTGCAAGAATATCAAACAAGCGTCACAGACCTATTGGTATTGGAGTTCAGGGTCTTGCTGATACCTTCATACTACTTGGCATGCCATTTGATTCACCAGAGGTAAATCTTTTTCTTGAGGTTGGTAGTCATTTCCAAGTTGGGTTGGATGTAGTTTGTTCTGATAGTTGATTTGGATATGGAATGCAGGCTCAGCAATTGAACAAGGAAATATTTGCAACTATATATTATCATGCTTTGAAGACTTCTTCTGAATTGGCTGCCAAGTTAGGTCCCTATGAAACATATGATGGAAGTCCTGTAAGCAAGGTAATGAAAGCATTTTCCCAACTCTCCCTCCCTCCTCCCCCCCTTTTTTGTCAAGTCATGAGCACAAGTGGAATAAAAAGTTTGTCTAAACTGGAGTTAAATGTTAACACTCCCCTAAAAAAGAATGTTCTTTGAGGGGTGGAAGGGTTGCCAGGTTAACTTAAAGTTGAACCTCTAGCATCTAGTATGTTTCTTGTGGCTTACATTTTTTTTTTTAATTCCCCAGGGAATTCTTCAGCCGGACATGTGGGGTGAGACACCCTCAAATCATTGGGATTGGGATGCACTTCGGGATATGATATCAATGAATGGTGTGAGAAATTCACTTCTTGTAGCCCCTATGCCAACTGCGTCAACTAGCCAGATTCTTGGGAATAATGAGTGTTTTGAGCCTTACACTTCCAATATCTACAGTCGCAGAGTTCTAAGGTTTGTGTTTTCATCCGTAGTTATTCTGTATATGCTCATTATCGTCCTACCTTGCTTTCTTCTAAGCTCACTGTTTTCTCTCAGTGGTGAATTTGTTGTGGTGAACAAGCATCTTCTTCATGACTTGACTGAGATGGGATTGTGGTCTCCTAAAATCAAGAACAAGATTATCTATGAGGACGGATCAGTTCAGAAAATCCCAGAAATACCTGAGGAGCTGAAACTCATATACAGGTATGTGGGGTTTACAATGTTTTAACCAACCCAAATGTGGCTGTAATACATGCTTACTAACACAATTTGGCTTTGATTAGAACTGTTTGGGAGATCAAGCAAAAGACTTTGGTTGATATGGCTGTTGATAGAGGGTGCTATATAGATCAAAGTCAAAGCTTAAATATTCACATGGATCAACCTAACTTTGGAAAGTTGACTTCCTTGCATTTCTATGCATGGTCCAAGGTATCATTTTCCACCCAGCTTCAGAGCATTTTGTAGTTTTCCCCCCTGGTTTGACTCGTTATCTCATAGAAATGTTTGTCTTTTACTCATTATCTCTTGCATTATGAAGTATAAACCTTTTTGGTTTAACTTTTAGGACCATAAACATTTTTGGGTCTCTAATGAATTCTTTTTTCTGGTTGGCATTATAATATCTGGACATTAACCTATATGTTTGCTTGCAGAATGAAATTAGTTCTTGGTTATGAAAAATTCCCCATTACCATAAGTTTTAATGCCTCTAAAACTCATGCCGGGTCACATTAAGCCAATTGTTTTCTGATTGTTTTTCTCATTTCTGTCTGTATGATAGGGTTTGAAGACTGGTATGTATTATCTCCGATCACGGGCCGCCGCAGATGCTATCAAGTTCACTGTTGACACCTCTGCTCTCAAGGTAGTAAAACTTCACTGATCAATTTCCCCATTTTTTACTTTTTTCCTCCAAAAGTTGATATGGAACATTTCTGGTTCAAATGCAGGAAGAACCTAAGGTGGAGAAGGAGGATGATGATGATAATGCCAAGATGGCACAGATGGTTTGTTCTCTTGCAAACCGGGACGAATGCTTGGCTTGTGGAAGTTAGAAAAAGATTGACTTCTGTTCAATTTTTTTGTTGGCCTGAACTACACAAGTCTTTCCCCAAGTCATTATAGAAAGGCACTACGAATGAAGTTCTTCATGATATCTGCTGGTTTTTCCCTAAGTTTGAAGTGATTTCCATAGCCTTTGTATATATTGGAATCAGTTACAGTTGGTATCTGCTGGTTTTTGTAACATATATGTTAGTTATGTAAGAATGATGAACTTGCTTTATCGTCTAAAAGATATACATTCTTCTGCTAGTATAGTAGTATTTATGTCCATAAAGGTTGAAGGGAAACATCTCAAAGTCAGATTTCATCACGTAATTTACAGACAAAAATAATCTACAGACAAACATATTCTTGGAGTCTGATACCCTTATCAATGGGCCTATCCCAATTAATTCTTCTACTGGGCCGTGCTCTGAACTAGCAAGGTCCACCAGGTTAAAAATACTCTCTAAACTGCATAATTGATAATATGTGGGCTTCAGACAAAAAAAAGGGAATAATATGTAGGCCGGGCCGGCTACTTTGGCAGATTCTGTCTTGTGAAGCTTGTACTTTAACGATGGAGGCATTCACAAATAGAGGTGTCAAAACGGGTCGGCCCGGTTTGGCCTGAGCCTGTTTTGGGCCCTAATTATTTAGGGCCGGGCCGGACAGTTTTCAAAATGGGCATAGTTTTTTTTAGCCCAGTCCAGCCCTTTTAGGACCTAGGGTCGAGCCGGACTAGCCCTTTTTTTTTAAAAAAAAAATTGGTATTTTAATAATAATAATTATTATGATGTTTTATTTTATTTTTATTATTTTGTAAATTAATTAATACGAAAATTAAATGTTAGATATTATATAAAAGTTTATGTAAAAAATGTTAAAAAAAATTTTAGAATATTTTTTCATTCTTTTTAAAATATCTCAAATCAAAATTAATTTAGTTATGTAAATAATGTTTTTCAACATATTGTTGTTATGTGTTTTGTGTTTCTTCCTTTTTAATAAAAAAAAATGAATTAGTTTTTACTTTCACAAAAAACAATAGTTGATTTATTAGTAGTGAGTGAATAGCTAATAAATAAGTAAATGACTACGAAAGTATAGATTAAATATGTTAAAAATTTTTTATAAAAAAAATATTAAGAATTTAGGCTAAATTAAATAATAATTTAAAAAATTAAATTTTTTTGTAAAAAAAACGGGCTAGCTCGGCCCTAGCCCGTTTTGGCCCAAATTGTTTTAGGGCCGGCCCGGCCCGGCCCGTTTTTAAAACGGGCCCAAAATTTTTCAGCCCAGACCTATATTTTTCAAAGGCCGGGCCGGGCCAACCCATATTGACACCTCTATTCACAAATTTAAGAAATTTTGTTAAATTTTTAAGAGTATATATACAATTTCGTCCCTGAAAGATTCGGAAGTGGGCAATTTGGTCCCTGAAATATCATAAGTGTATAATTTGGTCCCTGAAAGATTGCACTGTTACACAAATTGGTCTTTCTGTCATCTTCAGTTAGATTCTCTTAATGGACTTGCTGACGTGGCACGTTAATTGCACACGGGGGCCGTTAGTTGCTCAGTAGGACATGCTTACATGGCACAAGCTAAAATCCACCTCTAACTCAGCACAAAATGCAACGTTTTGAAGCTTCAATTTGCACACTTGCACTAAGTTGAAGGTGGATTTTGGCTTGTGTTGACAAAACGCAGCACAAGCTAAAATCCACCTCTAACTTAGTGTAAGTGTGCAAATTGAAGCTTCAAAGCGCTGCGTTTTGTGCTGAGTTGGAGGTGAATATTAGCTTGTGCCATGTAAACATGTCCTACTAAGCAATTAATGGCCCTCATCTACAATTAACATGCCACGTCAGCAAGTTCGTTTAGAGAATTTAAATGTTAATGACAGAAGGACCAATTTGTGTAATGGTGCAATCTTTCAAGGACCAAATTGTACACTTATGATCTTTCAGGGACCAAATTGATCACTTCCGAATCTTTCAGAAACGAAATTGTCTATATACTCAATTTTTAAACATGAGGGGATAAATGGCAAAACTTGAAAAATACACATTGAGAAAAACGTTAACATATAATTTTACATGCATATATGTATATGTAATTTATTTTTTAATCTTTAAAAATATAAAATAATTATAAAAATTATATTTTAAAATAATGATAAATAAATATTTGATAATTTTTTAATTCTTAATAACTTTATATTTATTATCTTATCTTTCTCTCTCCTTCTATTAACTTCTCACCCACTACTTTTTTTGTCTTTTTTTCACATCTTTCCATCAAATAATTATTTTGTATTTCCTAATTCTAAAATAATTGTGTTGTGACATCAAAAAACATAACAATCATATTGATATAGATATTGTATAAAAAAAAAGTTTGAGAATTTTTGTTGTCAATTTTAAAAGTTTGAATAAATTCTTTGCATTTTAACCTATATAATTCAAGCGAATTTACTTAACATAAATTTACATTTATTTTTTACTTTATTACTTTACTCTTTCATCTTTTGGTTGATTTTTTTTATGATCGAGGTATTCATCAGAGTAAGTCTGATGATTAATTCCTCGATTACTGTGGGGCTCATTGTTAGGGACGACTCTCTTAACGGGTGACACTTCATTCCCATCCCTCTAAGGATGAAATTCAGGAGACGATAATTAAGAGAATACAAACCCCTTATCATATATGCCACACTACGTTCTCTTTTGGTTGATTAAATCAAGCATTTATAACTGAGTAAAATATTATATTGGTCCCTTTTATTCAATTTGATACCTCTTAGTTTTGCCTTCTCAATTTGGTTTCTCTTCAATTGTTCCACTATCAATTTGGTCCCTCTTAATTTTTTTCTTTCTAATTATAGCTTACTTGTGAATATCCCTTATGAATTATAAAAATTTGTGTGTGCATATATATCTTTAAATATGATCCATTATAAATATTTTTTAAATTATAAAAAAAAATATCCATAGTATTACAATTTGAGACAGACAATTCTGCCGACTTAGAAATAAGTGGACAATTCATTTAAAAAAGAGACAAACTACTTTTTAATCTCTGAATTACTGGTCAAATCTTTATTTAGTCTCAATTTTGAAAAAATATTATTAAGTTCTCAATTATATGTCAACTATTTAGTCTCCTGAATGTTACCCATTAGATAACCGAGTGACGTGGTCGTTAACTGCTAACGTGACAATGTTAACGACGACGATGCAGGTCATCACCATCGTAGGAGAGGATTTTTTTGTGAAGACGAGACATGATGTAGCTGCCATAGCTGCACATCAAGCAAAGCCTGATTGCGGGAACAAGGGAAGGGGGTCATCAACCCAATTTTTGATAACGCAGAAGGAGGAGCGAGGAGAGGAGTCTGGCCACATCAACAGTTAACGGCTATGTCACTCGGTTATTTAACGAATAAAGTCAAAGGGACTAAATAGTTGATAAAGTTACAAATTTGAGAATAAATAGTATTTTTTTTTTCAAAATTTAAGGACTAATAATTTAATAAACTATTGAGAAATTAAAAAGTATTTTGCCTTTTTAAATAAAAACATCGTACCTTTTTAATTTGAATTATTATAACATTGACCTCTATTTTACTGAATTTTTCTTTTTCGTTTTTAAAAATTATCTACGTGTTATATTTAGACAAGTAAACTTATATCAAGTCATAAGTGGAATTTGACATAAAAACTTCGTCAAATTCACTGGCAAAAAGTTGGTCAAATGAATTTAAATGCAATCATGTGAAAGTACAATATATCACTTTTTATAAGTTATAAAACATGAATTTAGAAATAAGCCATAATTAAAAAAAACGACATTTAACTAATTTTTTTAACACAAAAAGCTTAACTAAATGACTTTTGAAATCTTTCAGAGCGAAAGGAACTAATATATCCTTTATCATATATCATGAATTTGATCGTTAATTTTGTGTATGCCGTAATTTTCAATCTTCCAAGTATTTATTAGCCAGCGAAAAAATACCTTGGTTTCTACAAGGAATAATGAAAAAAAATTAAATTCATTTTCTTATGTCTATTTTATCAAGTTCTCCAATATAAATATGACACGTGGCAAAAAGTGTTTAAATGACCAATCATAGTAAAGAGAAAATATAGAAGACCACATTTTATATGACCAATCATAGAAGAAAGAGAATGTAAATACAATATATGATTGGTGAAACTTGATGAAATAGACATAAGAAAATGGACTTAAGTTTTTTTTTTTTTTAAAAAAACCCTAAAATGACTTTTGCATTGCATTTGGCAATTCATGCAAAGAATAAATATAATCCGCAATTATCGGTTGCTTTAATTATTATATATTGAATTTTCATTGTCATTCTTTCATAACCACCAAATGTCAATGTGTAGATCAATGTCAAAAAGTAAGCTTTTTTTTTAAAAAAATTATTAAATGAATTTGGTTGACATTTTCTTTTTCTTTTCCCCTTTCTATGATTCTCATTCAAAGACTTTTAAGATGTAACTTGATGCTTGTTTGGTTTTGAAGAAGGATTAATTCAAGCACTTGCAAATGTCTTGCTCTAAATGTCGTTACAATTTGTTTAATATTATAGAAAGTTTGATTTCTTTTTTATCATATAAAAGGAAATTGTGCTTCAGTTCAATGTTAGGTCAAGTCTTGGTTCAAAAAGCATTTATAACTAGAAGGATAAAAATTTAATGGTACCGTACCATTGAAGTTTAGTACATCCCTTAAATCATGTAGAGCTATATTTATTAAATTTATATAAATTCACATTAATAAAGACCCACCTTGAATGGTTTAGGAACCAACTGATTGGAGGGATGTACTGAAGTTCAGTACTTCAGTATCACTGAACATCTACTCCAACTATAGATATCCTACCAAATGAAAAATCAAGTGAATTTAAATTCAAGTCATACAATGCAATGATGATGGGCATATAAGAATTAAGGTAATTACCGTACTACTGAACCTCAGTGCATCATAATAATCATATAGTACTATTTGATCAACTGATTGAAGGGATGTACTAGAATTCAGAATTACCGTACTATTAAACATCTACTCAATAATTAAATGAGTCAATTTTTGTTGACTCGATTCTTGATAATAATGGGTTAGCTTCTCACAACTTTGAAACTTTAATTACTACAACCATTTAATGTCTAATAATTTCTTAAACAATATTTCTTATGAATATAAATAACTATAAACAATTTACTAAAAAATCTATTGGGAACCACAAGGCCTAGTACAATTAAGACTTAATTGATTTTTTTAATAATCTAACTAGGGATTCGATTGCCGTGTATTATCAAGAGGATTTCATAACCAATTTTATCCCCTTCCGATCAACAAAAGTTGGATCAGGTGAAAAGAATTAGGGCTTGTTTGATAACTCTTTTTGTTTTGTATTTTTAGCAATAGTTTTCAAAATAATTTTTGGAAACAAGTTTTGAAGAATAAAAATAAAAAACAAATATTAGAAACAAGGTTATCAAACACATTTTTTGTTTTATTGTTTTTGAAAACAAAAAATTGTTCTTAAAAATAATTATCAAACGAGTTCTCAGTTTCTCACAACATGATGAATTCAAATTCGAATTCTTATTAGAAGAGATAGCTACATTTAGTATTTAATAGTGTCTCGAATATAATTATCACACAGAAAGAGTCTCATTCAAAAAATTATAATAAAAGAGAGTTAGTCATTATTATTCGTGGTGGAAATCCCAAATAAAAAAAAAGAGCTGTTGGTTGACAAATAAATAATTAATGCAATGTCAGCAACCTTGCACCGTTCTATTTCGTGAGTCAAATGATGTTGTTGAACGAATTGTTCTCAGGACCATGCAATGACAAAATCAAATTCTAACATCTAGTTATATAAAACACCCTTTTATATATATATATATATATATATATAAAGTATAACTAATTAAGTTATTTACTTCTCTCCACTATTTTTTTTAGGATTTGATTGGAAATTTGAAAGAAAGTGGAACGGAATGATTATTAATGGAGTTTGGAGAGTGGGGTGGAATGAAATCATTAATTGATTAGTAATTTTTAAAAAATAAAGTGATGGAAGTAAAATTATTCTTATAATAAATAAATTAAAATAAAAAAAAGTTAAAAATATAATAAATAAAATATAACATGCGAATAATGGCAGAGGGAGGGAACTAACAGCTCGTTTGGTACCATGAAAATGAAAGGAAGGTGAGTTTGTTGCCTTCTTCAATTGTGTTTGCTAGGAGGTGAGTTAAGTTGTATGGTGAGTAAAGTTCCATGATATGAAGGAACTAAAGTTGCTGCATTAAACCTAAGAAAGTTCAAAAACTTCCATTGAAGTGAACACACAAATACCATAATATCCTTAATAACATTTTCTTATTAGGTGTGGGTTTAGGGTTGAAGGGCAAAAAAGTCATTTTCATTTTAAACTTCCATTTCCTTATTTATTTTCCATCATACCAAACAAATTTATCTTTTTACTTTCACTTCTATTTTCTTACATACCAAATATACTTTTTATTACTTATTTCCACTTCCACTTCCACTTCCTTTTCCATTTCCACTTTCACTTCCTACCAAAACACTCACCCCATACCAAACGTGACCTAAGGGGTGTCATAACCCCCTAAAATAATACTAATATCAATAGCTATTGTGGAGAATTCGCAATAAAAAAATTAATTTTTATTATCGTTAGTGGATACTCTGGTATATATAAAAAAAAAACATTTTTGTCAAGTAAAAGTAAAATAAAATTTGTCCGAAAAATCAAATACAGTTTAATCAAAATTCAATAAAGCCAACTCACTAATAAATTAAGGTTGTTTAGTAGAAAAGATGTGGGAAAAAATTTGGACTTCAACTTTTCTCACGTTTGTTTAATGTTTAATAGAAAAGAGATTGGAATGGAATGAAGCATTCCATCACCTTTACCGAGGCAAAAACTCAGAGAATAAAAAGTCCAACATACCCTTCCTTTTGTTTGTTAGTACCGTCATTCATCAAATTAGACAAAAAAAAAATTTAATATCAAGGCTGAAGTGGTAATTTCACCCCACTATTACTCCTTTTTCATTTTCATTCTTATTCTCAAATTTTACTATTAAACATAGTAAATCTATTCTCATTTTCTTTATGCGTAATAAACACACCGTCATTTTAACATGTGTTCTTATGACACATGTTAAGGTTTCTTTTGATTGGTCAATTGAATTTTTAAATGAATTTTCATAGATTTCAATACATGAGATACGCTATTGATCAATAAAAAAAATCTTAACATGTTAAATAGATCCATAAATTAATAATCAGAGGCCAGAGTTGAAAGTTGGACTTTGACTTTTGTTGATCCCAAAAATTTAATATTTCAATATTTCATGTATTTATTCAAGGGTTTACCTAATAAATATTTTCGAATACTTATTAAAATTTTTTTGATTGATGCAGAGAGAATTATTATATTTTAAAAAATATTTATTTGTAATTAAATTGTCTTATTTATGATTTTATATTATCACTGAAATAATTAAACCGTAATTAGTTTGTGTCAATGCGAGTTAGTACAAATGCATGATCAATGATTCAAAGAAAAGATCTTGTTTTAATTATGGAAAGGGTTTGAATCTCCTTAAAGTTATTCACAATTCTACTTATTGGATATTCCTCTCAATAAGATCTTCGATATTCAAGGGCTAATTGAATAGTTGCAATTGGATAAATTATTTCGTAATTTAAGTCGGTGCAATAATCATTTTATTGAGGTCTCTGTTAAGATCCATAACATACTATTAGCATCTTATTCAATAGTACTTAAAAGTGTCTTTTTTTATTACCATTTTTCGTGAAAAAAGAACCCTTTTACTCAATTACACCTCTTGGGTTGTGGATTTTATCAAAGTTATCGAATTCGAGAATTTAAGTAAAATCATGAAATGAAGGTAAATTCAATATGTATACTTCACTCGTGAACTCGTAAGAGTTTACATACTTCAATAAATAATTATTAAAAATAAAAGTAAACTCGTTTTGTCTATATATAAACATAAACTCGTTAGAGTTTAAAAGTTAACTCGAGAGTTTAGCACAAATTTAAATATTCCTGAGTTTGACACGAGTAACTTCATTTTGTTCATTTGAAAACGTAAACTCGTAAAAGTTAATTCGAAAATTTAACAATTATAGACTTTATGGTTGTTAGGTTTTTAGAAGAAGAAAGAGTTTTATAATATGTAAAATGAATAAAATAATGACATGGAAAAGAAAGGAAAATGTGACATAATATACATAAATTTAATCAATTTTCTTGTAATATATCACATCATATAAGCTCAAATTATTATCTATTTTAATAATATTAATGAAAAAAATAAAATTGTTCAAGAAAATGAAAGTTAAAAAATATAATTGATCATAATTAACTTAAATATTTAACCTAAAAATCAAAGGTTAAAAATAACAAATAATTTCTTATAATTCTTACAATTTTTATCAAATTTTTTAAAATTTAAAAAATAAAAAATGTTTTATATCTTTACCATCACGATAAAACTAAAAAATATTTGACAAAAGACAATCATAAAATATGAATAATATAAAACATATATGTGTTAATTTTTTATTAAATCTTATCACAAATATATGAGTTTTTCGTATAATTATTAATAGCCTCATACAGTTTTAAAATGTAAAAGAAATGTCTAACTATAATTGTGTGATAAAAAATTGTGACAAAAGATACAAAAAGTAAAAACTACACTAATTATTGGATCATGATCCAGAAGAAGATGAACTATGACCCGACGCTGACCACGATGAAGGCCCGTATTCGGACCCGCTTCCCTGACCCGAGACCTGCGTGCCCCGACCCGAATAAAGCAGATCTGCCTGCGTAGAAGAAACCGACGACGGCGACGATTGAAGATGATGATAAGGCATTGAAGACGACGACGATACAATCATCTGATCATACAAATCCATCGGCGGAAATTCCGAGAATTGCGAATAGCCATAGAAATCGCTAAAAGCACTGTGAAGCACCGGAGGAGGAGGAGGAGGAGTAAGAGATTCCGTCTGCGTATGAACAATCGGCTCCGTGGAGGCCGGAATCGTCGTCGTCGGCGGCGGAGGAGTGGGCGGAGGGAGGCGGAGGCGGACGTTCTCGGGGAAATTGAGCTTGGCCTTGTTGCCTCGGAAGCGGAGGGCAGCCTCGTCGTAGGCTCGGGCAGCAGCTTCGGCGGTATCGAAGGTGCCCAACCAAACGCGGGCAGCTTTGAAAGGGTCTCTAATTTCCGCTGCCCATTTGCCCCAAGGCCTCTGCCGTACGCCTCTGTATTTTCTTCTTGCTCCTTCTCTTGAAGTAGTGTCTATATTAGTATTGTTATTACTGTATTCATATACTGCATTGTTGTTTCCTATTTCTCGTATTTCTGCTCTAGAACCTTCTGGAACTGTCATGAACAAAGGTGAAAAATAGTTTATTAATATATAAATATATAAACAAAATATTATCCCAAGCTCTGAATTGAAAATTTATATTGCTTCCATGATTGTGTTGTGTGGAGTAAAAAATAAAAAAAGACATAAATATAGATATATATATAGATATAGGTTTTTGGTGCGTAAAATGGTAGTAAAAGAAGGCACTCCTAAATACTATTGGGCAAGACACGAGTGACATGTTTGAGAGACCAACAGAGGCCCAACCCAAAAGATTACTACATAGGCCTAAACCGCAAATAATTTTACCCAATCGCAGCTATTCAACTAACCCTTGAGTGCCAGAGATCTTCCTGGGGAAGAATGCTCACCAAACTCCAAAGCAGAATTTTAAATGGCTTTAGGAGTTCGAACCCTCGCCTATAAGTGAGGCGAGAACTTTTCTCTGAATCTTTGACTAATTTTAGCCAAGTATATATAGCTTAAGCCTTATGATTGCACTTATGTGAAATTCACTCTTTGTATCTTTCTCTATCTTTAGAGCATATGATCCAATCTAGTATGTTCATGTCATAGTTCAATATTTTCATGTTTCAAAATTTGCATTTGGCTCTCTATATTTAATTATTGTTTGTAATTGAGTCATGTGTTAATTTTTTTTACCAACATTCGCTTTTTATTTAAATGGATTCAATATAACATTACTTGTACAATCAAATAATAATTAACTTTAAATTATAATGACAAGAATTAAAAATTACTGAATCATTCGACCAATAAATTAATTTAACCTAAATTTCATCTTCGTTAATGGAGTCCCTCAAAACTAATTAAATTAAAAAAAAATTTCAAAGATTTATAATCTTTTTAAAGATTAAATTAATTAAAAAGCTACATATTTTAAAATTAAATCAATGATTATAATTGAGTAAAAAAAAAAACTGTTGGTTAAAATGTAACTTCAAACTTATGCATCAACATATGAAATGTATTGCATGGAATTATACATGAAATTAGAAGTTGTTTCTACAACATTTCTGGAAACCCATAAAAACATAATCATATATATCTTGTTTGCAATATATATATATATATATATACCCCCAACAAAAAACTTGTAAAAATTTTATATGTATCTTCAATTCTTAAGCAAAAAGACATGCACAAAAAATATAATAATCTGCTTACTTACTTGTTTGCATAATAGCAGCAGCAGAAGAAGAACCGCCACGGGAAATATCACCAAAGGATCGTTTCAAGGCAGAGTTTCCGCCATAAGGCGACGAAGACGGAGACGGCGTCGTCGCCGAATCGGACGGCGGCGGCGAGGAGTTTGTTACCGCAACAGCACCGCCACCGCCGCCATCAGGAACGTCGCCGGCGACCACGTGCGTCAGAGCAGAGACCATAGCGGACATCTCAGAGTCCCTATTCACGCCGGGAAACACCATTGGCATTGACGACGAAACTAAGGCGTCGCTATTTCTCCGTCCATGGACGTTGCTCTCGTGAGGATTCGCCACCTTAAAACACATGAAATGAAGGAAGCAAAAAGCATTGCTGTATGTGGTATTACTCTGTTTCTTGGCGTTGCTAAGGCCACAAATAAAAATAAAAATAAAAATAAATAATTGGAAGGTAGGCCAACTCTAAACGACTAAAAACCCACATGAGGATGAATTAATATATATATGTATATAATTTTGTACGAAAGAGGATGAATTAAATGGAGGAAGAAGAAGAAGAAGTCCTGTTCAAATTTGTGATGACGGCCGCCATTGAAGAGTCGGTGTCAAAGGAGAGAGAAAGATGAGAGAATCATTAGAAGGTTGAAGAAACTAAAGAAATGAATATATAATTATTAGGGTACGCTTGGTATAAATGCACAGATATAAAGGACTGTAAAGAAAGTACCGTAGAATAAAGTACTGTAGAATAAAAGAAAGTACTGTAGAGAAAAGTGAGGAGAGAGATAGAGAGAAAAATTAGGAGAGAGAAAAAGTGTGATAAAAAGTGTGTTTGGTATGTATAAAATATGATGTAAAGTTTTTTTGAGAATCGTGAAACACCAAGATTGTACTGTTTGGATTTTACACCAAACATACCCTTAAAGGTATAAGCGGTTTGAAAATTTCCTTTTCTAGCTGCTTCTTCTCTCTCGATTTGTTTGTACCAATAAATCAATAATGTATACCTCTGAATTGTATAATCCAGACTACTATAAATAGAAATGAAAATTGAAATTTGTATTTCTACTATAACTATAGTCAAGACTAAAATTATATAATTTATGCATTTTATTAGATCTCTACTATAAAAAATTCGGATTCTAACAATTTATTAATATTTATTTTTTTCAGGATTGAATCAGCCGTTTATTTTTTTTTATTTATATAAGATTATTTGTTCGGTTATTGAATTATTAATATTATACAATTTAGGGTAAAGTATCCTTCCCGCTTCCAAATTTTGCTACAATGTTCATTCCTGTCCACAAACTTTTTTTTGGTTCATGCCTACCCCTAAACTTTCAATTTTATTCATGCTTACCCTTTTGCTAACACCGTTAACTTTTTTGACAGAATTTGCTGACGTGGACGATGAATGTGTATTTCTTTTGCCACGTCATTGTCCAGCTCACATTTAACTTTTTACTTTTATTAAAAAAAATTAACCTAATCCAAATAAAAGAACATCTTAAGGTAAAAGTTTGGTTTTTTTTTGGATTAGGTTAATTTTTTTTAATAAAAGTAAAAAGTTAAATGCGAGCTGGACAATAACGTGGCAAAAGAAATACACATTCATCGTCCACGTCAGCAAATTCTGTCAAAAAAGTTAACGGTCTTAGCAAAAAGGGCATACATGAATAAAATTGAAAGTTTGGGGGTAGGCATGAACAAAATTGAAAGTTTGGGGATAGGCATAAACCAAAAAAAAGTTTGGGGACATGAATGAACATTGCAGCAAAGTTTGGGGGCAGCAAGGGTACTTTACCCTACAATTTATTTGTAAACCCTTTACAACACAATATATAATTGGTATAAATTCTTAATATAATTCTTATATTTGACATGCATTTAAATATTTTACAAAAAAAAGTACTAACTAGATATATGCTAATTGAACTTAACTATTGAGTTATTATAAATATAAAAAGATTATTAAATATTTTTTATATTAATATTATATTTTACCTTTTTGTTTTATATAGAAGGAGCCGAATAGGAACATCTAACCGACAAAATCACGGGGGAGACACAAGCCTCTTATATCATTCTGAAAACACAAGTTACAACTAGTAGGGGGATTCTCAAAAAAAAACTTAACCCCAAAAGGCAAGCTATGGGCAACATTAGCCAAAATATTGGCAATACGATTCCCTTCTCTAAGCGTATGAGAAAAGGTAACAGACCACTACTTATAAATATCTTTTAAATATAATGAGTAATTTCAGAAGAAAATATAATGAATAATTTATACAAGTTAATTATATGTGTAAATTAAAATAATATAAATTTAAATCATAATAATTTAAGAATTTATAGTTAATTACCATATTAATTTTCTTATAATCATATAAAATTCTAAATTTTATAAAATTTATAATATATATAGTCTAATTCAACCCAAAATTTTAAACTCAACCTTTAGAAAAAGTTATAAAAAATAAAAGCTATACCGGTTCAATAAAATATCATCCGATTCTTAATTTTAATTGAGTCGAATCGGTTTAACTACCCATCCAATTCTTAAGATTGAATCGGATCATATTACTGATTGCCAGTTGGTTACCAATTGAACTGGTAATAATTAATTACTAGTTTAATTAGTTAAAAAAATTTAATTATGAATTCAAATGACCTCAAAACCCTCCTAGTTTAAAAAAATTATTATCTTTTCAATGCATTTCTATTCTAATTATTTAGTTGAAAATAGATAGGAAGATGATGAGTGATGAAATGATATATAGGAGCAAGTTGGGAGAAGCAAACATTTGACGAGAAAGAAAGGTCAAAGGTTGAAAAGTGATGGGAGTATAAGTGTGTACCAATGCTAAAAAGTAAAAACCTTTCGGTAATGATGTGGACAGCTTCCAAGTTTATTTCACTCATTAGATTTTTTTTGGTTAAATTTATTTTGAGATTTGTATTAATTTTAATTTAAAAAAAAATATTTTAGTATAAATTTTAAGACAAGTTCAACAAGTCAAAGCTCACAAACTCGTCAAAATGGATTAGCATAAATGGTTAGTGATTCGGAAGAAAATTCTCGCTTTACCCATAGATGAGGAAGCCATCCAAAATCCTGCTTTGGTGGGTATCCCTCCTCAAGGAGATTCCTGGATACCCAAGGATTAATTAAATAGCTGCGACTAGATAAAATTACTTGCGATTTAGACTTGTGTAATAATTCTTTGAGTTAAGTCTCTGTCCATCTCTCCATCGTATTACTGACGCCTTACTATGATTTCAATTTCTGCTTCTTCTTTTTTTATGTGGACATTGGCAATTTAGGATGTCTACGGTTTTGGCGGTTGCCACCTCTTGGTATCTATATCTATAGTCGGTTTTAAGAGTCTAGAGTCCACCTACATCTAATAACCCCTCTACTCAATTAGATGTCAAATAAAATCTAATAATGAGTTTTGACTAAATTTTATATATCTAAGATTTGTTTGACATTGATATATATATATATATATATATATATATATATATATATTTTTTTTTTTTAAAATGATTATTTTTTAGGATATAATTTTATAAAATTTTTTGTGTTAAACAAAATGTATTGATATGATGAGAGTTTCGCTTAATTATTATATATGTGGAAATGTAACAACTTTTTTTTTTCTCTCTCCAAAGGTAAGAATTTATAAAAGGTTATTTTAAATTTTAATTTTAAAGTTGAAGAGTTTAGTTGAAGAAAGTAAGTTTCTTCAAATAGGATTATTTTGATAGTCATTTCATTCTCTAAAAATTTAACCTAAATGATATGTTTTAAAAAATATATATTTTAAGTAGTTTAGATCATGAATTAATATTTACACTTACAATTTCATTTATTTTACAAAAATACATTTTTATTTATTATTTATATACTTTAATATGTACTTAATCATGTTAATACTGCCCTGAAAATTTGGGATGACACTATATGAAAAACTATTCCCGGCCCACTCTGAAAATATTCTCATTTGAAAAAAAAATTTGGGAGTTCCACCAAATTTTTAACAAAACTTGAAAAGGGATTTTAAAATAAATTTTTAACCTAAATTTACAATTTAGTGCTCTTAAGCATGCAATGAGCACTTCTAAAACGCTTAAGCTATATCTCTTATGCACTAGAGAATTCAATAGGCATCGAGTCAACCTTTATCTATATACCATCATTTGAAATCTAAGAGTACGATTATTCTCAGGCTTGAGAGACTTGTGAAATTTTAAGAATGAACCGATCGACAATCAGCCCTTAAATGACACCGAAGGAGAGATATTGCTTGTAGTACTGTCAAAACGGGCTCGGGCCCGCGGGCTAGCCCGGCCCGCCCGCTAAATGGGCGGGCTTGGACAGTGCAAATTAGGCCCGTTTAAGCCCGCGGGCCTCGCGGGCCGGCCCGCCAAAAAATATAAAAAAAATTAATTAAAAAATTAATATATATTTGTTTAAAATATGTATAAATATATATATTTTAGATCATTTTATGTGTTAAATAATAATTTTATTCTAATAAAGTATATAAATAATTTAAATAATAATTAAAATTAATAAAATATTAATTTAAAGTTAAAAAATTACTAATTTTTAAGTAAATATATAATTTTATAATTAATTTTTTAAAAAAAATAAAAAAATTGGCCCGCGGGCTAGCTCGTTTAGCCCGCGGGCCATTACGGGCGGGCTTGGGCATTACTTCCCAAGCCCGCCAAATAAAACGGGGCCGGCCCGGACTGGCCCGTTTAACGCCGGCCCGTCACGGGCCGGTGCGGTCCGGCCCGTTTTGACAGTACTAATTGCTTGGAGGGTCTCACTTTATCAATCTCCTCTAATACGAAAGCACACCAACCGAATTATGTAAAGTCTGATCCCATCCTTAAATATGTAAACTCTGAAAAATGCATTCAATTTGAATTTGTCCTCCTTCAACCTCCCTCCGAGAGTTACCTCATCCTATTTTTGCCTAACGACTATTTTTGGAAATATCAAAAAGTATAATTTAATTTTTATTATTCATAATAAATGCTTTTATATATATTAAATTTTTACATGCAAATGTTTTTTTTAATATAAAGTACTTTTTATTGTTGTATTCAAATGTAAAATTACTTTTACTTTATATAAAAGTTTTATTTTTAAAACGCTTATTAAAAAGCATTTTTTAAAATTAGTTTATCCAAACTTATGACATGTTAAAAATTATATAAGCTTATAATGTATTAAATTTTATTAAAAAACAAAAAAAGTAATAATACAGTTAAAATTAATAGTTATAAAAAAATTTAATATTATTTTTATTTTTATATATTCAATTATTAACTTAATAAAAAATTTTCTTTCATGAATGTAAAGAATATTTTTGTTTATGATTTGGGGCTGAAGAAGATGAACATCACATAAAAGTCAACGCTAGCCTTCAGTCAAAACTATGATCTCTCCAATACGCGGCAATCGATTAATCGCATATTGTTGTCAATGTTTCAATATATGGTTGTGAAATGATATGCTTAAAATTGGTTTGGTCTATTTTTGAAACTCAATAAAATTGGGAAATTTATCTTTGAAAGTTAACTCGTAAAGAAGAAGAATTAAGTTATCGAAGTATTTTATTTTATTAGTTAGGTGTTGAATTTTATATCTTTAATATTGTCCCTCAAGTCTAATAGGTTCTTTTGTAAAATTGTGACTTATCTTTTCTTTTTTCATTATCTTGGATTTGTGTTGTTTTAAGTCTCATAAGCTTTTTTTTTTTTGGGCTTATACTCTATTTTTTTTAAACCTCACAGTCACATGCCACACTGGTTTTTTGGTATTAGGATTTTTTTTTTCACTTCTTAGATTTGGATCGTCATGAGTTGTGAGACCATTGAACTCTGATACCTTATTAAAACTCAAGAGACTTGGAAAACCACCATCAAAAGTTAAAAGTTAGCTCGTAAGTAGGAAGAATCAAACTCTTTAAGTATTTCATTGAGTATCTTGCTCTGTCATATATATATATATATATATATATATATATATATATATATAACTTTAAATCTCTAATATCTATACATCAATTTGGCCCAGATCTTACAATAGTAAGAATTATACTAAAAAAATTTTGATTTATTTTAAGATTTTTTTAGTCTTAGTCTATTTAGTTTTATGGTCCATGGTGAGCTTATAAGGTTGGATTAGGCCGATTTAATGGATTTTTTATATTATATAAAATATTATATCTTATGTTATATGTAATATTTATTTATAATATATTAATATGTAAAGTAAATTATATTTTTATAAGTCAATTTGTAATATTAATTTAATATTTTGATTGATAAAATAAATTAATAAAATTTTAATTATTATTTTTATAAGTCAATTTATAATATTTATTTTTATTATGTTAATATTTAATCAAATAAAATAAATTTTATTTAAAATTTTTTTAAATAAAATATGTAAAAAGCCCATGGACTAATCTAACCCAACCAATAGTCTTTCAAGAACCCAACATCTTAGACCCACCTAAAAGGGTATACTAAGGTCTTGGTTGAGAAGATGGTATGAAAGTGGTGTGGGTGGTTTGGGTTTATAGACCCTTAATTGAATGTTTAAGTGAGCAATTGAGTGAAATGATTAAGGTCCTTCCAAACCATCCAATACTTTATTTTTCAAACTCTTCCAAGGGGGGTTTAGGATAATATTGTCCACCAATCACTTTATTTTTTTTTTAAATTTTCCATCAATAAAATAGTTTGTTTGAATCATTCCACCCCACTTCACTGATAATCATTCTACCATATTCTCTTCACAATTCTCAACCAAACCCTAAGGGTTTCTTTAGCAAGAATTGAGGTTTGAGGAAGGAATAGGTGGGGCTCACTGGGTCCCATCTTCTTTTTTATTTTTTCATTTCCATCAACTTAAAAAAAAAAAAGAAGAAAACTCATATCTAAACTTTAGATTTTGTATAAAAATTCTTATAGATTTTAAGTTTTGTATAAAAAAAACCCCTAAAATATATAATATGATAAGGTATATCTACTGCTGTTAAGCTTCTTGTTAATTAATGAACTATTTTCTTAATTATTTTACAGAGAACATTGATGTTAGAATAAAATATAAAGTTGCTCATTGACATGATTAATTAATATTGTAATAAAAAATTCATTTAGAAGTTTCCATTGGAATTATTCTTCACAAATTAATACAAATGATTATTGATTTTAAGCTCTCTAGTTGAACACTTGGTATATATTCCACCATGTACAAATTAAAGGAGGTTGTTTAAGACAAACTAACATTCTTTTTTGTTGAATTCTAAAGAATTCAAAAAGCTTCTGTTAACGAGAAAATGTAGATAAATAAATAAATAAAGTGACGGTCAATATGTATTACTAAAATGAGATGACAATTTTTCATTTTAATATTATTGTTACCCATCTCCACTAATGCTTGGAAGTGAAACTAGCTGGCTAGTTGGTTTTTATTTATTTACTTATTTTTTTTACGGTTGGCCTAGGTAAGGAGTAACTCTAAATTTTTGGGTCAATTATCTTATTTGTACCTTAACTTATATATACAGTTTATTAGTTCTTTAACTAAGTAATGTGGGATTTCAACACGTCTTCTTTACGCCCGACATAGGAGCGTGAAGCCAACGGGTTATCTCCAAGGCAGCCCACAGTAAGACTCATCCATCCACACATGCCCAGACCTCGCTCTGATACCATCTTAAGAGGTCTAATTAACTCACCCCAAAAGAGTTCTCAAAAGGAGATGATTAATTACCTTATCTTATATATACAGCTTATTAGCCCTTTAACTAAGCAATGCGGGACTTCAACACAGTGGCTACAAGTTAACGAGTGGATTAGTCATTATGTTCGATAGCATATACTCAGTTTAAACTAAAAAAAAAATCTAACATCTTTCTTTCTTCCTTTTGCTTATAATATTAGTGAAAAGGATAAGATTGTTCAAAAAATAAAAATTTGAAAGTATAATTCACTGTAATCGAACTTTCACGACATATTTGACCAAAAACTTAAATGTTGAAAGTGTTCATGCATTTTTAACATTTATTTTATCTTTTAAATGTTTTGAATAATATTTCTCACTCATTTGAATTTGCATGATTACTCCATTATTCATGACGACCCATGTTGTCTGAAAATGAAATATTCAAAAACAATCGACAACTCATGTGACTGCGAAAATTTCAGTAGAGACCATTCTTAAGTATGAACTACCCATGAATAAAATATATGGAGGAAGAATAAAAATAACATTGTTATGTTATGTTATATAATTGATTTAAATATAATAAAACTAATTTTTGTATTCATATTAAAAATATTTTAAAATTAAAATTTATATTATAATAGTTTAGGGATATATCTTGTAGTTATATTATATAATATAAAATACACTATGTTAGTAGAAGAAAGAAAATATTAGATTAAAAATATCATTTTAGTCTTTTATAATGGTGATTATTTTATTTTAATTTGATATGTTATTAATTATATATCAATTTAGTTTCTTTATTTGTTGTTTAAACAAATAAGGGTAAAGTACCTTTGGTACCCCCAACGTTTGCGCGTTCGGTCAAATATACCCCAAACGTTTGATTGCTGTCAAATATACCCCCAACGTATTAATTTTTGGACAATCTTACCATTTTCACTAACACCGTTAAAATAATTAACGGTTTTTGCTGACTAGGCATAACATGTGACATTAATATCTGACTGGGATCAATTTTTTCATATTATGCCATTCAGATATTAATGCCACATGTTATGCCTAGTCAGCAAAAATCGTTAACTATTTTAACGGTGTTAGTGAAAACATGAAAAAAAAATGATCTCAATCAGATATTAATGCAACATGTTATGCCTAGTGAGCAAAAACCGTTAATTATTTTAACGGTGTTAGTGAAAAGGGTAAGATTGCCCAAAAATTGAAACGTTGGGGGGTATATTTGACAGCAATCAAACGTTTAGGGTATATTTGACCGAACGCGCAAACGTTGGGGGTACCAAAGATACTTTACCCAACAAATAATAATTTTGATAAGTGATAACTTCCACGTTAGGATGTGGTGTAAACTTTGCACATATATGGTAGTAGAAGCAAGTTTCGTATAGAATAAAAAGAAACCTCAAGATTAAATCAATTTATCTTGTATAAATTAAATTATGTCTAAAAATGTTACTTCATGTTATAACTTGAATATAGAGTAGGCATTTGAATATTCATCTAATTAAAGCATATATATACTATTCTAATTAATAAATTATATGTACTAAAAAATTGAGTCAATGATATTAAGATCGTTATCAAGACTTCGAGTCAAGTAATTGGATTTTGAATTGAAACCAAATTAACTAAACAAATTTTAACCAATTATATTGGTACCTTATTAATTTAGTAGTGCAATTAAGTATTGTATAAGAACTTTCAAATTCATCTATCTAACTTTTGGATTTCAAAATTAGAAGATTCCTAAAACGTTTTTGAAGAATATTGGTCTTATCTAAGCTTAAGTTAATTTTGACTAGAGCAATTTCACTTGAGCTTTCATATATGACAAACGGTATTAAAAAAGAAGAAGAAATTGCATCAATTAGTTAAATGAAGGACAAAATTGAAACAAAAGAAAAAAAGAGAGACAAGATTAAGATCTCATGCAAAATTAAGAGACAAAAAGATGTTTTAACCTTTGATAAAATACTTGTATTTTGATTTTTGTATACAAAGGAGTTAGTACATTGTTACGAGGAATTAGATTTAGTGGAAGGGACTAATCCTCACAACGTGATGAACTCAAATTTAAATTCTCGTTGGGGGAGATGTCCATATTTAGTGTCCGACAATGCTTTGAACAAGATTATCTCCAATAAAAAAATACTTTTAGGAAACAAAAAAAAGTTGGGCGGTGTTAGGTACTTCAAAAAGAGAAAAGAAAAAGGAAAGGAGAAACCTAAACCTTCGTACATTCTTCCTATCAAACAAACTCCACTTTTTGCAATTTCATGAAATTATATTTTTGTCCTTATTTTTTTTCCCGTTTTTATTCAATTCTCACTTTTAATGTAAGGGTAAATGGTCATTTTAATAACTTTTATTCCATTTATATCACGTCACATTGACATGACATTTCCATTCCAATTCCCTCACTCATTCCACCTACTAAACATAACCGAAATATATTACTCCACTACTATATCATTATAAAAAATTAACAAGTAAAGATGCACTCCAATAAGAAAATCCAAGAACGTGGTCTAAGAGATTGGCGGCGGGGAGATGTACTTATATTTAATGTTCAATAAGGCTTCGAACATGATTACTTTCAATAAAAAAATACACGTGAGAAACTAAAAAGAGTTAGTATATTACTCGCCTACTATATCATCTTAAAAAATTAACAAGTAAAATGCACTCCAATAAGAAAATCCAGAAAAGTGGTCCAAGAGATTGACCTTGAGGATCCTTAGGTTGACTAGTGAGCAAAAATATAATGATATGATAATGTAAGCAACTATATTTGTTAACATTTAATAGAAGCGAATTGTTCTGAAAATTTGCCAACTATTTATGTTGATATTTGTTAGGATATGGAGCTTCTTATATCTTTGTCATAAAATTCTACGATTAAAATAAAAAAAATGTAATTTTTGTTTTAAAAATCAATCATAGAATAGAATAGAATAGATAAGATGTATAAATGAGACACATGTTAAGTTTTTTACTAGAGAATTTTATGACGATATAAAATTTGCATCCAATTTTTTTTCTAATCATTATTCACGTGGTGTTAGGTGATTTTTAATCATTTTAAAAAATTACTAAATTAGAGAGGTCCCCAAAAGAATAAGGAAGTGTGAATTGAAGATAGAAGAGACTTGGAGGATACTTCTACCTTGCGTTTGAGCAAAGTAACTTAAAATTTTATGCTTTGAAGTATCCTTTTTAGCCTTTATTCACTCATTCTATCTTTATATCCAAATGAAAATAAGGACGTGATTGTGAATGAAAGCACTCTTCAGCAACCACTATTTTACAAATCAGGACTATCTAAACAATTTCATTAATCAAGAACAATGGTTTTTAAAAGTATTATAAATAATCAAAGGATAATCTTTGAACTAAACATACGAGTTCGAAGTTGAATCAATAAAATTAAAAAATAATGAGCAAGAAAATGGACAACCTTATTAACGCACGCAACACAATGTCTTGAAAGTAACTCTTAGTAATCAAAATCAACTCACAAATGAGACCATCAATCATATTTTCATCTTTGCTTGTGCTAATTGTTATAGATTATATTAAAAATATTGGTAGACTATAAGCTTTGTAAGATTTAAAATAATCTTTGACATGATATTCAAACCATTATGACCAAATAATTTAAAATTTGATTTTTATTGTTTCTATTTTTAATTTAATTAAAAATATTTATACGTGTACTTGACAAGTGTTTGATTTTTTCAATTTTTACTTTATGATTAAGTCTTTAAAGAAAGGTTTACATATCCTATTTTGATTGAAAAGTGTAATAGCAAATATATATTATATGGATTGCTTAAGCATGTTGTTAAGGGTTTTATTCTTGACAGTGCGTATGGAAAGAATTTTGTGGGCAACACAATAATAAAATTCTCTTTTGCAAAGTCTACAATAACTAGTCATTGCTAGTAGTGGTGAAAACCTTTAAGCTTACAAAATATTTATATATATATAATATACTTAGCTGGCCAATATTTCTTTGTTCTTGAATCATGAGTCATATTTTACACCAATGATATATAAAATTATAAGATTTATTTTTTTGAAAAATTACATCTAAAAATCATAGAGTTGTTCTTTTTTAATAAGATCTCTTTTTTCTCCGGGGATCTTTCTGACCCTTTCTTTTATTTTTGGTATAACTATGAATGCATTCCATCTATCCGTTTTAACTGTTTAAATAAAAAATAATTCTATTCAAACCGAGAGAGAACAATTAAAACCCTCTCAAAAATATCAACTCCAAAATTCGAAACCCTTCCTTTTCATTCAGGTTTTATAACAAACATCAGTCCAAAATAATTCCCCGAGAACAAAAGTCGACGCTGGAACCCACACCTCCAAAGAAAAGACGGGAGTTTGCTCGGAGTTTACTCTTTTTTCTTTCAGCTAGTTAGGCGACCCAACAACGCTTTTCCAACAAATCATTATTTCAAAGCTCTGGATAGCAAATAGGAATTGTCTACGCACTAGGCAGTAATTAAAACTTTAATTAATGAAAATTTTTTTATAAGTAGATTTGTTCGATGCACTATCGAATGCTAAATCTAAATATCTCTCCCAACATCTCAACAGAGAACAGGAGAGGACCAAATAGATATAATTTATACAACATAGGATATCCTGGAGTGATTACATGATCCCTTCTGAAACTCTGTCAATGAAGAAAGCAAACACCAACCAATACTTTTTTTCATTATAGATTAAATGCCGCCATCTTTGCTGATTTCTATGCTTGGTCCCAAGGCCGAATAAAAGCAATGGACTTAAATTATCATGAAGTAAGAATAAGTTGAGATACAGATTTAAGATGCAGAAGGAATTGCGGTAGCGAGTACATGAAAAGCGAAAATTTAAAGAGAGGAAAGAATGTAAATGAACAAGCACTCAATTTCTTCCCACTGCTACAAACAAGCCCGTTAAGGATCCTGTGAATAGTCAGTGGTAAAATATGTACCAGTAGTATACAACAATGCTACTTTCAGTACTAAAAACCATCTACCCACCTCTATCCTTAACGCCTGAATGACAAAATAAAATTAAAATGGTGATCAAGCAGTGGCAATTCAAATGCAAAATCCTCATAAGCTGCTTTCAATCTATTATCAAGTCCCAACCTGCAATTACCAGAAACAAGCCTTATGACAAGAAACTGCTATAAAAATGAACCTACATACTCCCACGAATTACAAGTTTCTCTTCCCTTCAGGTCTCTCTAAAAGCAAGAACATCAGAAATCTTGGGGAAGTGGACCAAAACTTTACCAGTAAAGCTGATACGAACCTTCTTAAACCTTCAATGCAGCTTTATGCACCATTGTTTCTTTATGTATTTGGTGGCAGCTCTTCTCCACAAGATCAAGCAATTTCTCCAAGTTTGATGCCCATGAATTAAGAATGTCGTTACTATCCTTTGCAGTTTGGAAACAAACTATTCCCATAGGCCTATCAATCTTTGCCACCAGTGCCTTAGACACAACCATGTCAGAGAGATGCTTCTCGGCTTCCTAAATATTGCAAGAGGAATTGATTAGTTTAGGATCTTCATAACAGATTAAAATGCATTCAAACATATCAAAACATGCAAATGAAATTACTCATTTCAAACCTGGACAGTGAGGCACAAGAGCTCTGCAAGTCTCTTCAGAGTGATCCTTGCGTAGTATTTTGATACAACAAGAATATTCTGCCAAGGCAACAGAAGTACTTCACATTAATGTTCACATAACAAATCAACAAGTCCAAAAAATAAGCCATATGTTGCATATCCCACAATCCCTCTCAACTTAAAAGAAAACATAAGGCCCAAAAGGCACATTATGATGTCAGTAAAATTACGTGTTCTATAATTCTTTCCCTCAGGTCTTCTGCTGCTTTGTCACCCAAGTATCCTCCAAGCATTTCCTTCTCATTCTCAAACTCTTTCTTATAAGTATCCCAAAGATTTGTCCACTGGATGACCTCCATGGTGACGAGCTGTTTCAACAGCAACCTACGGCACAATATATATCAGACTCGTCAGATGTAAAAGAACACAGAAAATGTTTAAATATAGAGAACTTGAAGATATGCGAGACAAAAATCAGGATAACTTACTTAAAGTGGGGAATTTCAGATAGATTCTTATCCTCCAAGGTGGAATTGAGAAGGCTTGACTGCATTGGATCATGTGGGGCCAGAACTAAATACCAACATATTTTCCTCAGGATCTATAGCAATTGGCAAAGAAAAATCCAGAAAAAAATGTTACATTACTATACAGCTCCTCAAAAGCAGATGAAGAAAATTTATCAAGAAAATAAATGAATAAAGGATAGCTTACTGGTATCCACTGGTCAGGGTTTTCTTTGACAGATGGAATCTCATATATAGCCTTGTAGCAACGGCAGATTTCAAGGTAGTCATTGTTGTGAGAGTAATACCTTCAAGGATAAATAGAAACCAGGATGAGATCATGAACCCTTGTATATCTCTTAAGATCAGATTGCAACCACCGGTAAGAAATAAGAATTTAAGGACACCGCATCAAGGAGGCAGATAACATGGTTCAAATGAAGTCTTCTGACCCCAACACATTCAATGAAACAAACTTATATGTAAAAACAACCAAATCAAATAAACCAGGCATCAGCAGCAAACATACATGAATAACAAATAAATCAATGCACCATAATACAAAAGCAGGATACATGAAAACAGATCAAAGTCACAATCAGAAAAACTTGGATATTATCAACTTACAGTGGTCTGCATTGCTGCAGAGACTCATCCATAATTTTCTATACAAATTACCAGGTCATGAAAAAAGGCACCTTTTATGATAAAAAGGGAAACAACTATAACCTGCATGTCTGTTTGCTTTTGAAAAGCATTTTATATTTCCGATGTCAATAAGTTTGTGAAATTTTTATCATCCTCTTTCATACATATACAAGTGGAAGATGCAACTATCACGTCAGAATTTCTTATCTGTAAAATATGCACTACCTTATAGTTGGTGTGCACTGATAAATACAAGAAACAAGGGAGAAGAATAAAAATTCAGGCACTCAAGTCATGCACTTAGTATAAGATTTTTCATTTTGTAAAATAGAATAAAAATTATGATTCTTGTAAGAATAAATAAGTTTTAATTAATCACATCCTTATTCATTAAATCTCAAAAATATTCACTTCAGCCATGGACCCAATGAAGGACTCAAAGCTATTATTACCCAAATGAGCAGACATCACATACTTGGCTACACTTCTGGCAAACCTATTTGGAAGTTTTATAAAGAAAGAAATTATAAAATACAAAAGTATAATGGTACAAATTCAAAAATTTCAGTTCCGCTAGAACTACCTATTTATAGCTGAAACCCAAATTAGGATCCCATGGTAAATGTCCTACATATTCCTTAGTCCTTACCTTCACCTTCTAGATTATGTTGCTGGTGTATGGATATAGATACAAAATTCAAAATATGATAATATTTTAAAATATGTAATAAATATAGTGAATTAGTTGTAATACATAAAAAATCTTTCAACGATGAAATAAAAAGGGTACATTCCATAATATATCAACCAAAATACAGATTCAAAGTTCATAACAACCAGAGTAGAATATACAATATCAGGGTTGTGCATGCACATCAGCATATTCGAGGTCTTTTTAATGTTGTTTGAGTTACTAAAGTTGAATTTCAAATTTTCAAAAGAGGTTTCTCATGAAGGGGAGGAACAGGTGTGTGCGAACATCATACCAAACAAGTATCCAATCCAAAAGTTACATAAAACAAAATAGGATATACACCTAATCCAAATTTTGGTATACCCAGTCAATATTAGTACCTAATACAACATGTGCCCAGTATGGGCACATTATGGGCACATAGGGAGTATTGTTGTGCCAGCACTATATAGCTTATAGACCATTATGCATAAAATATGACGACTTGGCAACGATAGTCAAAGTCAATGTTCCAATGTGTTTATCTTCAATATGTAGCCCACCAACTCCAGAACGAACCAATAAATTGAGAAGGATAAGAGACATGGAAACACGTATATTCCAAGTTATATTGCAGCAAACTTAAAACAAATAAAAGCAAGAGTGAAAACTACAAAAGGAACCCATCATGGATATTGAAGAATGAAGATATAAATTAGGTAATTATCTATGTTTATTTACAGAAGTCAAAGTCTATTCTTTTGCACCATGCCTTATTCTTGGATCTCGTGAAAGCACTCTATTGAATCCACTTGAAAATCATACAGAAATATCATAAGCCACATAAAAAATGAAGGGAAATATAAAATAAATTTAAAAGAGTAACAAAATATCCAATGAGTTACAACATTCATGGCCAATTTAAATCAAGAATGAGCAAAATATTAACAAGACAACAGTTAGAAGGGATGCAACTACCGAATCATTAGTTCATAGTAGATCCGTTTCAACTCCAACAGTGAGGGTATATCTGCAGCAGGCTCCTCAACGACATTATCACCTTCTTTAGGCTTTTTCTTTTCCTTAGATGCATCAGCATCAAAAACTCTTGGACTAATCTTTCTTGAAAGTATTTGTGCACGAACATAATCCTGGCGGTCTAGGCACAAGCGAACCTACACAATGTCATGCAAAAGACCCTTAAATCAGAAATTAAACTGCAGCAGAATAGATATTTTATAATAAATATTCTCTAGAGGAAGAGAAGAATGTCTCATACTTGTTCAAGAATGAACGCAATTTTCTCAGTTTTTGCCATTGCCCCAAAGGTTTCGACCTGTAAGGATTTCCCAAACATAAATCAAGTGACAACCAAAGCACTTTACTATTTTCAGCCAAATGTAAAAGCCATCATGTGATTCATGTCACAAAAAATGCACTAACCGCAACTTCTTGCATCAGATCAGCAGCTTCAGCTATAAGCCCTTGTTGTTCCTTAATCTTTGCAAGTTTCTTTATCAACCGTGCTCTCTCAATCTCAACATATATCTGACAAATATTACAGTACATTTTAAGATATGAAAAATGTTTACATCAGAAGATTATAGTAACAAGAAAATGCGACCAGAATTGCTCACCTTCCCTGCAGATACACTGTTCAAGGTTTTAATGAGTTCTATACGAGTTTCAAGGTCTGGTGTCTCATCAATATACTGCATAGCCTGCTGGACCATCGCTGTTACAGCCTGTGTACAGAGAAATAGCATTGTAACTAATGGACCATATGATTTTCCTGCATAATTAACATGACTAATAGAGAATATCTAATTCTGTGCAATAAAATTATTTCTTGTCAAAGGAACAAATTTAAGGGATGCCCTGCTCATACGGCATACATAAACCTACATGGAGAGTAAATAATATTCTAAAACTGCACTGACAGTACATTCCAGCAAAAGAGACAAGTCACTCGCTCACATGGTTCCAGCACGGTAAGACATGGTAGAAGAGTACAAATTTTTTGTCACAAGGATGAATGAAGACCATAGGGTAAAAAACTTTTCTAATTGTATTTGGTTGCACACTTTCCTATTGGCCCTCAACAAAATTTCTAGCGATCATCCACACAGAAGTACTGAAGACTTTGGAATACACAATAAGGATGGAGTTGCTAAATAACCAACACTTCATTTGACAACCAACAATTTTGAAGCGAACTAAACCAGGACAAAAGCATCTTCCCTAAGACTAAATATACCTACATACAGCTATTACATAATGGTTAAGGTGCTGAAGCCAACCTACCATACTAAACTCCCAATCCATCCTCCCAATCAAGCCCTAAGACAAAATATACCTACATCCAGCTGTTCAATAATCTCAAAGGTTCTTCTCAATAAAAAAAAAAGTATAATCGCTCAGAGCTTAGGGGCTAAATACGTACCTGCTTAAGCTGACCACGTCGTTTCGACAAGACAACAATCTGGTCATTGAGGGTTTTCCAGGCCCGCGCTTCAAAGCATAGCTGTAAAATATCAGTGGCGGCCTTTTTGGTGCCGGCCACGTCGCCAGCGAGTCTCATCTGCTTCTCTACATTCAGCAATTGCTCTATCCTGGCATCTAAATTTCCCGTATTCTCCTAAAATTTCAGAAGAATCATCAGTTACAGCCATCAGAAGTAGAAATTTCAGCTCAAACAAAAGCGAAGGCAACTCTATGCTTCACGTTAGCAACTTCACAGATAAGCTTGACGGAGAAAAATCGATCAAACATGAAACTAAACTAGTAAACTATGAGAAACTACGCAAAAACTAATAGATCTCTAACGGTATGGATCGTGCTTGGATTCCAAAGCCGTATCAGTGAATTAAGCGAAGAAAGGAAGAGGAAGGCAAAGCGAGAGGCGTACCATGGTTGAGAGCGAGAGGGATCTGTGCTTTCTGAAGCAGTCGCCGATTATTGAAAAGTGAAGGAAACGTGTTGGAGAGGAAAATCGAATAGATACTCTTTATGGACATAGTGTATGGAGTAGCCACAGCCCATGGGCCTACACTACGGCCCAATGCTTATGTTTTTATACCTGTCTCGGTCAGTCCGAATCAAATCCATCCATACTATGAAAAAATGTAAATAATTTTATGGGTTAAAACCTCAAAATGGTCCCTTATGTTTGCACGAAGTTTTATATTGGTCCTTTATATTTCAAAAGTTTAAATTGGTCCTTTATGTTTGCAAGAAATTTCAAATTGGTCCTTCCGTCCACTTTCATCAATTTTTTAAGTGCTGACGTGGCCATTTAAGCTGATGTGTCATTACCACATCAGCGCCACGTCATCCATATGATAGTAGATGATGATGTGTCAATGTCGTGGCATGGCACGTCAATTTAAATGGACACGTAGGAGAGATGATATGTCCACCTCAGTACACCACGTCAGCACTTAACGGAAGAAATAAATGAACTTGGACGGAATGACCAATTTGGAACTTCTTGCAAACATAAAGGACCAATTTAAACCTTTTCAAATATAAAGGACCAATATGAAACTTCGTACAAACTTAAGGGATCAATTTAGAATTTTGACATAATTTTATGGGTTAATATGTTAATATTTTTGAATATATATATATGATTAGATTACTTTAAATATAATATATATTAAACTACAATTTCATGTTTGATTAAAATATTGAATTCTTATTATTATTTTTTGAAAGCAATATTGAATTCTTTTTAAATGACATTCATATTTATATTGTTATGTGTTGTTAATTATATGAACGGAATTAGATTAAATAGTAAAGAACGTAAATTTTTAAGAATGAATTTAATAAAGAATTTATAATTTGTGGACCAAAAGATATTTTTATCTTTAAAATATTTACTTAAAATTTAAAATAAAATTGGAGTTGATATATCATAAAAAAAATTGGAGTGGATATATGTAAATATATTTATATTTCGTAAGAAACTAATAAACGTATAAAAAAACTATATGGAGAAATAAAAAAGAGTATTTCGATAATAAAGAATAAGTTCGGACCAAAAATAAATAATGAATAAATTAATCTTTCGATTTTTAAAATAATTCACTTAGCTCAATTTAATTTTAAATTTTGAAAGTATCAAATTTAATGTTTTAAATTTGTTCACTTATTTTAATTTAATCTTTAAAATCTGTATTAATATTAATATTAATGTAGTTGTTACTTTTTGTGGTGTCATTTTTTTTAATCATAAAATATCTATTTTATAATTTAAAAGTAAAATAAAATACATGATGTGATGAGTTAGGAGTGAAAGTGTCAAAATAGACTAATTTGTTCCGCTGTATAAATATATAAAGTTAGACTAAAAAAATTTTGTATTCTAATTAAAAATGAATCAATTCAGTTTAACTAAAAAAAAACAAGACCAAGTTGGATCGAGTTAATATATTTTTAAAATTTATACAATAAATAAATTTTATATTTTTACTTTAATTCAAATTATTAATTCTTTTAAATTTTTATTTAATTATTTTAATTCATATTTTATTTATATATATTGTTATTTTAAATTTTAAATGAATTTAAATATTAACGCATTCTAATCCTAAACAAATGTAATTCTAATGACAATTCTGTCCTTAATGCCTTTTCTAATTAACACAAATTGCAGCATACAATATTATGATGTGGGATTGTGATTCACTATTCAGTTCAGTCGCAAGAATTCAGAGCTTCATTCCTTCAGCTTATCTATCATTCAAGGGTTCCATTTTTGATTGCTTTACTCCAATTTAATCGTCCGTGTTTGTGTTTGTGTTTGCATAATACGACACAGTTGCTTCGCTTGCCGTCTCCGAGTATTTAAACAAAATCCCAAAGTTATTCAGTCATTGAGATGAGAATGGAAGGAAAAGTAGATTTAGCTTTACTGAGTCGAGGTTTTAGGCATGGGTTTCGAACTTTATCGCTAGTAAATTGGCCTCTAGTTTCTGGGTTAAGTGTATCTGTGGCTGCTGCTCTTGTGAGTATAGTTGGTGCAATATTGGTGGTAAAAGATGGCAAAATGGGGATACCAACTAGTTTGCCATGGTCGTTTCGTAGTGAGAATCAATTGGAAACGACGTCGCTCTTCGTACCAGGGTTGCAAAATCTTGGGAATAATTGTTTCCTTAATGTTGTTTTGCAGGTTTGATCATTGAAATTTTTTTTCTTTTTGTTTATTTGAAAAATTCAATTGATGCTAACTGATGTTATAATCAATAACGGTTGTTAATTTGATTGTTGTAAAATTGAGGCTAAACCCTAAATCTTTAGTTAGTCATGACCAATGCTAAAGATAGATTATTACAAACGTTAGGATTATATTTTTTTTTTAGTGTTGGTTCATGAGAATTTATCTCCAATGGGGACTTAGTACTAAATGTGAACCAGAGGATCAATCAAACAAACATTAGTTGTTCATACTTTGTTTCTTCAGTGAGCAAGTGATTTATTAAGTTGAGATTTTGTTGCAGGCTCTGGCCAGCTGTTCTTGCTTTCAGACTTTTCTTCATAGTGTGGTCCGAGAATGTGAAGTTGAGGACCTGACTGAAAGTGTGCCTCTTACGGTTGCTTTGGCTACATTGTTAGAAGGTAATAGCTCCTTATCAAGTGAATTGCTTGCATTGTGCTTTATTGTTTAAAAGTATATTTTCTTGGAAGCTTTTTTTTTTTTTTTTCCAGTTTGTATTGAATTCTTTGGAATCTAACTTATTTATGAACTGGGGTTTGCATTTGGACCACAAATTTTAAACCAAATTCCTGTATAGGCAAGGTCCAACTTCCTCCCATTGTTTAAGAATTTGTGCCTAATAAATGATGATTGCTAGATGTTGAGTTCCTTTGAAATTGAATCTCCGAAGCAACCCTCACTTTGAACCATCATTTTCCTGTTGTAGTTTTGTATCAAATTTGGTAAATCATCGTGTTGTTAGCTTGTAGTATAGTTAATTTAATTATCTGCATGTGCAGAGCTGAGCTTAATTAGTTCAGAGAATGTTGTGCTGAGTCCACGAAAGGTGATGCTTGCTTTGTCACAATACATTCCAGACTTTAATCTCACAAGCCAGCAGGTAGAATCATGTTTCTTTAATGATATGAGAGCCAGATAATGTTTTAGCTCTCTGTCTAATTCATGCTTAGTTCTTGTGCTTGTAGGATGCAGCTGAAGCATTTCTTCATCTGTTATGCTCTTTAAGAGAAGAGTTTGGAGATTGCTATGCTCCAAAAATGAGTTCTTTAGCAGACATTCTTGCTTCTAATCAGAGAATTCTTAATCCAATACAGAGTGTCTGTCAGACTGAGTGGGAAAGATGGCAGCAGCTCTTCCTTGGACCATTTGATGGGATTCTTGGTAGTATCTTAACCTGTCAAAGCTGCTCATCTCAGGTTCATGAGGCTTTCCCAAAGCAATTGTAGTTATACAATATATACATGATTAATGCTTAGTGATTTTCATATATGCTGCAAATTCCCTGCATACTAGTATAGACGGCTTTCTGCCAAAACCATAATTAGTTTTACAGTTCTATATCTCTGTCTGAGGTGCTCTGATACCAAAGTAATAGTAATCAGTAATCACTTACAGAATTCCCTGTCAACCAGTACAGAAGCAGCAAACAGGTACAGAGATTTAGTAAATAAGAAAAACAAGGCAATATAGTAGCAGAACAATTCACAGGAAAGATCTCTCACTGCTCAAAATAGAATCAGAATAAGAAATAAAGAAAATAACACTAATGCCTGACTTTCGAGAGTTCAGACTCTCTCCCACCAAATTACTCAGTCCGTTTCTTGCCTTCCACCATTCACCCCTTGACACTAAAACCCCCCTAGGTGTCATAGTTCATTAGGGGGTGGGGGTTGCTGATTTCCTTTTCTACCCTTTCTGCTTTTTTTTTCTTCCTGGTATAAATCTGAATTTCTTTCTTCTTTGGGCTTGGCTCACTGTTTGCACACTAGGCCCATCATAGCTGCTTACTAGTTGGGTATGGCTCAGAAAAGAGGTTTTATGGACTTGCAGTTCCCACATAGTTTGAAACTGTTGGATAACAATAATGTTGAAATGCCAATGCCAATTGGTAGATAGAACCCTTAGAGGAATATGGAGGTTCTGGTTTTAAAATGGTGGCTTCGGATCAAAGGAGACAAGAAACATGGGTTTGGTGTTAAAAGCCAAGAAAAAACTTAATGTTGATCCTATTCCTTGTTACTTTGGACTTTTCTAAGACATTGTTGCTGGGTTGTGATGGGGATGGGGATGGGGATGATATAGGATGTCCCTAGGGTAGTATAGGCTATCCAAGTCCCAAATCGGGAGTATGGGATGCTCGATGGGTACTTAAGTGGCTTGAGGGAGGGTTCCTCAAGTCACTTGGGTTCCATCAAGTTGTTGAGAGATGTGATAGTGGTTCAAAAGGTAAATTTTAAGACCACTTGTTAGCACTTTAGATTTGATTCTCAAACTACTTTGACAACACTTAAAGCATTCAATCAGAGCTTGATGGACGACGGTACTGTTCTTTCTACTTGGTGTCTTGGTGATTGATTTGGGTCAATAGCCTCTGTTTGAGGCATACATGGCACTATGCTAGACTGGTGATTGTGTTATCATCTACCTTGTTTTTAAAGTCATTGTGATTATATATCTCTTTTAACTATCTGTTCTTTATTTTCCTTTTCTAATTAGCATCTGTTCTCTTTGCAGATATCGTTAACTTTTGAATCTTTTGATTGTTTGCCGCTTTCACCAGTGCTGAGCAGTGGCGCCACAATCGTATGTTTAAAAAGTATTGGATATGTTTGGTACATTGTTATCTTATATCCCACGGTTTCTTAGATAGCATATTTTAACATAGCAAGCTTTTAAAGATCATACTTTTGGTATAACTTTTGAAAGTTATCAAAAGGATACAATCAATTGGTATTTTACAAAAGTTGATAAAGTTAAAAATTTAGGGATGTGAAATTTCTTTAGGGCTTTCAGTGGTATGAGATATCACCAAAATGGTGGCATTCTATGTTTTCATGTATCATGATGCCAACCAGAGCACCAAACACAAGTATCTTTGATACTAGGATGAAGATTTTGATGTACCAAACACCTATTATTTCTTTGATAGTGGAGGCTCCACCTCTTATTATCTTACAGCTTGCTGATCATTTGATGTTACATGTCACCAGAAATTTGGTTGTACGCTGCTGGATTGCCTGAAGCAGTTCATTGTTGCTGAACATGTTGAGAACTATCACTGCAGCAACTGTTGGCACAATGCTGCAATCAAGTATCTATCCTTAATGGGAGGGAATGAGGTAGTTCCAGTGTATATTTAATTTAATAGATAAAGGCACCTAATGACATGATAAATAGGTATACTTTGCATGCAAGTATCATTGTTAATCTGTCTTGTTTGTCTTTGTTACCCAGAAAGAAATTGAAAAGCTTAGGACATGTTCGAATGAAGAATTCTGCGACTGCAAAAAACTTTGTGATCTTGAAAAGTTACCATGGTCAAATAAGTTTTCTCGTGCTCTAAAGCAACTAAGTATTGCTCGGTGTCCTGGGGTATGTATACTCAATCTTCTTTATGGGCTTTCTGTTAGAGACTAGAGTGGATTCCTTAAATCAACAAGACATCTTATGCCTCAATGCTCAATTAAGAAGTAAGATTGGATCAAGATTTTGTATTCTATTGTGGTTGTGGTGACAAATCAATATGATCATTTAGCATGAAAACCTTTTTTAAAAGAACTTAGATGCTTCTAACTCCAACGACAACAAACAAAGCCTTTTCCCACTAGGTGGGGTCGGCTATATGGAATTATGGATCAAGCAGCGTCAATTTGTTCAATCTTTGCTTAAAATTAATACATTCATGTCGTTGATCCATACTCATAAAGATTCGGCAAAGTTTTATGCTGGCTATTGAGTATGAAAGTCGAACTTAGCATAGACTGAGTTGCATCCCTCTTGGGGGAGAGGGGGTAGTGATGTACTGTTCCATTGTTTTTCTTGGTTCTTGATGCTTTGGATATGTTTTTATGGTTTATGATAAGAATTCTTGTCCCTTCATTTGTCCTTTCATCACTGATGTTTGAAAGGGGTATTTGGTGTACAAACTGTGTTCTAACATCTCTGGTTTTCTCAACAGTCTGTACTCTACTAATTCAATGTCCGAGCAACTAAAATGTTTGATTGTATGGTTGCAGATTCTATGCATCCAATTGAAAAGAGTTTCTGTGAGCGGGTTTGGAGAACCGATCAAACTTGAGGTACTTGGATCTTTGACAGATTGGATTGTTCATATATTACTGACTAAAGATTTCTTTTATGTTATCCTTCCCCTTGATATATATTTCAGTAACCTAATGCTCAATTGGGTGGTGGATTTGACCGTCATATTAAATCTGAGGAACTTTTACTAGGGAGGGTAATAAACTATAAAGCACAGACACCTCAATTTGCATGTGTGTCAGCATGTTGGATACGGACACTGTCACGACACGTGTCCGACATGCTTCTGAATAAAAAAAAACTTTTTCAACTCTGACAAGTGCTTGACACATTGGACACAGAAAGTTGAAATATTTTTAAAGAAACAAAGAAAACAAAAGGGGTAAAACATGTGTTTTCTCTCCATGCCATCTTCATACTACAACGAGTATTTTATTTGACTTTTCTCTCCCTATTTGCTAAAATTTGTGTTTCGTTCTCTAATCTTTTTTCTTTTTCTCCAACACATCTCTTCTCCCTTCATTTTCTTATATGGTTTTTTTTTTGTTGAGCATCTTCTCTCATCTTTGAATCGTGAATTTTTTCTTGATCAGTTAATCTACTTCAATTGTCTATTTCTTTAATTTTTGCTCATCATTGGAATTACAATATATATATGTCGTGTCATGTCTTGTCTTGTGATTTTAAGAATTTTGTGTCTCCGTGTCCACGTCATGTCCCATGTCCGTGCTTCATAAGTAATAAAAGATTTAACATACTATATTCTTTGAATTTTATACAAGGATGTCTTATCATGGCGATGGAACTGCAGGGCCATATTTCTTTTCCGTTGATTTTAGATGTGTTCCCATTCATGACAACTAAGCTGGGATTAGAGATACAGGAGGCAGATGTACATTCACTTCCAATGAAATTGCAAACCAGTAATAGAAGTAATCCTCTGCCAAATCATTACCTTCATCAATCTGAGAGAAGAACGTTGAATTTGAATGACATTTATGGAACAGAGAGAGAACACGAAATGTTAGATGATGTCATTGATCATGGAATGGTCTCCTCTGAAAATCTATCGGCTCATTGTGATGACACCATGTTTCTCTGCAACGGAAGCTCCTCAGAAACCCTTCATAGAAACACACACGCACAATTCTCCAACAAGGTTGGTGCAAGTTTTGTGATATCGATGCATTCACTTTGTGATGAATGAACCATGAAATCCTAACTCTCATCATGTTGTGCCAGGTGCAGGCGGGTGTATCGCGTGATATACTTTCTCGAGAAACATGTTTGTACCGACTTGTTTCGGTTGTGGAACACTTTGGAGGAGATGGTAGTGGGCATTACACCATTTACAGACGCATGACAATGGAATCCTCAGACAAATCCGAATCCAATGATCAATTCAATCCAACTCCTCTGGTACAATGGTTTTGTGTTTCAGATTCTCAAGTATGTTCTGTTTCAGAAGGAAGTGTTCTTTCAGCTGAGGCCAGCTTGCTTTTCTATGAGAGAATTCCAAAGACCTGAAAATGAAATTGTTGTGTTCATCTGATCTAAACTAACAATCATAGAGGCCGAAGGTGGAGCGGCTTGATCCCGGTAGGTAGACACGAAACGATACGGTAACTAAGAAAAACTGGACATCTCAACAGAAATAGTTGCAGCAGCAAAAGAAATTGAGGCAAAGACATACTCATGGGAGAGAAATTCTGAAGTACACATTTAACTTCAGTGAATTTTTATTTGCTCATTGTACACTTGTGTGTGTACTTGGGAATTTCTCTCTCATGAAAAGGTGGCTTTTGGTAAATTTGAAGTGATTGTTGCATCTGCAAGGATCCCTTGTTCTGTTCTGTATCCACATAAACTGAAAATGTTCCTCTGTATATTTAAATATCCCTTGCATTTCATTAATTGTTTTTTTATATCTCCGCACTGTACCTTGAGCATGCATGAATTTCAGACTAAACATATAGAAGGGGTCTAATAATAAAAGAGGAAATCATCATTTTGGTCTTGTGAAATATGTAATTTGTTTTAATTTAATCTCTGAAAGATGAAAATGTCAAATTTAGTTATTAATATATGTAATTTGTCTCAATTTAGTCTATAAAAGATGAAAATATCAAATTTAGTCTTTAAAATATGCAATTTGTTTCAGTTTCGTCGTCGAGAATGTTATTGTCGTTTATGTTAATAGAGATTTTCAAAGATTAAATTTGGACAAATTATATCTTTTAAAAATTGAATTTGATATTTCCTTCTATTAGGGGTTAAATTTGACATTTTCATTTTTTTAGGGTATATTTAGATTGGGATTAAGGAGGGGAAGGGGGAGAAAATGGAAGATGATATAGTAATCATCCCTTTGTTTGTTTTTTAAAATTTTGGAGAAAAAAAGTATTCAAAGTTCCAAACAAGAGGAGAATAATCCATTATTTAACCCCCACTCCCCTTTCCTTCTCCTTAGCTGCCATGGGAATTAAGGGAAGTGATTAGAGGAGAAGAGAAGAGAACGAAAATTAAAGAGAAGATTAATCTTGCATATGATCTCTTATTGTTTGGGTGTTGGTTTTTTCTTCAAAATACTCCAATTTAGAGTATCATGAATTTGTAAAAGGACAGAATAATAAAATATTAATCTTCCATCATCTTTCTCTCCAATTTTCAACTTCCTAAATAAGGAGAAGATGTTTTGATCCTCTCTCATTCCTTTTCCTTCTCCTTAATTTCCAATTTAAACATACCTTTAGGGACTAAATTGAAGTAGATTGTATCTTTCAAAGACCAAAATGATAATTTAGTCATCGGTGAAAAGAGAGAAAGACTTTAGCTGTTTTATTAACGTTAAGAGCTCAAATTTTCAAGTTCTTTTAATTAAGCTGAAAATTCCAGCACAATTGAAATGTTCTTCTTTCTTAGAAAAAAAATAAAATGTGATAGTATCTGCATCTGGAAATAACATTAAGCTTACATTAGATTCTATATAAAAAACTTCAGCTTCTCTTCTCTATTCATTTTACATTACATGCATCGTTCTCACGTAAACACATATTCCAAAACTTTATATTTATCTTAAATGCACTCTAGTGTATATATATATATATATCAGTCTTTAATTTACATGGGAAAATCTGAAAAAAAAAACTTATCTAAAAGCTAAAAGTTCTAACTACTGATGGTAACTCTTTCTATTTAACTTGTACTTAACTCATCAAGTATCGATCATCTTTCGACAACAATGACTCATTTGTACTTAGATTTTCGCCATGAAATACCATGACTTGTATATATATATATTCCTAATTGTGAATTGGAGGCTTCCTTCTAGCTGGTGTATAATCCATTGAAAATACTTCTCCTTCTGCATTATTGTTTGCTTTTGGCTTAAAAATTTGATGATGATCATCATCATCATGTCCCTCTTTATGCACGTAATTATCACTTTTTCCCTTGCTTTTCTCTTTCAACGTTCGTCCTACACAGACCCAAAAAAAAAAATCAATAAAATTGATATATATATATAGAGACAAACAGAAAAAATCAATTTCATAAACAAAGTAATTAGTTAATTAATTAATAGTTAATAATACCTCTAGCTTGAATGGAGATGAAGCAGAGGATGAAGAAAAGCACAATCAGAATGCGTTTAGCCATCATCCTATATATATTGACAATGTATATAAAAAAATACAAAATGATGAATGGTTATGTGTGTTTATGATATATTATTTGAGTGCCTTATATAGAAGATGGAAGATGCTTAATTAATGTGTGTGTATGTATGTATGTATGTATTATATGTGCATATATAATTGATGTATTTATGTATGTATGTATCCCTGAAGGTATAATATGTATGGCCTAGAAGGGTCACATCAATGTCTTTCTAATGTCTGCCTTTGAATAGATGGCATGTGTGGTTTTGGGCAAAGGTTTCAAACTACATAAATGTCAACCATTGTGTTTTCTACATCTCAGACATGCAAGCTCTCAAGATAGAACAATATTTTGTTGTGTCATTACTAATGATATTCAAATTAATTAATAATATTTGTATATCCAATATTCACTCAAAGGGGGAAGATCTTTCGGGACAGGTTTGGTATAAATGCACAGATGTAAAGTACTGTAGAATAAAGGAAAGTATTGTAGAGAAAAGTGAGGAGAGAGATAGAGAGAAAAATTAAGAGAGAGAAAAAGTATGATAAAAAATTGTTTGGTATGTATAAAATATGATGTAAAGTTTTTTTTTAGAATCGTGAGTTTACATGTAATGTACTGTTTGAAAAATATACCAAACATGCCCTCGATACGAGAGTATTGAAGATTCGGTACTTATTTATTAATTCGTTATTAATTATTATTTGTTAATACTAATAAAAATTTGTTCTTTAATCCATTGAAGGTCGATTTCTATAATTAATATTGATAAATGATATTGAATGAATAGAGAGATATTAAAAATTCAATTTGTAATAATGTAGTTTTATTCGACACACAATCAACACTAGGTTTTAAATTAAAAATGATCTTAAAAAGAATAATTCTTTTTATATATAAATTTAGCCATGAAATTAATAATATTTGGACTCATTTATAAAATTTAGATTTATAAATTGATTAGTTAACCTTCTATTTTCCCAATTGAATCTTCTAAGCGAAATGAAATAGAGAGATATTTTATGAATTCGAACCCTTATAAATTATTCATGGATCCACCATGTGTTAAGAATTTAATGAAACAAATTTTTTTAAAAAAAATGTTAAATGAAGTTCTAACTAACTATTATAAAAAATTTAAATTATATTAAATTACTTTTTAAACTATACATATATATATATTCACACATATTACATTTGAACCACTTGTATACCGTTATCATGTGATGATTTTATATAAAAGAATAAGATTATGAAGAGCTCATTTTTTTAGAGGTTGAGTATTTTTTATCTGTCGATCTCTCTTATTTTTGTCTTTTTTTTTTTTGAATTTTTTATTAAATTAAGAGTGAGAGAAGAGAGAGATAAACATAATTAAAAGGTCATCCTCTTAAAAAGTCAAGCAACAAATTCAATATGTGATAATATTTTCTTATAAAATAGTCCTATTAATTAACATGCATGATTTTATATATATATATATATATATATTATAAACTTCCCATACAGATCTTAGAATGTCTGAAGAATGAGAATGAGTATTACTATAAAATAGATTAACCCAACTCTACCACATTTAATACAATATCTGATATATTACTCTCTCTATATATATATTAAGTGAGAGCTATTATATTTTATTATGTAAAAGATATGATAAAAGATTAAATTGATTTGTTGAAATTAAACAATACTTCATTTTCTCGTGTGATAGTCATGTGTGTATAGTCTAAATTAAATATATCATGCAAGTCAGGTCTAAACTCTAAAGTATTATTCTAGCTAGTAATCGATCTCTCACTTAGCTTATTAATTCAGTTTAAATAATAATTAGAATGATCTCTTCTCATCGATCTTACTGTGTATATTGGTACGTATATTATAGGGTTTTCTTAGCATCAATTATTCCTTGATTTGAGGTGACAAAAACTGTAACATATGTTAAATATGGATATTCATTAATGTATGATGCATGATTTGACAAAAGCTAAATAAAAAAAGTCTCTGCTTAAGATATAGCAATCATTCAATTGCCTCGACCAAAAAGATACCAAAGTGTGTGTATATATATATATATATATATGGATAATCTTAGGGAGAAATAGTAAGTTTTGATTTACTATTTGAGTGAATTATTGGTTCTATTTTGAGATTTGTATTATAAGTTTTTTTAAAAAAATTTAAATTAATATTGATTTCGAGACCGATTCAATGACTGAAAAGTGATGAACCAAAGCTCAATATAGCTCCAAACCATTACCCTATATAAATATACACATATAAATATACTAGAGACTTCGCATCCATCATGTACCGTGCATGTAATTTGATTTGATTTGATTTTTTAAAATATAATATAAAATTATTGTTATTATTTAAAATAATAAAATATTATATACTTAATAGTTTTTTAACTTTTAAAATATAATATAATATAATAATTATATTTTAAATCGTGTATTAAATCATGAGAAGTTATTTATTGATTAGTTCTTTTTAGTGGGGAAGTTATTTTTTTGGTATCACACTTTACTTGTGTGACACCAAAAATTCCAAAGCCATATATATATAGATAGATATAGAATTTTGTTAATTAACTAGTGCCCTTAATTAGCGACGGGTTAAAGATTTATTTTAACCCACGAGAAAACTTAAAAAATTATTCTTATTAACTATTTATTAATTTTAAAATAATAAATTCTCTCGGCATCAATAAAATTTTTTTAACAAATCGAATAACACTGGTTAGATAAACCTATATATAATGATTTTTAAATATTTTTATTTTTTGTTTTATATATCTGCTTGTTTGTTCCCAATTCCATGTTAGATTGCCTACGTAAAATATGTAGATATGATGTGGACTGGTGTAAAATTTATCAGTTTCAATAATAATGAAAAGTCAATTTGGATTTTAAGTCTATAGATTTTTGTTAATGTTTTTAGGGTTTCAGTCTACTTAAATTTGATAATATATATACTAATAATTTGGTATACACACGTATTTTTGAAATTTAATTTTAGATATTAATAAAAAATTAAGTAATTTTCTCATCACTTTAAATACCATAACTCCTCATTCTTTTTTATATATTTATATTATATTGGGAAAATTGCAACAAAAAAAAAAAGGCCCTTAATTAAATAGGCCACTTTTCAAATTTCCCTATGAAAATTTAAAATTAGCAATTAGCCTCCTAATGTTTTACATTTTAACCAATAAACCCTTATATATGTTTAACTTTTTTATTATAACATACACTAATTTATGTCAGTTTAGACCTAGCTATATATTAAAATGGACAGCTCTGATGAATTGTAGTTTTCACTGTACTGGTCTCTTAACTAATATATAAAAAAAAAAATCATAAAAAAGGTAGCAAATGAATTATTAATACAGTTGAAAGAAAATTAGGTGAAATAGTCTATTTGCTAGAATATGAAAGTTTATAGGTCTAATTTTGCTTATTTAGAAAGTTCATGTGGTGTTCTCAAAAAAAAAAAAGTGCATGTGGTTATTTGTAATTAAGTGACCCATTATTTTCCTACTATAGTATAGATTTACTATTTTTTTTATTAGTATTCATTTACACCAATTAATATAATGTATTAAAAATAGAAATATAATTAATGCCACTCATTAAAAAGAAATTAGTGTATTTTAAATTGTATTTTTTTTGAGATATTTTATCATTTTATTGTACTTTTATATGGATAATTTGCATGTAAATAATTGAAAAAAATGTTCGTCTTATAAAGTTTTTCTAAATAAATAAATTTTCAGATCCAGCAATTTAAAATTTCATTAATGAAAAAAATTTTGAAAACAAAAAACAAAAAACAAGGCTTAATTAAGTTCAATATCGATATACTAATTAATTAAAGTTCAAGTTCAAAAATATTTATTAAGAAAAGTTAATTAATTTGTATAACTTTTTTTTTTTGAAATCCAAAGTATCTCTAAACGATACTGACGTTACGATAAATCTCTGTCAGGCCGAAAGCATTAAAATAAAGATTTTTTAATATTTAACAATTGCTCGCATACTCCAACATTTGAACTTGTCTTCTTCTAGTTATGGGTCAAACCACTTCTACTTGTTGATTAATCTTTTATAAACTTTGAATATGAGGATTCATTGTCATATAGCATCCCAAAGAGATCATATCAATTTGGTTAATTAGTGGTGATAATGGGTTTTGTTAGTTAATCAATCCTTAGATCATTGATAAAGAAATATTTGATTGATTGATTGATGTTGAAATATTATTTAATAATTTTATATTAAGAAATGTCAATAAAAAATTAATTTTTATTAACTAAATACTCTATAATCATCATCATATATCACCTAATCAAGTGTTGATACAAATTTAGCTAAAACCTAATAATAATTAGTTAGTATATGAAATGGAAGATATATGGAATTGGGAAATTAATTAATATATTGATAAAGGCAGACAAGAATGAGGGATTAGGATATGGAATTGAGAAAAGACAAGGGACAATAATGTTTTTTTGGGTTTTGGAAGAGAGTAAGACAATGTAGACAAAGTTCCTATACTTCACATGGGATTTCTCTAACTAGGTAGGGCTGCCTTTGTCCCTTACATATTGCCCACACACCAAACATGACTTTACACCTAATTAAATGAAGGCTCACTAAAGGAAGCAACTCCAACTAGTCTTCTTCTTAATATATATATATATATATATATATATATATATATATATATATATATATATATATATATATATATATATATATCCCATTCTTTGATATATGTGGCCAAACTATTACCACAAATTAAACCAAACATTACTAATGGCTTTGATGAATCTAGTATAACAGAATAGTTTCTCACGGTATAGTGAACTAAAATTTGAATTCTTGTTAGCAGAGGCACTTATATTTAATATGCTTGACAATATCTCAAATAAGATCCGGTCACCTATAAAAAAAACCAAAATATATATGAGTATTTAAAACACACAAAGAAAAAAGATAAAATACAAAATATATAAGTGGAATGTTATTTCTTAAAAAATTCATAGCATAAGGCTTATTAAAATTTCTACCTCCCTTGTAATAATTTGTTTATTTTGTTAATGATTTAAACTTTAATATGTGGTATTTAACATTTTTGTACCATGTTAAAATAAAATAAATATATAGCAAAGCTTCTGCTGGCAGAGTTTTACCTTATCATGGAATCTTTTTATTGAAAACAATCATATTTGAACTAACGAAAATTTTATGATAAAGGTAAAACTCTATTAGCAGAAACTTTGCTATATATATACACACACTACAGGCTATGCATTATATAATAACTTACCGCTCACTATCTTTTTTGTATTCTTTCACATTTTTTCATTGTATATTTTATTTTATATTTTTTAATTATTAAATAATTATTTTGTAACAAAAAAGTGTAAGACCAAAAAAAACAACCATATTAATATATATTTTTATTTTTAAATTATTAAATAATTAACTATTTTATGACAACATCAAAAAAGCATGACATCAAAAAATGAAACAACCATATATAATACTAGAGGTTTCGCATGTACGTACCGTGTATGTAATTTATTTTTTTAATTTTTTTTAAAAATATATTATAAAATTATGATTATTATATTTTAAATTAATAAAAAATTAAATATTAAATTATTTCAAAATCTTAAAATATAAAATAAAATAATTATTATATTTAAAATAATAAATTAAATCCTGAGAAATTATCACTATTCTTATTTTCTCTCACCCATGATCTTCTCACATCATATTTTTATTTTTTTAATTAACTAATTGACTATTTTAAGAGACCGTTGACAGGAAGACCCCACAGTCATATTAATATAGACAATTATTAGGTTTTCTAATAATGATCTCTCAAATTAGCTATTTTATAATTAAAAAAGATAATGAAAAATTGTGATGTATTGTGAGAAGATAATAAGAAAAAAAATGAATAATAGTAGTTACCAAGTAGACAGTAAATAATTTTTAAATTTATTGTTTTAAAAATTAATAATAATTATGTTATATTATATTTTAAATAATAATAATATGTAACCTTGAATAAAGTCAGCAAAAAGCAAAGAGTTTCAAATATTAGAAGTAAGCAAAAGTAATTGCGTATACGTACTTGAGAAATTTATAGATTTTTTTTTTATTTATATTAATATGGTTATTGAATTTATTTAGTAAATTATCTCTCGAAATAGCTATTATATTTAAGAAATATATATATATATATGTAATGTGAACAAATAATGAGAAAAAAAGGACAAGTATATATAATGGTAGTCTATTTTATTTTTATTTTAAGAGGAGAATAATAGTAGTTAATTATCAAAAAGAATATGAAGATCAAAAAGTAACTAACATTTTTTTTATTTTATTATTTTAAAAACTAATAATAATTATTTTAAATTATATTTTAAAAATTAAATAAAAATAACATATACATGTAAAACCTCTAATAATCTATAGAGGTGGTCGATGCTACTAATTACATATAAAAAATCGAGTATATACATAATTTGGTCTTTAAAAGATTTTAAAATTGGCATTTTATTTTTGAAATATCTGGACTACCCAACTTGGTCCTTGAAAGATTGTGTCCTTAGACAATTTAGTCTTTCCATCATGCCCAGTTAAATGCACTTAACGGAATTGCTAACGAGGCACGTTAAATGCACATGTGGCCCGTTAAGTACTGACGTGTATTTGCTTACATGACAGAAAACAAATACATATATACACAATTTGGTCTCTGAAAGATTCCGAAATTAACATTTTCGTCCCTGAAAGATTGCATCGTTGGACATCACAACACAACATGATGGTCCTTTTGTATCTTTGAATTCATTTAAATTATTATGCTTTCCAACACAACACACAAAAACTAACAAACATGTTGAGGACAAATTTGCTGTGAACTTAATCCTCTGTCACTTTAGTTTCTTTTAAAGGCAAAATATACTGTATACATTCAACTTGCAATATGATGCCTGCACAAACCAATTGGAAGGTAAAAGCTATATGACTTGAATAAGACAACACCATACCAGAAGCAAGATAATGTGTTAAATGATATTTAGAGATAATTTACCGATCTTTGTCCCACGACTGGATAATATATGAAATCTCTTGCCATTTTTTTTTTGGTGGAGGGGAAAGGCAACAAGCCTAAACTAGACAATCACGAGACATACCCTGTCCCTGCAAGTCTTCCAGAAGAGCCCGAGAAACAGTATGAGCAAAAGAGGCCATAGCATCCGCCGCGCGGTTACCTTCCCTGTACGTCCCACTTTAAATATGCACAATTAAATTTTTTGCATATTGAAATAAATTATAAAAAATTTAAAAATATAGATTAATATGAAATTTTCTTAGTCCATACACATATTATCTTAACTAAGTGTTGGCAAATACATATTGTACCTTCTCCAAAGGGCATATATATATATATATACCTTTAGTTACTTTTTTATTGGTATTTCAAGAGGCCAATTCCTTGCATCAATAGAAATCACTTATACAACTTTGACCGGATGCAAATAACAATTAGCTTAGTTGGATAATTATTGTCTTGTACATTATATCAAAGTGTATGACTTGAACATGCCTCCAAAGATACTACCACATTGCTTATGTTCGTAGACCAAGAGATAAAAATACTGATAAGATTCATTATTGTCATCAAATTGCATAAATATAGAACAAAAACTCTACGAGTAAATGATTACCCATGATCACTCGCAGATAATGATCATTGTTGGTTAAAGTATGATAATAATTGTTAATTATAGAGATTTGAGTAAGAGGGAAGTAATAGTTAAAAACCACGTGATATTTAAATTAAGTTGAATTAAGTAAAAATATTGTATTCTAATTAATAAATATAACTTTTAAACTCATTTAAAAAGTAAACTTAGTAGTAGATAGTACTGTTAAAACGAGCTTTGATCTGCGGGTAAGATTGGATCGTCTATTAAATGGATGGGTTTGAGGACGAAAAAATAGGACCATTTAAAAATGAGGCCTAAACGGGTTGGCCAGCAAAAAACATTATAATAATAAAAAAAATCATAACATTAATATAAATTAATTTAAAGTTAGTATAAATATATAATTTTAGAGTGATTCTATGTGTTATTTAACTATTTCTATTTTAAAATGTAAACAAAAAAATTAATTGATGATATAATTAAACAAAAAATTAAGTTAAATTAAAGATAATACAGAATTTAAAACAAATACATTAATTTATACATATTATTTTATCATAATAAGTTTAGTTGGATTTAATTTATTGAATAAAAAAAATTAACAATATCACTTTTATTTTATTAAAAAGTTACTTGTGAGCTAGCCCGTTTAGTCCGCAGACCACCATAAGTAAACTTGAGTATTAAAATATAAGACGTTTAATAAACGGGTTGACCCACCCCATTCTGTTTAATAGTCGGCTCGTGATTGATTGGTCGGGCCAACAATCATATATAAATGGGTAAACTACGGTTTACCCCCCTGTGGTTTGGCTTAAATTCAGTTTGTCCCCCTGTGGTTTAAAATGCGACACTTAACCACCATGTGGTTTGGCTTAAAACTAATGTGCCCCCTGTGGTTTAGAGTGTGACACTTGACCCCCCTGTGGTTTGTTATATTATCACTTAACTACCCTATATTATTTTTTTCTCAAAATTTAATATTTAATATAACTTATAAAAGAAATTACCTAAAAATAATTGAATTAATTAATTATTTTATTAAATATTTATTTTATCTCTAAAATAATAATAAACTCTAATCTTTTACTTTCAACTCTTTTTAGCTTTTCCTTCAAACTCTTTCTTTCCTCTAATCTCTCCACTATATCCAAGAGTACTGTTATACTCCTAGTCTAAGGATGCTTTTCTAAGAAAATTATTGTTTAATGTTAGAGAATCTAATCTCAATAATGTTAACATTCAATCCATGTATGTATGTATGTTCTGAACTTGAACAATAAAAAAACTTAAATTTAGTTATATATTTGTATTATATTATTCTTTTATAATTTTATTTTGATTGATTTAATAATTCTAAAACATTAAAGATAAAAAATAACAATAAAATGAATAAATAACTAAATATAAATAATCAATGGAGTAAACAATAAATATTAAATTATTTTATTGATTTTTTAAAACTATAATTTTATTTTTATATTAATTATATTTTTTTCAATCATTTTATAATTCTATAGTGTTGAATGACAAATTTTAAACATTAAAAGTATTAAATGATGATTAATTTGACTAAAATTTGGATAGAAGATAGATGAAGGTAGTTAAGTGATAACATTACAAATCACAGGGGGGGTCAAGTGTCACACTCTAAACCACAGGGGGCACATTAGTTTTAAGCCAAACCACATGGTAGTTAAGTGTCGCATTTTAAACTACAGGGGGCAAACTAGATTTAGATCAAACCACAGGAGAGCAAACTGTAGTTTACCCTATATAATTTATCACATTTTTAAGGAAGATTTAAACTTTGATTTATTATTATTATTCACTTATTCATGATGCATTATTTATTGGAATGAACACTACTGCATCTTTCTGAAATATATCTTTAATTAAGATTCTGATAGATATGGATCTCAGTAGAATGACTGTTATAGCATTATCAATAGCGCCTCTCATATACTTTAATTGTTTATTTTTCTTAAAAGCCGAAACAATGTAATTAAAAAGGCAAAACTTTTTTTTAAAAGACAAAAATTTTATTTTGATCCCTCACATTTAGTTTTTTTTTAATCAATTTGGTCTTTAATATTTGCTCAATCTTAATTTAGTTTATCACATTTACGATTAGTACCAATTTAGTCCCTCACATTTTCTTTTTTACCCCTTAATTTTTTGTTAAATTTAATACATGAATAATGAAAGAACCAAATTAATATCAATTACAAAACGTAAATGATTAAATATAAACTAAACAAACGTTAGGGATTAAACTAGAGATTTTGTCTTTTCCTAAATATTCTTAATTAATCTATTTTATATATATAATGACTTTTATGTACTTCTCCCTATTTATGTTCTTTCTTAACCAACGTATAATAATTGACTAATATAATCTAACTTATTATATTAATTAGTTTATAATGGATCAAGGTGGACCTTGGTTCCAAAATTATATATAATATGTTATCATATAGATAAAGACAATATAAAATAATAAAATATAAATGTATGTCTTAGCTACTTTTGTTATTGTTTTTTAATCTATAAATTACCTAAACGTTAACTCAACGCCATGAAAATATTTGTTTTTTTTTTTAAAAAAAAAAACAACTTTAGGCTTTTTTTTTTTCATAACCTAGCTATCCTCTCCCTGATTTAGATCTATTAACTCATTTCTCATCTTTGAATCCATTCATTGATAAACTTCATGTGAATGTCCATAAAATTATGATATTTTGCTGAATTATTGATGATTTACATAGCTTCTGGTTTGGTAGGATATTTAATTTATGCTCCAATCCTTATATATATATATACACCATAAAAAGGGGCTTTCTACAGGTGAAGTGCAGATACCCTTTTTAAATCATAAGTTAAGTGCAAATATATAACTCTCTCCAATTATATAAATAAATAATTTAAAATGACCTCTAAATTTTGTAATTTGTGCAAATAAACCTAAAAGAAGGTAGACTAGTCAAATTATTTAAAGTCTTTTTTCTGCACAATGTCAAAAAGTTCATGATTTTTCTTATAAATTAAAGCTTAAAGTTCAGAAAATTTAACTTTTTGGTTTGTCTTAATTTTATTGACGTGTCACTGTTTTATTAGGGTTGTATGTTAGGTATGTAATCGACAATCTATGCTTTCACAGTCGATCCCAAAATTAGGATAAAAGAATATGGTTGTATAAGGTAGTTGATAGCCACCGTCAAACTTCGTCTAATCTTTATGAATATAAACTAACGATGTGAATAGACCAATAATTAATTAGAGGTAAGAAAAAACCAGAGAAAATAATAAGAAAAATTATTGTGATGATTTTAACTTATAATAACATAGGTTTTACTAACCAAAGGGCATTGATTAAGGTTTAATTTCAACCAATATAATGAGGAAGTTTAAGAAACTGTCTTTGTTGACTTCTCACCAATTTTATGATAATATATTCTCTCTGCACCAATAAAAAAAATGTTAACTGGTGCTATAGGGCACTTATTAAATAAATTCTAATAACATAATTACGAAAATAAGTATTATTTTTGTCACTATTTTGTTTAGATAGGTGAAAAAATTATTGAGAGGTTTTTTTTTTTTACAAATTGCGAAATTTGAACGGTATTACACTATTACATCAATTTTGTATAATTTAAGACTGCTATATACACATGATTTATAATTTTATAGATTTTTTTTTTTGCATTTTAGTCTATATATAATTACTAATTAAGATAAATTAATTAACTGTACGTTGATGATGTTCCTGTATCTAAATTCTGAATTCTATCTGATATTGAGGGTTTGGTTGCGAGAAGCTAATTTTCCCAGAAAATGTTCCACAGAAATATATATGTTAAATTAAATATATCAATTGTCTGAATGATCATATATATCAGTGACTTTTATAAATTCTGCATAATGATTAATTAATTTCTTTTCATTATATTACTGACACACTACAAAGTGCATGAAATTCACTGTATTTCTCCCCATAAAGTGAATATATATTAATCCCACCACAAAGAATAATATTATAATATATATTCCTATTAATTATTGCACTTTAATTTGTTGACATTTCCTTTGGTTCATGTATGTGTAAATAAATATAAAGTGGCTTCTTCAAATTAAATATAGTTTAATTATGATGGTTGACAACTGAACCACTGAGTTTTGCAATTAATTAATTACATATATCAGTGTATATATATATAATTCTGCACCATATTTAATTTTGCATAAGGAAGAAGATAATAATTAATTAATTAAAATATTATAATGTTGTTGAATATATCTGAGAATTGTATCTAGAAAATAAAAAGGGCAAATTGCAGCATGCATTATATTCATCTGCTATTTTATTTTTCTTATTAAATTTCTGAAATTAAGCTCTAATTATATATATTAATTACTAGCTTCCTACTTCCCAACTCTCCTAACTTGAAAAACTAGTATATTTACAACTCAACTACTCAATTCTAAATCTATGACTAATTAAAGTAAAATAATATTTATATAGCAGCTACCAAGGTAGACCTAGCTACACTAGTATATATATATAATATATAATTAACTAACTAAATATATTAAAACAAAAAAAAGACTTGTTGGAGATTAATTATTAATTCAATAATTCAGTTATGGATTGGAGGATTCTTCTTGGCAGGAGTATAATCCATAGTAACCAAATCATCACTACCATTAGCTTCTTCTCCTCCATGCTTATTTGCCTTAAACATATTACTATTCTGCTTCTGCACTTTCTCTTCACCTACTCCATTATAATTTTTACTCTTCTCTCTCAAACTTCTACCTGCAATATATATATATACATACATATGAGAATTGAATTCAAGTGTGATGCTGATGAGTTAGAGTACTATAAGTATATGATTATGAACAAGATGGTGAAGACTATATATATATATGTATATATATATATATATATATATATGAGATTTGAAGTGTAATGAGTAATATATATATATATAGTCCCACATGAAAATAGCAAAAAATTATATTTTGGTCCCTGACGTTTAACTCTTCTCTCAATTTGGTCCCTAACGTTTGTTTAGTCTTAATCTGGTCTCTCACATTTGTAATTGGTATGAATCTGGTTCTTTCATTATCTAAATTGGATAATAGAGTAGTTTTAATACTTAGATATATAATGGAGGTCGGGACCAACTTAGTACCAATTGTGAATGTGAAGGACCAAATTAAATCTAAGCAAATATCAAGAACCAATTGGAAACTAAGCAAACGTTAAGGATCAAATTGAGAAAAGTGTTAAGCGTTAGGGACTAAAATGAGATTTTTGTCCATCAAAATATATGATTATTAACTAGATGGTGAAGACTATATATATATATATATATATATATATATATATGATAATGATATTACCTGAAGCTGAGATGGAGAAGAAGCAAATCAACAGAAAAGCAACGAGAAGAATTCGCCTTGATGACAACATTATTGCTTTATCTTGTGGTTTTTTTTCTGGTAATAATAATAATTAATGACTGAGAAATTAAACCTTAAAAAAAGAAAAACCTTTTGAATATGATGATATCTCCTAAGACTGATGATCCGATCCTTTTATAGGCAGAAAAAGAAGAGGGACTTATATGCTAATTATATATGGCTAGCATTATGCAATAGCATCATAAGGATTTTGAAATTAAGGAAGAAAAAAATTAGATAAACATTATAAGTAGTAGTGTTAATAAGAATTGGGGAATTAGAATAATAATGAAATTAAGGTTTCAAATCAGTGTCTCCTGCTGTGTCCTCCCTTTGAAAATGACCACACTTTGTATATATTTGCTTGGAAAAGCATGCAGGAGGATTAACTTCAATCTTTTCCAGTTGGCACCTTGTTCCCCCAAACACTACTATATACTTTGCAATTTTGTCATTAATTAATTTCTCTCTACTTTGTATTTATATATATATATACTACACACACGGACAATACTGCATTGGACGAGTGGTCACACTGTTATTAGTTGAAGTCAATGGGGTTTGACTCACTTGGTCACCTTCCGCCCATGACAATTGCATGGCTTGAGTTCGACTCTTGGTGATGCCTCATTTGGTGGGTTATATGTAAGAACCTCTGTAAGTGCTTTTTGAGTCTGGAGGCTTGCCCTGACCTTGAACTGGGGTGCCATCCCCTCACCTAAATTTTTAGGCACCACAAATGTTATTAGTTGAAATACGCCTTAAGGGTATGTTTGGTAATTCATTAATTTTTGAGCCCGAGGGCCTGCCCTGACCCTGGACTGGGGCGTCATACCCTCACCTAAATTTTTAGGCACCACAAATGTTATTAGTCGAAACATGCCTTAAGGGTATGTTTGGTAATTAATAGGGGAAGGGAATTGATTATAGTATATATCCTCCCCTTGTTTTGGTGTTGGTACTTCTTTCAAAATACTTCAATTTGAGGTATCAAGAATTTGTAAAGAAAAATGATGTACTTCTTTCATCATCTTTCCCTCCAATTTTTAACTTCCCAAATAAAGAGAAGATGTTTCTTGATCCTCTCCCCTTCCTTTCTCTTCCCAAACCCTAACTATAGACTAGATGTGTAAAAACAGAACACGTAGCGTCGTTTAATCCATATAACAGATCTTGCTTAATGAAAAAAAAATGCTATGATTTTTTTTTGTATATATATATATATATATAAACATACATGTGTGTGTATGTAAGTATGAAAATTGTATATTGGTTCAAAAGAGAATAGGTAAAAATAGACACATTAATGTTGGTACTCTCACTATGACAGCCTGACTCGGATATGGATGGTACATAAATATATACGCACATACTATTTATGACACATCTCTTTCTTACATTCAATAATACTCATATAAAGACACACCATTTTGAATTCATCTTTACTCCTGTATAACGTTACAAAAATATCCCATACATATATATATATATATGCTACCTCTGATTTTTCTACAAAATCACCAATCTATATATATATATATATATATATATATATATATAAGTTAAAACAATAATTATGGTGAACGAGGGTATCTCTTATTTAATTTCCTCTTTCCTTTATCTCTCTAGAATAGTACTCCATTTGAGTTTGAGACTTATAATTAGGTTGGTTTAATTTGAATTACAAGATTCTCTAACCCTATATATATATATATATATATATATATATATATATATATATACCCTAACTAGGAAGGGCCGGCTCAATTGGAAACTATGACTGCGAGAGGTAGAATAATCGATCGAAAAGTCTCATCCTTGAAAAACAAATCAGCTGAACTGTGAATCTATTAAATTGCACATGAAACACACGATTCAAGCCGTCGATTTGTTAAAAGTGCAACAATTTAATAAACGGTTAAGATCTGTGCACTTCATGCACTTTAACGAATCCGTCGAAACTCCTCCCCTGTATTCCTTGACAGGTTCTCATTGACTATTCCCGATAATTGATCATCGCCTATATATATATATATATATATATATATATATATATATATATATATATATATATATATATATATATACACCTCCTTTGTGAAAATTTGGTACATGCCCATTAAGTTTAGATGAAATATTGTGTATCCATAGATATGCATTTATATATATGATGGAAAAGTAGTAGTATATACGTACACATTATTATAACAAAGTAGCTAGGAATTGAATATGTGTACTTTTAAATAATTACAAACTAATAATTAAGCAATAATTTAATCAAGTGTGTACGTATTAATTAGTCGGCGTTTCCTTCTCGGATTAATTCCCTTAATCATATGCTTAATTATTTGATCAAACAAGAAGGGAAACCATACATTAATTAATGAAGAAGATAATAATGGACATTGATGGGGATTTTGGATGATTTTGAGAGATAAGGCTATTTACAATGTAATGCATTGAGTATATGGAAAAATCACGTGGGAGGGTTTGCTCATAATCTCATTGTGGGGTTGCTTTGTCCCTTGAAACCACATAAACTAAACATGATTTGTCTTCCCCATTTAATGTTTAATTAATTAAGATCAATGAAAAGGCCATATTGATGGAAAAGAATGTTGATTAAGAATAAATTAATTAACAAATTAAAAAGAGACATATACCTAAAGCAATTTATAGGGAACACCCACTATGATAAGTTTTGAAAAATGCTTCTCTAGCCACTTTTCATACATACATTTATATATATATATATATATATATATATATAAAATAATTAACGTAATGGCATAGATGATAAGGAGTATGTGTTCTCTTAATTATCGTTTTTTGTAGAAGTTAATTTTTTTAGAGATAAAAATAGAGCGTCATTCATTGAGAGAGTCATTTCTAATAACTAATGAGCTCTGCAGCACCCGATAATTAATTACTAAATTCATTCTTATGAATACTCTGATTATAACAACATTTAACGAGAACATCAGAATTGACAAACAATCACGCTTTGTTTTTTTTTTAATATTAATTAATTTTGACGTCTGAATATATTGTAATTTATAATCATTCAGGCTACTTGGCTCTTAAAGGTAATACCTTAACCTAACCCTATCAGAGTCAATAGATTTTCTATCTTTTTTAAAAATAATTAGTGATGCTTTATGACACATAAGACCCAGTGCTATGATTAATTAATAATGTTTTGATTTACTCAAATGTAGTAGCATCACCCATGGGACCCGGGTAAATGAGCATTCAAACCCTACCAAAATTAGGTTAATTAATCTATATTATGAAATCACTACAAAAAAAAAAAAATTTTAGCGTGAATTAATTAATGTTATTTGTTAACGTAGTTGTAAGTTATGTTAAAATATTCTCAATATAATATCTAGTATTTTAAGTTGTGAAAATGATGTTAATATCTTTAGCATTATTCATTGAAACTATGTTTTTAGTGAATTTATTTAAATTGCCTGTTAGGTATCAACAAATTAAAGAGTTTAATTAGTGAAAGGGATTAGTTCTTTACAATGTGATAAATCAGAATTTGAATTCTCGTTATGAGATGTGCCTACATTTAGTGATCAATAATACCTTAAATAGAATTGTCTACAATATATGAGGATACCTGTAAAAAAAATTGCATTATATATATATATATAATGAAGAAAAAAGTTTTCTTTTGATCTCCTAAGTCCTAACATTTTATATATATAGGCAAAAATACTTTTGGTACCCCCAACATTTGACGTCACTGTTAATTATATATGCTCTCAAAGTTTGGTTGTTGTTGATCAATTGTACGCCTAATAATATTTTATTTTTTTTCCAATGCTACTATTTTCACTACGATTGGTGCTTATGTGGCATCACAAATGACGCTGATAACATTGATAGCAAAATGAAATATTGAGAGTACAATTGACAGTAGTTTCAGACGACGTTGAAAATATGAAAAGTACTTTTGTCTTTTATATATTGCAAAAAACAAACATTTTATCAATGAAATTAGTTTTCTCACAAAATATATACGATATTTATTTATTCTTTATTATTTAAAAAAAATGTGATTGTAATTTACGAATATTGGTGGTGTTATGTATAAGGGGAAAAAAAGGCCAAAAAGAAGAGTGGAAATTGTGGAATTGGCAGTATATGGGTGTGACCTACATGAACGGATGAATCCAAATATTAATATTTGGCATCATAAATAAGTATATAAATATATATATATATATAGCACACTACAGTACAGTATGTGCGGATCCTCTATTGTTCAAAGTTATGCTTTTCGATTTAGTCACGGTTAAAAAACTGTAACTAAAAATTTGGCTACGGTTATTGATAGATTAATCACGGTTATAACTGTGACTAAATCGAACAGCATAACTTTAGACAGCAAAGGATCCGAACTCACACTACAGTAGGGATGGCACCCGCTACGTGCGGGGCGGGGAGTGCTCTCCCCGTCCCCGCCCCGCCATCCCCAAAGTCTCCCCGTCCCCGTCCCCGTCCCCGATCCCCGCCGCGGGGAGAAATTTCTCCCCATCCCCGTCCCCGCCCTCCCCGCGGGGACCCTGAAATATATTTATATAAATATGAGTATACTTAATCTTAATAAGAAAGTAACTTAAAAAATATTAGTTAAAAAATGTCATATTAAATAAATCTAATTGAAAAACATCAACAAACACATAATTTTACCAAATTCATTAAAAAGCCTAATAATAAAGATTATAACAAAGTTTACAACAAAATTAAATTAAAGTTTACAACATATCATAAAAAAGTGCGAGTGAATTAGATTAAATTTTAGGTATAATAAAAAAATATAAAAATTAGTAATAAAATAATAATATAAAAATAATAAAATGTTATATATATAAATATTAATATAATAAATTAATAATATTAAATAAAATTACATATATACCTTCGAGAACGGGGACCCTGCGGGGCAGGGGACATGCTCCCCGTCACCGTCCCCGAATTACCCTCGGGAATTAATTTTTCCCCATCCCCGTCCCTGCGGAGGAAAAATCCCCGCATATAGGGCCCGCACAGGGAATATTGCCATCCCTACACTACAGTAGCTACTATAGCATTACCAACCGCATCCAAGATGCGTGTCATGACATGAGCCATTTACAAAATGGGTGGATGAGGGTGGTGACAGCGGTGGACCCATCCGCCTCGCAGGCTCGGACCAGGGGGGTCCTCCCTGGCTCATGCAAATGCCAACCTAATTAAACACCCACATATATAGACATGCATCATCACGCCTCATCATCAACCATTCATTCATTCATTCCAAATCTATATATATAAACCAAAACACTAGTATAGTAACCTCAAACTTATAATTAACTCACTCAACAATATATATATATATATATATATATATAAATATAAAAGAGTTTTGGCAAATTATATATATATATATATATAAAGTGAGTTTTTTTTTCCATTTTTAGCACTTTCCAATTTCTTATTATTACTATTATCACTTTTTTAATCTTATTTTTTAATGATCAATTGGGATCCCGATCTGACAAAAAATAGATTAAAATTTTTTTACAAAGTCCAATTCGTCTTTGGTAAGGACCAACGGCGAATTGGATACGTCAGCACGCCACATATGATCATTTTTTTCAAAAAATCCAATTTGCCATTGCTAACGGTGAATTTGAGCAGATTGCGTTGACTCCCAACTTGTCATTAGCAATGACGAATTGGAATAAAATTTTTTTTCAATTTGCCGTTGTTAACGGCGAATTTGAGCGTGAACAGTGCGCTTGGCATAAATTAAAAAATAAGATTTGAAAAGTGATAATAATAATAATAATAATAAATTGAAAAGTGCTAAAAATGAACAAAAACCATTAAAAGAGTAGAGAAATAAATAACCTCCCATTAAGTAATTTATTATTAAAATATAATAATTATTGGAAAAAACTTAGGTCCATTTCCTTATGTCTATTAGATCAAGTTCCACCAATCATATATTGTATTTACACTCTCTCTCTTTTATGATTGGTTATATAAAAGGTGATCTTTTATATTCTCTCTCTACTGTGATTGGTCATTTAAACACTTTTTGTCACGTGTCATATTTATATTGGAGAACTTGATGTAATGGACATAAGAAAATGGACCTAAGTTTTCTCCATAATTATTTTGTATTATATTTTTAAAATAAAAATAACATATATAAAATTACATACCAGAGTCTTCTTAATTATAATAAATTAAATAATAAAAAGTTATAATTACATACCAGAGACATTATTTTAACAAGATTTTGAAAAATGGTTAGTGTTAAATAGTACATGGGAAGCGTGATTAAGCATGAGAGTGAGTGAAAAGTGGAGAGCAAGATGGGAGAAGAAGGTAGGGAGGGTGTTGGGAGCGAGCGAAGCACGTGAGGGACCACATCCCAGAGGGAGCAGAAAAGTGATGTGTCGGTTGGGACACGTGGCAGGAGAAGGGAAGGGGGAGATGTGGGTCCGTGGGGCCTACGTCCCAAGAAACGCGGATGCAGAAGTGGGTCCCAGAGAGGCACAGTCACATTCTGCACTAACGACTTGGTTGCGTCGGGGGATCCTTTTTTTTTTCCCTTTCCCTTACACTCACTCACTCGCTCACTCTCACACCTTCTCCTCGTCATTTGTGCATCACATCACCAACCTTTTTCTCCTTTTCTTTCTCTTTTGGAATTTCCATATACCACCTTCCTCACTTTATCTTCTCAACCCAAAAAATTAAAATTGGTCAAATCCTTATTTTAATTTTTAATTTGTTATCTTTTTCGGAAGTTTTTTATTGGTCTTTTCGTCTAATTCTGTCCGTATTTTTTTGTTAACGGTTGATGTAGCATGTTGAGGTGGACACATCATCTCTTCTACATGTCCATTTAAGCTGACGTTATCTTCTATTTCATTGTCTGTGATTGCCGTAACACGTCAGCTTAAATGGACATATAAGAGAGATGATGTGCCCACGTCAGTACACCACGTCAGCATTTAACTTAAGAAATGGACGGAATTGAAGGACCAATTTGGAACTTCTAAAAAGGATAAAGAACCAATTTAGAACTTCTAAAAGATAAAAGGACAAATATGGAACTTGGGTGAAAGGTAAATGACCAAAATAGGCATTTGAACATTAAAATTTTAAGTATCGTAATTTGTTTTATTTTAATTTTTAAAAGATAAAAATCTTAAATTTAGTCATTTAAATATGTAATTTGTCTCAATTTAATCTATAAAAATATCTATTAACATAATTTTGACAACAAATTTTTTAGGAATTAAACCAATGTTTTCAAAACCGAATCGAATCGACCGGTCGGACCGGAAAACCGCCTGCCAGTCCGGTCCAGAATAACCAAAGAACCGGTCAGATATAAAACCGGTCAAGAACCGTCCAAACCGGTCAGAACCGGTGGTTTAGACGGTTTGACCGGTTGTTCTTTTTAAAAAAAATTGTGTTGTTTATGATTTAGTATTTATTGAGAATTTGTTGTGATTTGTTGTTGTAAGGATTGTTTTATTTCAATATTTATTGTTTGGTTTGTGATAAGACTTGAGACTTAAATATGTTGATCCTTGAACTTATTTGAAGAGTTTAATATGATATTGTGGTAATTTGCAACTTGTTCTATTTCTTATCATGTTTAGATCGAGATGGAGACATATAATTATGAAGTATATAATTTTTTATGATATATTTTAGTATATGTAATTAAAAATATATATATTAAATGCCACCGGTTCGACCACGGTACGACCATTGAACCGTGAACTAGTGCCTCGACCGGTTCAATGACTGGTTCGATCTTAAAAACATTGAATTAAACTGACACAAATTATATCTTTCAATAGATGTGTGTGAAAACGAGTTCAGCCCTATGGGCCAACCCTTTCGACCCTATAAAATATATAGGGTCAACCAAGAAAATTTATTGCTCTGATTAAAAATAAACTAACCCAACCTTAAAAAAATAGAGTCAATCCAAACTAGCATATTTTTAGTTTTTTAAAATTTTTATTTTATTTTTAATATTTAAACATTGATTAATTTTTTACTTTAATATTAATTATTTTGGATTATTATTGATTTATCTAATTACTTTATTTTATATTTTATCATTATATCTTATTATTTTAAATTTTAAATGAATAAATATTACACTATAAAATATTTTAGGAAAAAACTTAGGTCCATTTCCTTATGTCCATTACATCAAGTTCCACCAATCATATATTGTATTTACACTCTCTCTCTTCTATAATTGGTTATATAAAAGGTTGTCTACTATATTTTCTCTCTACTGTGATTGGTCATTTAAACACTTTTTGTCACATGTCATATTTATATTGGAAAACTTGATGTAATGGACATAAAGAAATGGACCTAAGTTTTTTCCAATATTTTATATTTATTTAATAATTCAAAAATATTATTTTAGAAAACAAAATAAAATATCAGCCAAACCGGGTGAGAGAATTTTCAGTTCTAATTAAAAACGTATGTCTATCTCATTCTCTTCAAAACTCTCGATCAATTGCTTAAATAATTATAATTTTTCATAGGGTTAAGATGATATACTTTCTTATAGGTATATACCCCCAAAAATTCTTATCTTTAAATTTAGCAACATTTAATGTAAGGGTAAATTTGTCATTTTATCTACTTTTATTTCATTCACATCAGATCACATCATATTGACATAACATTTTCATTCCCTCTAACATTCTCATTCTCATTCCCTCCTCTTTTCTCTTTACCAAACACACCTTACTCTTTTTTTTTTTAATATATTCATTCCATTCACAAGTTATTTCTTTGGCCCAATTCCATAGTCCATACACAACTTTAAATAGAAAAATTTAGAAAATAACTACATGATTTACATATTTTGGGGAGCCCAAAAAATATTACATAGCACTTTAATTTTCATGGAGCAACCTTGTTCTTTTTCTTATTGAGGCCAGGTACCCAATTTTCGTCATAGTGGGCTTTTATTTTCTTCTAGGCAATGCTTCTATCTCCTGAAATAAAAGTGGATAAAATATTTTATTCTTATATTAAAAGTGAGAATGAAAAAAAATAATCTCATTATATTACAAAAAGTATATTTAATAGATAGAATGTTTGAAATTACAAAATTTAGGTGGTGTTCGTTAGTAATATTAGAGAAAGGAATGGAATCTGGGCCACCTACTTTTACTTTTTACATTTTTTATAAAAAAAATAGGTTAAAGGTCTATTTTGATCCTCAATGTTTGCATGAAGTTTAATGTTGGTCCTCAATGTTTCAAAAGTTTAATGTTGGTCCTCAAAGTTTTTATTTTTGATCGATTTTGGTCCTCGAGCGTAACACCGTTAACTTTTTGCCGTTAAATGATGACGTAACATGCTTATATGGCACACCCTCTCTCTTACATGTCATATTTTAATGACGTGGCATGACACATCACTGCCACGTCACCCCAGATTTCCACATCATCATCTTCTCTCCTTCATCAGAATCATTATCATCATCATCTGGGGTGACGTGGCAGTGATGTGTCATGCCACGTCATTAAAATATGACATGTAAGAGAGAGAGTGTGCCATATAAGCATGTTACGTCATCGTTTAACGGCAAAAAGTTAACGGTGTTACGCTCGAGGACCAAAATCGATCAAAAATAAAAACTTTGAGGACCAACATTAAACTTTTGAAACATTGAGGACCAACATTAAACTTCATACAAACATTGAGGACCAAAATAGTATTTTAACAAAAAAAATACAAAATGTTTATTTTACCTTTTGATTTGACACAATCATAATTTTTTTTAATTATTTTAATATAAAAGGCAAAGTTGTAATTCTAATACATTCCCATTACATTTTCATTCCCAATTCTTACTACCAAACACAACAAATGCATTTACTCTTTTCTTCCCTTTTTATTTATGCATAAAGAACGCACCAAACATTAGGTAACTAAGAACTCACTATCACTAAACCCTGAATTCAAATTCAGCTAAATCTTAATCAGGACATTCTATCCCCGTATCCAAACAACTCTTCTCGTCCTCGATCCCGCGCTTTATTCGAAGAACGAAATCTACAGTGCCCTACGCTGCAACTTCAGGAAGAACGAAATGTCTGAGCCGATCATTCTGTCCGATGAAGAAGACCAGAGCGCTATCTCAACGCCATTCGCGGACCATTCCAAGAGACGCCGAACCGAACCGGATCCAAACCGGACCACCGTTCTCATCCTCGACGATGACCCAACCCCTCAGAAGCCTAGTAGTTATTCTTCCACGCCTTCTTTCGTTCCCGAGACTCCTATGTCCGCTCCTTCTAATTCCGATGTCGCATTCGTCAAATGCACCAGAGTTTCGTCTGATTTTGATCCCCACGTTAGGGCTTCAGCTTCCGAACCTGACGTAACGGGTCAGTTAATTTCTCACTATTGCATTTTAGAAATGGTATTTACTGCACTTTTCGCGTTTTTCTTCTCCCGAATGTTACTTTTGGTTAGTTTTATCTGGATATCCAAATTATCAGTAGCATCCTCAATATCAATTATTAATACATTTGCACTTTACTAGTACACTGGGATTACATTTCTATGTTGTTTTTATTCCATAAATACTGGCTTTAGATATTAAGTACATTTAGGCTTGCATTTGTATCTTCTTGTTGGCACCTTGATGGCCTAATATGTAGTACCGGGTTTTATAGTAGGATCTGCCAGGGTTTGAGATTTTGTTTCTTCTCAGTGTAGTTTTTTTTTTTTTTTTTTCACTCTCTAGGTTGTTTTACCAATACAAAATTACAAAATTAATTTTGGCTTTGTATTCTTCATTCCTCAACTAGAACATTTAGCTGAATAGCATGTGCACTGTTTGCTTCAGGAATAAGCCGGTTGATATGTTTGGAATCTGACAATGAGTCAGAAAATCCTGGGATGGAAAATCGGAATGATTTCGACACTAGGGTCTCTTGTATGGATTTTGCTGGAGATTCAAGAGGGACTTCAATTTTAATTGGCTCCAGAAGTTCTCCTGGTATATGCTTTTGGATTAGTCCACTTACTCCTCATCATCTGAAATAGTTGTTTATTTGTTTATGTAATTGAAACTACAGAGATACATACATCATCTGCCAATGCTACTTTAACTGAAATCTCTGGGGAGAACCATTTTAATCCAACATCTTCATTAATGGATAGTCATCCGGTAATTATTTTCTGTCCCTTTCATCAAAGTTGTGTTGTTTTTATTTCTTATTCTTTATTTGTATAATATTTTTTTTATTAACATAAAAACTGATTCCTCCGAAAGTTAGTCGCTTCAAATGGATATAAAAAAAGTGATTTTCTGTCTCCTTCATTAAAGTTGTGTTATTCATGCGTTCAACCTTATGCATATGGGATTGTCTCATGATATATTGTCAGGTATATGACCATCCTGACAAGGAAAATATTAGCATGGAGCAAGAGGAGAATATTGAAAAAGTGAAAAGATCCAAAGTTACTCGAAAGAACACAAGCAAGGCCACTGGGAAAACAAAGATAACAAAAGAAGAAAGAATTCGCCTAATGGAAGAAAAGAAACTGAAGAAGGAAGTATGTTTAAATTTATACCTTTGGTTAATTTATACTTTATATCATTCAATGTATAATGGCTCATGGAAATTTGTTGTATAGCAAGAGAAGCTGAGAAAAGAGGCTCTAAAGGCGGAAGCGGCAGAGTTGAAAAAAAATGAGAAAGAAAAGCAAAAGTGGGAAAAAGGGAAGTTTGCCCTAAAATCTGTCGTGGCTGAGATTGATGCAAAAGTAGTTGAATCAGGTTCAATTGGAGGTATGACACACAAAGCATGGACATTTCATAATGAAGCCATATTTGTGTATAATATATTTTGAAAACTCTTTGTTAGAAAACCTATGTTATCAATGTCCATACTTTTTCCTTATTGATACTTCTTTTCCAAAGCAAATGCTACTCTTTCATGTGGTTTATTTCTTATGGTTGTTTTCTTAGAAGACTTCTATTCTCTTTAGGGCATTTACTTACTAGGTTTGCTGAGAAAGGGCTTACTTACCATATTACTTCAAATCCAATTGAGAGGTCTATCTTGTGGTCTATGAAAGTTCCAGAACACATTTCACAGGTGAGAAATGCTTGTAGTTCCTTGGTAGGTTGTGAGTACCTAAATCATAAAGCATTTCTCTGACTTAATCTGTTTCAGTTTCTGCAAGTATTTTATTTTTACTGATCAATTTCATTTATTAATTGCAGCCTCCAACTGAAAGAATAGAGATTTCATATGTTTTACTTGTTTATGAGGCTGACAAATTTTGTGACCTCGTCACCAGTGAATCCCTTTTGGATCATCTTTCTAGCATTCAAAGTCTTTATCCAACTTATACAGTTTGCTACGTCACCAACAGATTAATGGCTTATGTTAATAAGAGGCAAGTAACATCTGAATATTTACCTAGCCATTCAATATTAGTAGCTAGGTTATATGCTTGAATTTTTTCACACAATCGTGGCTCTGTGCATTGTGTTATGTCATGCTAATAGTTTCTGGCCATCCTGCTGATTTATTATGGCAAATTTAATTGTCTGTTTTCTTTTTATCTTTCACATTATTGTTTTCAGTTGAAACAATGCTTTTGAATATATTAGGGAACAGGAAAAATACAAGAACCCAGAACATTATAGTTGTTGGAAGCGTCCACCTGTTGAGGAGGTTGAATAACTGACCTTATTTAACATTATTGGGAATGTCTTTTTTTTTTTTAAAATATTCTTTTAGTCTGCATTTAAAAATGTATATTTGTAATTTTAAATTGTACTGTAGGTGTTGGCAAAATTGACAACGCATTTCAGCAAAGTACATTCAAGGCAGTGTGTAGATGAAGCTGAACTGGCTGAACATGTTGTTGGTTTGACATGCAGCCTGGCGTCTTGCCAGTTTAGGTACTCAATGCTTATATTTTTGGTATTCAATTTGAACATTGTTAATCCATGCAGGAAAACACACTTTTTTATGTAAAACTAGAAGATACCCATAAGAAAGCACAAGAGCACCTCTATTTCATACGAAATTAACCCATAGGCTCTTTTTTATACAACAACAACAACAACTGTACTAATGATTCATTTCTTTCAGTGATTTTTGAGGCAATTGTTTTTTGTTTTCTTTGTAGTAATGTCTTTTAACAGGAGATATCTGATGACGAATCTATGTTACATAATTGTCATAATAATAAACTATACATTGTGGATGAATTAGTAGAGTGATTGTCAAGTGGATACTTATTTCTAAATTCTAATAAATTTTTGAACAAAGAAAAGCCTTTCAATTCAAAGGAATAACAAAAAACTAGTGGAATTGGCTTACACTAGAGTGCATTCCAATTTCTTTTAAAAAATTTCATTTTAAATATAAGTAGTAACTGGTAAGTTAAATAACTTCTCACTTTCTTGTAACGTCTTTTCATAATTCCTCACTCTTTCATATATATATGCTATATATATTATCTGGTTTGAGAACCAAAGAATAGAGTATAGATATAACTTACAAAAGGTATATTTAATTTCCATTATGCCTGGTTTTCTCAGAAATCTATTTGCCTCAACTCATTGCTTATAAGCCTCTTTTTTTTCCCCTGGATGATATGTATGTGTTGAAGGCTTGAAGTCACCGCGGAGTTGACTAACTATTGGATTCTACCAGTGTGACTAGTTTATGTGCGTGTAACTGTACATTTCCTAAAAAAATCAAATTGTTGAATTAGGGTGGATAAATATAAATGTTGATCTGGTTAAGGCTCTCTCTAACTGCTGTAAATAGTGTTATTTTATTTTTGTATTAATTATAGTATTTTTTTCTATGGATTTTTCTACTCATGATTCAAAAGATGAAATACAGTCTATATTATCTACTGTTTGTTACAATTATTTTCCGTGGTCATACAATTATTTGTTTGCCCAACAGGATGTATATGGAAACAATTTATCTGCTTTCTGGTGTGACTGTTTCTAAAGATGATTTAAGACTGCTGCTATATATATATGTTTATGGTGTGAAAATCTGTTCATCATCCTTATATGATTCAATCATTTTTAAGACTTGTACTAAGCCTTGGTGTCAAATCAAATGAAACATTTTATAGGTGATTTTAGCACCATAAATATGTTCCATATCTGTCGTTTCCTTTAAAGTTTTTTAATTTGAATCTGTAGTTGATTGTACATGTAAACTGCAGAAAGAAGTTAACTCGATTGTCTGTAAATGCAAATGGATCTCTTATCCCAAAGGACACAATTGATCGCAACTTAATCAAGAAAAATTTGTGGTGAGTATGACTTTTATTACTGTATATTGCATGAAAATATTTGGAACAAGTATCTGGCTCTAAGTCTGATTGATATTTTCAGATGTTGACATTGTTGCATTTTATATAGGTTTCTTTATCTAGTCAAAGTCTTAACATTTTGTTGTCTTTTCCACTTGCATTTTTTAGAGTTATATCATAGATATCTGAAATAGTCCTCAATTATTTTTTCCTTTTCTTTAATCTTTTTAATTTTCATATTGACACAACTTGGAAATTAATAGAAGCCCCAACTAAAGATGGAAAAATATCACTGATATAGTATTCAAACCAGAGCAGAAGATCAGTACAGCAACACAAAACTCAGCAAAACCAGCCAAAACACAGAACAAAATAACCAGCACGCATCAGCACAGTAGACAACAGTAATCAAAGCCTTTTTCATATTAGGTGTGGCCGGCTATATGGATCAAGCGACGCCAATGTGTTTTGTTCTGTCTTTGCTCATTTCTATAATTAGGTTATTAATAGCTAAGTCTATCTTAATAGTTTCTCCTATTTTTTTTGTCTTCCCTTACCTCTAGTTATTGGGTTACTTTATATACATGAGCCTCTAACGGCCTTCTTTATACATGACCAAACCATCTAAGGCATGTTTTAACTATTTTTATGATAGGTGCTACTCTTAACTTCTCTAGCGCTATCATTCTTAATCCTATCATTTCTAGTGTAATCATTCAACACAGTAGAAAATAGCAGAAAACAGATAAACACTAGCATTCGAGAGGCTAGTACTCTCCCAAAAGGTCCTTCCCTTTCCCCACTCCTCTTTCACTCTTTATAAGCCTCCCTTTTTTCGAGATTTTCCAAACTCTCCCACTAAAAATGCAACACGTCTTCTGCCATATTTGCCCAAAACCATTACATAAAAGCCTACCCATATCCTTCCTCCCTACACCTTTTAGAATATTGGTGTGGTGGCCAAGTAAGACTAGGGTGTACACAGCTAAAATGTTATAAATAATTCTTTATGCTAATACTGTAGACAAATTACTCTATCGTGGAATAAATGAGCCTATTGGTGAGGCACTATCTTATATTCCATTCTACTTGGTATCAACGCACTTGTGTTCCTCACATTGGCTTCTATGACCAGGTTAAAAGCTTTGGTTGCTATCCCTAAGGTCCAGCCACGATTTGCTGTTGCTATTTGGAAGAAATATCCGAACATGAAGTCTCTGTTAAGTGTTTATATGGATCCAAGTAAATCGGTATGTGCTACTGCATTTGCTCACTTTGATTAATTATTGAGTAAATTAGCATTTTAGTCCCTGAAAGATGCAATTTATCCTAATTTAGTCCTTGGAGCTGGATGATGGAAATGTCAAATTTATTATTTAAAAGATGCAGTTTGTCTCAATTTAGTCCCTAAATGATGAAAATATCAAATTTAGTCCTTGAAATATGAAATTTTTTGTTAGTTATATTAATGGAGATTTCAAAGGACTAAACTGAGATAAACTATATATCTTTCAAGGATTAAATTTGATATTTCCTTCTTTTAAGGACCAAAGTGTTAATTATTGCTTGGATTGACCATGCTGGAAGGTTTCATTTTGGCATTTTAAATAAGAGGGTGATTTTATGATGGTAGGAACATGAAAAGGAATTTTTACTTAAAGACCTAAAAACAGAAGGTTTGACTGGTGGTGACAGAAGGCTAGGTGAAGTTTGTTCAAAGAGAGTGTACAGGATTCTGATGGCTCAAAGGGGATGCACTAGAACTGATGATGTTGAGGATGGCGCTGATTTCTTTGGACGTTAATCACACCTTCATATTTGTATGTAAGAAAATGGTATCCAAATGTTCAAATGTATAATATCAATTTTCAAATGGCCTCATATTTATTAACTAACAACCCACGTAGAACCCCCTAATGTTGTGTAAAAATTTTTATACATCCAAAACTTTATCGAAGCGATTGGTACAACAACAACAACAATCAAAGCCTTATCCCACTAAGTACACAGATTAAAAAAAATAATTTTGAAATTATGAGTTCTGACATCTTGTAATTTCGTGTTTGGTATAAGAATTGAAAACAATTTGGGAATCTTGAAATCTCATGTTTCTCCACTTTTTTAATCCTACTTAAGAGAGGTATGATTGTAGTCTCATAGGATGAGTTTATTTTTAACTATAGGATGAGAATCTTGTAAAAATGGTTTCAAGAATGTGAAAGTTGAACTAAACAAGTTTTTTGATATTGATTCTTGAGATTAGGATCCTCGAGAATAAATATCAATCTCAAAAATCAATCGGTGTACCAAATGCATCCTTGAAGAATAGTAACAACAACAACAATCAAAGCCTTTTCCCACTAGGTAGGGTTGGCTATATGGATCAAGCGACGCCAACATGTTCTGTCTTTGCACATTTCTATGGTTAAGTTATTTATGGCTAGATCCCTCTTAATCGTTTCTCTTATTGTTTTCTTTGATCTTCCCCTACCTCTAGTTATTAGGTTATCTTCCATTTGGTCAACTCTACGTATCGGAGCCTCTTCCGGCCGCCTTTGTACATGACCAAACCACCTAAGGCGTGTTTCGACTAATTTTTCGACAATAGGTGCTACCCCCACTTTCTTTCTAATATAATCATTCTTAATCCTATACATTCTAGTAACATATCATTAAAATTAAGTTATACTTTATGAATTTATGTAAAAAACTTCCTTTAACTTTAGGTCAATCGTGTGCAAATAACCATTTTAATCTTTATATTTTGTGCAAAAAGGCTTTTAATTAATTTGACGTGTATATTCTTCATTAAGGTTTGGGCTGAAAAAATTAATGAACGAGTTTTTTTTTTGCACAAACTGCACAATTGGAAGGTTCTTATATCAATTTTTAATAGTCAAAGGGGATTGATTATTTGCACATGATCTATTTTTAGGAGAATTGTGAGCATTTTTATCTATTTAAAAATTTAACTTCAGAGAAGATTCTTATATTATAAAGCTAAAAATAATGCTTAAATAAAAATTCATGTATTGGTTTATTATTTTTGTTGAAAAAATTTATATTATTATATTTTTAATTTCTAAATATAATAAGTGAACAAATATGTCATGTAATTTTGTCACTAAAAAAATATTATTAAAATAAGTAGAGATTAGTTAGCTCATCTTGGGCCAGTTATCCTTTTTTTTTTAAATGAAAAATTGTAGTTAAAAAAGGCACTCTCAAATTTTAAGTATTATCAGATAAAGTAGAGATCTTCCTAAACATTGAAGGGTATGTTTATCCACAGAATTTCTCCAAAACTCTTTATCCTCAAGAATTAATCCTATTATGATCTATGTGAGTGCTTATGCGAGAGAATGTAGAAGCTGAAGAAACCAAAGAAACAAGGGCATATGCCTCATGGATTGGAGGCCAAACTAGAGAATCTGTTTTACCAAGGGGCTGATGGAGGATAGTACAATAGTATTAAACTTTAGTATATTTTTCTAATCAGTTGGTCCCTAAATCATTCAATGTGAGTTTTTATTAATGTAAGTTTCTATTAAACTTTAGTATATTTTTCTAATCAGTTGGTCCCTAAATCATTCAATGTGAGTTTTTATTAATGTAAGTTTCTATTAATATTAACAAATGGCGTTATATGAATGGAAATTTTAGTAATTTCATTTTTTTTACTATAGTATTGAACTTTTACACATGATGGATATTTTAGTAATTTCATGTGAGTTTTTTTAAGGCCAAAATTATTATTTAATCTCGCAATTTATGAGTTTCAATTTTTTTTTAAGTGTCAGTACCTTTGTTTGTTTGTTTTTTTTAATGTTTTTTTTGGCTAAATATTATCTGTGTATATTACTTATAGCACAATCTTATATGAACATAAAATTTTTGTTGTCAAAGTAAGAAAAAAAACATTTTGGCTTCCACATATAAGGGAGAAAATTAGTTTTGACCTATATTCGATTTTCAATTTTGGGAGAACAAATGGTTATTTTATATATTAAGAGAGTTATAGTATAATTTCTTTGTATATTAAGAGAGATGTGCAATTCCTATCAAAAAATAGAAGAAGAGAGATGTGCAATTGAAAAAATAAAATAAAAGGTTTGGATGGGCCCCTCTCAATTAATATAAATTATAAATAAAGGGGCCTTAATTAATGGAAGCTCTAATCCAAAAAGCTAATTCTATCTATTAGTGTAAAAAAAAAATATTTTATTCTCGGCTACGTTTGGTTGAAAAAAAATATGGAATTGGAATTGGAATTGGATTATAAGTGGAATTGGAATTGGAATTGAATTATTTGAATTGAAAAAGTTTGTTTGGTATGAAAAGATGGAATTGGAATTGAATTATTTGAATTGAAAAAGTGTGTTTGATATGAAAAGATGGAATTGAAAATTTATAAAAAAATGTGAGATAAAAAGACTAATTTGCTCTTTAATAAATATTAAATAAATATTTTTTAATTATATTTTTTAGTATATAATTACTTTTTTATATTCATTATAAAAAATAAAAAACAGTAAAGAGAGAGAGAAAGAAAGTAGGGACAAAAATGTCTTTTAAACCCAATTTCACAAAATTTATCTCAATTCCTCCAAAATATCCCACAATCTAATTCCACAAAATTTACACACCCAATTCTAAAAAACCAATTCCACGTAATTCAATTCCAATTTCACATAACTCAACCAAACTAAATAATCCCTAGAATATTGTGCAATTCCATGTCCAACCAAACAAAACCCACTTTATGGAATTGAGAATTGGATTCATGGAATTGGAACAATTCCATGGAATCCAATTCTCAATTTTAGGGAGCGAACCAAACACTAAAAAAATTTGTTTTTTATGGAATTGGATTCCAATTTCACTTATTGGAATTGAACCAAACGTAGCCTTCGTTTCCTACTAAATACTAATTATTTTTGTTAATTAATTGAATGATTTCTATGTCAAGCGTTTAAATATTTAGTCCTTTTGATTGAATGACGAAAAGAAAGTCATGAACTTATCAAATTGATAAATTAATTAGAGGTCAAAGGTTCATTTTTTTTAAATGTTTTACTTAAGTTTTAAATTAGTCCTTTATGTTTCAAAAGTTTTAAATTAGTCCTTTATGTTTCCCAAAAGTTCTAAATTGGTCATTCCGTCCAAATCCGTCAATTTCTTAAGTTAATTACTGATGCGGTTTGCTGAGGTGGACACATAATCTCTCATACGTTTATCAGATATCTGTCGTGGCCTTAGACGCACAAAAAAATACCCAAACGGCGTCGTTTAAGCCAACAATAAAATCATGCTTAGAGGACCAATATGAAACTCTAATGAAACATAAAGGACTAATATAAAACTTCAATGAAACATAAAGGACCAATATAGAACTTCAATGAAATATAAAGGACCAATATAGAATTTTAATGAAACTTGAAGGACAAATATAAAACTTTTGGAAAACATAAATAATCAATATAAAATTTTTAAAAAATAAAGGACTAATTTAAAACTTGGGTGAAACATAGAGGACCAAAATGACTATTTGACCTTAATTAAAGGTATTCACAAATCACAACTTTGTTCTAGAAGACTAAAATGCACAAAACATTTATTTATTATAGGGCTTGTGTAATCTTCAAATTTTGACTATGACCACTTTAGACTCGTAAATTTGTGCAACTTGACTATTTCTTATTTTCTTGGTTGATTCATTCAAAAACATAATGAAGTAGTCCAATTAATCTTTTTTTGACTCTTCACAAACTAAAAGAGTGATTCAAGCTTGGAGTAATTAACCACATTAATTTCTTACTTTTATGCCTTTGGTCTTTGTATGCCTTACAATTGAAATGTCTGTAGAATTATGGGCACGTTCTTTATGCGGAAACGAAAAGGAAAAGAAAAAGGGAATATATTTATTGTGTTTGTTAATAAAAATTGAGAATGGAAATAAAATAGGAATGTATTAAAATTATCACTTTATCCCTTATATTAAAATAATAAAAAGAAAAGATGGTTATGATTGTGTGAAATCAAAGGGTATAATAGACATTTTATATTTTCTTTTTTAATTATACACATTTTTCAAGATGAAAATAAAAAAGTGTGTAATATATAGAACATACATATTTTTTTTATTCACTTTTTCTATCCTAATTTCAACCATACCAAACACGCCCTGTCCGTTTTTTTTTTCTTCATAAAATGAGTATTTTTGTCAATTAGACACAACTCAAATGTCACATTATTTATTAAAAAAATGATTATCTACTAGAAGATTAATTAAGTTGCATGAGTTCCTTAGTCATAGTTAAATTACACAAGTGGATGAAAATTTTACCCAAGTAATTATTAACATAATTAAATGTTAATTAAGAAGTTTTTGGGCACAATTAGCGAGGGAAACATTAATAAAAGTTAAGAAGAATCAAACACGTTAGTGTTTCTTGAAGTGGAAGAATATATGTATAGAACTATAGATCTAGAGCTTATAGGTTGCGACAAAAAGGAGAATAATAGGATGGGTAAAAAAGAAAAAAAAAACCTAATAAAATAGACAACCTCCATTACATTGAAGTTTTTTTTTTTTTAGGTTTCTATATATATATATATATGTTAAAGATAATTCTATTTCAAATATATTATCAAATCCATGTTGTTAGAACTGGATCGAACCAGAACAAATAATCCATTATGTTAAACTAGTAATTAGATAGTTACACAATCTATTTTGCTCGTATGCACAAGATATAGCCAAGTGGATCGATTTAATCTAAAAATTTTAGTTTTTTTAAATGTTCAAGTCACATATTTTGGATTGGATTTGACTAAATAAATTGTAAATCTTACATTTAGAATTTTAAATAATTATAAAACAATTTATTCTAGTGTATAAATAATATAAATGTTTTAAATTATTATAATTTAAATTTTATATTACTTTCATACTAATTATAACCACATTATATTTAAAAATTACAAGTAAAAATATAATTTTTACAATATAAAATATATTACTGATATTAAAAATATCTTATTATTATTATTTTTTATTTATAACATCATTCGATCCAATTTTTAGTAGAACCAATCAACTTTTGTAACGTAACATTTTTTTCAAATTCAATTCAATTTTTAAAACAATGTTTTAAAAGTTTCTTTGAACTATTTACGTTGGTTCAAGTGGTAAGTGGTTTGGTATCACGACTTCGTGAATGCAACTCTTCCTATTAAGAGGCTTTTCCACCATAGGTAAGTGCGCAACACGAGCCGAGTCTGAATTAGTTGGAAGAAAGCCTCAAAAATCGAGCCAACAACCAATAAAAGCTTGTTTGAACAAAAAATTCAAACCTTATTTATAATATATATGGAAGATTAAAAGTTAACAAACTAGGTAGCAATTAAAGTGGAAGATAATATGGCATGTTTAAAGCAATTCTAAATAAAAGCAAGACAGTAGATCCAAAACTAAGCATCCACATGTATTGTATCCTTTACTTCCAAACTAAAAATCCTAATTGCTTTATTTAATTTATGTTGTGATCTGATCCCTTCAATTCTGCCACTTCCATGTGCCATTCAACCAACAATACGTGTTCTTGAGAAAGATGGATTCTAATTAATTAATCTCACAATTATTCTTCTTCTTCTTTTTTAATGAAAGTTACTTTTTAAAATGTACCAAGTGATTTGTGTCCCAAGTATGTGCCAATGTGTGTTAAACAAAGTCTTATATTGTTTAAAATATTGAAAACCCGAGAGTATATATTATAAAATGTGATGTAAAAAAAAAGTAAATGAACTTTGTGCATATAACACTGGTGATTTGAAGAGAAGAGTAGTTAAAAATTTAGGCTTGATCCAATTTTATCTATAAATCCCTAATAAGCTTTGCTTAATTTGCTTGAATTAACAAATGTCCCATAATAGGAGGTAAAAACTTGAACTTGAAATTTTCTTTAAGAAAAATAAAGTATTTACTACTCTAATCTATATTGGTTAAAAATGTTTTAAGATGATATGAAATGGGGTGTGCTTAAAATAATTTAATCTTAACTCACCCATAAATTTTCAATAAGCACAAAATCCTAAGTGTTGAATTGGAAGTACAAAAAAGAAGAAATTTTAGATTTTTATTTGGGTAGTGCTATAGAGCTAGTTCAAGCTCATCATGACATCTATCAGTTGTTAAATCTGTCTAGAAATCTGTATCAATATATATATATATATATTTTAATATAAGATGACAAATATTTCAAAACAAATCCAACGGCTTGCAATTGATGAGCTTGAACTATTGATAGCTTCAAATATTCACCATTTGTATAAATTAATTAATATATGGCTTTAAAAATAAAAGACATCATAAGTATAAAAAATTCTTTGGAGTAAATAAAATTCTGAATAATTTTTACTTGACTGGTGGGTGATTAATATCTCAAGGTAACTCTTAAACTAATGGCAAAAAAATAAAAAAACTTTTAAACTATTATTTCTATACTAGTTACTTATCAAAGTGCATGTTGATTTTGTTATTAATTTTTTAAAATAGAAAAAATAATAAAGAAAAAATTTATAAAATTATTTTAATTATATTAAAGAAATTTAAAAGCTTAAAAAGAATTAGTTTGAAGTTATAGATTATAGGTATATAGATTTTCTGTTATTAAGAGGGTATTATCAATTTCTGAAAACATGTATGTGTAGTTTCTTTGAGGGAATAAAAGAATCAAATAAGATAAAAATATCTTTTAGGGATTAAATTAGGCATCTTTATTTCAGAAATTAAATTAGAACAAATCATATCTTTCAAGGACCAAATTAATTATAATTCTCTCTAATATTGACGAGATTCTTAGCAGCAATAAATCTAGTTGTTGCCACTTTTTTTCTGGTGTTAAAATAATTCCGGTATATGACATAAACAGATATTCTCTAATTTCACATAATTCTTTGAAAAATACACTCAATTATTTATAGTTGCAGATAACTAAATATAATGAAAATTATTAATATTTTTGAAAATTTAGATGAGATTAGGAGAAAAATATACAACAACTTTCAATTTTTTGGGTTAATTTTAATTTTGACTTCTTTTACTTTAATTTAGAAAATCAAGTTTAATGATAAAAATTTTGAAAAATATTTTTATTCATGAAATTAGGTAGGAAAAAAAATCTAAATTTCACATAATTCTTTAAAAAATACACTCAATTATTTATAGTTGCAGATAACTAAATATAATGAAAATTATTAATGTTTTTGAAAATTTAGATGAGATTAGGAGAAAAATATACAACAACCTTCAATTTTTTGGGTTAATTTTAATTTTGACTTCTTTTACTTTAATTTAGAAAATCAAGTTTAATGATAAAAAATTTTGAAAAATATTTTTATTCATGAAATTAGGTAAAAAAAAATCTAAAGTTCTATTTGTGAAACATTTATATTTGCAAAATTATGATAAAAAAAATTTAGAACATCAGTTGTTAAATTATTATCGCATCACTCTTCAAATCTCTATAGTGCCATTTGACATATTTTTATGATGCCACTTGTTGAGATTTTATATAGGTAGAACCGTAGAAGTATATATATATACACACACAAATCGATGCTATCTTATTTTTATGTTATTTTCATTTTCAAAAATCAATTTATATTTTTGGTTCTCTTGAAGTAAAGATTGAATCCACACAACCTCAGCAACCATGTTGGCAACAGCTCGATATTCGGCCTCAATACTAGAGCGTGAGATTACATGCTATTTCTTGGACGATCAGGACACCAAGTTTGTACCTAAGAAGACACGCCAGCCAGTAGTTGAGTGTCGGTCATCAATATATGTACCCTAGTTAGCATCAGAGAATCAAAAAATATTGAGATGATGCGCTTTTTGAAAAAGAAGACCATACTGAGTGGTACCATGACAATAGTGAGAGAAAATGAATATTGACCAGAATGAGAGAAATACACTTAATATACACAGAGAAGCAAGCAAGCTAGTCTAACTGACTAACAAACTAATACAACCGTTAGACAAAATATAAACTAAAGGCTCACTAACTATTTATTTACTAACACTAATTAAATATGTTTGTCAATGTCCTTGGAAGAGCTTGCATTTGTAAATGGTGAGATTAGAACTGGGAATGGAAATCGAAAGAAAAGAGAATGATTTGTATATTGCATTATTATGGACTTGGCTAATAACCAACTTGTATATTGCATTTTTTAAAATTAAATATTTAAAAAAATTTAATCTTAACTATTATGGTAACTTCCTATCCACTATATTTTTTTGTCTCCCCCATATCCTTCCATCATATATTTTAGTTTGTATTTTTAATATTATAATAATTATTTTGTAACACTAAAAAAATAACTATATTTTTTTGATAAAAAAATAACTATATTAATTCTTCTCTCCACATCCTTCCATCATGTATTTTATTTTGTATTTTTAATATTATAATAATTATTTTGTAACACCAAAAAAGTGTGACAGTAAAAAAAATAACTATGTTAATTATTCTCCTTCTCCTTTTTTTTCTGCTTCTTCTTCTGCTCCTATTTGAAACTCAATAACTAAAAATTGTAAGTTTTAATTTAATAACTAGATTGTTACCCGTACTTTGTACGGGATGTTTTTATTCAAATTATTTTAAAGGTTTAAAAATTTTATTAATTAATAATTATATTCAATATTTACTTATATACTTATAAAAAATACTTATATAAATAAAAAAAATATTATACTAATATATAATTAAATATTTAAAATTATTTTTAAATATCTAATTGGAGATTAACATCAAATACTAATTGCCTTAAGTATAGGAAGGTTCTTTAAAGAAAATTTTAGAAATGAAGAATTTATTTGTTTTCTAATCCTTCCAACGTAACACAATTTTGCACCACATAAAACACACTACGGGCATGTTCATTAACAAGAAATCAATTCTATAGAAAACCAAAAAGCAAGTGGGGCCCACTTACGCCTCGTTTGGTATGTAGAAACATAAGGGAAGGTGAGTCTTCTCACCATTTGTAGTGTGTTGGTTAGCTAGTGAGTATACTTCCCTAGTGAGCACACTTCCATCAAAGGAGGTGAGTATACTTCCATGACTAAAGAGATGGAAGTTGATTTGCTTCCTAGCAAGTTGAAGTAAAAATACTACTATATCCTTAAAATAAAAATACCAATAATGCTTCCTCTACATGGTACATAATTTAAATAAGGGTAAAAGTGTCTTTTTATAATTTTATTTTTTACTTCCCTATCTTCTTCTTACCATACCAAACAATATCACTTTCAATATTTCAATTCTAATTCCCTATATACCAAACACACTTTTTATCTTCCATTTCCACTTCCATTTCCACTTCCATTTCCATTTCCATTTCCCACCAATTATATTTTAGCAAGATCAATTTCACATAAGTTTCATCATATATGACGTTATCATAGTGATATATACATATAACATTTGATTAGGGAAAAAAGTTGCATCAATTGATATAAATAAAAGATAAATTGAAAGGATAAAATATGAGGGACAAAATTGAAATCTCATATGTCATAAAAAATTAAAGGATACAAAGTTAATTTTGACCTTATAATTATTGTTATTATTTCCCCCATATATTATTTAATTACATTACCTTAAAAAGGGATAACAGATTAGTTATTATAATTACGTTAATCATCATACCAAAAAGTAAGATATGAGTAATGAATAATTTTTATAATAAAAAAACTAATGAGGCTAAATTAATAATTTACAGAAGCTAAGTCATTTTATTATTGACGAGATATAGTTTTCTCAAGAGCTACCAATCTATATCTATGCATTAAAAATTTAAAACAAAAAATAAAAAAATAAGAAGTCATAGTTTCATGATTGACAAGTCCTAACTTTTATTTTCCCCAAAATTAAATATTGAATATTAATCAACAGAAAAAGAAAAACACACCTAAACTACTTAATGGAATTTAGAAAGTGAAAATTTTCTTTTCGATAATAAAAGGCACATGGACAAGAATGAAAAGCATGAGGAAATGGGAAAATGACCTAAAATTGACATTTTAAAGCACAATGAGACAAAGAAAATGGAAGGTGATAATTGATAAATGACATTTAATTAATAATTTATAATTAATTGCCCCAAGAAATAGAGATTTCCATTCAGATCTGATGAGCAATCATTTTTTCCCAGACTGCATGGTAGTAAAGAATAACATCAAAACTGTCATTGAATTTAAGGTATCAACTAAAATCATTATCATTCAATATTTACCACTAATTACTTTTTTTTAAATTATTTAATTTCTAATTAATGATGTAAAATAAAATAATAGTTGCTTTCATATATAAGTAGTTGATATGTACTAAAAAATCTAAAATATTAAATTGTAATTTATAAAAATATTTAAAATATAAAATAAGAAAATAATTATTATATGCTATAATAATAATAAAATTAAGTAGAGTGACCATTTAGAGCTATCAATAGCTCAAGCTCACCCGTTACAAATCATTTGATCTGTCTTTGAGATCTGTGTCATCTTAAATTTTGAAAAGAAAAAATATTTTGGTACAAATCTCCAGATAGATCCAACGGCTAATAGATGGTAAGTTTTATAATCTCTGTTATCAATTTTAATTTCTTACGCATTTATTATATACCTTCTATTATTTTTAGGTGGCTAAAGGTATATTTTGGTCCTCAATGTTTGCATGAAATTTAATGTTGGTCCTCAAAGTTTTTTTTGGTCGATTTTGGTCCTCAAGCGTAACACCGTTAACTTTTTGTCGTTAAATGATGACGTGACATGCTTATATAGCACACCCTCTATCCTACATGTCATATTTTAATGACGTGGCATGACACATTACTGCAACGTCACCCCACATTGCCACATCATCATCTTCTCTCCTTCATCATCATCATCATCTGGGGTGACATGGCAGTGATGTGTCATGCCACGTCATTAAAATATGACACGTAGGAGAGAGGGCGTGCCATATAAGCATGTCATATCATCATTTAACAGCAAAAAGTTAACGGTGTTACGCTCGATGACCAAAATCGACAAAAAAAAAAAACTTTGAGGACCAACATTAAACTTTTGAAACATTGAGGACCAACATTAAACTTCATGCAAACATTGAGGACCAAAATAATACTTTAGCCTTTTTAGGTAAAGTTCATTGTATCTTTGTTATAAGGTTCTTCAATCATAAGTTTTATTTACATTCTCTCTTTTATATAATTAGTCATATAAAAGGTAGTATTCTATATTTTCTCTTTATCGTGATTGATCATGCATAAACTTTCTGCCACATATTTTTTTTATATTAGAGAACCTATAACAAAGATATAAGGAACTTTATTTAACTTTAATGCTTTATTTTATCAATACTATAATGGTCTTTTGGTCCTTAGTCTAATAAATAGTATATTATACAAGAGGCTTAATATGCACCATCTCATTTTTCTTTTAATTTTAAAAAATAATATAAAATATTTATTATTAATTTTTAACACAAAAATTAAGAATTTTATTTACTTCCTTATTATTTTGATAACTACCTTACCTTTCTTTTAAAATAAAAACAAGCTGACATTATTCTTACTTTTTCTTTTATATTATTTTCTTACATCACGTATTTATATGTTATTTTTTAGGTTAAAATGCACATACATCTCCTAAATTTTAGGTTAAGGGCTCATACACTCTTTGAGTTTTAAAACGTTGCACATAGACCCCATGAGTTTTCACTTTGGGGCAGAGACAACCCTTTTGTTAGGGTTCCGTGAAAACTAGGCGTTAAGTGTCACGTCAGTAAGCATGTGTGAGCAGTGTCTCTGCTCCAATGTGAAAACTCAAGATGTGTATGTGCCCTTAAAGTGAAAACTCAGGGGGTGTATATGCCCCCAAAGTGAAAACTTAGAGGGTTTGAAAATACTAAATTGCCCTCACACATGTTTGCTGACGTGGCACTTAACGCCTAATGTTCACGGAACCCTAACAATAGGGTTGTCTCTAGAGGTGTCAAAACGGGCCAGCCCGACCCTAGCCTATTTTGGGCCCTAATTATTTAGGGCCGGGCCGTTTTTAAAACGGGCCAAGTTTTTCTTAGCCCGGCCCGGCCCTTTTAGGGCCTAGGGCCGGGCCGGGCTAGCCCTCTTTTCTTTCTTTTTTTAAATTAGTTTTTTAATAATAATTATTATTATGATGTCTTTTATTTTATTTTTATTATTTTGTAAATTAATTAATACAAAAATTAAATGTTAGAGATTATATAAAAGTTTATGCCAAAAATGTTGAAAAGAAATTTTAGAATATCTTTTCATTCTTTTTAAAATATCTCTAATCAAAATTAATTTAGTTGCGTAAATAATGTTTTTCAACATATTGTTGTTATGTGTTTTGTATTTCTTCCTTTTTAATAAAAAATGAATTAGTTTATTTACTTTCACAAAAAACAATAGTTGATTTATTAGTAGTGAGTGAATAGCTAGTAAATGACTAAGTAAGTATAGATTAAATATGTTAAGAATTTTTTATAAAAAAATATTAAGAATTTAGGCTAAATTAAATCATAATTTGAAAAATTAAATTTTTTTTAAAAGCATGATATTTAGGGCCGGGCCGGGCCGACCCGTTTTTAAAACGGGCCCAAAATATGTCGGCCGGGCCCTATGTTTTTTTAGGGCCGGGCCGGCCCATAGGGCTAGGCCCTTATTGACACCTCTAGTTGTCTCTGTCCCAAAGTGAAAACTCAGAGGGTCTAGTGCAACGTTTAAAAACTCAGGGAGTATATATGCATTTTAGCCTATTTTTTAATTATAAAATAAATATTTTGAGAGATCACTAACAAAAAAAATTCAATAGCAATATTAATATAGATATAATATATAATATAAAATATGTGATATAAGAAAAAGATAAAGATAATAAAAAAATAAAATTGTTCGAAAAATAAAACATGAAAACTTAGAGTATAATTGATTGCAATAAAAAACATATTTAACCAATTTCTCAATATATAAATACTTTATTCAAATTATAACAATAGTAGAAATAGAAAAAGTACTCGTAATTTAATTTTTTGTTATTATTATTTTATATTATGTATATTAAATAAAAATATTTTTTATCTTATTAATTATTATTATTATTTATGAAAATAAGTTATTAGTTTAAAATCCATTTTCAGTTGTGAGAAGAAAATGCAAAATGTTACTACAGTAGAATATAACATTGACTAGTATTCGTGAAGACATTCCGTTTACTTTACCGTGTGGTCTCTCGTTTTCTGCGTTTTCCCCTCACCCCCTCAACGCAACCCACCTTCCTACTTCCTTCACACCATCACTGAATCTGGACGTTATAAACCAAACCTCCCAAATTTCGCACTATAAAAACCCCCAAATTTCCACACAAGAACAAGAATACTTCAAATCCAACGATTCTTCTCTTCTCTGTTAATGCCGTCCTTCCTCAATTCCTGCCTCCTTCGTTAGCTTCTCATCGCCGTCTTCCTCCGAGGTACGTGTGTTCGTCCTTTAATGCCTTCTTCACGAGCTTCTTCGTTTTTTGTGTTTCTTTTTTAATCGATTGAACTGCGTATTTAGTAAGGTTTGTGTGTTTTGAGGATTTGTTTGGCTTCTTACTTGCGCAATTCTTGATTTCTGCTTCCGGATCCGTGTTTGGAAATTCAGTTTGGGAGTTGATTTTTTCCGTTCCTCCTTTAATGCCTTCTTCGCGAGCTTCTTTCTGATCGATTGGTCGAAGTATTTAGCTAGTGCTTTGTGTGTTTCGAGGATTTGTGTGGCTTCTTACTTGCGCAATTCTTGATTTCCGGTTGTGGATCCGTGTTTGGAGTTCAGTTTTGGAGTTGCTTTTTTTTACATATCTCCTTTAATGGCTTCTTAACGAGCTTCTTTTTTTTAAGAACGCCGTGTTGAGCGAGTTTTATGTGTCTCGAGGATTTGTATGGCTTCTTACTTGTGCAATTCTTGATTTCCGCTTGCGGATCCGTGTTTGGAAATTCACTTTGGGAGTTGCTTTTTCCATACGTTATTTCCGAGTTGAGAATCGTGACAATTAGTTGATTCTGACTCTTCAAATCCACTATTGATTTCTAAATATAGAAAGGATTTGTGGATCTGATAGGAATTGTGCGATTCCGCTTTGATTTCGTTGATCTAACTTTGGAGGATTCTGCTAATGGAAGGATGTTGTGTTAGAATTGCAGTTAGTGACAATTGAGTGTATAATGGTTGTAGCCTCGCACTGTTTCTCTCTCTTGACCAACGGAATAAAATATGGAGCTGATTTTAATAATAGTTCCTGAATCAATTGTATTTGTATTGATAATATTAGTATGTGATTCTTCTTTTCTGCATATGGCTAACCTCAGGATGGAGATATCAATCAACAACGATGGATCAGAATTTATATTTGGTTATTGTAGTTCTATTACTTCAAACTATGTTCTAATGCTAAATTTTATTTCTTGTTGGCAAGCAGTGAAATTTAAACACGACTATTTTGCTGTAGATCAGTGAGATAATTTTGCTATTTGAATGTCTTTTTTTTTTTCCCATACAGATAAAACGATTGCAAATTGCAATTAAAAATCGGAGATACATTACATTGCATGAAGACAGAGAAGTGACGAATCCAGTTTACGTATTAGAATCTCTAATTCATTATGTCTTCTGATAGCAAGGGTGATAGGAAGGCGTCCCTTGATGCAGCGTCATGGCTGTTCAACGTGGTCACATCTGTAGGAATAATCATGGTGAATAAAGCCCTGATGGCTACATATGGTTTTACTTTTGGTATGGCCCCATCTTGACTTTTTCCATGTTTTATTTCTCCTTTGAGTCTTTGATTGATCATTGCTTTTCTTATTTAAAAGATTACACGCTTCTTATCTATTTGTTATTTGGATAAACTACCAATGCTATCTCCTTTGTGCTATAATATATTATTTAGGACTAAAGGAGAGAAAAACTTGTATCTGGTACGTCTAATAGACATTATGTTTTCCGGGTTGAATCTCACCTTCATAAGCAATCAGCTTTCTTTAGATGGTACCAATTTTAGTCCTATGGCTTGGTTGTAGTGTTGGGTAAGGTTCTGTTGTCTAAGTGCTAACTTCATAAACCTGTCTTAGAATGGTATCACAAATGCGATGTAGCATGGAAATGGACTAGAACGAAATCAGAAAGGATCCTAGAAGTTGGAAGGCTATCAATGACTTGATTGCCTGTCTCCAATACATTTTTGCCCTAGAATTTGGGAGAGCAGGAGACAACATGTTAGTAATGCCAGCAGAAAACAATATTACAACGACAAGTAGAGTCAGCTCCATAGGTCAAGCGATGCCAACATTTTCGATCTTGGCACCCGTTAACAGTACTCCTTAAGTAAAAAAGTTTGAAATGCTGAACAAAAGGTTGATGGTGTATTCTTTCAGCTTAGGCAAAAGTCCACTTTTTAGTCCTTGAATTTGACTCAAGTTTTGTTTTAGTCGCAAATATTTATTTTTGTTCAATATAGTTCTCTAAGTTTCAAAAAAGGTTCATTGTTATTCTTTTTTCCTAATGCCATTGATTGAAATGTCTGACATAACATAACACGGTGTGCTTTGGTAGTTGAATAAAATTGTGACATTTCAGCTTAGATCTATTTCAGACCTATATAAAATACATGGTTCGTGCCTTTATGTATAATAAGATCTACTTTAAGTTTGAATTAGATCTAAACTTCTAAATCAACAAATTATTTAGCTCATAGAGTCATGTGTTGGACATTTCCAAATGCTAGAGTTAAGGATATTAGGGAAGAGATAATATTGAACCTTTCTAGAAATTTTGAGCCTAAAATCTATTTAATGTGATGTGCAAGAGAGGCACTTGAAAAGGTTTTACTTGGAAATCAAATGCCAAAGCAATTCTTGATTTGTATTGTTTTGGTTTTGAGATTGATGAGGAAAGAAAGAGTTTTGATCATATGTATCCCACAACATTGGCCTTAAACTGCTTGAAATGTGATGGATGATTGATTTAAAATCTCTTCAATAAAAAAAGGATTCATGATTTGTTCTGATGAAAGGCAACATATTGCTTCTTAGTTCTAACTTTTGCACTATTTCATACAATCCTATTATACAGCGACAACGTTAACTGGCATGCACTTTGCCACCACAACCATGTTGACAATCTTTCTGAAGTGGCTCGGATATATTCAGAATACTCATCTTCCAGTACCTGATCTTATCAAATTTGTTTTATTTGCGAACTTCTCCATTGTTGGAATGAATGTGAGTCTAATGTGGAACTCCGTTGGTTTCTATCAGGTAACTTGCCATAAACTACAAGATTTTGGACTATCTTCTGACATATTTCAGAATTCAATTTACAATGTTTCTTGCCTTGTGCTTGAAAATTTCAGATTGCGAAGCTGAGTATGATTCCAGTATCTTGTTTTCTGGAAGTTGTCTTGGACAATGTGCGGTATTCAAGGGACACAAAGCTTAGCATTACATTGGTTCTCCTTGGTGTTGCTGTCTGTACAGTCACTGATGTGAGCGTCAATGCTAAGGGTTTTATAGCTGCTGTAGTGGCAGTTTGGAGCACCGCACTCCAGCAATATGTAAGTAACACTAAATTAAACCGAGAATCTTACTTAGTACATCAGATCTAAAACAATTCATGTTTATAAAGGCAGTACTAGAATTGGTGGATGTGCAATTTCAGGTTCATGAGGCTTGTTAACATTCATGTACACGTTGAAATTTATACAAGAATTTAATTAGCTCATTTTTATATAAAAATGATTAATATGAAGCATGAAATAGTTCATCTTTATAAAATCTGGGTTTTGATCAGAGTGTACTCAAATACATTTTCTTGGTAGCTTGAAATTCAAAACATTTGTAACTTCCTATTTGATTTTGGCAATATAATCTAAATTGTACACAAGCTGATATTCTACATTTTATGTTTTGGGCAGTATGTTCATTTTCTTCAGAGGAAGTACTCTCTGGGATCGTTTAACTTGTTGGCCCATACTGCACCAGCACAGGCCGGAAGTCTACTGCTAGTGGGTCCCTTGGTGGACTATTGCTTGACAAATAAACGAGTTGATGCCTACAGTTATGGTTTGACATCCATTGTAAGTTTCTCTCTCACGTTTTTTTTTTTTTTGATAATGTATTAAAATTTTTGGTTTGGTTGAGGTTGTGTAAGCAGAAACACGAAATTTATTAAGAGCCAGTTTGGGTAAGTTTAAGGGAGGGAAGAAGTTGCTTATTATTATTATTATTTTTTTCAAAGGGCATTTATTTTAAAATCTTTTTTTGAGGGATATTTTAAAATCTTAAGGTATTTGGGAAATCGGCAAAACTGCCTTTAGGTGGTAGTAAAAATAATTATTTTAGTTTCGGAGAAAAGCTAGAAAAATTAGGGTATCTGTTTCTAGTAAAAAAACAAAAGTTAAAAATTAAATATTTTAGGACAGAAAGTCCTCACTAGAATTACGTATTTACCTTTTTGCATCTTAGCAAAATCCTCCTTTATCCTTCTTTATATATTATTTAATTAATAAACTAATTAACATTTATATTTTATTTTGTTTAGTTAATAAAAATTAACAATAATAAATATTTATAACCATTTACCTATTTAAAATAAAATTAATAACAAAGTAAATCTACGCATGCCATTTTTAGTAATTCCACAATCAAGCATTTTTAATATAAACTTCTCAGACACATTATTTCTCAAATATTGATAAAAATTTCAACTAAATTTCTTAATCATAAAGGTTATTATTGGTATGGCAAAATTTGATGTAAGTTAATGGCGCAGATTTCAAGAAATGATATTATTTGGTATGCATTTTGAACTTTGATGAATAAAATATCTTTAAATAAATTTTTCTCTGTAAAAGTTGATTACTGATGTAATTGACATTTTAAGACAATTTTACCCCTCTCATTTTAATACCACCACCACCCACCACTACCACTTTCTTTTTTTAATATTTTTTTTTAATTTTTAAAATATAATATTAAGGACATTTGGGTCTTTTGGCATATTTTACTTTACAAACTTTTCATCCTATTTAGTTGCATACCAAATATCTTTTTATTTTTATAATTACTTTACATTCCTTCCCTTTATAATCCTCCCAACATACCCAATATAGCCAAAGTGTTTCTCTTTCATAGTATTTTTTCCTAATGGACTCAAACTCCATTAGAAAAAAAAAAAATCATTTGACAATAAACAGATATGAGGAGGGATTTAACTGTAATAAAGAGTATAGTCAATTTTTCCACCGACAATAGGAGAGATTTAACTATAAATAACCTAACTGTAGAAATGAGTAAAGACAAAACACGTTGGTGTAGTTTGATCCATATAGTAGACCTCACCTAATGAGAAAATGCTCTGATTGTTGTTGATAGTTAACAGATTTTAGAAGCAATTCCAAACAGGCCCAACATTGATTCATATAAAGGAATTATTCCTGCATGGCATTATCACTTGCATATCATTTTCCTTTTGAATTTTTGTCACTCCTTTTGAACAAGAAGCTTCAATAATTCAACGAAATTTGTACGACATGCACTCATTCTACTACTTTTGCTGGCCCCTGATGTTTTGAGCCGATGTTGTTGCTGTGTGCAGTTTTTCATCATCCTATCTTGCAGTATCGCAGTAGGGACAAATCTCAGCCAATTCATCTGCATCGGCAGATTTACCGCTGTATCGTTCCAAGTTCTTGGCCACATGAAAACCATTCTGGTCCTCATCTTGGGATTCCTCTTGTTTGGAAAAGAGGGTCTCAATCTCCAAGTAATTTTAGGCATGATCATTGCAATAGCAGGAATGATCTGGTATGGCAATGCTTCTTCTAAGCCAGGAGGGAAGGAGCGTCGTAGCTTGTCTATGCCATCCACCACCAAGACACAAGATTATAGTGCGGTCCCAGTATCCCCTGAGGCAGACGACGAAAAGGTATAGAGAAATTAGCTAAAGCTAAGAGAAGAAAGGGGTTGAACTTTTGCCGTATTGCAAAATCAGGTGACCTTTAGATCTGCTCTGCTGATTCATTTTTATTACCACTTAGAAGGTTCCCTCCATTATTCATACATACTTTTTATGCTATTTCTTTGCTTTTGATTTGTGTTAATTAAAGAATTATCTCCAGTATGTTGCATTTTTCCAATACAGAAAATGTTACACTCAGTTACTTTTTATAGTAAGATGCAATTCCTTATTTAAACAATATCCCTAACCTATTAATTATAATTTTTTTAAAGAAAAGGAAATTTACTGTTTTGGTTCTAAAAAATTTCACATGTCTAACCTCTGAGGCTGCAGCCATGGCGTTATATGGATACAGTATTGCAGCCAGTAGAGTGTTGGAACTTGGAAGAAGCTAAAACTTGATGGTGTTGTGAGAAATACTGAATTATTGACTGCGAAACCAATAAATCTCTCTATATATATATATCTGATCATTATTTGAGGCAAAGCTCTAGCTATGACAAAAGTTGTAAGTCTCCCACTGTGAGCCCACTACCTATCTATCTATCTATCTACAATTAATCAAAGTATGGTAAGAGAGCAATAAAAGAGCATAGTAAATGCCTAACACTACCATAATGTTAGGTGGACGTAATGGTTGAATTGAATAATTTAAATGGGTTTGTGTGGAAGTTTATTGTATGATTCACTTGGTGGGCTGGTCCCAACACCAGCTAAATCTGCGTATTTAACCCCAACACTTTAGCCACACTGGGGAAGCAGGGCCTGTAATAAAAGCCTGATTTTCTGAGACATGGGGAATGATGCATTCATACAAAACAGCAAAAATTGTTATTTCTTTTCACATTTAAGAACCCATCACTATATATATATACCATAACTTCTTCTGAAACAGCACGCCAGCACCTGCTTCTCTTCTCTTCTCTTTCTGGATTTGGATCCAATATAAATGTGAAAAGTGTACGTTTTGGACTATCAAAATAAAAATCAAGATTTATATTCGCACAGCAATATTCATATCTGACGATTCAAATCGTGTACTTCATGCAATTTAATCACTGTATTTTAGTGAATCCAAGTCTGAACATTTTTTTTTCTTTTGTCTTCTTCACTTTTACTTGCTTTCAACCTGTTTGTTTTTAATTTGGTAACTAATAATCTACTAAATCATAACTTGAACCTCAATTTTAAATTTTTAAGTCTTGCAAGCTACCGTAGATTGTTCAATCTCAAACATTAATCAGGATCGTAGCATTCAATGCTCTTTTTTTCTTTTAGATATTCAAATCACATGCTCTACACCACTTCTTTTTACCCTGCTACACATTCACTTCCCCTGGAACGACAAATAAAGTTAGGGTAGGATTGATATGAAGAATGTTGGAGGGAATAGTCGAATGAGAATGAGATTGTGATGTGAATGGAATAAAAATGGATGAAATGACTGTTTTGTTTTTATATTAAAAGTGGGTAAAAAAACAAAAGCAAAAATATAATTTCATCATATTCAAAAAGTAAAGCTTGTTTGGTATACAAAATATTAAAAGAAATTTTAAATTACCTCTAATATTACCTCTTCAAATTCACTTACCAAACATGCCCTTACGCTTCTTGTTATTTTTGTTAAGATATTCTTCTTTTTATCTATATTATAATGTCTATCTAATCTCTCAAAATAATTATTTTTATAATATATTAGTAGAGAGTTATAATAATTATAATTTATAATAAAAAACAAAATATAAGATGTGAAAATGGGGGAGAAAAAAAATGTAAAGATAGTGAAAAAGAATTTATAATATATTAGTAGAGAGTTATAATGTAATTATTATATATTTAATTTACTATTTTAAAATGTAATAATTATTATTTTATATTATATTTCACAATCTATCTATTATATATACTTAAAGGTAGAGGCGTTAATGCAATTACTGTCACATCAGCGTGTAAACATCTTTAATCCTCTGACATATATTGCTGACGTGTTGTTGACATGTGCTATCAATTTTCTGATGTAATCAGCTTTATATAATATATTTTATTCTTTGGACTATATATAAAAGAATATTCTAAATGCAAAATTAAATTTCGTTTAGAGATTTGATAATATATTAATAATTTATATTAACTGAAATATTTTGTAAACTGAAAATATCAAAATAAAATAATGGTAATAGGCAAATATCATCATTTACTTATAGTTAATTTCTTTTTTTTTCGTAAACCTTATAATTAATTTCAAAACATATTAATAATGTATCTTAACTGAAATATTTCGTAAACTGAAAAGATCAAAATAAAATAATGGTAATAGGGAAACATCATCATTTACTTATGAGAGAGATAACATGTGCAGTTATAGTTATAGTTATAGAATAAGCGCTAAATAGGATCCACATAGGCTCCACCTTAAAAACAAATTATTGATTAAATAATCAATCAATTAAATTAAAGGTATAAAATCAATTTCTTTAATTAGTGCAAGTCAACTTTAAAATCCTTATCTTAACTTAATTTTAAATTTCTACGTCAAAATCTTATTTTTAAATAATATTTTATTTTGTGAAAATTAATTCAAGACTTTTTATCTATATAAAAAAAATAATCTATATACCATCACTATTTTATGAATATTACTTAATGAGTATTTACATCTTGCCTTATCATTTTGTGATGATCTCTTATCATCACCAATTACTATTATATTTAATTAGTAATAAAATATATTTTCAAAATATTCTAGATGTCAAAATCAAAAACTGTTTTATAATTTTTTACTTCAACATTTTAAATTATGAATTATTATTTTGTCATTAATATATAACATGTCAACTATTTCAATTAATTTTAAATTCTTTAAATCGTGTTAAATACACCTAAATATATTCACAATCCCTATCATCTCCAAATTTTGAAATTCAAAATCAAAATCCGACTCTCTCCTTCTCTCTTTCCTTTAACATCTCTATATATATATTTTCAGCTTGTGATCTAAATCATTATTAAGGTTAGATTTCATTTCCCACTCTTTTCTGTTGGGGCAGCAACCTGAAAATAAGAATAAACACAACAAATAGGGAAATATAAAATTGTTAGAGAAATTATAATAGCGTGGTACCGGACTGAGGCACGGGTATCTCGTTATCTTTAAGGTAATTCACGCCTCCCACGGGTTGATTTTGCTATATCACCCGGTGCAGGGGTACTCAGACGCGTTACCTCCAGGATACAACAGCCCAGTACTCGCCTGTATGTCTACAACCTCTGCACGTAGGAGGTAGACAGGACTCTGTCTCCCACACCTTTCTCTACCCAAATAACACACATCTTGTATATATATTTTATTTATCTTAGAACAAAAACTCCCAGCTCTTGTTCTCATGTATCCATGCATCTCTTGTCTTCTCCCAACCCACATATATATAGGTGGATTTTAGGATGCCATTTAATTATAAATTAAATGTGTTTTAATGCTACCATTAATTGATAAGTTTTGAACAAGTCAAATTGTAACATATTATTATAATAATAATATTAATTAATTTAATTTTATTAATTTATAATAATATCCAACAATCCCCCACTTATTATTATAAATTAACACACCCATTTTTATACTTGTTTTTACACTTGGGTAGAGACAGACTATTATGCATAATATAGATAGCTAATTGCCTTGAATCTATATTTAGCAAAAATATATATCTTGATCCAGAGTCATGGTGGTATTCGCCTTGAACCATAACTGCTTAAGGGAGACAAGACATATATCATGCACATAATAATCCAGGTGCAATATATGAGCCCTAGTCCGCACATTATGCGGCCGTGTGCGCACCCTGTTTCTTGAATGTGTTTCAAGAATACATGCCCTTTTATATTCTCATAGGAGCGGCCCCACTCCGTCACATTCAAATAGGTGAATTCTGTCAAGGGTATTCCTGCAATTAAGATACCCCACTCTTATAGAGCTACAGATTTCATTAAGAGCTTTTGAAAAACTCAACCTCACATATCATTGCAGGAAAATGCACTTACATCATATGAATAAATTAAGAGTCGAAACTCTTTTAAATGTGCATTTCAACAGCCACTCTATGATTCGTTCGTCCCTTTGAACCAAGTTCTTAGGATCTCTAATTACAAGGTAGGGTATCCTCATAGGTTGCTTTTAATCCATACGGGCTTTCAATATTTATCCCCCTCGATGTACACACACCAGATTCTTTGACTATAGCTATAGTTTCAGAAAAACACACAATCCAAAGAATCCAGTCATGACGATATTCATCACAATAAGTAATTACAATTTATTGGCTTAAAAAAAACTCATAATTATTATTGGTAGGTATCCCAAAATTAATAAAATATATTTTTAATATATTCTTCCACCAAATAATAATACTAGCCAATAAAATAAAACATTAATTCATTAAGGAACTTTTCAAACTTAATAATATGTGACAGAAATTAGTATCATCTATATGTACCACTTTGTACTATAGGAATTAGCACCAATTGGGCTTACTCAAATTTAAATTAGTTAGACATATCTTCATCTCTTTGAGATGGTATCATCAATTTATAAATTGATCACAAACTATATGCCTTGATCCACAATAAAATTTTCAGTCACATATTCACAATAAACTTAGTTCCAAAAAATGAATAATGGAATCTCACATTATTAATTGCATAACAATTTTTTAATAATAATATACCGTCAAAATTAAGGTGAACTCATATATAAGATATATCCACAAAATTATATATACCCCCACTATTGATGGGTATTGTGCCTCTCACAAGAATTTCACAAATTTATTTTGTTCACCCAAAATAATAATATTCTTGTGGCACTTATAAAACATCACATGTGAAATCACAAATTTTATATGTGAAAATTTCACAAAAATCACAATTAAGTGAAAATTGAATTTTCACAATTATATAAGTATCAAACTATTCACAACAAAGTGAAATCTCAATTTTTCATGTTTGCAAACATTTTACCTCAAAATATTTCACCAACTAATATTGAGGCATTTTTCAAATCCCATGACAAATTTCACTGTCACATATGGCTTAAATCCCACAAAAATATGGTTGTTAAAAGCCTCATACATTATAGAATAAATTTTCTATAAATCTATCTCTAGCATTTTTATGCTTTATCACATAAAATTAAGCTTATAAAAGCTTTTTACATTTCATGGAAATGTATCACATTTAATCTTGTAAAAGCTTTAAAAAGCTATTACCACTTAATGAAATTTTATGGGATAACTCTATTACTCTTCTAAATATTAAACCCATAAAATATTCATTAACTCACAACTATATTGAATATAATTTGGCTTAGAATTAATTATAATAAAATGGTTTTAAAACCATTTCATGAACCCAAAATATAAGCCAAAAAATATTTTCATATTTATTTTTATAACAATAGCATACATAAATTTCTTCCCCTTATTGTTATAAAAAATAATATGCTTTATTTTCTAAAACAATATGACATATTTAAATAATGTCAGAAATATATTACCACCCAAATACATACCAAAACCTTGTCATAAAATTATAATATTTTATGATCATTATTTGGCCTTAAAAATTAATACAAGTTTTGGATTTAACATCAATTTAATGATTAACCCAAAATTATATTTTATAACAGACATATGGTGGCAACAATATATGTGATTCTATGAAAATTAATTTACTCAATAAAATTTTTCATAGTACCACATTTCTTCTACACAATAAATCACTTGGCACAAATATATATGATTTTAAAATGTCGCAGATGTATACTTTTCACACTCTTTCTTACCCCCACTATCAATAATAATTTATATAAGGGGAATTCTTAAGTAAAGAGTAAGTATACATACCTACTCATAAGTTCATGACAAAAATCATCTCAAATAATGGTAAGATTAATTACCTTTCCACACTTTTCAATGTGAGCAAAAATTGACTAAAAGTCATATATGAAATCCACAAGGCTCACACCAAATTAAATTTTATGAGTACTATTCATAAATAAAATATGAAATATTATCATAAAATTAATTAAGTAATTTAATTGCATATTAGTGATATTTAAGATATCAACCATTTTCTCAATAAAATATTTGTATCAAACACGATAATTGTAGAATTTATCAAAATAAATAACATATTATGCTATTTTATTAAATTCCTACTTTGGGCATAAGTCCAAAAATATATTCTGGTATCTCATTATCACAATGAAATTCTTCCACAAATAAATTTTAAAATTCTGTGAGCAACTAAATAAAATATAAAGATATTATAAGCTCACAGAAATAAATCAAGATACCAAAAATATATAAAATATATATTTGAGTTAGTTCACCAACTAGAACTCAAATATTTATTTCCAATCATTCTTATTTTTCTTTTGCTGCTTTATGGGGATTAGCTATGAACTACCTTAAACTTGTTGGGGCAGCAACCTGAAAATAAGAATAAACACAACAAATAGGGAAATATAAAATTGTTAGAGAAATTATAATAGCGTGGTACCGGACTGAGGCACGGGTATCTCGTTATCTTTAAGGTAATTCACGCCTCCCACGGGTTGATTTTGCTATATCACCCGGTGCAGGGGTACTCAGACGCGTACCTCCAGGATACAACAGCCTAGTACTCGCCTGTATGTCTACAACCTCTGCACGTAGGAGGTAGACAGGACTCTGTCTCCCACACCTTTCTCTACCCAAATAACACACATCTTGTATATATATTTTATTTATCTTAGAACAAAAACTCCCAGCTCTTGTTCTCATGTATCCATGCATCTCTTGTCTTCTCCCAACCCACATATATATAGGTGGATTTTAGGATGCCATTTAATTATAAATTAAATGTGTTTTAATGCTACCATTAATTGATAAGCTTTGAACAAGTCAAATTGTAACATATTATTATAATAATAATATTAATTAATTTAATTTTATTAATTTATAATAATATCCAACATTTTCTTCTTCTTATTATCTCCTTCATGATTGTTTCTTCTATTTTTCTTTTCATTGTTGATTTTTTTTATATATGTGTTTTCACGTTCTTTGTTGTATGCTTCTCTCTCTATATGTATATATATAGATTAACATTCTTTTATACTTTCCAAATTTTGTTGTATCCTCTTTTAGCTATCAAATATTAACATTTGATTAAGTGCAGGGCAACATATGTGTTACGATTGGGTTAATAATGACATTTGATTATGTTTTTCAGGCCCATTTGTTGCTGTCTATTTTTTCTTCTCTTTTGGCGATTTTTGCTCTTTCACAAATGCATTCTCTGACTTATCTTTAGTGTTGGATATTATGTGTGGTTATAAGATCTATTTGCAGAAATGGAATTCTTCATCCAAGACCTTTCAACTTGAGGAGGATGAGGCAAATGACAATGTACTTAATGCTGAATTGGAACACTATCAGTCACTTGCCTATTTGAATATGTATAGAGTAATGCTGCTTGTGAAGAATTTTGTGAAATTTGAATATTAATAAATATAAATATATATTTGCATAAATGAAATTCTTCACTCAATTTCATTTCAGTTAATTTTTTTTCATGGCTTAAGAAATATTCCTAACTTTTAAAATATATGAAGTTAAATAAGAAGTCATATGCTACGATTAGTTATAAATCTCTGAAATCATATTAATTAACCTTATTAACTAACAAATCAACTTTTAAAAATAAAATTATGATTTTGGAAATCATACTCTATAATATCTATATTAATTTTGATTTTCTCTATTTTTGTTTTTTATTTCAAATTTAAATAGTTCTTTAATTAATCATATATATATATATATATATATATATATATATATATATAAAAGATTATACATGGTTTTCTCTCTTGCCATGTGTCTTCTGAAGTCCCAATAATGAATACTCATCATCCAACTACCCATCCTCTCACATTCTCTAAAGCCTCTCCTTAAACTCTCAATTTCACAAAACCAAAGTGTAACCCATTGACACTATGTAGGATTAAAATTTAAGACCCCTCACATTATGCCTATGTATGACTCTATTGAATCACAATTCAAATCCCATTTCTTAGTCCGAGAGTTCCGCTCTATCATTAAGTGTACATTACTTACTTTGTTTTTTCAGAAAATCACATAATCACATATTATAACCACTTTCTAAATAGATTATTATATATTTACAAACGTTTATAGATTATGTGAGTTAATTGCCATTGCCAACCAAAAAAAAGAAATGTTGTGAGCCTTTCTCAATATCTAAGAGCCTTTATTTTTTCTCTTTTTTGTAAAAATAAATTTTAAAATAATTATCCCACAAAAAGGACAAAAAAATGATTGTTTGCATATTTCAATCTTTATTATTGTAATGCACTATTTTACATCAAATTGGACTATACATTTTTTTATAATAAATTTCATCAAATTATAGAAAAGTCCAACGACACTTATAGTAAATCAAACAACTCCATTCCAACAATGCTAAAGAAATAATTCGTAAAGAATATTGAACTAAAAGACGAATAAAAAGGTAAACTGATCACATTTGTAAGATGAACTTGGGATGAAAAACTGCACCATTATTGGTGTTGCCAACAAAGTTTTTACTGTTAAATTTTCTGCATATTAGATTTGGAACAATCTTCAAAGTCAAAAGTACATTGAAATTTTTTAACAACATGATAAAAGAGTGGAAGCTTTCTGACATAAAGATCTATAAATTTTAGATATAGATTTGAAAACCTTCCCAACAAACGAAAATAACAAAAACTACCTTTAGTTACTAGATCTAAGAAGACTTAGTAATTAGAGATTAAACTTTTCTAAAGAAAGACAAAGACACGGACTAGATCTTGAAGAAAACACCACCAAAATAGGGGATGATGTAGATCTGAAAGATCTATTTATTTTAAAGACTAAAAATAAACAAAATTAAGAAACTAAGGAGGGGTTGCTAAACTTACAAAAATTTGTAAGTGGTAGCAATCCCTCTTGCACTTATCTGCAAGAGGAGAGGCGCTGGAGGATGAAGAAGAAGCAGAAGTTGAAGAGGCGCTAGGGTTTTTTTCACTGAAGGAGAGAATTGAATGAGAGTTAAATTGGACTATACATGTTATAATAGCAAATTCAAAAATTTAATACTACTACATAAGTGTAAAGTTTCGTAGTACCATCTTATTGTATAAAATATGTTAAGCCTCCATTATTGGTTATGAATGATATTTTTTTTTTAATGCTACTATATCAAAACTTAAAAAAATTTCCGTGCATGTGCACGGGCCAAAAGCTTGTTAAATTAAAAAATAGCATGCACTTTTGTACATATAAAACTCTCTAATCTATTATATAATATAATAAATATTAGATATATATTTGATTAAATAAAATATTTATTTTCTTTTTGTTTTGAACAAATTAAATTATGAATTTCAACACAAAATGAATAATATTAAGATGTCCATAAAATTTAGATTTATTATTAATCTCATTCTTAAATTTTATTTATTGTTAATTTTGTCTCTAAAATTAAAAAAATAATTTATTAGATTCTATTACATTAATAAAAATTGTCTATGTGACATTACATGTAGATTTATTAGGTATTACATCGCGCACGAGTGGCTTGATCTCTGCATCGTCTTTCTATACTTGAAGGGTTGGACTTCGTTAGAGCTTACTCTAATATGAATGACCAAGTGCATAACTAATTTGTAATAGCTTCAATTGATATTTCGATAATTAAGTTATGATATTTTGATTCATATATTGGGTCCATGCTTTTGTTATCTTTATATTCCTGGTGCACATCATGCTAAAAAAGGTTTTTCTCCCTTTTCTCTTCAAATGAATATACATATTTTCTTTCCTTTTTTTCTCCTCAAGCATTTTGTTCTCCTTCTCTTCTGTAATTGGTGTTTCGGCTACAGTTAATAGTAATAAGCAATTGGTATTGGGTACAATTGCTATTAACAGTAATAAAATTGGTATTTGGTAGTAACACAAAAACAAAAGAAAGTTCATATCAATTTTTCATGTACAATGCTATTCTCTGATACAAATTGTTGCTAGCCATTGTTACATGTTTTAGTTTTATCAAAAAGTTCCTTTGATGAATAATTTTTTTTTAATAATGATGAAACATTTATAGTAAGTCTGAGAAATTCAAACCTTCATTCCATTGGTTAAAATTGATCTTATTAATTTTAGCATGACAGCCTTGGTCTCATTTATTAGAAATCAAATTTTCAACTTAATTTTAACGAATAAAAATATAATAATTTTTTAGACAAGAGGGCAAGGCACTTCACAAAAGTATAGGTGCCTCAAATTCATTTTGGAGTTCAGCTGCAAATTAGATAATAGTAAATTACTAATGCTCCATCTTGTGCAAATAGACATTTCCTTTGAAATTGCAATGTAAAAGCATATAAAAATTGCTATTCAACTACAAATGATCCCTTTACATCCTATTTACAAATGTACATATCATCCTATTTACAAATTACTATCAATGGAAAAGGTGGAATACTTAGTTGTTAAATAGTAGTCCTTATGTGCAAACAAAGTGGTGAAAAACTCATGAGTTTTGCATTTCAAATTAAGAAAGTCTATATATATATATAGGATATAGGTAGTGGTGAAGAATGTTGAGGTAGGGTCACATGATGTTGCCTAGTTTGTGCCAACAAGAGGACCCACTATCTTTAGAAGCCAAAGAAAAAAGCATGGTTCTGCTTAAAAGGTATATATATATACACACACATTACTGTACTATTGCTTCTTGCTTTGAGCTTTTTCACTTGAGACATGGTCTTGACACAAGATTTTATTGTTAGTGTGAGTGTGAATTTAATAGACCATCAAATTATATATATAGTGTTAACAAATGCAATACACAAAAGTAGTACCATTTGTTCTTTTTCATCGATAAAAATTTAGGTGAGGGAATGACACTCCAATTCAAGGTCAGGATAGACCTCCAGACTCAAAGAGCACTTATAGAGGTTCTTACAAATGACTTACTAAATGAAAGATCACCAGGAATCAAACTTAAACTATACAATTGTCATGAGCGAAAGGTGACCAAGTGAGCCAACCCTCATTGGCGCCGTATCATTCGTTCTAAGTTGCTATCCTCCTCCTCCTTCTTCTTCTTGTTCTGAGTTGCCACATTTTTCAAAAAAAAAAAATTGTATCATCAACCATGAAAAACACTGGATTAGACTTTCAAATTATAATCACAAAGTAAAAGCAAACTCATATACAATCAAAGTCAAACCTAATAAGTAAATAGAAAACAAGGAAAAGCAAACAAAATCGAAGTTTGTGCAGTTATGATTGCAAACTGAATCAAAATTCCTAGGGTGATGGTTAGTGCAAACAGAATCAAGATTAATTTTTTAGCAGTTAAAAATTTTGAAACTAAATCTGTAGTCAAAATACATTCTTATATTTTAGTCCCAATGAAAATACATTCTTGTATTATAAAATATATTTGTCTTTCATTTAGTCCTTTAACAGTTAGCATGTACTACTGTTGAACTTTATATATGGGTATTTTGATTTCAGTTTATATTTTTTATTGATTTAAATTTATCTCAATTAATGATAAAAATTGATATCTATATTATTATTGTTATTGTCTCTTCTTGTCAATCAATTCCTTCATTTAATTTTTAAAAATGAATAATAATTCTTTTATATTATATTTTAAAAATTAAAAAAATGATATGTAAATATGTGAATATACATAATATAATATAAAATAATTTTTAAAATATAGTATAAAATAATAATTTTAAATTTTTAAAAAGCAAATGAAAGAATTGAATCATTGATTTTTTTTTGTCAATCAGATAGTTCATTTACTGAGAAAAGGCCATAAGGCTATACATCTAGCAGATTTTGCAGAGCAATCAATACAATATATCATAATACATAAATCTGAAATATATGAAATTTAAGAACATGCCCGCTCTTCATAGAGAGTGCAAGAGGATAAAGAGAGGCAACACACCTCTCAAAGCACTACTAAAGTAGAGAAAATACAACTCAAACTAAACAGAATTTTTTACAAATACAAGAAGAACAAAAAGACATTCAAGGAGAGGCAACACACCCCTCAATCCTCTCTGAGGATTAAGTCTTCACAAGTCTTCTTCATTGGTAGCACTTTCGATCCAAATTTGATGAACTTGAATGTAAATCTCCTCAAAATAAACCTCTTACCCAAAGAGAAACAAATTTTTTTTTGGGAAGAGAGGAAATTCTTCCAAAAATTAGGAAGAAGAAAACTCCTTCATATGAGGAGAGGAAACTACAAACAGAAAACAGAAAAAGAAAGAAAAGGCAAGGAGGGAGAGGTTGCCACTAGCGGAGGCAACTAGAGGTGTCAAAGTGGGCCAACTCGATCCACACGGGTTAACCCACCACGGGTTGGCTCTGTTAAACGGGTTGGAAATCCCAACTCGACCCACCAAGGTGGTGGGTCGAGCCAACCCACATTTTTTTTTGAAATTTTTTTTATTCAAACTTTTTTTTAAAAAAAAAGAAATCTATATTTTTTTAATACATTTTTTTTTCATGAACTAAGATATTTAATATGATAAAATGAAAGAAAAGATTTATCATTCATCATGTCACTCACAAATAATTAAAAATAAAACAATGAAAGTATGAAACATAGTCAAAATAAATATTACAACATTTCTCATTTCTTTTCCTCCTGGCTCCTGCAAATATGGTGAAAATATCACAAAAAGAAATAAACATGATTAAATATTACATCTCAAATTAAAATGCAAAGAAAAGAACTAGCAGCCATAAAATTTAGAGACAAACTAAAGACAACTATAAGGAAGTCAGGGTAGGAATTAGGTTTTTTTTTTAATATATTAATTTTTTTTTTAAAGTTAGGTGGGTTACGGGCCAACCCATCTAACCCGCGAGTCAACCCACCCCACCTAACCCGGTGAGTCAGGTTCCTCCAACCCGTTTACTAAACGGGTTGATGTTTTGCAACCCAACCCACCAAATTGGTGGGTTAAACGGGCCAACCCATCGGGTTTGACCCGTTTTGACAGCTCTACCGGCAACAAGGCTGAACGACAACCCCTCAACACTAACCTTCTATTGAATCATTGATCTTGATTGTCAAGAAGTAAAGCAAGGTTGTCAAAATAAACTTGACCCATATGGTCAAGTCAACCCAACACTTACAATAACGATTGGGCTAAAAAATTTTGGTCCATTTTAAAATCAAGAGGGCTTTTAATTAAAAAAAAATCTTTTATAAACATAAAATTTTGTTTAGATAATTTTTTTAGAAAAAGTAAAACTTTAAAAAAAATTAAAATATGCATTTTTTTAAGTTGAAGAATGAAGTTTCAACTTAAAGCACTTGTAAAAGCTATTTACTTTAAATTTTATTGACTTTTTTATCTTCAATGAAATTATAAAATGACATATTTATTATTATTACTATCAAAACCACACGCTCAATTCCTCTACCGCGCCAAAATGAAGATAATTGGCGCCAAGCCTCTGCACGGTTTCCTCTCTATATATATTACTATTGCTATCAAAACCCTACGCCTCTGTTGCGCTAAAGCCTTCCATTGAGCATTTGATTGTAGTTTTGTGAAGAATTGAGCACATGTTGGGGTTTTGCCCATTCCCCTATCAATATTTATAGATACGTAAAAAAAACTTTTTAATGCATTATGTTATGAGGACTTTCATTTACCATGTCCTTTTTTGTCAATTTCATTAATTAAAAGTACTTTTGTTATTTTGTATCCAAATAACTTTTATAATTTAAAAGTACTTGTATATTATAATATACAAACATAAAATAGAAGTTCTTTAGCTAAAAGATCTTTTATAAAAAGTTTGATAAATAAAGTCATTTTTTCACAAGCTTATCCAAACGGACTCTTAGTCCCATGACTTTTTAGTTACTACTTTTGTAAGTCAATTATTTATTCTTAATATGTTAATATTTAATCAAATAAAATAAATTTTATTATTTTACAAAAATTAAAAAGTTTAAAAACCCATAGGCTAGCCTAGAGTAGAGGTATCAAAATGGGCTAGAACCTACGGGCAAGCCTGTTTGGGCCTACAAAATATATAGGATCGGGCTAGAGAATTTTCATCCATAATTAAAAACGAGTCATCCTTGCTCAACCCTAAAAAGAATAATGTCAAATCTGACTAGGCCGAGCCAGGCTAGCCCATTTTTTATTTTATTTTTAATATTGATATATTGAATTAATTTTATAATTTTCACTCTAATTTAAATTATATTAAGCATTTTGAGATTTTATTTAATTTATCTCATTACTTTAATTCATTTTTTATTATTATATCTTATTATTTTGAATTTTAAATAAAAATAAATACTATACTATACATTATTTTGCAATTATTTAATAATTTAAAAATAAAAAAATAAAATATGAGCCAACCCCATCTTAATAAAATAGAGCTAAAGCGGGCTAGGACTGAGCTAGTTTGATTTGACACCTCTAACTGACTAGTCCAACCCATGACAATTCAATGGCTAGGCTGTGCCAACATTTTAAGCCCACCTAAGAGAGTGGGTTAAACTCAGCCCCGATCCATCTAATAAAAAATCCCACAAGGACCAAACTATGATCTTGTGGGCCAGCCTTTTTTACACCCCTAATTAGTACTTTCAAAACGAGCAAACCATAGGACTAGCTCAGATTACCTGTTAAATGGGCTGGCTTGGACATAGATATAAAGTATAAAACTTTTTATTATTAGTTGACAGAAATTTAAATCAATAAAAAAATATAAATTGAAAATAAAATTTCCCAAATAATTTTTTAATATAAAATTTAACAGTAACACATGACTAAATGAAAGAGAAATATAATTTCAAGTATATATTTTTATTGGGACTAAAGTGTAAGAAAGATATTGTTCCAAATACAAAAATATCATATTCACTCCCAAAGCCTTTTGAATTACATTGTAACAGCCCAGAAGTATGAAATGAGACCAAACTACGTCGTATGGATGTGGACAGCAGACGACAGTAGTGGATCCTTTCTCCTTCAGCCATTGCAATTTAGGCTTAGCTGATCCATTTCCACGATGGAATTCACCTCCTCTGATTCTTCTCTTCTCTGTTAATGCCGTTCCTTCCTCAATTCCTGCTTCCTTCGTTAGCTTCTCATCGCCGTCTTCCTTCTCGTCTCCTCCCAGGTATGTATGTTCGTCCTTTAATGCCTTCTTCACGAGCTGCTTTTTTTTTGTCGATTGGACAATGTATTCAGTAAGTTTTATGTGTTTCGAGGATTTGTATGGCTTCTTACTTGCGCGATTCTTGATTTCTCCTTCTGGATCCGTGTTTGGAAATTCAGTTTGGGAGTTGCTTTTTCCATACCTCCTTTAATGGCTTCTTCACGAGCCCTTTTTTTTTTACGACTGGACGACGTATTTAGCAAGTTCTAAGTGTTTCGAGGATTTGTGTGGCTTCTTACTTGCGCAATTCTTGATTTCCGGTTGTGGATCCGTGTTTGGAATTCAGTTTGCGAGTTGCTTTTTCCGTACGTCCTTTAATGGCTTCTTCACGAGCTTCTTTTGTGTGTGTGTGTTTGTAGAACGCCGTGTTGAGCGAGTTTTATGTGTTTCGAGGATTTGTATGGCTTCTTACTTGTGCAATTCTTGATTTCCGCTTGCGGATCCGTGTTTGGAAATTCACTTTGGGAGTTGCTTTTTTCATACGTTATTTCCGAGTTGAGAATGTGACAATTAGTTGATTCTGACTCTTCATATCCACTGTTGATTTCTAAATTTAGAAAGGATTTGTGGATCTGATAGGAATTGTGCGATTCCGCTTTGATTTTGTTGATCTAACTTTGGAGGATTCTGCTAATGGAAGGATGTTGTGTTAGAATTAAAGTGAGTGACAATGGAGTGTATAATGGTTGTAGCCTCGCACTGTTTCTCTCTCTTGACCAACGGAATAAAATATGGAGCTGATTTTAATAATAGTTCCTGAATCAATTGTGTTTGTATTGATAATATTAGTATGTGATTCTTCTTTTCTGCATATGGAGATATCAATCAACAACGATGGATCAGAATTTATATTTGGTTATTGTAGTTCTTTTACTTAAAATTATGTTCTAATTTTTGTATAGGATTTGCTAAATTTTACTTCTTGTTGATGAGCAGTGAAGTTTAAACATGACTATTTTGCTGTAAATCAGTGAGATAATTTTGCTATTTGAATTCTTTGCTTATTTTGATGTCTTTTTTTCCATACAGATCAAATGATTGCAAATTGCAACTAAAAATTGGGGATACATTACATTGCATGAAGACAGAGAAGTGACGAATCCAGTTTACGTATTGGACTCTCTAGTTCATTATGTCTTCTGATAGCAAGGGTGATAGGAAGGCTTCTCTTGATGCAGCGTCATGGCTGTTCAACGTGGTCACATCTGTAGGAATAATCATGGTGAATAAAGCCCTGATGGCTACATATGATTTTACTTTTGGTATGGCCCCATCTTGACTTTTTCCATTTTTTATTTCTCCTTTGAGTCTTTGATTGATCATGGCTTTTCTTGTTTAAAAGGTTACACGCTTCTTATCTATGTTTTATTTGGATAAACTATCAATGCTATCTCCTTTGTGTCATAATATATTATTTAGGACCAAAGGAGAGAAAAACTTGTATCTGGTACGTCTAATAGACATGATGTTTTTTGGGTTGAATTTCACCTTCATAAGCAATCAGCCTTCTTTAGATGGTACCAACTTTAGTCCCATGGCTTGGTTGCACTTTTGGGTAAGATTATGTTGTCTAAGTGCTAACTTCATAAACCAGCTTTAAAATGGTATCACAAATGCGATGTATTATGGAAATGGACTAGAAAGAAAACAGAAAGGATCCTAGAAGTTGGAAGGCAATCTATGTCATGATTGCCTGTGTCCAATACATTTTTCCATAGAATTTGGGAGAGCAGGGGACAATGTGTTAGTAATGCCAGCGGTAAACAATACTACAACGACAAGAACCTTTTTTCACTAGGTAGAGTTAGCTACATAGAGCAAGTGATGTCAACATGTTCAATCTTGGCGCCCGTAAACGGTTCTACTTGAGTAAAAAAAGTATGAAATGCTTTCTATAAAGAAAAGTATGAAATGCTGAACCAAAGGTTGATGGTGTATGCTTTCAGCTTATGCAAAAGTTTATTTTTGTTCAATATAGTCCTCTAAGTTTCAAAAAAGGTTCATTATTATCCTTTTTTTCCTAATGCTATTGATTTTGTTAACAGAAATGTCTGACATAACATAACACGCCGTTCTTTGCTAGTTGAATAAAATTTTGACATTGCAGCTTAGATCTATTGCAGACCTATAATAGATCGTTGGTGCCTTTGTGTATAATAAGATCTAGTTTAAGTTTGAATTAGATCTAAACTTCTAATTCAACAAATTATTTAGCTCATAGAGTCATGTGTTGGATATTTCCAGTGCTAGAGTTAAGGACATTAGGGAAGAGACAATATTGAACCTTTCTTGAAATTTTGAGCCTAAAATCTATTTAATGTGATGTACAAGATCAGAGGCACTTAAAAAGGTCTTACTAGGAAATAAATGCCAGAACAATTCTTCATTTGTATTGTTTTGGTTTTGAGATTGATGAGGAAAGAAAGAGTGTTAATCATATGTATCCCACAACATTGGCCTTAAACTGCTTGAAAATTGATGGATGATTGATTTAAAATCTCTTCAATAAAGAAGGATTCATGATTTATTCTGATGAAAGGCGACATATTGCTTCTTAGTTCTAACTTTTGCACTATTTCATACAATCCTTTTATACAGCAACAACGTTAACTGGCATGCACTTTGCCACCACAACCATTTTGACAATCTTTCTGAAGTGGCTCGGATATATTCAGACTACTCATCTTCCAGTACCTGAGCTTATCAAATTTGTTTTATTTGCGAATTTCTCCATTGTTGGAATGAATGTGAGTCTAATGTGGAACTCCGTTGGTTTCTATCAGGTAACTTGCGGTCAACTACAAGATTTTGGACTCTCTTTCTGACATATTTCAGAATTCAATTTACATTGCTTCTTGCCTTGTACTTGAAATTTTCAGATTGCGAAGCTGAGTATGATTCCAGTATGTTGTTTTCTGGAAGTTGTCTTGGACAATGTGCGATATTCAAGGGACACAAAACTTAGCATTATATTGGTTCTCCTTGGTGTTGCTGTCTGTACAGTCACTGATGTGAGCGTCAATGCTAAGGGTTTTATAGCTGCTGTAGTGGCAGTTTGGAGCACCGCACTCCAGCAATATGTAAGTAACACTAAATTAAACCAAGAATCTTACTTAGGACATCAGATCTAAATTCATGTTTATAAAGGCAGTACTAGAATTGGTGGATGTGCAATTTCAGGTTCATGAAGCTTGTTAGTTAACATTCATGTACACGTTGAAATTTATACAAGAATTTAATTAGCATATCTTTTATATAGAAATGATATATGGGAAGCATGAAATAGTTCATCCTTTATAAAATCTTGGTAGCTTGTGTTCGAATATTTTTTTAATCAATTAGGATATTTTGTATATCATTGACCTTTAAGTTTAGGGATTAGATTATGATTGTAATTAGGATTGTGTAATTACCCTTCTTTCCTAGAATAGGCTCATTCCTTCTGTATAAATGCCTCCCATTCTTACCAATGTGAATAAGATAGCATATTCAGACATATTTTTTGTCATGGTATCAGAGTTTTAGTGCTTTTCTCGTCTGTTGCTGCTTTCTTTTACTTCTCAGTCAGTTTTCACATTGGTAGTGACGTTCGAGTCACTAAGCCCGCCTTTGTAAGACCTCATCTTGCCTCACGTCCACTTGGGCTCTACTCAGAAACTCTAAATCGGCCTAGCCATGGTGACCGGCAACCCAGAGCCGCCGTCACGCGCCACCACAGCAGCCAGACTTGTCGCCCATACGTCGGCGCGTGAGCACATGAGCCATCGTCTTTCGTCGCTGTCACTTAAGTTCTCTTCGTCGGTGTATTTCCGGCCATCCCTTGCCATGACATCGTCATCGGTTGTCAGCGTCAGTACTGGAGTTATTGTTCCGGCTCTTGTTTCGACGATTTTGCCTTATAATACAAGTATTTCTTCTTTGGTGTTATCGAGTACATCTTCTCAACTTTCACCGTACTTTTCTTCTGTTTTTAATGTTTTGGATAAAGCCCTTTGTGATACCTGGATCATTGATTCAGGGGATTTTGATCATATGACCAATTCTTTCCACAAATTCATCTCCTAAACCCCATGTCCTACCACTCAGAAAATAACCATAGCTAACAGATCAGTTACTACTATAGCTGGCCAAGGAAATGTTTGTTTAAATGATCACATCCCTCTTAAAGATGTTCTTCATGTTCCTAAACTTTGCACTAATCTTATTTCGGTTCATAAGCTTACCATTGACTCTCAGTGTAGTTCAATTTTTCACCCTACCCATTGTGTTTTTCAGGAACAAAGCACGAAGAGAATGATTGGACATACTAAGGAGCAAAATGGTCTATATTATCTTGAAATTGGTAATAAGGGACGTAGTGTTCAAATTTTGTCACCCCATTCGTTTCATAGCCTTTCCCCTAAAACCCATAAAGGCAAAATTTGGCTTTATCACCTCTATCTTGGACATCCATCTTTTAATACTTTAAAAGTTATGTTCCTCGATTTGTTTGAAGGATTAGCTATTGAGGATTTTCATTATGAAGTTTGTGAACTTGCTAAACATAAACGTGTCTCTTTTCCTATTGATAATAGTAGAACCTCTGTTCCTTTTACTTTGATTCATAGTGATATATGGGGACCATCTACAGTTTCTAATATTTCTAGAGCTTATTGGTTTGTGTCTTTTATTGATGATTGTACTCGTGTGACTTAGATCTATTTGCTCAAACAAAAGTCTTATGCCAGTTCAATATTTTCTATATTTTATAATATGGTTCAAACCCAGTTCGGGGCAAGGATACAACGATTCCATTCTGATAATGCGCAAGATTTTTTCAATCAATCTCTTTCGTCCTTTTCCCAGAAACAAGGTATAATCCATGAGTCTTCTTGTGTCCATACACCGCAACAAAATGGGGTTGCTAAACGGAGAAATAGTCATCTTCTTTCAAGCACATGAACCCTTTTGTTTCAAAACCATGTTCCACAAAAATATTGGGGGGAAGCCGTTTTACTAGCAACCCACATGATTAATAGACTTCCCACCCAAGTTCTTAATCTCAAGAGTCCTATGCAAGTTCTCACAGAATTTTTTCCAAACTTCAATGCCTCAAACAATCTAATAGCTAGAGTCTTTGGTTGTGTTGCCTTTGCTCATATTCACCTTCCACAAAGAAGTAACCTTGATCCTCGGGCTCTCAAGTGTGTCTTTCTTGGTTACTCATTGACTCAAAAAGGTTATAGATGTTATCATCCTCCAACTGGGAAATATTATGTGTCTGCTGATGTTACCTTTGCTAAACTTACGCCTTATTTCACTAACACTCAGACTCCTCCCCAGACGGGCCAATCCATCTTTGAATATAGCTTATTTCCTGAGTTACCTGCCTGTGACACCCTCAAATAACAGACACTGCTTTGTAGTAGCCCCAACAATTTGCTAACCCACCACCTCAAATCATTCCTGACCCTGATCCTACTTTGCAGAAGCCCCAACAACTTGCTGACCCACATCAAAGTATTCCTGACCCTGATCCTACTTTGCAGCCCAACCAAACTTTGGATTCTACTCGTCCATTACAGGTTTACTCTTGGAGAAAAGTGCCACCTCCTACAAGTGAGCCTGTTCAGTCATCGTCTTCGGAGCTCCAAGATGTTGAAGTAAATAACCCATCTATTCCTCCATCATATGATTATGATGTTCTTATTGCTTTAAGAAAGGGTAAAAGAACTTATATTAACCATCCCATATCTTCTTTTCTTAACTTCAAGAATTTGTCCACTAAACATAAAGCTTTCTTGACATTCTTCATATCTTATTCCCAATACTTCATTCGAAGCATTGCAGTATGAAAATTGGGTGTAGGCTATGAAGGTTGAGATGGATGCCCTTGAGAAAAACCAAACGTGGGACCTAGTTCTCTTGCCAAAAGGTAAAAAACCAGTTGATTATCGATGGGTCTTTACCACGAAGTACAACTCTGATGGCACTCTGGAAAGATACACTTAGACATATGGTGTAGACTACATGGACACATTTGCCCCAGTGACCAAGATGAATACTGTCAGAGTACTATGATCTCTTACAGCTAGTTTTGGATTGCGATTGCAACAGTTTGATGTTAAGAATGCATTCTTGCATAGAGAGTTGGAAGACGAGATTTATTTCCAATTCTAAGCTAAGTATGGTTTTTCGTTTGAAAAATGCCTTGTCTGGGCTCAAGCAATTACCAAGAGCATGGTTTGAGAGATTTACCAAGACTATGGTGAGTGCTATAAGTAGAGTCAGGGTGATCACACCTTATTCATCAGACGTTCCTCTTCAGGGGGAGTATCTATTCTCTTAGTGTATGTTGATGATATTATAATCATTGAGAGATGATATCGAAAGTATTGCCCTGTTAAAAGCTTAATTGGTTTAGGAGTTTGAGATTAAGGAGCTTGGGAGACTCAAATACTTTCTTGGTATTAAGGTGGCTCATTCACAGTGGGATTTTTATTTCCCAACAGAAATATATTGTTGACTTGTTAATCGATTAGGATATTTTGTATATCATTGACTCTTAAGTCTAGGGATTAGATTATGATTGTAATTAGGATTGTGTAATTACTCTTCTTTCCTAGAATAGGCTCATTCCTTCTGTATAAATACCTCCCATTCTTACCAATGTGAATAACACAGCATATTCAGACATATTTTTTCGTCAGCTTGAAATGCAAAACATTTGTAACTTCCTATTTGATTTTGGCATTATAATCTAAATTGTACACAAGCTGATATTCTACATTATGTTTTGGGCAGTATGTTCATTTTCTTCAGAGGAAGTACTCTCTGGGATCGTTTAACTTGTTGGCCCATACTGCACCAGCACAGGCCGTAAGTTTACTGCTAGTGGGTCCTTTGGTGGACTATTGCTTGACAAATAAACGAGTTGATGCCTACAGTTATGGTTTGACATCCATTGTAAGTTTCTCTCTCACCTTACTTTTTTTTTAATATATAAAAATTTTGTTTGGTTGAGGTTGTAAGCAGGAAAACGAAATTTATTAAGAGTCAGTTTGGAAAAGTTTAAGGGAGGGAAGAACTTACTTATTTTTTCCAAAGGCATTTATTTTAAGGAAAATACTTAGGTCAAGTTACTTATATCCTGGCCATCAAGTTTCACTAATCATATGTTGTATTTACACTCTTTTTTTTTATGATTGGTCATATAAAAGTTGGTTTTCTATATTCTCTCTCTACTTGATTGGTCATTTCACTTTTTTGTCACGTGTCATATTTATATTGGGGAACTTGATCCAAGGATATAAGGAACTTGACCTAAGTATTTTCCTTAGTTTTAGGGTTCATCTATCAAGTGTCCGAGGGCCCTTGTTAAGGTTTTCTCTCATTGGTTGAGAGGGAATGTATTGTTTTGAACTTGGTGAAAAGCCAATAAGAATAATTTTTTAAGCTCTCACATTAGTTAAAATGAATTCTTAAACAATGCCCTAAAAGCACTTATTAGCAAAACTCAATATTTAAAATCTTATGGTATTTGGGAAATCGTCAAATGTGCTTTTTGATGGTAGTAAAAATATTTTTTTTGTTTTGGAGGAACTAGAAATTAGAGTTTTTGTTTTAGGAGAAAAAGTCCTTACTAAAATTTCGTATTTACCGCAACATCCTTTTGCATTTTCGCTAAGGAAAAAACTTTGTTCAAATTCTTTATATCTTTGCTATATATAAAGTTCCTCCAATCATAGGCTTCATTTACACTCTCTATCTTTTATGATTGGTCATGTAAAATATAATCTTCTATATTCTTTCTCTACCGTGATTGGTTATAAAAATACATTTTGTGTCTTATTTATATTGGGGAACCGTATAACAAAGATATAAGGAACTTTACTTGAATTTAGTCTTTTTGCGAAATCCTCCTTTATGCTTCTTTATATATTATTTAATTAATAAAAATAAATAATATTAATAGGTATTTAATTAATTAATAATAATCATAATAAATAACAATATTTATTTATTTAATTAATAAACTAATTAACATTTATATTTTATATTTTGTTTAATTAATAAAAATTTATAACCATTTATCTATTTAAAATAACATTAATAACATGGCAAATCTACGCATGCTATTTTTAGTAATTCCACTGTGAAGCATTTTTTATATAAATTTCTCAGACATTATTTCTCAAATATTGATAAAAATTTCAACTAAATTTCTTAATCATAAAGTGTTTCTCTTTCACAGTATATTTTTCCTAATGGACTCAAACTCCAATAGAAAAAAAAAATCATTTGATAATGAACAGATATTAGAAGGAATTTAACAAAAAATAAACAGTATAGTTAATTTTTCCACTAACAATAAGAGAGATTTAACTATAAAGAAAGACAAAACACGTTGATGTAGTTTGATCCATACAGCGGACCTCACCTAATAAAAAAATGCTTTGATTGTTGATAATAAACAGATTTTAGAAGCAATTCCAAACTGGCCCCAACTTTGGTTCATATAAAGGAATTATTCCTGCATGGCATTATCACTTGCATATCATTTTCCTTTTGAATATTTGTCGCTCCTTCTGAACAAGAAGCTTCAATAATTCAACAAAATTTGTACGACATGCACTCATTCTATTACTTTGGCTGGCCCCTGACGTTTGAGCCGATGTTGTTGCTGTGTGTGCAGTTTTTCATCATTCTGTCTTGCAGTATCGCAGTGGGGACAAATCTCAGCCAATTCATCTGCATCGGCAGGTTCACCGCTGTATCGTTCCAAGTTCTTGGCCACATGAAAACCATCCTGGTCCTCATCTTGGGATTCCTCTTGTTTGGAAAAGAGGGTCTCAATCTCCAAGTAATTCTAGGCATGATCATTGCAATAGTAGGAATGATCTGGTATGGAAATGCTTCTTCTAAGCCAGGAGGGAAGGAGCGTCGTAGCATGTCTATTCCATCCACCACCAAACCACAAGATTATAGTGCGGTACCACAAGATTACAGACGAGAAAGGGTATAGAAATTACCTAAAGCTTAGAGAAGAAAGGGGTTGAACTTTTGCCGTATTGCAAAATCAGGTGACCTTTAGATCTGCTGATTCATTTTTATTACCACTTAGAAGGATTCCCTCCATTATTCATACATCATTTTTATGCTTATTTATTTGCTTTTGATTTGTGTTAATTAAAGAATAATCTCCATTATGTTGCATTTTTCCAATACAGAAAATGTTACACTCAGTTACTTTTTATAGTAAGATGCAATTCCTTATTCAAACAGTTTTCTTAAACAATCTCCCTAACCTATTAAGTATATTTTTTAAAAAAAAAGAAAAGAGAAAATTACTGTTTTGGTTCTAAAAAATTTAGTCATTGAAAATTACTTTGTATATTACAATTTTGCCCCGTCCGGATAAAGGCAAAAATATGAAACCCAACATAAGATATTTTTCAAGGATTAAATTTAGTTTTTTCATGATTTAAAGATTAAATTCAATGACTAAATTTATTATTTTCATGACAAATAAAATCTTTTAGAGATTAGAACAATAATTTCAGAAAGAATAAGAGAGGAAAAAAAAGTAGACATGGGCTTGCTTCTAACCTCTGAGGCAGCAGCCATCATGGCGTTAAATGGATACAGTATTGCAGCCAGTAGAGTGTTGGAAGAAGCTAAAACTTGATGGTCTTGTGAGAAATACTGAATTATTGACTGCCAAACCAATAAATCTCTCTCTCTATATATATATATATCCGATAATTATTTGAGGCAAAGCTCTAGCTACGACAAAAGTTGTAGCAATAGTACTACCACTGTGAGCCCACTACCTATCTATCTATCTACAATTAATCAAAGTATGGTAAGAGAGTAATAAAAGAGCATAGTAAATGCCTAACAATACCATAACGTTAGGTGGACGTAATTGTTGAATTGAATAATTGAAGTGGGTTTGTGTGGAAGTTTATTTTATGATTCACTTGGTGGGCTGGTCCCAACACCAGCTAGATCTGCGTATTTAACCCCAACACTTTAGCCACACTGGGGAAGCAGGACCTGTAATTAAAGCCTGATTTTCTGAGACATGGGGAATGATGCATTCATACAAAACAGCAAAAATTAGGTTATTTTTTTTCACATTTAAGAACCCATCACTATATATATATATACACCATAACTTCTTCTGTAGCAGCACGCCAGCACCTGGTTCTCCTCTCATCTCCACTCTTCTTAGATTTGGATTCGCTGAAGTAATAAGTATATAAAATATATGATTTAGGTTATCATATAAAAATTGAGATTTGTGTTTGAACTGTAACATTCGATCCAAATAATTTAGCGAATACAAGTCCTTACTCTTTTTTTTCCCTCTTTTGTCTTCTTCACTTTTACTTGCTTTCAACTAGGGATGGCAATTTTGTCCGAAACCGACGGGTACCCGAAAATTTTACCCGTTGAGTTCAGGTCCGAATATTCAAAAATGGGTTTGGGTCTGGGTTCAGGTATAAAGATTTTAACACGTAAAAGTCAGGGTCCGAATCTGGGGACAGGAAAAGATGTATTCAGTATTCACCTTGACCCCGATCCTAGTGATATAATATATATATATATACAAGCAGAAAGGGAGTACATAAGGAGTTCATCACCCAGCAGAAGCTTAGAAAACGAGTTACGAAAGTAGAGCAAGATAGCCGAAAGAGGGCTAAGTAGTAAGTGCCCTTAATAGTACAACAAAAAGTGCAGCAAGAAACAACAGAGCTTAACAAAAACAGCAGAGAAGTAACGTAACTAGCTTGACAGTAGAAGATATCATAGCTTAAGGTGGATCATAGTTTATACTTTATAGAAGTTTGTTTTTTTAAATTTTAGATATAATTAAACTTATGACTATATATTCAATACTTGTGATGAAAGTAGTAAATTTTGTAGAAAAAAATAGTAAATTTTTTGGATCCGGGCTGGGGATTTAAGTATTCAATAGGTCCGGGGATGGATATCAAATTTCATACCAAGCCGGAGACGGGTCCGAGGACAAAAAAATTATTGACTACCGGGACTGAGTCCAAGAAATACCGGACCATACCCATTGCAATCCCTACTTTCAATTTCAACCTGTTTGTTTTTAATTTGGTAACTAATTATCTACTAAATCTTAACTTGAACCTCAACTTTTTTTGGTTTCCCAAGGTATCTCTTAACCCGACAAGCCAAGGACTAATCCTCCGCGAATTTGAGCTCCATTTAAGGGTTTGCCGTTGGCCAATTGATTGCTGCATCTTGCAAGCTACCTTAGATTGCTCGATCTCAAACATTAATCAGTATCATCGCATTCAATTCTCTTTTCTTTTAGATATTCAAATCACATGCCCTTCACTTCTTTTTACCTTCCTACACATTCACTTTCTCTCCAACAACAAATAAAGTTACATTTTTTGCTATTTCGGTTATGATATTCTTCTTTTTATCTATATTATAATGTCTCGCCACAGTGATCTAATCTCCCAAAATAATTATTTTGTAATATATAAAATTTTAAAAAATAGAAGATGTCAAAAGTGGGCAGAAAAAAAAAGTAAAGATAGTGGAAAATAAGTTATAACCGGACAAATTAAATTATGAGATTCAACACGAAATAAATAATATTATATAAAAGTATTTTTTTGTCCCTAAAATTTAGAGTTATTATTAATTTCATTCTTAAAATTTATTTATTATTAATTTTGTCTCTAAAATTTAAAAAAAAAAAAATTATTAGATTCTATTACATTAATACAATTTGCCTATGTGACATTACTTGAAAATTTTTTTTATTAGCCTACCTTCCCAAAAAGGCCTAATACTCCTTAGAGGCAAGGCAAGCCACTTCTTAATCTTACCAACAATTGCCAAATGCCAATGGCTATAATTTTTCATTAAATAATTCAGCATTTCTTCCCTATATATATATAGTAATTACAAATTAAATTTAAAATCTCTTAATCATCTAAACTTCTCATCAATAAATCCCAAAATAACATAACTATGACTTTGGTGCCATGCTTCACTTCATTAAGGAATTCATTGTTCATGGATATGGCTACCATGATATGGATTTCAATTAACTTGAGCTTGAAAAATCCAAAATATTCAGGGGTTTATATATATATATATATAAAATAATGAAAATTAGAGAAAAGATGGGGGAAAAAATCAGAGAATTCAGCTCATGAAAATTCCAAAAGTTAGGTTCTAATACAGCTACTATAGGGTCCCACTTTATTGAATTCATCTGTGTAAGAATAAGAAGGCCATCCTGGCCTAACATTTCGGTGGGAATTGGGAAATTATTTAGAGAAACTTATAATTGTACACTTTCTCTTCTCTTCTTCTTCTTCTGAGTTGTGTATCTATAACTATATACTCCAACATCCTCAAATTTCAACTTTCTAGAGTGGCATTTCCCTTTTATTTTTATTTTGTTTCTCTGGATTTTGCAAATTTCTTGTAACTCTTGACATAACGTCATCTAGATGTTGTTGTAAGGTTCTGGTTAAGGTTTTATCTGATTAGTTGATGCAGAGTTTTCGAACATTAAAAATTATTATCGACTATTTACAAATATTAAACCAGTAATTACTCTATCAACTAATTAAAAGAAATCTTAACAATGATTTGATCCCTCAAAGATTTTATTTATCTCAACTTAATTATTGAATAATAAAAATATTAAATTATTCTTAAAAGATACCCATTTGTCTGAATTCAATTTCTAAATTATGAAAATATCATTCCTGCATTTAGAGTTTATGGTTAAGAATTTAAGGATTAATTGAAACAAGTAAAATCGTTCAGGGATTAAAATTGATATTTTCACTATTCAAGGATTAATTTAAAACAATTAATCTTCTTGAGAGACTAAATTTAAAATCTTTATTATTTTCAAACTTAGCTTAGATATATAAAAATCATTGAGGGAGTAAAACATGAATTTACTCATTAAAAATAGCATTGTTTTAGGAAGGAAATCCATTATAGCAAAACACCCAAATCAATACGTATAATCCCATAATTGGTGTCCCTAATTATAGTAGTAAGATATACATATATATATATATATGGTAGCAATAAAAACTAAAGTTAACTGAAAAAAAAAAAATAATGCATCTTCTCATCTCTCTAGGATTTACATGTTGATTGCCAAAATAATTGTAGGGTCACTCTCAAAAGGTCTTGGCTCTCGTGTGGCATTCATTTTCATTCTCATTTTCTCTCTTTGTACTTCTTATTTGATGCAAAGAAAGACCAAAAAGAGTGTGGGCCCCCCCTTTCCTCCATCTCTCTCACAACCTCACTATAAAAGCAAAAGATAATAATAATAATAATAATCATACAACTTTCATTAACAAATCCCTTCTAACTTTAGACTTCAAACCCTTCTCTCTCTCTCTCTCTTTCCTTACCCAAATCAAATGCACACGCCCTTCTTCTATAAATATATAATTATCCCATATCCATTCTTTGATCCATCATGCTTTCTTTCTTTTCTTTTCTTTTTCTTTTTTAAATTCTTAGACAATAAATAATAGGAAAAGACTTAGGTCAAGTTCCTTATATCCTTTTCATCAAGTTCCACTAATTATATATTACATTTACAGTCTCTTTCTTCTATGATTAGTCATATAAAACAGATCCGGATCCTGTCTTCTATGTTCTCTCTTTACTGTGATTGGTTATTTAAACACTTTTTGCCACGTGTCATATTTATATTGGGGAACTTGATGAAAAGGATATAATATAAATAACTTGATTTAAGCTTTTTCTTAAAAAATAATTTTATTTTTAGATTAAAGCACAATTTATGTCTTTATACTTTATATCAACTTTTAATTTCGTTCCTAAATTATTTTCACGGTCAATTTTGTCTCAGAATATATGAGTTGTAATCAATTTTATATTGATCTCTAACGCGGTCTAAATTACTGACGACGAATAATAATGTGGCACCACACATGTATCATTAGTGACTCGTAATCACTTATAATATGAATAATTGAAGTTGTTTGAAGTGATAAGTCAATGTAAATACGAAGAAGTGATCATTCTGAGTAATCAATTATTATTAATATTACATACATGAGACATTATCATTTGCAATGAGTAATTGGTGTTAAATGTTTGTGATGAAATTTATTGTAATTTAAATGTTTCGGGACAAAATTGATTGTACAAAAAATTTCTGGACAAAATTAAAAAGTAATGTAATTAAAATTTAGAGGCATAAAATCTGTTTCTACCTTATTTTTATTTAGTCTTTGATATATTTGTGTGATGAATACTAAACGATACTTAGATAAGATTAAAGAAAAGAGTAAATTATACCAAATCCTTCATAAGTTTAGTAAGATGATATTTATCACTTTTCTTAGTTTAAAATTAGACTCAATATTTTAACGTTTGGTATAATGTTACACCAATATACAAGAAGTTATGTTGCAATGAAAATTATGTTGAAGGTTAGTGTAAATTAAATAAGATTAAAAAAGTTTTTTTATGGCAAATAAAAAAAAAAGTAATAACTACAATTTAACCAAATTTAAAAGAAGTTACTAAGTTTGTATAATTGCTAGGTATGTGAATGGGTACAGATATCATGATTCATGATATCCATATAAGAAACAGAAATATCCTCTCTCTCTCTCTCTTTTTTTTTTTTGGTCTGGGAAATATCCAATATTTAATGGATATCATCTATATTTATATGCTTGTGGGATTTTATGGTCAATGATCTCCTAAAATAATTATTTAAAAAATAAAAATAGTGATAGTTTTTTTTAGGAAAGGATAATGATGGTGATAGTTATAAAAATAATAATTTTTTAATTTATTATTTTAAAATTAATAAATAATAATTTATATTATATTTTATAAATTAAAAAAAATTAATATGCACATATATACATGTAAAGTCTTTAGTATATTTTATTGGGTAAGGACAATAAAGTGTCATAGGTTAATCAAGTATTTATAATCTAATACATAAATAACATATTTTATAATATATATTATAAAATAAAATTTCATGCCTTTAATATTATTAGAATTGTATTAATTTTTTTTATAATAGAATTGTTTTAAATTTTTGTTTATAATAAGTATGTAAAAACATTTATTCTATTCAGACTAAACTAAAGTGAAATTATTTAGGTGTTTGCGGTAAAGTTCTCTAATAAAAATAAGACACGTGACAAAAAGTACTTATATGACTAATCATGGGAGAAAGATAATATAGAAAATTAAATTATGATAACCAATCATTGAAAAAAGAAAGTAAAAATAGAGCACGTGATTAATAAAACTTTATAACATAGACCTAAATAATTTCGCCTTAATTTTTCCTATTTTAAAATAATTTTTCATAATCATTTATAATATTTAAGAAATTATATTGAGTGGGGATAGCGATTATTAGATATCAAGTATATTATTTAATTATAATGTATGGAATATCCAATATTCATTATTATTATTTTAAATATTTCATATATTTCAAGTATCTCGAATATGAAAATTAAAAATAGTAATTTTTCAAAATTCGGTTAGTACATCGACCATGAAATGTTTTAAGAGAATACAGATATTAATCGTAAAAAAAAATTAAATGGTACATGATTTCTAATAATTGACTCTAAAAAAAAGTAGTTTTTAAAATTATCAAATTTGCATATCATGCTTAACTATTAAAAAGAAAGTAAAACATCATTTTTTTTATATTAAAAAAAACTCAATTTTCGTTTATTTTAAAAATGAATAACTTAGATGCAAATTTTATATATTTACCATAAAATTCTCTAATTAAAAACCAAGCATATAAACGTATAATAATTATATAAAAATAATGCATTTAATATTTTCATAACTATTTCCTTTAAAAAATTTGTCCCTCATATTTTATTTTAATTAAAATTTTGATAGCATAAGATGAGATATAAGAAAATTTATTGATGGTCTCACCCACCCTTGCTTTGCCTTCTATGTATATATGAAAAATAGATTTTTTAAATTAATTTTTTTATGAAATTATGAGAGAAATAAATTTTTTTTAATTTTCTTTTTCTTTGTCTCTCTCATAATTTTAAAAAAATAAAGAATTATTTAAAAAAATCCCCTTCTTAATATATGATTTTGTTTTTTGGTTTTGCACCTCAATGAAGGAAGGAAGAGGGCCCACACCATACCATTCCTTTCAATTGAAGTGGGGCCCTTAATTCGTTCAATTATTTTGTGCGCGTGCTTGTGCACGTGTGGTGTCCTCTCTTTCTTATTCATTATTTTCTTTTCTTTTAATTCCTCTCTTAAATATTGCTTTGTGCATTTACACCTTCTTCACTCACATTAATGTCCTTCTAATCTAACTCTTAAATTCAATAGAATTTGAAGGGAGGAAAGAAAAGAAAAGTGAAAAATAAAAAATAAATAAAGGGATGGTTGCTTTGCTTGACACGTGGCATGAGATATCTTTTGAGTATTTACAAGTCTCTATATTATTTTATAATTGTATTTTTAACCTATATAATAATGTTAAATTTTGATTTTCAAAATTTATAATAATTATATTTTTAACATTCTCCTCAATGAATTATTTTTAGTATTTATTTTTTATAAAGAAAATTATTTTTTATTAATTAAAAACAAAAACTAAATCTAAATCAAATGACTCTTCGAGTTTATATATTTTTGTTTTTAAATTAATAAAACATAATAAAAAAACAATAATTATTTTATAAAAATAAATACTAAAAGTCATAAGTAGAAAGACAAAAACATAAGAAATATCTATAAATATTAAAAGTTTATTATTATAAATTTTAAAATTAAATTATAAAATTATTAAATATGTTAAAAAACATATAGAGATTCCACTAGAAATATCAAAATATATCTTATGTCATATGTCAGTATATTGATTAAAGCTTGGTGACATGACATTCTATATCACTAACAACGGGGTGATTGCATTCTAAATCATACCATAAATAAATAATTTTTTTCATATAATGTTATTGTTAAATATTGATATCACACGCTAAATACCACGGGCACGTTCTTTACGCAGAAATGGAAATGGAAACAGAAACGGAAACGGAAACGGAATGCATTTCCTGTATTTAGTAGTACAAGTTTGATAATGGAAATGGAAAGGGAGTGTATTAAAATGACCATTTTACCCCTTATATTAAAATAATAAAAAGAAAAGAAGGTTATAATTGTGTCAAATAATGTCAAATCAGAGGGGTATAATAGATATTTTTTTTTTAAAGTTGATGAAAATAAAAAAGTAAAAAAATAAGTGAGGCCCGGTGAGCCCCACCATTTCCATTTCTATTTCCATGGACAATTCTTGTAAAAGAACATGCCCCATGTTTTTTTTGTCTTTAAATACCATGTTGTTTATCAAATAAGATTGTCTAGTCACCTTTAAATAAAACAATACAAAATATAAAAAAAAAAATCCCATTTCTACACTTACTTCCTTTCTTGAGAATAAATGTTCACTAGTATAGTAATACTGAACTTCAGTACATCGCTCGAATAAATTAGTCCTTAATCTATTCAAAGTGAGCCCTTATTAATGTGAGTTTATGGTAGTACTAAATTTTTATTTATTAAAATTATGTTAGGTTATAACTATTAGTTATCAATGTGTCACCTAAAACATAATATCAGAGATTAACTAATTTTTTGTGGCCATTAGGGATTAAGTAATTAAGTGCAATTTTCAAAGATGGAACTGTCTATTTCAATTTTTTAAAAAAATGAAATCTTAGGTTAACTAATTTTTCATTGACAAAAAATAAGAGAGAGAGAGAGTTGAAAGAGAAGGGAGTAGTGAAGGTGGATAAACACTCCGTGCGCGTTGCGCCACGTCATCACGCCGGACATCAGCACGTGTTGATAGCAGCTTCAGCTCCCCTCTTAACTTCTTCATCACAATTTTCAAAATAATAATATAAACTAAATCTCTCTTAATATTTGAAAACATTTTATTTTTAATACAGAAATAATATAACTCAATTTATATTAAATTCAAGAAAAATATTTTTTCTGTTTAGAATATATATATATACATCATGCAAATTAAATTTATTAATACAAAATTGGTCATAATACCATAACAAAATGATTTTTGAAAAATATCAAATGTAAGGAAATGCCCAGATTAATATGACCCGACTCACGGATCGAAAAAAATTAAAAATAAATTCAGGTAAAAATTAAATATTACAAAATCTACTAACCTGACGCCATCACTAAAATCTCGGATCTTGCACGTACCTCTACTGATAGAGCCACGTGTCAACGACTAATACGCGAAAAAATGACTCAAGAAAGAAAAATTATACTATGTAGGATTTTTTCAAACGGGACTCCCTTTTTCAACACATGAAATGAGCAAATGTGAAGGTGGGGAATGCCTCCTATTTACAGGAGGATGAGATAATTCTCATCATTTATTTAAGCAATGTGAGACTTAGAAAATATGAATAAGACATCATGCCACACGAGTGCGGGCTTGTGTGACATCCGATGAGTGTAATCTTAGTGTCATTTTGTTCGTCTCTCTACGAGCTTTTCAATGAGTCATTACTCGACTCGATCGGACTCCCCATGAGTGGATATTTAGTTTCGAATAACCCAACGTATCCAACATCAAATGATTTTATTAAAGAGTAAATTATTATTTTAATTTTTAAAAATATTTATTTATCTCAATTTAGTTTCTAGATCACGAAAACATTCAATTTAATATCTAAAAAAGTTTAATTATCCTACTTTAATTTTAAAGTTATGTAAATATTAAATTTAGTCTTTAGAATTTACCTTATCTTGCGAGTCATCTTAGACTTTCATATTGTTATTCTTTTTTAACGGAATGAAATTGTGATACAATGTATTTTTTAAAGATAAAATATGATATTTCATGATTTAAAGAAATTAGAATGAGTAAAATTTTTAAATATAAAAATTGATATTCTTATAATTTAAAAAAATAATGAAATATTTTTAAAATTAAAATAATAAAATATATATTTTTATTATTTTTTAAAATTTTGTACGATTTAGTGAAAAGTTTTATTAGATATCTTCCGGAGACCAAAAAAAAAATCTGAGAAGAAAGAAAAAGAAGTTACCTCCATATTTTCAGTGCCCATTTATTCATTCGGATGAGAAACACAGAGAAAACCCATCAGTCTGTGGGTCCCACGTGGGAAATCATAATACTTGGGGTGGGCCCCCCCTTATTACCCAGAGAATGGGTTAATTTTTTTTGTTTTCGCTCTATAAAAGTTTATATAGGTACGTGAATTTCAATACATATAGCAAATTATACAGTATCATTATTAATATTATTAAAAATTTATATTAATAAAATTATCTTAAATAAATTTAAAATCAAATTATTGAAGAAATATTTATAATTTAATACTATTATATTACTAAATATTTTAAAATAAAAATATAATTTAAATAAATTATAGATCAACTAATTAAAATAATATAATGAAATTTAGGCAAAATTACTCTTTTGGTCCTCAATGTTTGCACCAAGTTTAATATTAGTCCTCAACGTTTCAAAAAGTTATTTTAGGTCCTCAACGTTTTTTTTTTGGTCAAAATTGGTCCTCCAGCGTAGGGATGGCAATCTTACCCGGACTCAACGGGTACCCTGAAAATTTACCCATTGGGTCCGGGTCTGATATTAAAAAATGGGTCTGGGTCTGGGTCCGGGTCTAGAGATTTTAACGGGTAAAAGTCCGGGTCCGGGTCAGGGGACGGGTAAGGGTGTATTCACCCCGGACCCGTGATATAATATATATAAAAATATTTTATATATAAAAATATATTATATATCATATCAAATTGTGTGTTTTAAGTTTGTTTTTCTTAAACTTAAAAATAATTAAATTTATGAATTTGTGTTCAATACTTGTGATGAAAGTAGCAAATTTTGTAGAAAAAATAGTAAATTTTCCGAGTCCGGGACCGGGTCTGGGGATCTAAGTATTCAATGGGTCCGGGAACGGGTATCAAATTTCATACCCGACGGGGACGGGTCCGAGGATGGAGAAAATATTAATTACCGGGGACGGAGATTGCAGTATCCTACCCAGACCCTATCCATTGCCATCCCTACTCCAGCGTAACTCCGTCTGATTTTTTTGTTTAATGCTGACGTGGAAGGCTTATATGGCACACCCTCTCCTACGTATCATATTTGGATAATATGACACCCTCTCTCACTCCAACTCAGCAAAACAGCGTCGTTTTGCTGAGTTGGAGTGAGAGAGAAGTGATGCAAAGCGGCGTCATTTTGCTGAATTGGAGTGAGAGAGAGTGTCTTATCATCCAAATATGACACGTATAAGAGAGGGTGTGCCACATAAGTCTTCCACGTCAGCATTTAACAAAAAAAAATCAGACGGAGTTACGCTGGATGACCAATTTTGATAAAAAAAAATGTTGAGGACCTAAAATAACTTTTTAAAACGTTAAGGACCAATATTAAATTTCATACAAACGTTGAGGACCAAAAAAAATAATTTAGCCTAAAATTTAATACTATCTATTATATAGTTAGCATGTTCTCTTTTCACTTTCATCTCATTCATTCGAGTCAATATTTAGTAGTATAATAATATATATTATATTACATTTTAGAATATTTCTTCAATTACTTATTTTTAATTTATTTAAGATAAATGTTATTAATATTAAAAAATAGTTAAAAAAATACATTAAAATTTAATACTATCTATTATACCACTTAGCATGATTTCTTTCCACTTTCATCTCATTCATTCGAGTCAATATTTAGTAGTATAATAGTATTATATTAAATTTTAGAATATTTCATCAATTACTTATTTTTAATTTATTTAAGAATTAATATGAATATTTATTAGTATTAAAAAAAATACATTAAAATTTAATATTTTTGTAATAATAATCTTTATCTTTCTCAAATCCAAAAAAAAATATCGCTCTTATTCTCTCTCATATGTAATGTATTTATACAAAGATGGTGACAGACTGACAGACACGTCAGCATCACTGCATGACACATGAATGAAATTCATTATTAGATTTTTTTTTTTAAATAAGCCGTACTTTTAATTTTATGGTTGGTTAAAAAAAAATTTCATTTTTTAAGCTGTATTTAGATGTTGCCACGTGGCAACGAACATGATCATTACGGTCAGAAAATTAGAAAGTAAGAATAAAAACTGATAATAGATATATTGTGAACCCTGGTGACTATGACAGTTATGGAAGCGTGGAGAGAGTAAATATTTTTTTTAAAACTTTATATAATATTTTTTAGACTAAATTATTATTTTTGTGCTTAAAAATAAATTTATTTTAATTATTAAAAGATATTAAGTTTATTTAAAAAATTAAAATAATCAGTTGAAACTTGAAAGGGTAGGTATTTAATATTTTTAAATAAAGTGTTGTGTTTAAGTTTTTTGTATATGAAAAATTTAAGTTGAGAGAGATTTGTTATTATTATGGGACTTTATTTAATTCAAAGAAAATTAAACAAAATTTTTAAATTTTATCTATATAAAATATTTTATGTGAAAAAATGTACAAGAAAAATAGTCATAATGTTAAATGTAAAGAGTAAAAACAATAATTTTATATTATATTTTAAAAATTAAAAAAATACGACACTTTTATACATAAAAGCTTTTAGTATATTTTTATTATAATGACTCTATTAGTTTTTTTTAATTGTTGATTTCATAAAATATTGATTTTTATAATTAAAAATAAAATGAAATATATGATGCGATAAGATAACAAAAATAAAAATTATGGGTATCTATTAAAAGAGTATATAATTTTTTTATTATTCACTTTTATTTTAAAATATAACAACAATAATTTTATCTCATATTTTTAAAATTTAAAAACTAATATAATATGCAAAACTTTTTATATATATATATATATATATATATATATATATATATATCATGGAATTAAAATAATAACTTATGTATATTTTTATATTTTAAAATTTTTATTTATCAGTATAGAAATGGGAAAAAAATGGTTGTCCGTATTGACAAAGATTGAGCTTTTATGCAGATAGTAAGAGAAAAAGATGTACATAACTGTAAAAACTGATTATTACGTGCCCCTTTTTTTTTCTCAGAACTCCCTGCTTCCCCATCTTTTTATTTCTGCTGCTCCTACTTTGCTCTATTTACTTTTTAAATAAATTTATTATTCAGGCCAAAACAATTATTTAATCACATTAATAACCATTATTATTACTTTAACTGATATATATATATATATATATAATGGAAGAAGGCTGTAATTTGTGATAAAAATGTACTATTTAATTTTAAGCAGCAATTTTATCACATAGATCTGCTTTATTGTATGATAATGAGAGCGACAAAAAGCCAACATTAACAAATTTAACATTACATAAATAAGAATGTTACGCTGGATTGCATTAGAAAGAGAGCTTTTTCGATCCTATAGATATAATTTCTTTGGAGACAATATTGTTTAAGGTACTGTCTAATTTGAGCGACTCTCTCAATGAGAATTCGAATATCGGTTTATCACATTATAAAAGACTAATTCCTTCCACTAGATATAACTATATTAGTATTAGGGAGAAAATTAAGGTATACTTATTGTACAAAAATGAGTGAAAACATATCTTACGTGATTTGGTCATGTATAAAGAAACTTGTTAGAAGCTCATGTCATGTGTGTAGAATTGACCAGATAGAATGTAACTTAATAACTAGAGGTAAAACAAAAAACAAAACAAAAAATTATTGAAATTGATTTAATTATTAATAACTTAGCTATATAAGTAAAGACAAACATGATCATTGATATCATTTGATTCATATAGTTGATTCTATCTAAAAAACTTTAATTGTAGTTGTATTTATATATATATATATATATATATTATGATATATAATATGATGTGTTTATTTTTTAAAGTTTAAATATTATAACCTCTTTTGGCATATACTCAACAAAAATTGAAAATCCTTCTCTGTTGATGAACGGTGGATGACTTTTTGTTTTGTCAGGATATAAAATTTTTATTTGCAGTAATAATTGCAATTTGGCGTATTCTTGTTTATTTATTGTTTGAATTATTGTTTTTTAAATCAAAATACTTCCCTTTTATAATATGTTTTGAGCAAGAGAATGAAACTGAAGTGAAATTTTAAATTCAAATTTTATTTAATTTAAATTAAAATATAACATTTTCAATGATGAAAATGTAATTAATTTGTTAGATGAAATGGGAAGAAACAAATTAAGTTATATATAAAATTGAAGTGAAATTAACATTTTTATTTAAGTTTTTTTTTTGTTTAAAAAATCTAATCATAAATTTAGATATGGAGAAGCAATCAAGGCCACCTTTACCTAGAACTGTTAAAGTATGTTAATTCAACTTATACGGATTGATTCACTAAGAGTATGAATCAAGGGTATGAATCGACCTACCAAAATGGTGGGTTAGGCTAATAAAACCATGATTTTCTTTTTCTTTTTTTAAATAAAAATTACTCTTTAAAATAAGTGATATTGCAACATGTTTGATAAGTTAACAATGATATATCAGCATTTAATGGTCACATTACTTTATTTGATTATCGTTAACGTCTCGAGACTAAATAATTTATAAAGATACAAATTCATTAACTAAATACTTTATTTTAAAATTTTAAAAATTAAATAGCAATAATTCAACGAAATGTAGAATGTTAGAAGGAATGAGAATAGAAATGGGAATAGGAATGAGAATGTGAATGTTAGAATAAATGAGAATGTCATATCAATGTGATGTGAATGAAATAAAAGTGGGCAAAATGACCATTTTACCCTTATATTGAAAATGAAAATAGAATAAAAGTGTGTAAAAATTAACGGCAAAAATATAATTTCATCAGATTGCAAAAAATAAAATTCGTTTAGTATGCAGAATGTTGGATTACTTCTAAAATTACCTAGTTGGTTCTTGCTACCAATCATGGCCTATGTCTCCTACAAAATTAAATAGAAGCTTAATTAAAAGTGGTTTACTTAATTACCCTCGTGAGCAAAAGAGGTATTTAATTAAAAGAGTTGAGAGATAGAATCTTGCATTAATTGATTGTGATAGATCAATCCTTCATTATATTGCACGTACGTTGAAATCTATAGAGAAAAAGCCGTTGCTTTGAGTATGTGTGTGAGTGAGTGAGAGAAACTACTTTTCCCATTAAACAAATCCATTCAACTCTTTAACTCATCTAACACATTCTCCCATGTCACATCTTCTAATAATAAATTCAATTCTATAAATTATATTCATTTTTTCACCCGTCATTTGTACTTTTTTTTTTCTTTAACTAATTTTCAGTTTATAGAAATTAATTTTTTATATAACTATAGATTTCTTTTTTAAGAGATAAGCTTTTCCTACATATCAAAATTAATTATAAATAAGTATTTGAGTTTGTTAAAAAAAAGGATGTGAAAAATGATTGACATATTTACTTATTTAATTTATAATTAATCTATTTTTTTTTTAGTTTTTTGGCCATTTTTTTTAGAACTGATTTAATTTCAAATAATTTATATTTAATCATGTCAATGCCAATAAGAAACCTTTTATAACGAAAGAATCTCAAATAAACATTAATTCTTAATGTATATTTTTATCTATTTTCTTCATCCAAACTAAATTAGTCGTCGGAGTTTGCAATGAAATTCTCAATTTCTCTCGTAATTTTTGATTTATTTTATTTCGCAAGCTTTTATATCTCTTAGTATTTGACCAACGAATTCACCTCCCTTTTAAAGTTATACTTTATTGATCAATCTTGCTTTTCTTAATACTATTGTCATTGTTGATAAATTATTTCATTTATATTATTATATTTTTTTAACACAATATCATTACATTTTACTAGCTCCAAACTAATTTAATTAGGGAGTTCAATCACTCGATGGACCCGACAAACCCTTCATGATTATATTTTTAAAATTGAGTGGGTCAAAAATTAGGCCGGCCAGGTTTAGGGTTTGTATTTTTTAGATCCAGCCCGTAGTAGAGCACTTTCAATTTTTTTTTTATATAAGTTAATATATCATGTATGTGTATGTAGAATTCTCTTTATCATTGATTATAAATTAAAAAATATATAAAATATAAACTTAATTTTAATTAAATTTATTCCTTAAATTAACAATTGTGTTAAAATTAACTTGTTATTAATGTAAAATTCATAATATCTATAAATAATTACTTTATATATATGTGGGTTAAAAATATAAAAAATATTCAAAATAAAGTATAAGAAGTTAAAAAGTTAAATTTAATTTATGTAATTTAAAATAAATAAATAAAAGGACCATGCCAAGCCCAATGGACTCGGCCTGGTCCAACCCAATTTAAAACTAGCTCGAGTTTCGAGTCCATCAAAAACCGAGCTCGACTAATCCCGTCTACATCCCTAAATATAACAATTTGAGTATGAATCGATTTATGATTTAAAGTAGAAACACGTCGTAGATGACCTCAAAAAAAGTCTTGTTCAAATTAATTTTTCGCTCACTTATTGAAAATTCTTCTATGGTAATTATCAACGTTGCCATAATTATCTAACAGCTTTGTTCAAACGGAGCTCCAATCTAATGACAAGAAATCAAACTTTGTTCGACAACACTAATCTCTGTTCAAAAATGTGATTTTACTTTGTTGTCTCTTTTACATTAATCGTTCACCAATTCAATTTGCGACCTAACTTCAGTGACCACTAAGAGCCTCTGTTAATTTAATTTATTCGCACTAGCTTCCACACTAAGATGACGTTTGGTTGCAGAAAAATATGTGAGAGAAAAAAATGATTTAAAAAAGAGTATTTGATATGTAAAGAAATGACATCTCATGTGCTTGGTTAAAGAGTAAAGAATTTGCTAAGCAATTGTTTTTTGTTGAAAATTGTCGCTATTATTGTTTTCATATAATATACTATATACTTATAGGCAATGTTGTTTGGACCGGACCATACGGTCCGACCGGTTCAACCATGAATCATACACTAGAGCGAGTTGGTCAAACCTAAAAAATTAAACTAGCAGTTGGATCGAATTTAATCGGGGTTTAACCGTTAGACCGCTTAAGAACCAGCGGTTCAACTCTTTTTTTTTTAGCCAAAATCATTGATTTAGGTTTTAAATAAATTTTTTTAAATGAAAACAAATGTGTTTAGCCTGTACTTGTCGAGGCCCTCATTTCTCTCATCTTCATCCGTTCATCTCAATTCACCTTGCCCTAGCCATTGACGTCTTCATCTCAAAATTATGTGTATTGAAACTTGAGAGTTGAAATGTTGAATTTGGTTATTATGAGATATTGTTTAAGAGATACATTTAGTCCATTTTATTTGCCTGAAGAGATGCTCTAGCAGTGAAGAGAAAGATTGTATTAATTATTATTGCCTCAAGAGATTGTATTAATTATATTAAGAATAACTAATATTTATTATTTATTGCATCATCCAGTTTCACCGATTAAACCGATCAGATCGTGAACCAAACACTTGTCTGAATCGGTCCTGACAAAATTGTTTATAGGTAGAAAGAGTTTTGGACGCAATATGTGCTTATGTATGTGGAGAAAATCTCTTTCAAAATGTCGTCACAAGTTGAGACGAATTACATTATATAAATTTATAATTGTAATTCTTTCATTTAAATAAATCTCACATCATAAAAGTAAGGTATGTGGAAAAATATATTTTTTCACATAAGTTTTGTGTTTTAAACTTAAAAAAAAATGTTGAAGCGATGGAGATTCCTTTTAAAGGAAGTAATCGTAATGGTTGGTTTCAAGGTAATACTCACGTTGAATCATTGGTGTTTATTTTGTATTTTTTATGTCTGCCATTCACGTTTCAACCGACAGTTTCTATTAACGTATAACAGTTATAACCGACAATCACAACTTCCTCATCACTTGTAAAATTCTGCTAAAAAAATATATTACACTTAATAATTAATTATCTCATATCACAGTTATGTGAATTATGATGAAGGTGAAGAAACAGATAACGACAAAAACCCTAGTTTGGTCCTTGAAATTTAACACTTTTCAGTTTGGTCATTGACGTTTTTTCAATCTCAATTTGGTTCCTCAAGTTTACGGTTGATACTAATTTAATTCCTAACATTTATTTTAATACTTAGATAATAGAAAGGCCAAATTGGTATCAATTACAAACGTGAAGGATCAAATTGAAATTTAACAAAAGCTAGGGATCCAATAGAAAAAATTGTTAAATGTGAGGGATTAAAGTAGAGTTTTTGTCAAAAAAAAGATAACATAATAGTTTTCACTTTGGAAGGTGAAAAACAAAAGAGAAACGTGATTAATCCAAAATTTGAAGGGAAGAAGAAGAAGAGAAAGATAAAAAATAATAATGATAACAAGAGAGTCACACACACACACACTCACATGGCATGTGAGCAACAGCTGTGTCCACTCTCTCCGACTTGATAAATACCCTTCTTACCTTCACTATTACGACTTTTGACTCCCATCACCTTCTTCTTCTTCTTCTTCTTCTTCTCTCTCTAATCTTTCATCACTAAAATCCTATTACTTTCTCTCTCCCCTCTTATGTCTGAACTGAACCAGAGCTTTCTGAGCTCCCTCTAATGGCAGACCTCATACCCTAATCAAACCTACTCACCCCCTTCTCTCTCTTTCTCTCTAAACCTTCCAACACAAAAATGAAACCCATATTTCCCTTTTCCTTTTCTTTCTTCTTCTTCTTCTTCTTCTTCTCCATCGCCTTCCTTCCTCTGCTTTCCTCTGCTTCTGTGGATTTCTCCCAGCAACTTCTCGCCTTCAAAGCTTCCCTCCCAAACCCATCTCTACTTCCCAACTGGCTATCAAACCAAAACCCATGTTCCTTCACTGGGATTTCCTGCAAGCAAACCCAGGTTTCCTCCATAGATCTCAGCTTCGTCCCCTTGAGCACAAATTTCACCCTTGTCTCTACCTATCTCCTCTCGCTCGACCACTTGCAGGTTCTTACTCTGAGATCCACCAATCTCTCTGGTTCCATCTCTCAGCTCCCTCCGAGGTTCAAGTGTGGCGCCTCATTGACCTCCATAGATCTGTCCCAGAACACTCTGTCTGGCTCTGTTTCGGATGTCTCCCACCTCGCCTCGTGTTCGAGCTTGAAATCTCTCAACGTCTCCAATAATGTTCTGGAGTTTTCGCCTCCTGGGAAAGACTCGATGAGGCTCAATCTCGAAATCCTCGATGTCTCCTTCAACGGGATTTCGGGTCCGAACGCTCTGCCTTGGATCTTATCTCCGTCTTGCGGCGACATGCGTCATTTAGCTGTGAGAGGGAACAAACTCACCGGAGAAATCAACAACCTCTCGAGTTGCCAGAAATTGCAGCATTTGGACCTTTCGTTCAACAATTTCTCCGTCGCGATTCCTTCGTTGGGTCAATGTTCGTCGCTGGAGTACCTCGATATTTCCGCTAATAAATACTTCGGCGACATTGGTCTCGCTCTCTCCCCCTGCAAGCTCCTCACCTTCGTCAACATTTCCAGCAACGGCTTCTCCGGTCCGGTTCCGTCGCTCCCGGCGGGCTCTCTGCAGTTCGTCTACCTCGCGAACAACAAGTTCCAAGGCCAGATTCCGGCGGGACTCGCGGATTTGTGTTTGACTCTGGTCGAGCTCAATCTCTCGTGGAACTTGCTATTCGGTACGGTTCTGAGCGGTTTGAGCGCGTGTTCTTCTCTGGAGGTTTTGGATATATCTGGCAATAGATTCTCCGGTGAATTGCCGATTGAGGTTTTCATGGAGATGAGTAGCTTGAAGAAGCTGGTGGTTTGGTTCAATGATTTCGTCGGTAATTTGCCTGAGAATTTGTCGAAGCTTGTGGGTTTGGAATCGCTGGATCTGAGTTCGAATAACTTCACAGGTTCAATCCCTAGAGGGCTATGTGAAGATGGTAGGAGTAATCTGAAAGAGCTATTTCTACAGAATAATCTCTTCACTGGTGTGATTCCGCCAACTCTCAGCAACTGTTCGAACCTTGTGTCCTTAGATTTGAGTTTCAACTTCTTGAATGGGACTATCCCTTCAAGCCTAGGGTCCCTTTCGAAGCTTCGGGATTTGATTATCTGGTTGAATCAGCTTCATGGTGAAATACCTCAAGAGCTCAGTAATATCAAGACACTTGAGAATCTGATTTTGGACTTCAATGAGTTAACAGGAACCATTCCTTCTGGACTAAGCAATTGCACCAAGATGAACTGGATCTCCTTGTCTAATAACAGGTTGAGCGGCGAGATTCCGGCGTGGATTGGCCAGCTTTCCAATCTTGCGATACTGAAACTGAGTAATAACTCGTTCTCCGGCCAGATTCCGCCGGAGCTCGGGGATTGTCATAGCTTGATATGGTTGGATCTGAATACGAATTTACTGAATGGGTCAATCCCTCCTGAATTGTTCAGGCAATCTGGGAAAATTGCTGTGAATTTCATTAGTGGGAAGACTTATGTGTACATCAAGAATGATGGGAGTAAGGAGTGTCATGGAGCTGGGAACTTGTTGGAGTTTGCTGGGATCAGACAGGAGCAGTTGAACAGAATTTCATTCAGGAACCCTTGCAACTTCACTAGAGTTTATGGAGGTAAGCTCCGGCCTACATTTAACCATAATGGTTCAATGATTTTCTTGGATATTTCGCATAATATGTTGTCGGGTAGCATACCGAAGGAGATTGGGAGTATGTACTATTTATACATTTTGAATTTGGGCCACAATGATATATCTGGAAAAATCCCTCAAGAGCTTGGAAGCTTGACAAATCTCAACATACTTGATCTCTCCCGCAATAAGCTTGAAGGTCAAATACCACAGTCCTTGACAGGTCTTTCCATGCTCACTGATATTGATCTCTCAAACAACTACCTATTTGGTCCTATTCCTGAATCTGGTCAGTTTGAAACCTTTCCTCCGAACCGATTCGCCAACAATTCGGGTCTCTGCGGATACCCTATTACTCGATGTGGGGCAGACTCAGGATCAGGTGGGAATTCCCAAAATCATAAGTCTAACAGGAAACAGGCATCTCTGGCAGGGAGTGTGGCCATGGGATTGCTATTCTCCCTCTTCTGCATCGTTGGTTTGGTTATAATTGCCATTGAGACCAGGAAGAGGAGGAAGAAGAAGGAAGCTGCTCTTGATGTATACATTGAAAACAATTCTCATTCAGGTACAGCCAACAACGTCAGCTGGAAGCTTACAAGTGCACGTGAAGCGCTTAGCATAAACCTTGCAACATTTGAGAAGCCACTACGGAAACTTACTTTTGCGGATCTTCTTGAAGCTACTAACGGCTTTCACAATGACAGTCTTATTGGTTCCGGTGGTTTTGGTGACGTGTACAAGGCTCAGCTGAAGGATGGAAGTGTCGTGGCCATCAAGAAACTGATACATATTAGTGGGCAAGGTGACAGGGAATTCACTGCTGAAATGGAAACCATAGGAAAAATCAAGCATAGGAATCTCGTTCCTCTTCTTGGTTACTGCAAGGTTGGAGAAGAAAGACTCCTGGTTTATGAATACATGAAATATGGAAGTTTAGAAGATGTTTTGCATGACCAGAAGAAAGCTGGGATCAAGCTGAACTGGGCAGTAAGAAGGAAGATTGCCATCGGGGCTGCGAGGGGATTGGCTTTTCTTCACCACAATTGCATCCCGCACATCATTCATAGAGACATGAAGTCAAGTAATGTACTGCTTGATGAAAACTTAGAAGCCAGAGTCTCTGATTTTGGAATGGCTAGGCTTATGAGTGCTATGGACACCCATTTAAGTGTCAGCACACTAGCAGGCACACCTGGCTATGTTCCTCCTGAATATTACCAGAGCTTTAGATGCTCCACCAGAGGTGATGTTTATAGTTATGGTGTAGTTTTGTTGGAGCTGCTAACAGGGAAACGACCGACGGATTCAGCTGATTTCGGGGATAACAATCTAGTCGGATGGGTTAAACAGCATGCCAAACTGAAAATAAGTGATGTCTTCGATCCCGAGCTCATGAAAGAGGATCCTAATCTTGAGATTGAGCTTTTACAGCACTTAAAGGTTGCTTGTGCTTGCTTGGATGATCGGCATTGGCGACGACCCACAATGATCCAAGTCATGGCAATGTTCAAGGAAATCCAAGCCGGGTCCGGTCTCGATTCTCAATCCACCATAGCTACCGAAGATGGAGGTTTCAGTGCAGTTGAAATGGTAGAGATGAGCATAAAAGAAGCCCCTGAATTCACCAAGCCCTAGGCTGCTTCAGCAAGCAAATGAAAGAAGGAGGAGGAGGAGATGATAGCAGCAGCATCTCCCCTAAATTTTTTTCCTTCTTCTTTTAGAAGTCTAAACTATATCAGGAAAGAGGAGAAAAAGGATTAAAATGGAAAAGAATTGGCTGTTATCTCTCTAGTGTCTACCATTCCATGTATGTAATCTTTTTTACTTTATGCATAAAAGTTGTTTAACTTTGTGATAAAATTTGTATATAAACAGCTTCAGTTCAGTTCAGTTACCATTTTTGTTTCCCTACATATTTCAGATGTTCTTCATGTTAATTCCCATTTGATGGTGACTAAGTGAAAAATGTTTTTGGCCATTTCTGCATCTTGTTTTGGTTCTTTTAGCTTTTCCCATCTTATCGACACCCAGAATTTTCCTCCTATCCTATGAATAGTGTTTGTATCTCAGTTTGTGCAGGAAGGAGAATGAGCCTTCTTCCTCGCTCTCTGATTAGGGTGTGTGTATATATATATATATATAACATGTGAAAACAAACATGCCCTTCAATCACTTGCAACATCAACTTGATTTAGAAGTTCATTAAAGTTGGCTTTTCTTTCTTGTTCTGTTTCCTACTTTAAGGGAATGTGCCACTCTAGCTTTTCTCATCCTATTTTAGAATTCAGATTATCATTTTCTCACTATATTTGGCCAAAAAGAAAAAGGCTATTCTCCATTATACTCGTTGCCATAATGGTCTTTCCCGTTTCTAATTTACTATTATTATAATTTAAATCTTTATTATATCGTGACCCTTTTCTGGTAAAAATAACTAAATAAGTAAGGATTACATTCTAATCCAAGGCAAGGTTGTGGTCTTAGTCTAAGATTCGAATTTAAACTATGCAATTATCATGGCCGAAGACAATGAGTCAACTCTTATTGTCGGTAATCAGATGAGTCAACCATAATTAATATAAATCTTAATAAAAATATTGAAGGTAATCTTATTCAATTAAATATTAAATGTGATAATTTGTCTTGACAAAAATTCAAAAATATATTCACTATATCATGAGGAATTAGTTTGAGATTCAACACTTTGGTATATCCTTTGGTCTTATCTTTTTTATGATTTGATTTACATATTCATTGAGTATTAAATGCGACAATTTCTCTCAAAAAAAATTCAAAAAAAAAATCATTATATTGTGAGGAATTAGCCCCAGATTCAACATTGATAGTATATCCTTCAATACATTTTTATTGACATTTTACTTTAATATATTCTTCTAACTATTTAATTTCTAATTTATTTAAGATGAGTATTTTTAACGTGAGTCTTTATTAATATTAAAAAATAATATTAAATAATTAGAAAAATATATACTAATTATTTAATATATAATAATAAGTAGTAGTAGTACACTTACTAAAATTCGGACCACAAATGAAATGAGTAGAAAGTTTTATTTTTTTGGTTGATTGAAGTCGGAAATCCCATAATTGCTTGAAAGCTTTAACTTTTATCACATATGAAAAATAAATCTAAATAAAATAGCGATTTCATTGATGAGTATGAAGAATCTTCTTCAACTCCTAAGCTAACGCTTCGCTTCTGTCTCATGATCCATAAAAAAAGGAGCAAATCAATGGCATTTTGTCTTTTTCCCATGGACCTCGTGCTTTCCACGTGACCTACCCTCATACTCATACAAGAAGATGCACTAAATTATTACTATTTTTTATTTTATTTTTTCTATTTTTCACTAGCACAATTTGCCTCTCTAGTGGGCAGTGGCCACCTAATCCTAGGCTCTACCCCTTATTACTTATTATCTATCTTCATTCTTGATTTTTGCATATTTTAAGTAAATTTATTAAAGTGAATTTGATGACTAATATTTTTTAGGTCAAAATTTTAAATTGGTCATTTATGTTTTAAAAAGTTTAATTTGGTTCTTTATATTTGCAAGAAGTTCCAAATTGGTCCTTCCGTCCAAGTCCGTTTATTTTTTAAGTTAAGTGCTGACGTTGACACATCATCTCTCCTACATGACAATTGAAGCTGATGTGGCATGCCACGTCATCATCCAATATCATATGTGATGACGTGGTAGTGGCGTGGCGCTGACGTGGCATGACATGTCAGCTTAGATGGCCACGTCAGCACTTAACTTAAAAAATTGACGGAAGTGGACGGAAGGACCAATTTGGAACTTCTTGCAAACATAAAGGACCAATTGAGACTTTTTGAAACATAAAAGACCAATATGAAACTTCGTGCAAACATAAAGGACCAATTTGAGGTTTTGACCTATTTTTTAAATATTACTGAATTCATTATTGACATCAATCCTCCTAATAAATGATAATCAAAATTTATTTTTTTTAGAGATTGAATCGAACAGACAATGACTTTTAAGAGAATTTTAGAGTAATTTAAAAGTGTTTAAAACGGTAAGAAATAGTTGATAATAGACCTAAATGCTTGAGGAGGTCAATCTGAAATTTTGGAGAAAAAAGTTGAGCTAAACAACGGAAAAAAAAAATACTGCAGTAATAAGAAAATCACAGGGAGTAAACTAAATTTTTTAAAGTTGAAGAAGGGACTAACATGTAATTTTTTATCAAGTATAACGGCAAAAGAGTATCCACACTTATATATTTCGACGGTACTAGTGAAAAAGACAATATTACTTAAACATAACAAATTTAAAATACAATTAACTACGATCAATATTTAAAAACATAATGGACGAAAATATCAAAATTTAAAAGTACTAAAAGGTACTTTTCCTTTTTACTTATTATATAAACAATTTGTATTGTGTGTGTGTATGAATTAGACTGAAGACAAACATTTTGATTATATCACTAAAGACGTAAGTAAGAAGTGTTTGAATGTATTAGGTGATGTTTTGTTTGGAGAATTGGAGTGAGAGAATGGAAATTTAGAATTTGAAAATTTAATTTTGTTTTTTTTTAAATATTAACAATTTTTAAGTAAAAAGATAAATTTATTTTAAAATGGATGATAAAATTGATTTTTTAAACTTTATCTAATCATAATTCTCATTCTTATTCTTATTCTCATTCTCATTCTCTCGTTCAATTTCACAAACCAAACATGGCCTTAAGCTTTTCATGTGCACTCTTCTACTCTACCTTGTTTGCGTTTCTTCCTAATTTTCTTTCACAAACTGAATTACATATGCAATCACGTTTTTCTCTTTTCTTTTGATTCCTCCAAAACGTTAAGAAACTTAAGATTAATAAATGCTTCGTAACTTGTAAGTATTTCTACATCACAATCATCATTACAGAAAAATAGAAAAATGAGATTTTAAATTGTAGAGATTCATACTACATTTGTATACAAAACAACAAGAAAAATAAATATTTTTTTAACAATTTATTTAATTGTTAAAAAAATTAACTTTTTAATAACTAAATTTTAACCGTTGAAGTAAGTATATATATTTTTTAATAATTAAATTTTGGCCGTGGAAATAAGTTATTGATAAAAGTCGATGAAAGTATTTTCGACGGTCAACAATTGTCTATATTTGTTAATAATATTATTTTTGACAATACATTTATCGACGATGACCGCAAAAAATACCGTTAAGAAAAATATTGTCATAAAAAGTACTAACGATAATTATTGACCATAAAAAATATTATTATCTATTTCCAATAACTTATTGCGACGGCAAAAATTAAATTTGATTGCTGAAAAAGTATACTTTTTAACAATTAGATAATCTTCAAAATACAAATTATTAAAAATATTCATTTTCAATGATAATTTAATTAGTTGCATAATTATTCTTTTTTAGTTCCTTATTTTATTTCAAATCAAATCCTTATATAATATTGTTTTAATTACTTCTCATTTTGTAATATATATGTGTATTAACATTGATGAAGTGACTCTGGCTGGTTGAAAAATGGGTGAAAGGTCACCGAAAATTACACAAACAATAAATTGCAAATTACAATGGCCAAAAATAAATAAGTAAATTGCAAATTACATAACTGGATATTACGTGGAACCCTATTTATATAGGTCTCTGGATCTGATACTGTGTAGTGACAAATCAGAGGAAGAGAAAAAATAAACAGTGGGATGGGTCTTACGTGTGAGTTTCATGACTCACTCTTTTTTTTATCTTTTGTTCGATTTAATATTGTACATCTCCGGATTCAAATTATTTATTTATATAGTGATATATATAGATGTCAAAGTGGCCTTTGACGAAACATGCCAGAGGTTTCAAAATTGATTAGTTCACTTATTAAGTATGTTAAATTTACGGGATTTAGACTCTTTTATAAATGGGTCAAAAATAATATGACTTAACTCTTGTGTTAGGTGAATCAACCCAGGAATTAAGTGGATTAGTCCATTTAATTTTTCATTTAAAAAAAAAGCTTGGCATCATGTAATTATTTTTGTAATGGTTTTATTTTTTGATGCATTATTTATGTACTTCTAATGCAATATTAATTTAATGTGTCAAATGTGTGAACATTAATCATCAACATAAAAAAAGATTAAACTAAGGTAAAGTTACTTAGTTGCTTGCTATAAAATTCATTAATATAATTAAAATACGTGGCAAGATTTTTTTTGTATAACCAATCATGGTAGAAAGAGAAAATGAAAAGCAATAAATTACATAATCAATCAAATATGAGAGAGAATATAAATCATGTTTACGATTGATGAACTTTATAGCAAACATCTAAGTAACTTTACCTTAAATTTTTTTTTTAAAAAAATCAAATTAAATTAATGAATTTGAAAATCCGAAAAAGAAACTTAGATGGATTAAATGAATCAAGTTAATATTTTTTAGCTCACCAAACATTTTAATCCGTATCCATTTAACGTGTTCGTAATTCTCATATTAACTCATTTTGATAACTCTAAATATAAGACACCTTTAATTAGCATCGCAATCGCCAATATATATGAGTACACTAATCTTCTTCAACTAGTCTCTTAATAAGTAGAATAGCTCAAACACAATGGTTAAGTTATGGTTTAATTTAATTATCAAACATAATTATTTATTTAGTACACATTGAAATTAAGTTAAGCAAATGATAGTAGTCAAGCCATTATTCATGTTTGTTTAATATTAGTTTTATTTTATTTTAATGAATTAATGTTTTTTCTTGTACCATTGTCTGGCTTACAACTTGGCTCTGGTTGGAAACACAATTTTAGTGCTCTAATCTGTTATTAGATTTAGATTAAATAAATAATATTGGTGTCTATATATATATATATTAACTATGAAATCATATTTACACTATAATTAGCTAGCAACTTACATATGAAAGTACATACAGATGTACGTATATGATTTAATAATTCATTGATTCTGAAATGTTATGGATGCATGTTTCCTTAAGAATCTTGTACGATTTTTACTCTCTAAAGAATAGATTTGGATCGTCGTTTTTTATTTTGTATTTAGATTTTTAAAATTTTGTCAAATTTGATACCAAAAAGAAAGTTCACATTTCAAAAACAGTACTATGTTATATATATATATGGTTAGTGGTTACGGTATTTGTATTTCCAATGGTTTTGTTCGTTGTTTCAAATACAATCATGAAGAATATGTCGTTACTGAAAAAATTATATATAATTAAAATGTGGACAAAATTAAATGTTAGAAATTTGATTCATAAAACAATTTAAAATTTTTAAATCAATCAGTAATCAAAATGCTTATAAGTCAATTAGTTATATAAATGTTTAGTATACTCCTATCTTATGTTCATATAAATATGTAATACTACTTGAACATAATTATTATTTTGTCTTACTGTAATGCTAACTTTAGATATAGAACTAGATTATTTGAGTAATGCTTTTTAGAGGGTAAAACTGAACATAAAATTTGCAAGGGCTAAATTAAGATAATATATTTAAAAAAAACAGTAGTTTAATTACTCTATTTTATTTTGAGTAAATTATACTTTAAATTTCACCTTTAAGAAATCCTTAAATTATATTTTCATGTTTCAAATCTTCTTTATTTTAAAAACTTACTCTTTCATCTCTTGAAAGATTAAGAAATTTATAATTTCACTCTTTTCTACTAAAATGTTTTTAGTAACATAATTAATTTTTAAAAATAACTATAATTTAATAAAAATTATTTATTTTCAAATTATTATTTTAAGTTAAAAATAATTATTTTATTTTAAAATAATAATTTTATGTTAGCCAAATACTTATTTAACTATCTAAAGAATAAATATATGTGTATTTTGATCAAAATAAATAAAATTATAAATTTTTTATCTTTAAAAAAATGTATAATTTTTCAAAATACACATATTAACCCCTTTCCATCTTTTCATTTTCACTTTCTCATTAGTCATTGTCAAGGGGGGAAAAATAAAAGGGTAAATTGTATTTAAAGATTTTTTTTTTGGTTACAAAAAATTTAGGTGAGGAGATGACGCCCTAGTCCAAGATCAAAACAGACCTCCAGATTCAAAAAATACTTATAGAGATTCTTACAGACAACCCTTTTATAATTGAGGTAAAATATTATTTAGTCTCTGAATTGTTGGTCAAACTACTATTTACTCTCTGAATTTATCAAAAATACTATTTAGTCCCCGAAATGTTTAACTATGCCAACTTTTTGGTCCCCAAACTTGGCAAAAAAAACTATTTAATCATCGAATTTGCAACTCTGTCAATTATTTAGTCTCATGACTGTTACTCGTTATAGTTGACAGAGTTGCAAATTCGGTAATTAAATAGTTGCCAAGTTTGAGGACTAAATAGTATTTTTTATAAATTCAAAAACTAAATAATAATTTAACAAATAATTCAGAGACTAAATAATATTTTGTCTCCTTATAATTTACCCTTTTATTTTTTCCCCTTGACCAATTAATGAGTAATGAGAAAGTGAAAATGAAAAGAGGGAAAGGGGGTTAATAATCATGTGGTTCGCAGAATGGTACACTTAGCTATCTGAATGACACGCGCAGGTGAGATGACACGTGGGGCAACGCTCCACCTCCTTCTGTCGGAATACCTACCCTACACCCACTACCCTCAATACGACGCCGTCGCTTTCGGGTCCCTCCTCCCTATCTATTTCCACTCCCATGTGAAAAACAAATGAAGAAAAAAACTATTTCTTTTCTCAACTTTTTAAATGTTTGAAAAATATGCTTCTCATAATAAAAAATTAAAATTTTTATTTGTTTTATAAAATAAATTAATTTAAATGACACTAAATTTTACTTAATTTTTTAGCGACTAAAATGGACATATATTCCCTGAAGCCTTGTTTGGTAGGATGGAAGTTAGGATAGGTGAGTGTTCTCACCACTTATGAGTTTGTTTGTTACATGGTGAGACTTCTTCCATGGTGAGTCAAGTTCCATCATAGGAGGGGAGGTAGGTGCCATGGGTGAGGAGAGGGAAGTTGTGGTGAGATGAGGTGAGGTTAGGTTTAAAGACCAAAATGCCCTTCAAAATTTTGTGGCTTTTAAAAAAGTAAGGGTAAAAAAGGTATTTCATACTTTTATCTTCTATTTTCCTATCTTCTTTCCACCATACCAAACAAAATTACTTTTATATTCCACTTCCATTTCCCTGCATACCAAACATACTTTTTATCACTTACTTCCCCTTCCACTTCCACTTCCATTTCCCACTAAAATACTTACTGGATACCAAACGTGACCTGAATTTTGGGTCAGGGACGCATACACCCACGAGTTCTAAAACGTTACATATAGATCCCCTGAGTTTTTATTTTGGGACAGAGACACCCCTTCTGTTAGGGTTCCGTGAAAACTAAACATTAAGTGACACGTTAGTAAGCATGTGTGAGGGGTGTCTCTGCTTCAAAGGGAAAACCCAAGGGTGTATGTGTCCCTAAAATAAAAACTCAGGGGATTTGAAAATACTAAATTGCCCTCACACATGTTTGTTGACATGTCACTTAACGCATGATTTTCATAGAATCCTAACAGAAGGGGTGTCTCTGCCCCAAAATGAAAATTCAGGGGTCTATGTGCAACATTTCAAAACTCAGGGGGTGTATGTACATTTTTAGCCTTTTTTGGCTAAATAGCATCGTAGATAATTGGCATGCTATTTGTCAATATTAATAACAATTCAGTCCCTAATCTATTCATGGTGAGTTACTGTCAATATTAATACTAGTTTGATTCTTAATTCATTCATGATGAGTCTGTATTAGTGTGCGTTCATATTAAAAAAATTATTATTACTTTACAAATGAAATATTTTAAATGAATTACATGAAAATTGTAAAAAAAAATTGCACTGAATCAAAATTTCAATTTTGCGTCCCTTTAAGCTTAAATTCAAGAGGGGATAATAAAAGAAATAAAATTTCTTATTACTATATGTGTCAGTGTAATGAGAATGTTCACTTCATTTTAATGCGACAAAAATGCACTTCATCATTTAGTGGGAAATCCTGAAATTTATTTTACAGCGTACGTGTTTAAATGAAAATTAATATAATAAAACAAAAAAATAAATAAATTCTTGAAATTGAATACAAATTTCTCTAATGTATGGACTAATTGTAAAATAAAGATTAAATTATACTCCTATCTTTTAAGAAAGGCTTAAATTATACTCTATTTTTTTTTATTTTAAAATATTGCACACTCATCTCTTGAGAATAAGCTTCGCGTTAATTCAAATTTATATTTCTTCATTGAAAAAAGATAGGAGGAGAGTGTAATCTTTTAAAATAAATAAAAAAATAGTATAATTTAAACATATCTAATTTCATGGGAGAAAAATATAATTTACTCAAAAAAAATTGGAATTCCATAAAATATATATGCCTACAATTTATCATGGTAGCATGAGACACAGTACATTCCCAACCACCATAGAATTATTATTTATTATTGAGTTCTGTTCATAGTAAATTTTTATTTTAAAAGTGAAATTTAGGTGAAAGTTTTTGGGATTCTTAAGTGTCTAATGTGTGTGTATATATATATATAAAATTTATCCACAAATTTGTGGAGATAAATCGTCATTAATGTTGACAATTTTTAAGAACAATAAAATCGTTATCATTGTTGACAACTTTCATTGACATATGATGTACCACTTATATTAGGAAAAAATTTAATATTGTCGTGCTATTAAACTTCAGTGCATCCCTTTAATCATGTAGTACCTTTTAGTTCCTCGTAAATAAGAATCTCTATATAAAACATAACTCACAAAAATTTGTTTAAAGACAAAATTGAGATAAAATATATCTTTTAAAAATTAAATTTAATATTTTTTTAAAGATACTTACAAGTAACTTTTTTCTTTGTTGCTCACCTGATTTTTAAGGTTTTGTCTCGACTATTTGAACTCGATTCATATCACATACCGAACTATGATAAAAAGTCCCCAAAATTCAAATCGAAGGCCTCGTTTGGTTGATGGTTTTGAGGATGTAATTTGTGATATAATTTAACATTCTTCTTACCAAACATACCTCAATTTTTGCAATGTGATAAAATTATATTTTTGCCCTTATTTTCTTTACCCACTTTTATTTCATTACCACATTTAATATAAGGATAAAATAATCATTTTCTCACTTTTATTCTACTCACATTACAGTCACGTCACATTCTCATTTTCCCAATATTTTAATTTTTTTCTATTCTCATTACATCCTCAAAATAAAAAACCAAACTGGCCGAAGTAATGTAAATTATTAGGAGTGAAATATGAGTAGATGAATTAGTTATGGTTTAATTGTAAGAAGGATCTTAATGTGACACTTGTACGGTAAAATATTATTGTTTATCCTATGATTAGTCATAACTCATAATTCACACATCCATTATTTAACGTACGGTGATCGGGTGATGTTTTTTTTTCTCATTTATAATTGGAATGTGTGTGGGGGTCACACTTTTGTGCCTAACAATTTTTGACTTGGTTACACATATTTACAGGAATATTTTCAAGCTAAATTTATTAAATTAGGACTAAATTTGATTTGGCACTTAGTTATTTAAAACCTAAATAAGATATCAATTATTACTTGGTTAGAACGCAAGATATTCTATTTCTTTAAGATAAAATTTTAAATTTGAGTTTTGTATATAAAAAAAATATTTTTATTTAAAAAGTTCTAATCCCATTATAATATTGGTCTTACTTAACTCAATTCAATTCAAAATAAGTAGAATACAATAAACTATTAAATACTAATAATTTCAAAGTAAAAAAAAACGGGTGATATGACTATCTAAATATCAACTTGTACACGTTAAATGGCCAATTAACTACATTTAGTTCGGAAGATGTTTTTCTCTTCTCTATTGAAATTGTTTTTTTAATATAATTTTACTCAAAATAACATGGCAGCACAGTTGGTAAGTGATACATCAACAATTAACGATTACATCACTATGTGAGTTAATGACTAACGTCCCGGCCAACATGAACTCAATATATAGTTGACAATGATCAAAATACAAGAATTAAATAATAAATTGACTAATAATTCAGAGTTAAAAAAGTATATTTCCTTTAAAATATGTTATATTTGCAAAAAAAAATTTTTAAAAAAGGAAATTTTGTCCTGAATTTAGGGGTGAAGTTAGCTGAAAAACAATAAAAAAAGACAAAATGTCACATAAGGTTGTTAAGTTGTTGAACTATAACTGCTTCATGTTCATTCAACTCTATAACGTCAACCCCTCAACTCAACAATTCCAATTTCTCTTCTTCAATCACCTAATTTAAATGTTTATCCCCAAAATGGATTTCTTTTCCTCCTTAAAATTGTGTATGGATCGTGAATTTTTTGTTTTCTCATAAATTTATAATGTTACATAACAATATTTGTTGATTTTTATAGTTGTAGCAGGAGTAAATGTTCAGTGGTACGGTAGTACTGAACTTCAGTACATCCCTCCAATCAGTTGGTCCCTAAACCATTCAAGGTGGGCCCTAATTAATGTGAGTTTTTATTAATATTAACAAATGACACTACATGATTGGAGGGATGTACTGAAGTTCAATGGTACGGTACCATTGAACTTTTATCCTTGTAGCAGATATTAAAATGCTCTGGACACTATCTTAGCTTTAATTGTGTTATCTTATTTTTTTAAAAAAATATTTTAGCACAAATTTTGAGATAAATTTAATTATAAATTGATGTATTAAAATTATCTATAACTTTATAGCATTTCCTAAATTGACAGTAATCTCTTTATTTATATCTAACTTCAAAAGAGAATTTGTTAGAATATTTTTAAATTGATGAGATATGTTAATTGAAGAGTCATGTATTTATAATTATTTATTTGAAGAGTTGTATTATAAATTAATTAATTAATTTATATGAAAAGGTGTGTAGGGAGTTACAAATTTAAAAGACAAGACTCTTCATTTAAATTAATAGTTGTGACTCTTAATTATATTAAAGAGATATATCATCTTCGTTTAGAAGAGGAATATAGAAAGCAAGATGCTGAAAAAGAAAACAATGTTCAAGAGAAGGTACATATGGTGGAGGAAGGGCAGTCTAATAGAACTTCAAAGAAAAGAGGGAAGGATAAAGACAAGTTTCAAGCACATGATGGTCATAATAACAAGAAAATGAAAGGTAATTGCTTCTTTTGCGGAAAGGCTGGCCATTTCAAGAAAGAATGTCGTTTCTTCAAAAAGAAGAAAGATAAAGATAACAAGTCATTCACAAAAGAAGACAAATTTGTGGCAGTAATTTTAGAGATCCACTTAGTTGACAATGATGAGTCATGGTGGGTAGACTCTGGTGCAACATGTCATGTGTGCAAGAATAAGAACTTCTTCAAAACATTAGAAGAAGAAGACGGAGATGTGCTTTACATGGAAAATTCTTGAAGTGTCCAAGTTAAGGGCAAAGGGACTGTAGAAATTGAATTTATTTATGGAAAAAATTCTTACTTTAAAATATGTCTATTATGTACTAGAAGTTAGGAAGAATTTAATTTCTGTACCCTTACTTAATGAGTTTGGGTTTAAATCTGTATTTGAGGGAGACAAGTTTGTTCACACCAAGGGTGGAACATTTGTAGGCCAGGGTTATTTATGTGAGAACATGTTTAAGTGTAATATTGCTAAAATTAATAATAATGTTTATAGTTCTACTTATATTGTTGATTTTGGTGATTTATGGCATTATCGTTTGGGTCATGTTACTTTTGGTAAAATTAATGACATGATGAAACTTGATATGATTCCGAAGACTACTATTAATCATGACTCTTGCAACACTTGCATGTTGACAAAAATAACAAAGAAAACCTTTTCCTAGAGTAGAAAGAAGTTCTAAAATATTAGAAATTATTCATTCTGATATTTGTGATTTGCATGGTTGGCCTACTTTGGATGGTAAAAAATATTTTGTGACTTTTATTGATGATTGCACTAGATATTGTTATATCTATTTGATGCACTCAAAGGATGAAGCCTTATACAAATTTAAGATCTTTAAAATTGAAGTAGAACTTTAATGTGAAACTTTAGTTAAATGTTTAAGGACAGATAGAGGGGAAATATTATGATCCAAAATATTTTGAGTCTGTTGGTATAATACATCAAGTGACTGCCCCTTATTCCCCACAACAAAATGGCATAGCTTGGTGAAGGATTTGATTATGAATGGAGTAATCTCCATAAGTTATATAAGATCTAAATTAAATCTTGCAGATCCTTTGACGAAAGGTCTGACAAGGGATATGGTGTTGAAAACATCAAAGGGGATGGGATTAATGCCCTAAAAACCTTGATTACCAATAGTGTAAATCCAACTCACATTTGACCATCATATCAAGTTTTGAGTTCAATGGTGAAAGTACACTGTTACAGTAATTGCAAGTACTTGACATTTATACATCCCAAGGTTAAAAAGTACTTGATAACCGTGAGATTAAAGGGGAAATGTTGAGGTTTAATTTAACTCTTAATAGACCTGTTAGCATATATTTGCTGGAGCATTAATCATGGTGATGCTCTTGACAGAGTCTATCTATATGAGAATGAAATGGGGCCGCTTCTAGGAGTCTAAGGGCTTGACTCTATAAAAACTCTCATGAAAAGGATACGTACACAAAGGCCATAAACGTGTCATTTTAAGTGGCATACAATGGTCCAAGATCTCATGCGTAAGTCATGCATGCCTGTTCATATGAAATAGTTGGTTCAAAGCTTAGTCTACCATATTATTTCGGATGGGTGAAAACATGGCTTACTTAGGTAATAGTTCAAATCCTTGAGATACCTTTACTAAAAACATGAGATTTCTGAAGTGATAAGAGTTTGGGTTCATTTTAAAAATGGTGGAGGATTGTTGGAATATTTTTAAATTGAAGAGATATTGTACCAAAAGGTATCTCTTCAAAGGCATCACTTCATGGTCTATATAAACTCCTCATCATTCCATAATTCGATACATCAAATTCATTGCCTTTGTCTTTAAGTGCACACAAAGATAAAGACAAACTATCACTTTGTAAATACTATTGTTGTCTTGGCTTGAGTATTGGAAGTGCTATCCATACTCAAGGGTCTGCATTGTATCCTAAAGAAAATTTTCCGGTCTACTCAACTAGCACCCTATGTAAGATAGGAATAGGTGGAGACAAATTAAGCCTAAAGAAAAGTGTTGTCCATGCCTTAAAGACATTGTATATCACTTTCTTTTCTTGTTAGTTTCTTCTTCAAAGAGTCAATCCCTCTAATAGAATTTATATTGCCATAATGGTCTTTCCCTTTTCTAATTTTAGAGTCAATGATCAAAATAATCTAAAATTAAATAGTAATATAGATGAATACTTATACAATTAAGTGAAACTATTTTTTTTTTATGACTGGGGTGTTCACTAAAACACGCCCTGATAATTAATCCCTTGGATATTGTGGGACTTATTATTAGAGGTGACCTCTAAACGGATGTCACTCTATTTCCATTCTTCTATGGATCAAACTTAAAAGACGATAGTTAAAAAAATACAAACTCTTTACTATTTTTGGCACATACGTTAGTAAGTGAAATTAAGTTGAGTACAATGCAATAATGTGTCTCAACAAAAAGAAGAAAGCCAATATTATGATATTTATAATAAACTTTGAAATAATAGCTAGATTTTATTAGGAATACATTTAGATAGTTAACAGTCAATTGATTAAACAATATTTCTTTAATTATTTAGCCTTGTTAAAATTTGTACTCACTATTTATTAAATTATCGTTAGTGATAAATAAGGCAACAAATAAAAAGAAAGATGCCTACTCAAATTAGTTGGGGTAAAATTTCGAAGATCAGTCAGAAAATAAGAAAATTATAAAAGGATAAATATAATGATAATGATCTTTTCAATAGAATTCAGCTCTTCATATTTAGTTTTCTTTACAGAAATAACTTTTAATTTAAAACTTTTTTAAATAAAATATTTAATAATTTAAAATTTTTAAAAATAATTTCTAATTTTTAATTTTTTCGACCAATTAAATAAAATAATAACTAGTGATTTAACATGCTAGTTAACAAGAGACTCTTAAAATGATATAGTGTATATATACAATTTAGTTTAGGGTTTAGGGTTTTTGTTTCTCATATATAAGAAAAAATTATAATTTTATTTATTTTTTTGGCCAATATAATTTTATTTATTTAACTAACATATTTTTATATTAATAAATTAAATAATTAAACATATATTTGAGATCATTATATTTTCTTTAGAGTGTGTTTATAAATATTTTTAATTTTTGAAAGGTTGCTTCTTCTTTTTTTTAATATAATGCCAATGGATAAAAGTAAGAGCATGAATATATATTATACAAATAAATCTTCATATATATATATATATACACACACACATAATTTTAAAAATTTGTTCTTATCCCTTTTCCATGTTGAAAATGATTGACTTATTAAAAAAAATCAAATAAATAGAAATGATAATTTTTTATAAAATTTGTAAACACATATATAATAAGAATTTATTTAACATGCGTTCTTAAAATACATGTTAAGATTTTTTTATTAACCAATAAAGTATTTTATGTCTTAAAATTTATGAAAATTTATTTAAAAAATAATTTTAATATTTAAAAACGTGAAACTTTAACATGTATCCTAATGACACATGTTAGATCGATCCAAACAATATTATGTGAAAATGGTATTAAATTTTGGGATGAGAGTGAGAGAATAGACTACAAATTTGCAATTGGCTGAAAGGCATCCTTTTCCTCCGTGTTTGGATTGGTTGAATCTGCCCACGTGCGCTCACTTCTGGGTCCCACCTCTCGTCAATTCAATTTTTTTTTTTTATAACTTTGGGTGTCCATCACCTATTCGTTTTAATGGTCTAGATAAAGATTAATCTCCTTCAGACGAGAGCGAACAATTGAAACTCTCCCAATAATATCAACTCCAAGATTCGAACCTAGGTCCCTCAACTTGGAGTGCAGCTCGCTTACCATTGCATTTGTTGGTTCATCAATTCAATTATATGGCTAAACATCATTGATCATACCACAAACCAACAAAAAGGAACGGCCCTGATTTATCCATCATTTCTCTTTTTCTATATTTCTTCACAACTTCCCATTTTTTAATATCTAAATTACTTGTTTTTTTTTCTAATATATTTTTAGTCCTCCTAATTTCATAAAACTATTTAATTCGATTTCTCTAATTTAGAAAATTTATGGTTTGATATTATTATTTTATAAAATCATCCAATTTTATGGATGTTTCTATCATGTAATTTAATTCAAAATTTAGTATCAAATTTGAGAATATATTGATTCATCAATTACATTTATTTACAAAATATCATTAATTTACACTCATTTAGCATTTAATTTATTGATTCATCAATTATCTATTTCTAAACTAATTGAGAGAATTAAGTTAAAACTTTTATAAAACTAGAAAAATCAAAAGTATACACATTCAAAACCTATAAAGTAGTAATTATTAAAAAAAACCCTATAAAGTAGCAATGCAACGTGGCATACATAAACGGTAACTATTTTTTTTTGTTTTAATTATTATTTCCTGAATTTTTTTTTAGGGAATATTATCTCCTGAATTCTATTTTAAGAATAATAGAAATAGAGTATTATTTGTTGAGAGTGTTGTTCCCAACAATGGATTTGCTAGCTACTTATAATGTCATCATCTCATAAATAATATAATTTTTTTGGCCTTCTATAAATAATAGAATTTTATGTGGTCACATCTTTAACAAACTTAGGAGGAAAAGTATGAGTTTTCTTTTTTTGGCTTTAATAAACACTGATATTCTTAACATTATCTGAGTGTAGGTCTAATATTTTATAAACTACAAAAAAGCAATATAAAAATTTAGTCCTCTCTCAAATAGCGACTCTAAGATTTTGAACTTTTATTTCATTTTTTTTTCAAAAAAATGCTACAATTAATAACTAATGAATTAATAATTTACGAACAAAGTTATATATACAAAAGCTAAGGATGTACATATTTAGAAATACTTAAAATTTGTATTTGCTTTTTTGTCATTTGCTTTTATTTTGGAATCATGCTCTCACATTCCAACGCAACAATTTACACGATTATTATTTCAAACTTATGATGATGGCATATATATTTATATATATAAAAGAAAAAAAAAAGAAATACCAAGAGATAGAGACTTGCTTATAATATATAATAATAAATAAATAAATAATAAATAAATAATATTGAGAGTGTTAAATGAAGAGTACAAGTTGTTGGTAAGAAATGGTTGGTGAGTAATATAGTATTATGCATAGAGATAGAGGGAAGACAGAAATAGCACAAAACAGCTCAGAAATATTAAATAAAAATGAAATAAAAATAATAATAAAAATCGCAGAAAACGAGTTTTAGGGTTTCTCATTCACCAGACAACCTTCACCATAAAACCTTTAGTATGTCTTCTAAAAGCCCTAGCTCTATACCTACTTGTAATTAATTAATTAATTAATTACAATATTCAAATCCAAAACCCCTTCAAATAATTGAACCCATAAAATATATCTATTATATATATAGACAAAAATTATATTTTGGACCGTAATATTTAGCACATTTCTCAATTTGATCCCTCAAGTTTTCGATCGATATCAATTCAGTCCCTAACGCTTACTTAATTTCAATTTGGTCTTTCATATTTATAATTGATATTAATCTAATCCCTATATTACTCAAGTATAAAAATTATTTAACAAAGTTGAAGAGTAAAGAATAAATTATGAGGGACCAAATTGATATAAATTACAAATAACGTGAAGGATCAAATTAAGACTGAACTAACGTTAGAGTCTAAATTAAAAATATACTAAATATTAGGGATAAAAATAGAGTTTTTGTATATACATATATAGTAACACATTGAAACAAACAATCCCATTAATAAAATAAAAAATATTAATTAAGCATCTAATTAATTAAATTAAATTCAAAAAGAAGAAAGAAAAAAAAAACCTTGAAACAAGGGTTTGAACGTGCGGGTCACGAGGGACCACGTGGTGGTACCCGAGACCACCGGTATGTGCATTCATTTAACGAAGCTCTATGTATATTAAATAAAAAAAAATTAATATATATAAATATTATTATATATAAAATTAATATTATGTGTGCTAGTCTTAAGGCTCTTGCCCATATTATCGAGGTGGATCCAGCTTTTTACGTGTGTATTTTAGTGCTAATTTTAATGAGATCCATGCGTATTGTGGGTTTTTTTTTAAAGTAAGTGTGTGTGTGGGTTTTTTAAAATGCTTTATTTAATTTATTAATTTATTTATTTAATAATGAAAACTGTGAGGATAATCTTGGACATTAGTAAGGGGGTCACGTGCCTGTCTTATCCTTAAACAACGTTACTATTTTTTTAACTAAAGTTTGTCTCCAATTAAAAAAATTTTAAAAAAGAAAGAAAGAAAGAAATTTGATTTCTTTAATTTGTTTTGTTTTCTTTTGGTTTGGGTCAATGTCATTCATTTGAGAACGAGCTCTTCAAGAAAGAAAGGCTTTTTGATTAAGGAATCTAAGTTTTTATATATGTCTTTGGGTTTTTCGAAAAGAAGGTTGGATATATTAATTGCAATTACATGCATGTATATATATATATATATATATATATATATATATATACTCCAAAGTTTTTGTTTTTATTTTATGTGAAGAAAATTTTTAGATATTTTAGTACGTACGTACGTACCATTTGATTTTTACTATGAAATTCTTTAATTTGTATGTGATATGTTTTTTTTGTTTTGTTTTGGTAAATTTGTGGAATATTATAGACATGCATGCATGCATAAATTTATAACAAACAATTAAGCTTAATTTTCCAAAAAATGTTGTTTTGCTTTGATCGCATACTTTTGTCACGTGGTGTAGTTGAATTAATTAATTTTAAACATATATAAATTTCTATTTTTTTCTAAACTATATTATCCATAACTTACATGTGTCAGCTTATTATATATAGATATGCATGGGTAATTCAATAATTTTATTTATTTCCAAACTCAAATTGCTACTTAATTGTATTAATTTTGGCGAATACAAATTTAATTAAATAAGTGATAGTACAGGTTTTCAATGGGTCATACTCATACAAGCTTCTACACAAGCGTGTTGAGTTGTCAAAATAATAATAATAATAATTCCCCTGAATTAATGCTAGAGCCAAGCATTTTCAAATATTCTATTCATTCTTGGAAGGATTAATCCATGAACGATTCACATTTAGAAGCTTACGTATCTTAAAGAGGGATTAAAGTATGCATAGTTTGATATATTTTAGGGTTTATATGGTCATCGGTTAGTATGATTGAAGACGGCATCAGAAGATCTGTAAGATATCACTGAGAGAGCTGCGATAGTTGATATAGACCGTAAACCACCTAAGGGTTTAAGAAGCTAATAGCTTGTGTGTCATACTAGGCCGGGCACGCTTGGTATAAATGCACAGATGTAAAGTACTGTAAAGAAAGTACTGTAGAATAAAGGAAAGTACTGTAGAGAAAAATGAAGGGAGAGATAGAAAGAAAAATTAGGAGAGAGAAAAAGTATGATAAAAAGTATATTTGGTATGTATAAAATATGATGTAAAGTTTTTTTTTTAAAATCGTGAGAATACATGTAATGTACTGTATGTGAGTCTTACCAAACGAGCCCTAAGATTTAAATAAAGATGTCGTATTTGTAAGCTGTGGAAGTAGTTATGGATCTCAGGTTTGGCCCATGTATGTAATTTACGATACGTGTAAAAGTATACAAGTTATTGGTATTCGACTATTCGTCCATAACAACATGGTTAGGCGTGATATTATCACCTATATTTATTTGGAAAAAATTTATGTGATGTTGCTTACATGCTTTTGGTAAGATTAACTAATTAAAAAAAGACATGTGTCAATTTAATCAATTAAAAAAAAGACATGCGTCCCTAGTTTATATCTAAAGTGAATCCCTATTAATATTGACAAATAATGATGAATAAATGAAGGGCTGTAGTAAAATTCTTATCTTAAGCATTTAGTTGGGCCGATAGATAGTTTATTTTTTTTTAAGTGATCTAGAATTTGAGTTTTGTGTATATGAAAATATTTCTTTTGATGAGAGTTTTACTCTAAGAACAATTAATACAATCTATTTTGAAAGAGTACTTTCTTAAGGGTAAATTACATGCATTCAGCTCTTGAAAACTTCAAAATTACACTCTAGATCCACTTATCTTGAAAAAAATAATACTTTTCTCACCGAGACTATATATATATATATATATATATTATAGCAACCTTTAATATGCATCCTTTATATTAACTTGATGCAATATTGAGAAGAGAACAATTTTTTTGAGGTATTAACATAAAATTTGAAAAAAAAAAAGAAGGCAATGTCGTTTTTAGGTGAGGAATACAATTAAAATGAAAATATATGCAATTTTGGACTTAGTATTAATTTCCTTTTTTTCTTTTAATAAATAAATATTATATTATCGTTAGAGTAGCAATATATAGATTTGGATGGTTGGCCAAGAAGTAACGTATTAATGTCAATTAATTAACAAGATGGCTTCGGCCGAAAGAAAAACAAGATGGCTATTTAGGCCCATTATTACACATATGTCAGCCCAACCCGTCGAGTAAAAACTGGGCCTAGTATGCCTTAAACAATAAGATCTAGGCCCATTATTATTTTTTGGGTCTTTGGCCCATTATTATTATTTTGGGTCTTTCGCCCATTCAAAATTTATAAGGGATCCAAATCCAAAATGTTAACCCTTTGTCTTGGGGCAAAATAAAACACTGAAGGAAGAAAGATTACAGAACTTGCAGTTTTGTTTATATTTTTACTTCACCTCTTTAAATTTAAAAGCTCAGCATTATATTATATATATAGTAATTCTATACGGTAAGAGAGACTCAAATGTTAAAAAAGTTATTTCTTATTGGAGATTAACCGATTGGATTTTCTGTTTTTGAAAAATATTATTGAATTTGTAGCTCAATTTAAAATACGATATGGCACGAGCTTACCGATCGACCAAGGCAACTTTGAGACCTCATTCATCCGTATCAGACGTCACATCAATCAATCATTATCTCAACGCCACGATTAATAACTTTGTATATTTGGTTATGATCACACGTCATTCACATCACTGTCAAGCACAAGACAAATATAATTAATACCCCCAAGGTGACAGGGTACGCATACTGAATTCTTGCTACGTACCGTTACTCTTATCAACTATATACTGACTTGGACATCAAAGCGCCATCGTGGGAGCCTTCTTCCCGCCGTGATGTCATTGAACTTGAAAATCAGATTCATCAATATCTTTTATATTAAATGGTGATTATTTGAGTTTTGGTCTCATATAACCTAATAAATATAAGGATTATGACTATCTATGATGAGTAAATAATTGTAAAACGTAACATTTAATTTACCTTGACCTAAAGTATATATATACTTGAGTATATTCACAGTTAATCAAAAGTTACGTTAATTTGTCTAAGCTGAATTTACATATAAACTTCTTAAATAACCAACCAAATAGATCTAGAGAGACGTATATTGAAGCTAAATTTAAAATAAGGCATGCAACTTAAATGATAAAGTACATTTATTACTGTAATTAATTGGTTTTTTGATTGAGAGACATGAATATAGAACATGGAATTGATTAGAAGTAATATACTAGCAATTGAGAAATACATAATAAGAAAAATAGTATTTTTAATAACCTATAATTCGACGGTCACTATTAATTGTTAAAAAAAATATTTTTTTAAAAATTAAATTTTGTCCGTCAAAATAAGTTGTTAAGGAAAAGTAATGATAGTATTTTCGACGGTCAACAGTTGACAGTTGTCGATATTTGTCAATATATAATACTATTGTTAACAATACATTTGTTGATGACAAACGACGGAAAAAATATCGTTAAGAAAAGTATTATCGACAATTATTGACTGTCGAAAATATTATTATTATCTTTTCGAAGGTCAAAATTTGATTATTTGAAAAAAACACATGATTTTTTTTAATAATTAAGTGACTTGTCGAAATTTAAATTGTTAAAATTACCCATTTTTCTTTTAGTGATATAGTTGACAGTAGTATGTATATATATGGTGTGAAAAAGTAAAGTAGACAAATTAATCATGTGTGTATATAGAATATAGATATATATAGGACACCCCTAGCACTAGCTAGTTTTTGCTTAATTGTATATATATATATATATATAATATAATGTTTTACGTACTTAAAAATATGAATGATGGTAGTGTTAATTAAGAGTAGAAGGTGTGTGTGTGTGTGTGTGTTTAGGAGAAGAAATTGGTGAGGATATGATGATGAGAAATTAGAGAGGAGAGATGATCATCTTCAACATCATTATTAGGATTGGAATTATTAGGAGAGTGTGCATGTCTTCCTTCATATGTTGTTATCACCATTCTTGGATCTTCTGCTAATCTCTCCACTCGTTTCTTTACTCTACACTTCTCTTCTGTGCAACGATAGTAGCTCCTGCATCCATGCATGCATATATATATATATGCTATAATCTACTGGCTTATGTCAAATCTGACTCGAACTAACTAGTACAGGACTGCATGGAATACTATATACTATATATTCTTATATATACGGGTGATTTTATGATGCAATTTGCTGCATACATACAATGTAATTTCGGCCGATAGGATTGTGATATGTGGAAAATTGCATTGCATCTCAAGTCATCCTACCCACATGTCACAATTCTATCGGTCAAAATTGTATTGCATGCATGCAACAAGTTGCATCATAAACCTCCCCATTCTTATACATTACATAGGCAAAGGTATCTTTTTACTTACTAACTAGCAGCGGAATGCATGGAATAGTATATACTATATATTCTTATACATTACATAGGCAAAGGTATCTTTTTACTTTTTAGTGTATAAATTACAGGATTTTTGTCAATTTTGATTGTAAACTTTAATTTCTTTACTATTAATTGTGCCTCTAACTTTTTAATTTTTAAACAATTTTGCCCTTGACACAAATTCTTTTAAATAATCAATTACAAATGTAAATGTGACTATATATATATACTCATGGTCTGCAATGTTGACTGTGATGTCAAATCATATATTTAATAATGTTGTGTCGTCAATTCAGCTATGATTACTATTGTGACACTATAAAATAAATATATAGTGTTATCGTGGCTTGTTTGACAAAAAAATTATAGCTAAATATATTATTTAGTATCACAGTCAGCATTAGAGGCTAAAAAGACAGTCACATTTGTATCTATTGTTAATTATTCAAAAAGAATTCGAGTGAATGCCAAAATTGAGTTGAAAAGCACAATTGATATATAATAAACAAAGTTTAAGAACAAAATTAATTCATTCCTATATTTTAGTCACCAATAATATACTTTTTTCAATCTATATATATAAAATTTTACCCAACACACACATGAATATATGCACATATATATATATATATATATATATATATATATATATATATATATATATATATATATATATATATATATATGTTCGTCGTCCGATCCCCTTTGATATTTTCTTTTGTTTTGTTTTGGTTTGACTTTGAGTTTATTTTTGTGTGTATAAATGAAATGAAAAGAAAAGAAAAACTTTCAAATATATATGAGGCTTTTCTCTTGAAACATGATGATGAGCAAAAGTGGTAGACCGAATAATGAAGTGTGGCATTTTTGTTGTTTGTTTTGATATAATAATAAGATCCTCAAGATCCATCCTCACCAAATCCTATAAAGCAGTTTATCTATAGGGGAATGTGTTGCCTTTAATTATCTTAGATAAATTCAATTTTAATTTCCCTTATTACTACTTTAATTTACATTGCATTATTATTACTATTTATTACATATATATACATAAATCCTAATTAATTTAGCTATCCTTTACTAACAATTGTCCAGATTATTTTTCATTCTTTCATACCATTCATATATATATATATATACAATTAATTAAACTCTTAAATAATATTCTTCAACTTCTCATCATTTTTAATATGATTCTGGCTCTAGCTAGCTAATTAATTAACAATATGATCTTTAATTACTTCATGAGTGCATCATAATCATATTCTCACTAAACCAAAATTTTCCAGCATAATCAATATGGCTACAAAAGCGACCATTTATATGCAAATGATGATAAATTAAAACTATATGAAGAACTCATCATAATTATCTTATTTTAATTAAAGGAAAAATTAAATTATATATATATATAGATATACCTGGGATGAAGGGTGTTCTTGACAACTTTTTGGCCATACTTCCTCCATTTGTAGCCATCATCTAAAACATCTACATCACTCATGGTCTTGAAGCAAAATCTAGGCTCTCTCACCTTCCTTCTTCCTTTCATCGATACCGATCTCTTCATCTTCATCGCTGTATGACCTTCGCGATCATCATCGTCGTTAACACTACTTCTTCTCTTAATACTCCTCACCAAACATTCCCTCCCTAATTCTGATCCCCATGATGATAATGATGATGATGCCCTAATAATAAAAATTAATTAATTAAATTCAATATCCATAGTCACATATAAAAAAAACAAGATTATATATATATAATACCATGGATGATTAATTGTACTAGTGGTGGTGGATGTAAGAGATGAGAGTAGGGTTTGTGGTGGGAGTGATGAAGTAGAAGTAGTGGTTATGGCATAATAATTATTATTGAAGGGTTTGGAATTAGATTGAAGGGAAGTATTAGAAGAAGTGAAGATGTTTGGGTTAATATTATTAGTATTGATGGGTATGGTGGTGGGTGTGAAAGGTGGAGGAAGAAAGGCCATCCTTATCATCATCTCATCCTCTTGATCATCATGCTCATCTTCTTCAATACCAAACAAACTCTGCCTCACACCTTCATCTTGAAACGACGTCGTTGACATCTTCTTCTTCTTCTTCAACCTCTGCCTTAAGAAGATCGATCTCACAATTAAGCTATACCTAACCTAATTCTCTCTACCTATATATATATATATATATCTAGGGCAACATATATATATATTTGCTCTCTCTCTCTCTCTCTAACTTTGATTGTATACCAGATCCATATAATGCCACCAACCCAAAACTATAACTTAAACTTATAAACACGCTAAACCACTTTACCTTTTTTTTTTTTCTTTATATATATATATATATATATATATATATATATATATATATATATATATGCTAAAGTTCCATTTTGGTCCATAATATTTGCATGAAGTTTAATGTTGGTCTTCAAAGTTTTTTTTGGATCGATTTTGGTCCTCGAGCGTAACACCGTTAACTTTTGCCGTTAAATCATGACGTGGCATGCTTATGTGGCACACCCTCTCTCCTACGTGTCATATTTTAATGACATGGTATGCCATATCACACCACGTCACTCCACCATGGCAAAATTTTTGCTTTGGAGAAGAAGATGAAGATGATGATGATGTGGCCATGGTGGAGTGACGTGGTGTGATGTGGCATGCCACATCATTAAAATATGACACGTAGGAGAGATGGTGTGTCACATAAGTATGCCACGTCATCATTTAACGGCAAAAGCTAACGGTGTTACACTACTCGATGATCAAAATCGACAAAAAAAATTTTGAGAGCCAACATTAAACTTCATACAAACATTGAGGACCAAAATACTACTTTAGCATATATATATATATATATATATGTGTGTGTGTGTGTGTGTTCTTGTTTATAATCAATTTTTTAATTAGATTTTCTTAATTACACACTAATTAGATTCACAGTTACACTACTCTATGTTTTTTTGGCCTGTAAATTAAACTGAGATATGTTTATAGTTTATATGTACAACTAATTAATCTATTCTTATTCAATTTGGCCATTTGTGCTTAGATACAATTGGCTTGTTTGGTTCATGGCATTTTTGAGAGGGAATGGGTTTGGTTGAGGTCGGGTTTTAATTTTTTTTTTTTATCATTTTATCCCTACTTTTATATTTTAAAAGATTATTTTATTATTTAATAAAAAGTAAAATTATAATTTTACTCTATTCTCATTCTCTTTCCACCCTTCATTTTATTTTATACTAGATATAATTATATCATTCATAATCTTATTCTTATTCTCATTTTCTCAAAATAAATTCACCAATCAAACGAGCCGACATAATATAAAAAAAATGGAAAAAGTGAACTTTAATTTGTACTACTATCTTGTGAAATATAAAATTTGAATTAAGGACCCATAAGATATGACACAAATAATAATGTGTTTATATATATATATATACTCTTAAAATGGTCTTAACTAACAATAAGTAGCGATGTCTAATAATAAATTAGTGATCAGATTCGTTCAGATAAATATTTTAATTGGGAACCAAAATTTGAATTAAGGAGGGGATGCAGGGTTATGATAGTCATATAGATATGTGCGCTGTAAAAGCTTACAAAATGGGTGTGGTTGATGCTTAGTGGAATTTTACTGTAGCATATATATAGAGGTCAACAGTAGACGACAAAACCCAATGCCTTTCACACTCACATGCACATCACACTCACACACACATATCACATGAAATTATGTAGAGAATTATCAATTTTTGGTCGCTCACTTTCTAATTTAAGTTTTAAAATATGAAAATGTCTAATTTAGTTTTTAATTAAAAAATGTGTTTTTTTAGCTTAATTTGATTCTTTTATTTTTTTTGGTGAGTCAGTGTATGTGTGATATTTTTTAGGGACTAAAAGGATTAAATTGAAATAAATAAAATATCTTTTAGAGATTAAATTAAATATTAATTTTCAGAGTAAAATATTGTTTTGGTCCTCCATAGATGTTTCTTTTGTCAATTTGGTCTCCCACAGATCGGTGTTATCAATTTGGTCCCCTATAGATCAAACTGTTAGCAATTTGGTCCTTCCGTTAATTAATTTGATGACATGTCAAATTAAGTTGTGACTCAGCAATTTTTTTATCTGACTAGACATTAATTAATTTAGAGTAATTTATTTTTTATTTAAAAAACCTTTTAAATTAAAAAAAAGCAAAAAAAACATTTGACATACCTCCTTTTAACACAAAGAAGCATATTTGTGCCCTAGGTACGTCAAAGGTTTTTTTTTTTACTTTTTTTTAATTTAAAAAGTTTTTTAAATAAAAAAATAAATTACTCTAAATTAATTTATGCATAGTCAGATAAAAATATTGCTGAGTCACAACTTAACTTGACATGTCATCAAGTTAATTAACGGAAGGACCAAATTGCTAACAGTTTGATCTGTGGGGGACCAAATTGATAACACCTATCTGTGGGGGACCAAATTGACAAAGGAAGCATATGTGGAGGACCAAAACAATGTTTTACTCTTAATTTTCATCTTTGAGCTAGGGATTAAGTGTGTGTTTGGTAAGGAGAAAAAATGATAGAATGAAAATATCATGTCAATGTGATGTAATATGATATGAATGGAATAAAAGTAGGTAAAATGATCATTTTGCCTTTACATTAAAAGTGAGAATGTAATAAAAGTTGGTAAAAAAAGTAAGAGCAAAAACATAATTTCATCACATTGTAAAAAGTAAAGTTTATTTGGTAAGAAGAAAAGATGCTTCTCCCTCTTCTTTTCCATAGTTTTTTTTATGGCTACCAAATATAGTCTAAATTAAAATAATATGTATATCTCAGAGACTAAATTGATCATTCTCTCACTCAAGAATCAATGTACTTAGGGTACATTGGTTGGCAATTTTGTCAATGTAATCGTATACGTAATCTCCCTTTACATGATCATTCCAACCAAACACTTTACTTTTTGTAATGTAATGAAATTATATTTTTGCCCTTACTTTTCACCCACTTTATTCCATTTTCACTTTTAATTTAAGTGTAAAATGATCATTTTACCTCTACATCAGTAACCAAACAAATCCTTATATACATGCCAATTAATTCTTTGGCCTTTGAACTTTTTGTTAATTCTTTTTTATTAGCCTAAAATAATATTGCCTTTAAACAGATTTTTATTCAGGTTTATAATTAAAAGCTTTAGGTATTTTAAATTTATTTTTTTCAAAAATATGAGAGAAGCTAAGTATAAATAAAAAAAAATTAAATATCTTACATTAATCGGACCTTTCATGAATAATTAAGACTCATTTTTTTATTTATATCTTACTTAAATTTAGAGAAATTTATTATTTTTCAAATTTAAAGAATCTGAATTTTAAATTTTGTTCAATACAAATATATTTTGAGACACCTAAAAGTAAATCTAAAAAAAATTGTTAAATGATATTGTTTTAAGCCAATAACAAGTAATTATAATGAAGTTTTATCTATTTTTCACTCCACACTACAAATTGAATTGAATTGAATTTGATGGTGTTCCGATTTTGCCCTTCAACTTTTCTATATATTCAATATATGGAACTTCCATGCAAGTGCAACACCTCCTTTAAACTTTAAATAAGCCAATAACAAATAATTACTGTTACTGTTAAGTGTTAATTATTGAAATGGGCAAAAGCCAAACGTTGAGTGCACAATAATGAAAAACAGATATTTATAATAATTATTTAAATGTATCAAATTTAATTCAACTGTCTATTATCATTGGTCTCCACAATATATCTCTTTCAAAAAGTAAAACAAATGAACGGTGCATGATTAGTGTAATAATTAGTATTTTATATTGCTTTTTTAAGAAAAGGCCTTGTATGTGTTTGAATTTTGCATATAAAAAATATTCTTATGAAAAAAACTCTCTCTCTCTCTCTCTCTCTCTCTCTCTATCTATATTATTGTTATTATTTTATATATATATATATATATATATATCACTTTTAGCTAACTCAATTATATATATGTAAATACACACACACTAACTAATTTCAACAAATTAAACAAAATTAATTACAATATTTAACTAATTCATAGATGTAATATTTTAATGTGACAATTATTAATTTGGTCATGAAATATACAAATTATTTTAATTTAGTTCTTGAAAGATGTTTTTTGTTTCAATTTAGTCTTTTTTTTTCGTTAGTGTATTTGTGGCTTTTTTAAGAACCAAAATTAGAACAAAAAATATATATTTTAAAGACTAAATTAAACATTTTAATCTTTCAAAGACTATACTGGAACAATCTGTATCTTTTAAAGATCAATTTGATAATTCTCTCTATTTTAATTATATTATTTTGCAATAATTTTGGAATTAAAAAATAGAGGCAAAATACTATTTAGTCCCTGAATTATTGGTCAAACTATTATTTAGTTTCCAAATTTATCAAAAATACTATTCAGTTCTCGAAATTTTTAACTATGTAAACTATTTAGTCCCCAAATTTAATAAAATACTATTTAGTCCCCGAATTTGTAACTATATCAACTATTTAGTCCCCAAACTTGGCAAAAATATTATTTAATCATCGAAATTGGAACTCTGTCAACTATTTAGTTTCTTGGCTGTAACCCGTTATAGTTGACAGAGTTGCAAATTCGGTAATTAAATAGTATTTTTGCCAAGTTTGAGAATTAAATAGTTGACATAGTTACAAATTCAGAAACTAAATAGTAGTTTGATCAATAATTCAAAGACTAAATAGTATTTTGCCTCTAAAAAATATTACATATTTTTTAAATATTTATTTATATTTGAATTTCTATGAGAAGAAGAGATATTAATAATGATGAATCTTGGGACATATGTATCACACACCTTTAATTTCATTCTTTCTCTCTCTATGTGTGATCCATCCATGGGCAGTGAGTGAAGATATATGATAAATAATTATAATAATAATAAGAGGCAAATTAATATTTAGTTCCTGAATTGTTGGTCAAACTACTATTTAGTCCTCGAATTGTTCAAAAACACTATTTAGTCCCCGAATTGTTCACTCTGTCAACTATTTAGTCCCTAAATTTGACAAAAATACTATTTAGTCCCCGAATTTGTAACTATGTTAACTATTTAATCCCAAACTTGACAAAAATACTATTTAATTACCGAATTTATAACTCTGTCAACTATAACGGGTAACAGTCAGTAAACTAAATAGTTGACAGAGTTGCAAATTCGATGATTAAATAGTATTTTTGCCAAGTTTGGGGACTAAATAGTTGACATAGTTACAAATTCGGGGACTAAATAGTATTTTTGTCAAATTCGGGGACTAAATAGTTCACAGAGTGAACAATTCGGGGACTAAATAGTGTTTTTGAACAATTCGAAGACTAAATAGTAGTTTGACCAACAATTCAGGAACTAAATAGTATTTTACCTCTAATAATAATGATGGCCCTATTTGACTTTTTCTGCTGCAAAAAAGTTAATTACCTTTTTCTCAAACTCTCTTTTTTCTATTTTAACTTTCTAACAAGCTCCTCTAGCTAACCCCACATCCACCTACCTTTTCTCTCAAATTCCAAACCACCTTCTAATATAATATTCTTATAATCATATATTATCTCTTTCATTAATTAATTAGTTAATTAAGTTGTGTGAAAATCATCATGATTTCACTTTAATTATCATTATTTAGTTTCTTATATATATGTGTGTGTCTACAAATTTGTTGGACCAATCTTGGCCATTGATGAATTAAAGCTTAATTAGATATATGTCTCTAAAATTTACCCATAATTTTCAATAATTATATAAGTGTTCTTTGTACTTGGCCCAGTTGTTAAACTCCATCGATCAGATTTATAAAATGATCAACTTCATTTAATTTGCAGAAATTAATGAAAGTATAAAAAGTAGCTACTTAGTAAGAATTACTGTAGCAAAAAAAAAAACACTAATGAATTATATTATATATGTATTTGATTTAGGTCAAAATGCAATTTACCTCTCTCTTTGAACTCCCTTAAACTTATTCTTTTGTTCAATATATATATATATATATATATATATATATATATATATATATATATATATATATATAATATCTCGCTAACTATTTTTAATTTTCTTCTTCTTCCAAGCTATAACTCTGTCATTATTTTTTTGGTTTCCTATAAGTGTGAAAAAAATTTCAAATAAGATTTTAATTAGGATGCATGTGAGAATATATGTATAATATATATATATATATATATATATTCACAATATTATTTAAATTTGGATGATAATTAAAATGATCAAAAGCATCTTTAATTTAAATAGGAGAATATTAATAAAATAAAATAGTTAGTCATATAATTAAACGTGTAATGATCACAATTAATTAATATTATTGTTAAATTAAAGTGCTTCCATTTAAGAATTAATTAATTGTGCTTACTGCTTAATTGACTGCTTGGCTTATTGATAATAGCTAGCTAGGAATCCGATGTTTAAATATCTACACTATGAAATATATATTCTTCTTTTAGGGTTTGAAATATATAACCTTTTTGGAGCATGAAATATAAAATTAATTAAGAATGCCTTTATCTAAATAATATAATATTGACATATTAGAAAAAGAGGATAATGAAATAAAATAGTTACATTGAATGAAAAAAATGAGGGGTTTAGTACAGAATTATACTTTTTAATTAATTTTTTAAAAGTATAATTTTTAAAAAATATCCACAAAAATATGCACTTTTTATAATAAATATATATATTTGGAATTATAAATTGTGGATAGTTTTAAGAAGTGGTAAAACTATCCACATTTATAATTATAATTGTGCACAGTAAAAATAGAATACTTTTGTGACTTTTTTTAAAAAAATTATACTTCTAAAAATTAATTGAAGAATAGTATATTTCCGTGCAAAACCCAAAAGAATAGTCCAAAGAATCGAAGTTATTGTTTAAGAAACTATATTAGTTTTTTTTTTCTTTCATTTTTATTAAATTATACTTTTTATTTCTTTTATTTTAAATATCACATACATACAGCTAAATAAGTTTCATAATATAATGCAAAGAATACGAAAGATAAATTTTGTTAAAAAGATCATCAATATAATTTAATCAAAACTCGATCATTTAAAATAATCACTAATTTATAAGATAGGGACTAGAGAGATTGTTCATGGTTTCCTGCTGGCGTTAGGCTAACGTGGTGATGATGTCAAATCAGTACGTTTGTGGGGAATAATAGTATAATAATTTAGTTTATAAAAGAAATAGTATTTTATCAAAAAACAAAAATAAAAGAAATAGTATAATAGTTTAGACCTTTGTCTTAAAATTTTATAATAAGAAATTCTGGATCAATTTTTTGTTTTCTTGAACAATATGTTTACTAGGGTGAGTTTTATGATTAACTTTTAAGTTTATTGTTGAGTTTATTATTAGGAGGGATTCAAGGAATGATATTTTACTCAATTAAAATACTTTATTCAATTAAGATAACACTAATTTTTTATAATTTGTGTCATATCGTGTTGGTAAAAATAAAAAATTGATATACATGTTAATTATTAGTTTATTACATAACTCATCTCCATCATAATTTTATTTATTTTTTCATGAAAAAAAATTAAATTTTTTATTTTGAAAAGTTTCTATATATATATATATATATATATATATATATATATATATATTATTTTGATTCCAATAACAAAAACATTAGGAATTATAAATAAGTTTAATCTATTAATTTTCTGCACAATTCCCTTTTCATTAAAATGAGTTTTTTTAACCAAGAGTAATTAATTACATTTTTTTAATGATTAAATATGTTATAGTTCTCTAATTTCAAAATGTAAATCATATTTTTAAATTGGAACATATAACGCTACAATTATTTTGATAAGCAAATGTATAAGGACAAAACAGGTCCATTTCCTTATGTCTATTTCATCCAATTCTCCAATATAATTATGACACGTGGCAAAAAGTGTTTAAATGACCAATCACAGTAGAGAGAGAATATAAAAGATCACCTTTTATATGACCAATCATAGAAGAAAGAGAGTGTAAATACAATATATGATTGGTAGAATTTGATGAAATGGACATAAGGAAATGGACCTAAGTTTTTTCCAATGTATAAATTACCTTTTATCAAAAAAAAATGTATAAATTACTTAAGTAAATAACTTAGATACATTTTGTCGTTACCCTAAACCCTAAACCCTAAACCCTAAACCCTAAACCCAATCAGAATAAAGTATATAAAAAAATTAAAAATATACAAAAAAATTTGTATAAATAATAATAATAATGTCTTTCATAAAAAAAAATCATGAAAAGTAACAATGCTTTAAATAAAGATTTTGTTTTCTAAACAAAAGATAGAAGAGTGCTTTATTTCTTCATGAAAAGAAGACATTTTCTGTATTAAAATTCATTATTCTGTCTTACTCTTTTGTGTAATTTAAATTTTGTCTTTTATTCTAGTTTTGATTTGTCATTTATTTTTAACTAATGCATTTTTTCTTAATAACCAAACAATAGTTACATATATATATATATATATATATATATATATATATATATATATATATATATATATATATTAAAAGCTTTGCATACACATACATACTTGAAATTTATTTAATTTTTTTTAAAAATATAATATAATATTATAATTATTATATTTCAAAAAATAGCAAATTAGATATAATTTTTGAAATACAATGTAAATAACTATTTTACTTTAAAATAATAAATTATTTGCTCCTCCATTGATCTAGTAAAAAAAGTAACTATCTTATCTATTATTATCTTCAATTTCTCTCTTACACATCCTTTTATTATATATTCTTTTGTAAATGATTAATTATAATATAATTATTTTGTGATATGAATGTCAAAAAAATTCAACAACCATATACATATATTAGAGGCTTCGCATGCACCTTGTGCATGTAATCTATCATTAATTTTTTAAAATATAATTATTATATTTTAAAAGAATATATTTCATAGTTTTTAAAATTTAAAATTAGAATTATTATCATAATTAATTAGAATTAAATTATGGGAAGTTATTTACTTTCCCACTTTTTAGTAACTACCATCATATATATATTTTCTCTCTCCCACTACCTTCCATTATATTTATATATATTTCAACTTCCTCACTTACCTTTCTTCCAATCAAATTTTTTTTGTTATTTTTTAATTAGAAAATATGGCTATTTTGTGACCCCAATGACCAGAAAGGGTCACAACCATATTAATATACTAGAGGCTTCGCATGCACTTACGTGCATACATGTAATTTATTCTTAAATTTTTTGAAAATATAATAAAAAATAGTTATTATATTTTAAAATCATTAAAAATTAAAAATTTTAAAATTTTAAAATTTTTAAATAAAATTGTTATCATAATTTAAAATTTTTTTTAAAAAAAGTTAGGCTTGTTTTCTCTCTCCTACATCCTCCAATCATATTATATTTTTGTATTTTTTAATTATAAAATATATGTATTTTGTAGGAAGTTAGTTATTTATTGAGAAGTTGAGGGGGAAGTTATTTTTTTGGTGTCACACTTTGCTTGTGTGACACCAAAAACTCCAAAACCATATATATATATATATATATATATATATATATATATATATATATGGGTGAAATTAAATAAAATAGAGAAATTAAAGGCAATGGCAGTGGGAAGAGACATCATTTGTTTTTGTCTGTGCTTATACAGTACACCCTCCATTATGCCATTCAGATTACCCCTCGATCATTATTAATCTTTTTCCTCACTTTTCGCTTTTTTCTTTTTCTTTTTCTTTTTTCTCTTTGCAATATCCATAAATCTATCTTTGTTTTCTAATTATTTTGCCAAACTCACTTTCTCTTTCAGCCCAAATTACTAATTATGATTTCCATCGCTACTAATCACACACACACATAGCATGTCTCTCATCAACCAATCATCTTCTTAGTTTTTAAATTGTAATTAATGATTGAACTCTCAACTACTTAATCAAACAACTAGGATCAAATTATGTGTAAAAATCAATTGTTTTTTTAATTTATATTATTGGTTAGTGATAAGTACTCCATTATTCTTAAAAATATTTTGAGTTCGAATTTTGTGTATGAACAAATCTCTACTAATAGAGTAGTTCTACTTCATTATAGAACTTCAGTTAGTTTGAGTCAGATTAAACATAACTTAATAGATTTCTAAATACTATAGTAAAAATTCAATAAAAGATGTGTTTCATCTCTAACAACAAATTAGTTAAAGACACAATGAAATTTGACACAATTTTTATTAATTTATTATATATGTTACTTTTCCATCTTAGAGGATGAATTAAGATATATATATATACACACACAAACCTAACTCATGAAACATGGCAAGCTTAAGAAAATATTTCTAAAACAGGCGGAGCAACGGGACAACGCTGCAACAAAGGTAAAAAGGGTGAAAGACACCTCTATAACGAGGACCCCTTCTCCAAAAGTGGAAAGGATGAAAGAACACTCATAAAAATGAGGGCTTCTTAGTCCTTACCCACAAGCTAAATGATTAAAAACACCTCTAATTAAACGAGGGCTCCTTTAAAACACTAACCGAAGACAACAAGCAAAGAAGTAAGTCAAAGACAAACGGACGAAAGACACCTATTACGAGGACTCTTTTACATGTTGGTCGATTGAAAGGTGGTCAGCCAACACAAAGAAGCTTTTATTAAGCACCCTGAATCATTTAGAGAGGTTAAATGACTTGCATAAGTTAGTGGCAGATCCCCTTAACAATAGGCCATCGGCCAAATCTCCTAAAAGAAAGGAGAAATCTAAAAAAGCGGCGTACAAAGCCACCCAATCAACTACTACTCAAGGAAAAAACAAATGCATGAACTGGGCACAGATCACCCCACCAATTACAAGTCATTGGCCAAATCTCCAAAGAGAAAGAATTGAGAAAAGCGACCTACGAAACCACATTACCAGCCGCTACTCGAGCAAAGGCAAAAAGCACGAAAATATAATTTGACAAAGGTAAAAACCTCAAAGAAGGGGTAAACATTGCAAAGGCTCGCAAGGCCAGAAAGATACAAGAAGAGATCAGCTAAAAAGCCTACGAAAATAAGAAACATCCTACCAAAAAAAGGCAAACAACATAAAAAAAATATAGAGGCCAAAAAGAGTATTTTAAAGAAATACAAAAATCGCATACAAATAGTTCTAGGGGAAAAAACCCCTTCGAACCTTTGCTACCTCCCTAGTAGGATTAAACCCTAAACCCTCATAAAGACACTCTTCACAGGCCCCTCTAGAAGAATTCAACCTTAGGGTGAGGCCCTCTCTACAGTAAAGATAACTATCTTACTCTTAGCCTCCGCTAGGCTATCTTCAAGGACAAGCTTTTCCTGCCCAATCCGTGCTTGTAATAAGAGAAGTTCATCAGTCTTAGCACACAAAACGAAAGCTGATCGAGCACGACTTTCAACAAGATCAACCACCAAAGTTGAAAGAGCGCAGCCACTCTCCCTTAATCAAAGCTCCAATTCAGAGCTAGCCAACACTGGTTTGGACGCACCACTAACATCTGGGGAGCACTTAAAACCTAGGATGTTGGCTTGCAGATGCCAGTAATCCACTTTCTCCTTTAATTTAGCTACCCTCCTTAAAAGGGAGGCATGCACCTGTTGCCAAAAAAAAAAGGTCAAGAAAGGCAAACTGACAAAACCAAAGAAAAACTAATGCACACAAGCATACCTCTGAATCATTGGTCCCCTTGATAACAATGCCAAGGCTTGAAAAGGCATGATAAAACAACTCCCCGATTGCCTCCGCCAACCCGACAAGATCAAGCCCATGAGTAACACATCGAACGGCCTCCCATCGTGCCTTACAGAAAATAAGTGGAAGCAACGCATAAAAGACCTTATAGTTCTAGACAAAGGCGTCGGGCAGAAGAAAAAGGCCTTTCTACCTCTCCCTTTTCTCCTTTCTTTTCCTCACTCTCTCTCTCTATCTCTCTCTCTCTCTCTTAGAAAACTTCCCTTCTTTTAAGGAAAGTTATTTCTGCCTTTTAATATCTATATCCTTGCTTCATTTTTGGAAAAAGCTTCTTGTCTCAGAGCCTCCTTAAGCATGCGATTGACCCCTCCTTATCAGAGACGAAGAGTCCAACGAATCACCCAAGGTTGACGACAGAGGGTAACTACCCTCGAAGAAAACGGTATGATCTAGTGATTCACCACCCCAAGGGAGGACGAATTGTTGGAAAATTATTTTATATTGGGCTTAATTAATTGATATTTTGTTTTATTAAAATACTGGTTGGATGTATAGCCCAATTATGACCATGATACCTGTAAATTAATGTAATTAATTTGGTTTTGGTCTGACCTTGTAGATTGGGCCTTAAGCCCAATAATGATGTAATATGATAAGTGTAGGGTTATCGGACTGACTACCTCTGATGGGTGGATAATTGTCAACCCTCTATAAATACAGGGGCTGAGTCCCCTCTCCAATATAATTTTTAAACTAGCCTCCCCATTAGGCAGTCACATGAAAAAGATAAGGAGAGGAAGATCGGCCTCCACGTGAGCAATTGATCACGTCCGATCAAACTATGGCATCAAGAGGTACGTATATGGATTATTAAAATATTGTATGAGTGTTTTAGATTCAACCTTTAATCTTGATGAGAGTAATCGTTATTATTCTAACAAGAATGTCAGGCGATTCACCAACATCGATAGCATAAATATTTGGTCCTAGCTATTGCAACTTTCGAAAACGAGGAAAATGAGCACGTTTCCGAATAGATCCACCGATTTGAAAAATCAAAGAACAAAATCAACTAGCTAGGGGTCAAGCAAACAAGGGAAAGCAAGTAAAACATACCTCATGAACCTCCCACAAGGGAATGTATTAAACCCTAGAATAATCTAAAGATTGTCATAGAAAGAGGAATTCCTAAAAGACCGATAGCACCACGAACTCTTGAAATCTACAGAATCGCATGGTTTAACCCGACATCAAACTGGACACTTGACCGATTCTTGGTTCCACCGGTCAGACCGTCCGATCTAGTTCTCATAACAATATTAGATATAGAAAGATTGTGAAAGGACTAAAGGCCATTTTGTTGTTTAAATTTTTTTGAAGCAATGAGAATGTCATTATCACATTTAGTTAACCATGAAAAGGAAAACAGAAATATTATACTTTTGCAATGTTTGATTGGTAGAACAACAATGGAAAAAGAAAGGTAACAATGCAGAATGACCAAAATACTCCTTTAAATAAAAAATTCATCAAAATTAAAAAAAATCTCATTTACTTAAATAATAATTTTTCTTAATAAATTTAATATTTTATAATATTTATTTTAAAGGAAACAAATTTATTAGAATTCAATTATATTTTTATTGTAATGATTATTTAATTTACATAAATTTGTATTTATTTTTAAATATTTAAGGATAATTAATTCAATTCATTTTGATTTGATTTTTAGGTGGATTCATTTTAGTCTTTGTCCCAAACATTCCATGGAGCAAAAGAAACTCTCCATAAGTTATGCTAAGGAATCAACTCTTACTCAAACAAGGAATAGTTGTATTCCTGAAAAAGTTAAATGTAACAACCAAACATCGAGAATCTTTCTTTGTTCGGACTCGTTTGGTAGTCAGAATAAAATGGAAGAATGTTAAGAGATTATGTTTAGTAATAAAATTTAGGAATGAAAATAAAAATTAAAAATAAATGAAAGTGAATAAAAATGAAGGTGAGAATATAAAAATGAGAATGAGAATGAAAATGTTAAAAAACATTCCTCTTAATTAACAAATAGTCGTCATGACCATTTCCTTAAACATTCCCTCACAATATTCTTTCTAACAAACATCACCGCTGTACCTGCCAATTCACCATCCAAACACACCGTAATAATTAATGTTTTGTAAAAGTGTATAGAAGTGGTAAATTATTATGCAAGCACTATGTTATAGTATTCAGGAGATGAGAACAAAATGAAGGTACACTCATGAGAGAAAAATTGATCCTCTAACAAAGGAGTAGATGTTCAGTAGTATAGTAATACTGAATTTCAGTACATCCTTCTAATCAGTTGATCCATAAATCATTCAAAGTGAGTCTTTATTAATGTGAATTTATATTAATATTAATAAATGGCTCTACATAATTGGAAGGATATACTAAACTCCAGTAATATAATAGTACTGAACTTCAATAATACAGTAATACTAAAATTTTATTCCTAATAAAAATCCATCTTAAATAATACGAGACAAGCATTCAATCAATCTCAATATTATCCGTTACAATCAATTTTACCTTTCACTCTAATTATTTAAATTATTAACGGAGATACAATACAACTATAATTTTTATTAAAAAAATGTGTGAATGTCAATTTAAATTATGTAATATGTAAATGATGATATGATATATAGTACGAAATGATTATCCCCACACCCCCACCCATCATCTTCTTCGTTGTCTCTGTGTGTCTTTTCTCTGTAATTTTTTTGTCCCTTTCTCTCTCTTAGTCTCTTTCTTTTTTATGAATGATGATGATAACTCTGCTTTTTTATATATATATAGGCTAAAGTACTCATGTTATCATAAATTTTGTTGCAATGTTCATTTTTATCTTAAAATTTTTTTGCTTCATGTTTACTCCTAAACTTTAAATTTTGTTCATGCCTATCCCTTTTTGCTAACACTGTTAACTTGTTTGACAAAATTTGCTGACGTGGACGATGAATGTGTAGTTCTTTTGTCACGTCATTGTCCACCTCATGACATTTAACTTTTTACTTTTATTAAAAAAATAAACCTAATCCAAATTAAAAAAACATTTTAAGGGAAAAGTTTGGTTTTATTTTTTGGATTAGGTTACTTTTTTTAATAAAAGTAAAAAGTTAAATGTGAGGTAGACAATGACGTGGCAAAAGAGATGCACATTCATCGTCCACGTCAGCAAATTTCTTCAAGCAAGTAAATGGTGTTAGCAAAAAGGACAGGCATAAACAAAATTGAAAGTTTGGGGGTAGACATGAATAAAAAAAAGTTTGGGGACAGGAAGGGTACTTTACCCTATATATATATATATATATATATATATATAACAATGAGATACTGCATTTTCCAGATGCTTCCCATGCCACCAAGAGATTATATATATTATACTCTACAATGTCAGCTTATTATTTCATTTCAAATTGATCATATAAAAAATAAATAAAAAAGAAAAAAAGAGAAAACTTCAACCCCATATGCATTCTGCAATGGTTGATGAGTACAATCTGTTTTTCATGTGCAATTGATTAGATTTGGAAGAAGTTGGAAATGGAAATAATGATGATGGATGTTGTTTGTGAGAAGGGTTTTTATATATACAAGTATTTTTAGGATATTGGTTACCGATTTATTTTAATTAATGAAATTTTTTTATTATATTTAATTCGTGTCGTGCACCTGAAAAAATTATTATATTCATTAAGTTTTAAATTTGAGATTTTATTTGAGTAATACTTAATTGATTACTACTTTGGTATTTTCTTATTTTTACAGATTTTAGCAAAATAAATTTTCTCCTCGCCATTAAAAAAACTTAAACAAATATTCTAGAATACCAGAATTAACTGAATTGAATTTTTGGGTGCATCGTAACTTGACCTGAAGATTCCACTTGGGAATGTGAATTTCTAGTAGTGGACTCTTTTGTAATAATTTCAAAAGTTTAAATCTATGTAGAAACATGAAGTAATGGAAATTATGATGAGGACATGATATATTTTTGTTTTGTATTTATTTTTCTAATATGATATTGTCATATATCAAAATAATTAAATATTTATTGAGAGAGAAAGGAGGGTATATGTTCATAATTTTGAGATTAATATAATTTTTTTATGGAAAAGAGTAATATAATTTTAAGGATTCGAATTTATATAAATCGTATATAAATAATTCATGTGAGGTTCTAAAGAGTGTTTCAATTTCGGTCTTTTTTTTTTCTTGAATTTAATTCCTCATAATTTGATTTGTTAACAATTATTGGTTTTTGGATGTCATCTAAATTCCTAAATAATTAAGTGTTTTGATGACTTAGATATATTTAATGTGGATTGAACGATGCATGTTTAAGGTGTTTCAATTTTTCTCATTTTTTTTCAACTTATCAAAATACTATTATTAAAGTTTAAGGAAGTTAATATGATTTATGAAAATATTTACATAAATTATATTAAAAATGTTTAAACAAATTAGGACTAAATACAAAAATTATAATTTATTTTAATTTAATCTTTAAATTAAAATAACCGAGTGACGTGACGTTAACAAATTATAATTTATTAATGGCGCCACATCAATAGTTAACAGTCACGTCACTCGGTTATTTAACGGGCAACATCTAGAGGACTAAATAGTTGACAGAGTTGCAAATTCGAGAACTAAATGATTTTTTTTTTCAAAATTCAGGGACTAAATAATAGTTTGACCAACAATTCATGAACTAAAAAGTACTCTCCCTATTAAAAAAATTGTATCTGTCTTAATAACTAATAACATTAATAAAAAAAGTTTCGTTAGTTAATTGGAATTAATATCATTTGAGAAAGTTGATTATGCAATACGTACAATATTATTGCAACATCATCTCTCAGCATGTATATATAGCTAGTAGTATCCTGATTAATGGCAATCGCACAGATTCCTTCTTCATACAGCAGATCAGAATTAATTAATGTGAACAATTATTATATATATATATATGATAATGTACAAATTATTTATTAGGCTAAAATGCACATACACCCCCTGAGTTTTGAGTCAGGGGCATATACACCCCCTGAGTTTTCACTTTGGGGCAGAGACACCCCCTGAGTTTTCACTTTGGGGCAGAGACACCCCTTCTATTAGGGTTCCGTGAAAATTAGGCGTTAAGTGCCACGTCAGCAAACATGTGTGAGGGCACATTCACCCCCTGAGTTTTCACTTTAGGGGCACATACACCCCTTAAGTTTTTACTTTAGGGGCACATACATCCCTTGAGTTTTCACTTTGGGGCAGAGACACCCCTCTCACATGCTTTCTGGCGTGGCACTTAACGGCTAGTTTTCACGGAACCCTAACAGAAGGGGTGTTTCTGCCCCAAAGTAAAAACTCAGGGGGTTTATGTGCATTTTAGCCTATTTATTATTTTGATGATTATTATTATTATTTATTTTTCCTTTTTTTTGGACATATATAGTGTGTTAAGATGATATATGTTGGCAACTTTAACTAATTTTAACATAATTTTCATAAAAAATAAAAGGACTAAATTAATGAAACCTTTTAAATTATATATAGAGTTGAATTGCAGATAAAATTTTAACATGTATATATAAAAACTCCATCTATGGGTGAATTGAAAATGAAACATCTTTAATTCATTCCTAACAAGACAAGTTATTTATTGATTGATTGATTAATGCTATCAAAACCATCCTTATACAATGCATCATTATATATTAACAAATACTAATCATGATTACTTTTAACTTTTTCCCTTGAAGGGAACCGTTTGCCTCAAAAGTGACATATTAAAGAATGTTTTCTAGTAAGCTTTCACTTTCTAATCCTTTTTGAATCAAAATATTGATTTTTTTTAGTTAAATTATATATGGTAATTAATAGCTTAACAATTGTAGAATCATATTTGATTAACAAATTTTATGCCATAAAATTAAAAATCATTGTTATTATAACTTATGTTTGTCATTACAAGTTACATATATTGACGTTAATTTTTTAACTAGCTAACTACAAGAGACTGTCATGATATTAATTTTCAATACTAAGATACAAGTATACTTACTGATGGATTCTCATCGGACTACAAGAAGGTGAGCCATAACAATTGGTCACGAGAAAAGAAACACAGTTGGAAAATTGACGATTTCTCCCCGGTGCACGAAATGATAGACACGTTAATGAGCTCTTTTTATTAAAATTTTTTGAATAATGGCTTAACGGTAAAACATCGAAATTAATGACTTCTCTTTTGGTAACCTTTAACGTCGAGATGTTATAGAGGGACGCATCCCTCAGTGGTCGTACCTGTTCACATTTGTTTAAGCTATGGAATTGCGATAGGCATGTATACCAGAAATTCTAGGTCCTCTCCTATGTGCTTTTTATTTGATTTTATATTTTCTGTTGTTCTAATTACCTTGATGTGTGACAACGTATAAGAAAATTTCGTTTATCTTAAAAAGTATCGCTTTTTAAATTACAGAGAGTCGGAGTTGCATAATTCTATTAAGGATAACATCCTTAGACATAATCATTCGATTCGACTTTATACTGAGAATTCTCAACACAAAAAGTCGTATGATGATAACAACATCCGACCAACCGAAAGCATGAGGTACGTGCTTGCTCGGTTCGATCGATCAAGCAGTCAATTGAGTATATATCATCACTTGCATTATAGAGTGTCATGAATTGGCCAAATATATCAAAGGGTTGAGATATATATAGTAATTTTAGTTGTAACTTGTAAATATGCTTATAACTAAGTGTCTCTTAAAATTAAAATTTTAGGTCATATATTTGGTTTGGTGAATGGTAGTTACAGAGAGATATATATGTGCATTTTTTGGATATATAATTGGTCAAGAGAACTCATTATGACATTATCTTAAACAATGCTTCAAACTCAAGTTACTAGAAAAAGTTTGTATACTTGCAAGTCAAGGGCTGGCTGGACCTAACATTCAAACTAAATATATTGCCATCAATATTTTTAAGGTCAAAATCTTAAATTGGTCCCTTATGTTTGCACTAAATTTCATATTGGTCCTTTATGTTTCAAAAAGTTTAAATTGGTCCTTTATGTTTGCAAGAAGTTCCAAATTGGTCCTTCCGTCCACTTCCATCAATTTCTTAAGTTAAGTGCTGACATGTCATGCCATGTCATTGCCACGTCATAACATAAGATAGTGGATGATGACGTGTCATGACACGTCGTCTTAAATGGACATGTAGGAGAGATGATATGTCTACCTTAGCACGCCACGTCAGCACTTAATGGAAGAAATAAACGGACTTGGACGGAAGGACCAATTTGGAACTTCTTGCAAACATAAAGGACTAATTTAAACTTTTTGAAATATAAATGACCAATATAAAACTTCGTGCAAACATAAAGGACCAATTTGGAGTTTTGACATTTTTTTAATAAGAAATTTAAAAGGGTTAGCTTTAATTTTCCGAAGTGATTTTCAATTTGACCTCAAATATTTGATTTATATCAATTTAGCTAAATTTTTTATGCCTTTTTAAATGTTACCATTCTTGACAAAATAATTAGTAGCATCAGTATGTAGTTAGATGTAGTCATTAATTAGAAGATTAGTTTACTAGTGAATATTTGATTTAGGGAGACTAGGAAGTTTTTGGATTAGTTTAAGACAAAAATTGATGACACAAAATATACAATTGGGATGAAATTGATAATAACTTGAAACTTTAGGACAAAAGAGTGATATACTAAAACAAGTAATTTATTTGCTGCTTAATAAAATTAGGCAAAAGTGCAAATAAATGTTATAACTTTAAAAGATTATTCTCATAAAAAAAAACTCTAAAAGATTATTATACAAATTTTTTCTTAACTTAAAAAGTGTTGAAAGACTATTCAAAATTTTAATTTAGTGAAAAATAAGCCAATGAATTTTGTCTAAAATCATAAAGCCAATGTCTGATATGTTTCCAACTTATCAAGAACACTTGCAAAGAGAATGCATTCAGAAAAATTTAGAAAGTGTGTACCAAACTAATATGATATGACACGATGGTATGGGATGTGAATTTTTTTAATCATTACTTTTATTGGTTTCATCCTTGAGAAGATAGGAATAAATGTCCATTGAGAAAGTCGTTCGAGTCCGTAACACTTAAAAAAGTAATCAAACATGTATGAATATCGTGATCATAGACAAAAAGAGGAGGATAACTCATTATTTATCCTCCCCTTTCCTTTCCCTCCCTTTCAATTTCTCCCCCTCTCTTTCCCTCCTAGTTACCAAAATACCCACTCAAAAGCATCATTTTAGTTTTCCACCCGCCTCAAGTCATATATTATAATTTTACAAACAGGGGTTGTATTTAGTGGAAATGACTAGTTCCTTACAATGTGATAAATTTGGGTTTAAATTCATGTTGAAAGAAGTGCCCACATTAATTAGTACCTGACAACGCCTTGAATAGAATTGCTTCTAATAAAATGATACTCATGAAAAAATAAAAAGTCATATATTATTTTGAAAGCTCTGCATAATGAAAAATAAGCAGTTTTTGAGTACCTTGAATGCTGAAATCTGAATAGCGCGAGAATAGGGGATGCCCAAAGTAGAAGTATAGAGTAAAATAAAATGGGCCACAAAGGAAAGGCCTCAAGCCCATAATTTATACCTGTGCCGTGTAATTGGGCCCTAAAAGGCCCCCCAGTGATGTCGAAAGATTCCAACCCATCTGCAGTGCTTGTGTTCTGTACAAATTATATTCGACTCATTTTACCTCTTTTAAATTTATATTTTAATATATAATTTTAGAGACAAATATTTTAAATAAAAAAAATTTCCATAACAATATATATTGGATTGAGATTGATAATGAGTGGAAGCACCCAAAAACTGCACTACAAAGTGTCTATCACATATTGGAAGACACCTAATTCAACTTATCAAATTTGTTAAATTGTATAATCTTTTAGAATAGGTATTATGAATGAGCGATCAGTTAATTTTTAAATCATTCAAGATAAGTGTTTATTAATGTGAATTTCTATTAATATTAATAACTGATTTTATATAATTAAAAAAAATGTACTAAACTTTTATAATATGATATCACTAAACTTTTATTCTCACATTTTTATTTTTATAGGAATTTGAGTGAACATAATTAAGGGATTATAAATTTCTTACCATATGTACGAGATATCATATTAGTTAAATGCAACGTAATAACTTCACGCAATTATTTATATATTTTTTGCGAGAATCTTCACGGAATTATCTGAAAGTAACTCCTCGAAGTGTTCTATCCAAAAGAAAAAAAAAAAAAAAAGCCTGAATTGGATCGGGCAGTGAGTGAAGACAGAGAAAGTAATTTACCATTAAGCCCCTTTCTCCCTCTTCTTCTTTCGTTCACTCTTATTTGGCTCTATTTCTGAACCTCAAGAGCTCCACTTTCTTTCTCCTCTGAAAATTTCACTCTCATCCTTACCGCTGAGCTCTACGCTTCAACTAAGACACTTCAGTGGCAACGATGCGCCCGCGCGATTCAAGACGATGATTCTAATCTCTTAATTATCGGCTTGCTTCAGGTTTTGAATCGAATTTTGTTGAACGTAGCGATTTTCTATTTTTTTTTGAATTTTTTTATTTCGAGCGATTGCGTGCGTGCTCCGTTAATTTTATCTTATTTTATGTAATTTTGTTTTCTTGTGATTCTGCGTGCTATCGGTTGATTATGAAATTATTGAATCCTGATTGGTTTAGCGGTTCGTGATATTTTATTATATTCAGTTCAACTGGTGAGTTTTTGTTTTGTTGTAAAATCAGGAAAAACAGAAAGGAAACCGACTTTGCTAGTTGTTGTTACAGAGAAATTACTCTGTCACGTACTCTCGCTTGTAGATTCATGCAAAGTTTGCATACACTGCAAGCTTCATTGAATGGTTATATTGAGGTTTAGGATGCATGATTGGCCATTTTTTTCTTTTATGGATTGTTTTATTTTATCTGCCGGTGTTTCACATCTGAGTGGTCTGACTGTTTTAGAAATCGTATATGATCAATAATGTGAACAGTGTTAGAAATTTGGACAACTGTGATTATTACTTTATCATTTTCGTCAAAATTTCCCCTTATTTGTTGAATACTCGTTCTGCTTGACTTAGAGGAGTGGAATGGAGTTGTCCTTGAGCAGAGAGGATCCTGCTATACTTCAGCTACACAAATGGGGGCCCTATGAGGCCCAACTGAATCTTTCGGAATTTCGTCAAGCCTTTCTTTCTCCTACAAGACAGATACTGCTTTTGCTTTCATATCAACGCGAAGCTCTTTTGCTTCCGCTGATTAAAGGTGATTGTTGTTTTCATTTCTTACAATTATAGTTCGTCGTCCAATTGTAATTATCTGGATATTTTGGTGTTTGATATCTCTTATCTATGTTAATAATCTGTTCTGGTATATATATATATGTATATGTATATACTTTGTTGTCTGCAGGGGACTCATATGGTAGAGATTTAAATAGTGACTATGATTGTAGTAATCACAATCCAGGTTCATCAAGTCTTTGCTTAGAGGAATTAACAAGACCTAGTAGATCAAGTTTGGTGAAAGAGTTGCCTAGCACTTCTGGATCAGATATTGAGTCTGACACTGTTCCTACGGAAACTAAATGTTCAAGGTCTGATAGTTACCCCTTCATTAGTGATGTGAGCTCATTTGCCTGGGGTCTTTGTGGGGACGGCTACGACCAGCGCAATGATACTTCATTTAGAGAACTTCTATTTGTATCTGGAAGATGTGGGGTGACAGTCCATGCTTTTTCTAAACAGAATAAATCTAGGGGAATGGTTCAAACTGCATTAGAGGGTCACTTTGGGCAAGGTAGATGGGTGGAATGGGGGCTTTCTTGCTCATCGACTCAAACTAGGGAAGTGGACAAGTCTTGTAGCCTTGATGTAGATTGGACTGGTGGAGATGGTGAAATACCTCATAGTCATTGTAAAGTTGTTGGGGATGACGAATTATCAAGAGGTTTTGCGGGTAAGAAATGGTTAGAATCTTTTTTCACTGATGTTAAAACTACTGTATCTGATGGTACTGCCTGGACTAAGTTCCCAGAGAAGACTGAATTCCCTTCCTATGCTGAAGTGATTTCGTTCAACATATTTGATGTCAATCCACCTCTGGACTTTCCTTTTAAAGAAAAACATGTCCAAAATATGGAGAATTCATCAGATGATGTGTCTGACCATCCAAGCTTGAGCTCACGTGGAGCAGATACTATATCTTATATTTTGTGTAATTTATTTGGTGTTGAGATAAATGGGTTCTCAGAATGTCTGAGAGTGTTCTCCAGTGCTTCTTTTCACTTGGTAGGATTTTTTTTAACATTAACAGACCAAGCATCTGTCGATACTGGTGATGCAAATAAAAGAGGCAAGAGAAGAAATTTACTTCTTGTTGCCAGGCTATACAGTAATGGTATTCAATGGGTTTCATTGGTGAAGCCTGATGAAAGAATAAATTTAGGCCAGGCTATTGAGTGGACAGATTTCCAATTTTCTGACAATCTTCTTGTTTGTCTGAATTCTTCTGGCTTGATTGTTCTTTATGATGCATTGTCTGGTCAGTTTGTGACACATTTGAATGTTACACATGCTTGTGGACTTAACTCTCATTCTGATTTGCGAGGGCCAGTACAGATCCCCTTAACCAATGATAAAGAAGTTAAACTAGCATCTGAAGTTAAGGCTAATTTGTCTGATCAGCGCAGTGGTCCTTTTAGAAGATCATTCAAAAGGTTAGTTGTTGCTTCACATACCTCCCTTTTAGCTGTGGTTGACGAAAATGGTGTGATCTATGTCATAAGCATGGATGATTTTATGCCAAAAAAGAATTCTTCATATGAGAAGTTGGTTCCACATAGTAATCAATTTGGGCTGGGTATGTTGGTTAATTGGGGAGTAGCTGGTTCTGATATAGGTCGCCAAATGGTTCACTCAAAATTTTCAGGCAATTATCATGCCAAAGGATTAAACATGCAAAAAGGAAGTGTTTCTTTCTCAGAGAAAACTGGTAGTAATGTGCTTCAAAACATTGATGACTCCACTTTTCAAGGGAAGGGAGACTTGTATGACACATATTCAAGTGGCTTTTCAGCTGCTTCTAAAGTATCTAATGATCACAAGTTTAGTGCTTCGGAAGTGGAGTCACGTGCTATGAGAAAGATCTTCCTTCCTAATTACAGATTCAGTGAGGATGATTCTATTTGTTTTTCTCCTTTGGGAATTACTTGTTTCTTTAAAAAGCAGAATGTGAAGAATCAAAAAACTTCTCAACTTGTTCATTTTAATCTACTAGTGAAACCAGCTATGTATGACGATAACTGCTTAAAAGGTGGATGTGATTTGTATCATTTCAATGGAAAGGAAGAGATAGTTATTGGAGAAGCTGTCGGCTGCTCATTTCAAGGTTGTTTTTATATTGTTAGAGACGATGGTCTATCTGTGTATCTTCCATCCATCTCATTGTCATCAAACTTCCTTCCTGTTGAATACATTGGTTATCACCCATTAAGTAAGGATACATTTATTTCATGTCAAGCAAAAGGCAATGTGGAAATGAAAGAACCAATAATTAGGTGTTCTCCTTGGAAAATTGAAATTTTGGACAAAGTTCTTCTGTATGAAAGCACTGAAGAGGCAGATCGATTGTGTTTGGAAAATGGTGAGTGTTACCAAGATGCATATTATATATATAGCGTTATCATCTAATAACCTGTGCCATTGCATATTATATATGTAGCATTAGTTGTCTTCTCTTTGCTTGTTATGAGTAGAATAGTTCATTTCACTTTTTTCTATGCTTTTTATAAGGCTTTGTTAATGCAAATTCCTCTAGTAGACATATAGTAGGAGTTGTCAATTTTTTTAAAGAATATTTTCCTCTTTTCAATTATAGAAACGAAGATTTATTAGATAAAGGAAGGAAAGGATACAAGCACAAGCAGTGAGGAGGATTCCTTAAGCAAAGCCCCAAAATGATAATAATATACTGGAAAGACAATTGAGTTCATCAGTACAATGAAAATTTAAAGCAAATCACTATTTTATTGTCAGCTATTACTTGTCACCTTCTGATTTTTGGCTGCCAAGGCCTTTTACTCTCAACCTTTATTTTTTGGTGTGTTAGAAAGTGTTAAGAGCCAGGTGCATTAGTGGAAGGTAACATTTTTTTTATAGAAAAAGAAATTGTATTGAGGAAGAAAAAGATTACAAGACGAGAGGACAAGAAGTCCTCGAAGAAAAGAAAATAACTAGCAAAAAGAAAAGGACAACTCTTTAGCTCAACATATTGTATTTTTAGCATTCTAACCTTTATCAATGCTAAACTATTTTCTCTTAATTGCTTCTTTTAGTGAATCTTTTGTTGTCTTTATGTTGGGATTATGTATTGGTTTTATATTTGGTTATGAAATTTTTTAAGTTTTTCTTGAAATGGGATGGAATGATTAACATGCTACTTTTGGCCTTCTTAAGATCTGATTTGAGGTGCACACTTCATTTATTTACTGCTTTTGTCAGGATGGGACATAAAAATTGCTCGTATCCGTCGATTACAATTAGCATTGGACTACTTGAAATTTGATGAAATAGAAAGGTAAGAAAAATTTAGCTATTGCATTTTTTTTATTTATGTATTTAACTTTAGAAAAGGCAGGCTTTTAGTTGAATCTTGCATGACATCAAGGGGTGATGCTCATGGTATCCTGTGGGGAATATGCCCAAGAAGATTGGGCTGTGATAGGAATCCCTTGTATTTCAACAGTACCACTGCACCCAATAGATGACAGTAGCAAAATAAAAGATACAGGGCAATAGACAGAAAATAGCTAACAGAGAAATAAAGGAAATATATCACCAGTACACACACAGAATATACCAGTACTTAACTTCTAAGAACAATGCAGTAAATGACAGAAAATAAAGATATTGCCTGACATTCGAGAGGTCAAGCTCTCTCCCACCAAATTGCCAAAATATTCCTTGGCTTTCACCTGCACAGCTTGCCGACTATAAACCTCTCTGTGTTTCCTGAATTCGGCCCATTGGCCCTAGCCCTTTTCTTTCTAACATATATCCTCTTAACCTCAGGCCCATCAGGCTGTAACCTTTATGAGGATTGAGGAGATATATCTACTCTATATTTCATATTTACTCCAACTAAATATCATCCTCATCACAAAACTTCATTATCCAATATTGAAAAATTTTATTGATCTTTTTTGAAATTATTATACGGTGATGAAACTTGAAAGCATGTTCATAGTGTCCAGTTCGTTGTATGTATTGATTCTAGAGGATGAATGTGGGTTTTTAATTGTCTTGTAGGCATGTAGCTTTCTTCTACCTAAGGCATGCTTAAACTAACTTTTCTATTGTAGGTGCTACCTCAACATTCTCTCCAATGCAATCATTTCTAATTCTATTTTTCTAGTGTGATCACTCATTGAACGCGACATTGTCATTTTTGCAACGTTGAATTTTTGCCAATGTTGGCTTTTGATCGCCCCAACATTCAGTACCATACAAATAATGTTTTAAAAACCGGACTGGATGGTCCAACCGGTACCCGTTCACTTGTTCGGTCCAGTCAAGCTGAAAAAACCGGACAGAGGGTTGACCCGGGTCAACCCGGCAAAAATCCGGTGAGCTGGGACCTGGTATTGGGTTGACTGGTCCGACCGTTCAGCCCAAATTTTTTTTTTGTCAGAGCCCAAATTTTGTTTTAAAATGCAGCCCAATTCTTTTTCAATGCAGCTAGCATTGTTCATTTGTTAATAGTGTGTGATTGGTATAGACATGAATGGGCCATAGTTAATTAAGGTATATATATAAAAGTTCATTCCTTGTTTTTTCGTTTTTTTTTTCAGTCGCCAACACCTCTTTTTTTTTTTTTTCGTTTTCTTCTTTAGCAGCTAGCATCTAATATTTTCGTGTGGATTTGAGAAATTGGAGTATTTTAACTATTTTGTATGTTTGTTGGCCATATTAATTGATTATTTGAACTTATTTTGGAGTAATTGTTTATTGTTTGTTTGTTAATTCTTTATTTTATTATTATTTTATATATTTATAATGTCACCCGGTCGACCGTGACTCGGAAGTCTGTCCGAGTCATTGTCCGGTCCGGTTTTTAAAACATTGCATACAAATACAATAAAGCAGGTCTTGTAGCTTTGCGATGAAATTTGTCCTTAAGTTTAATTGGTACTTTTCTATCACAAATAACACCTGAAGCTTTCCTCCATTTCACTTGGACCCTAGGCTTTACATGTTGTTCTATTTCTCCATTATTTTGTATTATTGTTCCCAAATACTTAAAAACTTTTGACGACTTTTATGGAATGATCTCTAAGTTTCACCTCATCCCTTGAATAAGTTTCCCTTATTTTAAGATTTTTAATCCAGGTAAGAGTATGCATTCTTTTTTCTATTTTAATTTTAAATTCCAATTACCAAAGAGTTTAAAACTATTATAATATAAATATTAAATACCTTTCGATTTAGAGATATAACTCAGGATTAAAAAATGTTTGGTATTAAAGCTAGCAAAGTAGAGTTATATATGTGATCAAGAGACATATTCTGTGAAATAGTATCATTAATTTTAAAAAATAAATTATATATGTGTATACATGTGCATACATGTATTTATATATATATTACACATAGGCACATATAGTTGCAAGTGCTATCATGTTTCCATTTGCATGTGCATGCACATGTATGAACTCAGATGTGCATGTATATGTATGTGCTTAAAAAAGTTGTATATCTATATACACGTGTATATTTACAAGTATAGATATATCTATGTATACATATGTATATGCATATGTGTATTTAGTTCTACTACTTTTGAGTTTAGGTTCATGTATGTATATATTTATCATTTAATATAAATAAAATGTTGAATGAAAATGTCATATGATACAAAATAGTAAAATACCATGAAATAAAAGGAATTAAATTGGGTCAAATGGTTAACTTAAGGTTGCAACAACAATCAAAGCCTTTTCCCATTAGGTGGGATCGGCTATATGGATCAAGCGGCGCCAACATGTTCTGTCTTTACATATTTCTATGGTTAGGTTATTTAAAGCTAAGTCCCTCCCATTGTTTTCTTTGATCTTCCCCTACCTCTAGTTATTAGGCTATCTTCTATCTGGTCAACTCTACGTATAAGAGCTTCTAACGGCCTTCTTTGTCCATGACCAAACCACCTAAGGCGTGTTTCAACTAATTTTTCTACAAATAGGTGCTACCCCAACTTTCTCTCTAATGCATTTATTCCTAATCCTATCCATTCTAGTGTGACCGCTTATCCAACGCAACATTCTCATTTCTGCCACATTGAATTTTTTGACCCAACCTAACTTTCAGTTAATGAGGTCAATTAAATGATCCAACCCAAAGTAACTTATGGGTCAAAGTGGGTTGGATGGTTATTTGGGTTATAGGATATTTTGCCACCCCTAATCACTTGCGCTGTGTTTTTATATTGTTCACTCTACTTATTGATAATAACTTAAACATTTCCGAACATTTAGCTCAAATTAATTTTCTTGTGTATTACATTATTGGTTGTTTAATTGCTAATTGTATATAAGATGGATTATATTGAGGGTTTTAAGTAGTATTTAGATTTTTATGGCAAATATTATCTAATGAAATTCACTTTCCAGTTTTATTGTTGAACAGATCTTTGGAAATGCTTGTGGATGTGAATCTAGCAGATGAGGGAATTGTGAGATTGCTTTTTGCTTCAGTTCATCTTATGCTCAATAAAAGTGGCAGCGATAGTGAAACATCTTCTGCTTCAAGGTAGATCCATTCTTTCATTGCATCTCTTTGCTGTATCTTGAATTGTGTAGGAATTTTTGAGAAAATGCTAAACATGGCATCAGCTGCTTGAAAGAAATAATTTTGCCAGGAAAGTAGAACTTGCTACATTTTCCTTACAAAACACACATACACACACCTGGTATAAGGTGGGAAATGGATATATGGTGTCAATCTATGAAGCACAGACATGGACATGGGACACGACACGGCATATATATATATATATATATATAATATTAATCAATATTAATATATCAAAGAAAAGTGAAGACTCTCACGAAAAAATAGGCTGGACAGAAAAGGAAAATGGGTTGTAGAATGAAACGCACTTTTTAGCAAATAGGGAGAGAAAAGCCAAATAAAGTGCATACTTTAGTATGGAGATAGACTGGAGACAAAAGTCACTTATTTATCTCTGAATTATTATTATATAATATTAAATATTTATGTGGTCAACATCTCTAGGCTTCTTGCATTGGCTACTTGCTTTGCAACCAAGATGCTACGCAACTTCGGGTTGCTGCAACATAAGAGAGACTCATTTATGATGGAGGGCTTTAATAAGACTGGATTACTTTCTCTTCCCCCAATTGAACCAGATATTCTACAGACTGAAGTGGATTTTGCTCGAAAACTTCGTGAGATGGCTCATTTCTTGGAGATAATCCGAAATCTGCAATGTAGACTTAAGTCAAAATTCCAAAGGGCTAGTCAAGGATTGGTATGGTGCCCTCTCGTTCTGCACTACTAAGACTAGTACCATAAATGGCATTTTTCTTTTCTCTGAACCATAAATGACATTTTATTGCTAAAATTACAGGTTGATAGTGGGGACGGATCATCTTTCATGGGTGCAGAAATGTTGCAGGAGGAATCTCAGCTTGTGGTTCTTCCATCAGATCCAGTTTCATTGGATGTTTTGAAGCAACATGAACTTTCTTTTCCTCTGCCTGCTTCAGGTGACAATGATACTGAGAATCTTGCTCTGATGCCTGTGGACTCTAAGTCCCAAATGGTCCCAGAAGAATTTAGCAAAGTATCTCCTTTTATCCCCTTAGAAGGAATCACCGAAAAGAAGATTTTGCCAGTGGAAAATCCAAAAGAGATGATGGCACGCTGGAAGATAGATAATTTGGACCTTAAGACTGTGGTTAAAGATGCTCTACTCTCAGGTCGTCTTCCTTTGGCTGTTCTTCAACTGCATCTTCATCATTTGGGAGACATGGTTGCAGACAAAGACCCTCAAGATACTTTTAATGAAGTTCGTGACATTGGCAGAGCTATTGCTTATGAATTATTTTTGAAGGTAATGAACTTGATAGTTTATATGTCATGTGAAAATAACGACTTATTAGTAGTTTTAAGAGATAACTTTCTTCAAAATACTATGATGTGATTATACAGGGAGAAATTGAACTTGCTGTTGCAACACTCCAAAGACTTGGAGAAAACATTGAATCCTGTCTCAAACAACTATTGTTTGGCACCGTAAGTAGATCTCTTCGAGCACAGGTTGCTGAGGAAATGAAAAGATATGGTTATTTAGGACCATATGAGTGGAAGATATTGGAAGAGATGTCGCTCATTGAGGTATGTTGAATTAGTCTTCTTTTGTGGTCAAATATGGTTTGGTTTAAGCATGGGAAAGAGAAATTTTCATGAGCTAAGACTCGTAAGTTTATTCTTCTGTTTGCATGTGTTTGAGAAGAGTCTTTATCCCAGCAGTAGCTTCTGGAAAACATATCATTGCCGGCTGAACAAGACCAGTGTTCCTTCAAACTCTGTTTTGCCAGTAGAAAATAAGTTGTGCCTCTTGCGTAACCATACATTTGAGAATTTTACAATTGAATGTGGTGAGATTGATGGAATTGTCTTCGAGTCTTGGATGAATACTACTGAAAGTGCCCCTACTCTAGAAGTTGATGAAGATGATGCACACCTTGGATATTGGGCTGGTGCTGCTGTCTGGTTTGATGCCTGGGATCAAAGAACTGTTGATCGTGTAAGTTGCTTCTCTTTCCTTCTTTTTTCCCCATGTGTGTGTTTGTGTTATTTCGATTTCTTATTTTCGGTCATTGTATATCAATCTTGTCATTGATTAGGGATGGGAAAAGTTCTTAGACTCCATGGGTACTTGAAAAATTTATCTGCTTGGGTCTAGGTATGGGGACTTTTATGGGAAAAATTCTTAGACTCCATAGGTTCCAGGTCAGGATAGCATGATACCCACCCTGAACCCTTTATATTTATATATTTATATTTATATTTATACACACGTGCGCGCGCGCGCACACACACATATTTTAATCAATTCAATATATTAGAAAAAAGTAAAAAAATACAAAACACATTCTATGTGCTTTAAATTATAATAATAATTGTTTGAGACGTTCTATTCTTTATTGCAAATTTTATAATATGAATAAATTTTATTTAAACAAGGCTCAACAACAACAAAAAAGCTCTTTTCCACTAGGTGGGAGTAGACAACGCTCAACAATCTGAGAAAAATTTGTTCATTTTAGAATTATCTGAGTAAATAGATTTGGGTATGGGGATTTATGTATTCAATAGAAATGGGGATGTGGCTTGAGTTTGTTATCCATTAGGATATAGGTTTGGGGATAGGAACTATAATACAATATCCATGATCATTCCTATAAATGATGATTACTCTTTCTTTGTGATGCTTGGAATGTTGTTTTATGCTCATTGTCCTGTCATTTACGAACTGAAATAAAGAAATGAAGTCACGGTTCCAGCAAGAGTTCTTAATAATTGATATCTCAGTGATGCACCATTTCTACTGGATTCTCCGGATGCAAATATATGTGTGCCCTTTTAAAGATTTGCATTGGATTTGCTCTCTACTGCAGAGCTTCTCTCATCTCTATTTGTTTCTTTATATTTGAGCACTCTACTTGTACCTGACTAAGATTTCTTTCTGGATGGTCAGGATGTTTTGACTTGAACTTCAAATTAAATGGTTCTTTACTTTGAATTAGATATATATTGTCTAGACTGTAGTCACTCTGCCTGAGTATATTCTATCTCTTTATAAAGACAGCTGCCTTATTTATTTTGCAAAGAAAGTATGACTAATTTAGTTTTGTTATTCATGCATCTGTATACAGACGATATTGGACCAATCTTTTTCTTCGGACATTTCTTTGCTGTGGGAATCACAACTTGAATACCACGTGTCTCGTAATAATTGGAAGGATGTCTCTAGATTACTTGACCTAATGCCTTCATCTGTTCTCTCTGCTGGGAGCCTTCAGCTCAGTTTGGATGCTGTACAGCCTACCTCATCTTTAGGATACAATATGAAGCCATCTAACTATGGAAGTTACTTATGCTCTCTTGAAGAATTAGATTCTGTATGCATGGAAATTCCAGATGTCCAAATATATAAAATTTCACCAGATATGTGTTCTATGTGGTTGAGGAGGCTCATGCAGGAGAAACTTGCAAAACGATTTATCTTTCTGAAGGAATATTGGGAAGGGACAATGGAGATGGTATCTCTTTTGGCTCGTTCAGGCTTTATATCATTTAGGGATAAAATCCCCTTAGAGGACAATATTTCTGAAACTTCACCAGATAAAGATGGAACTGTACAGGCTTTGCATAAAGTAATTGTACATCACTGTGCACAGTATAACTTGCCTTATCTTCTGGACCTTTACCTTGACTGTCATGGTTTGGTTCTGGATAATAATTCACTTTGCGCACTACAAGAAGCTGCTGTAAGTTTCTGGGTGCTTCTAGTCTAATTGTTCTTTATATGATATATTCTAATTGTTTGTACTCAGTCTTTATATATCCAAATCAATCTGAATTTTTTGGGAGTTATTTGGACTTTATTTTGTCCATGATAATAGAATAGTTATGCAAGTATGGAACGATTGCATTTCTCTCTAAGTTTACACCATAAACTTGATTATGTACTAAATATTTAAACTGACGGACCAGGTTTTTTCCCCCTCTTTTCTGTTGCTTTAAGATGCTTTAATGCTCTGGACATTGGTGTAAAACCTTTTTTTATATGTAAAATTAAGCTTCATACATTATACCAATGACTTCCTTGGGGTAAATCCATTTCTCAGTTAAGGTTGTATCCCAAAATTTCTGGTAGTAAGTGTCCTTGAATGGTTTCAAGAGATCCACATGTTTTATAATCTTTATAAACTTATTGATTTTAACTACTTTTCTATTTATTGACTTGTACATTTTAAAAGGGTTGTGTCCAATTGAACCTTTTAAACTAAAGCACATCTTTGGAAAGACATATCAAAAGGTGAGTTCAGAAGTTAACCTTTGTAATTGTTATCAGAAAAATGATAACCAAATTGGTTGTTATCATATTCTAACATCTTCAGGGAACAAATATTGAAGTAAGTAAGGTTGAGAGAAGGAATTAGTGTGATTTAATAGGTTCAAACGGAATCCTAGATATTTGTGTAGAGGTCCTATGTTTTACAGAGGCTTATTCTCTTTGATGAAAATTTTCTTATTTGCTTATGTCTGTTGCTGGCTTGTTTTATAATAATGCATTTGACAGGTTGACTGTCAATGGGCAAGATGGCTACTGTTATCTAGAGTTAAGGGGCATGAATATGAGGCCTCACTTGCCAATGCTCGTGCAATAATGTCACTACATTCAATTCCTCGAAGTGACCTCAGTGTTCTGGAGTTGGATGAAATAATTCGGACTGTTGATGACATAGCTGAAGGAGGGGGAGAAATGGCAGCTCTAGCAACCCTGATGCATGCTGCTGTTCCAATTCAAAGTTGCTTGAATAGCGGTGGTGTAAATAGGCATAGTAATTCCTCTGCCCAATGCACATTGGAGAATCTTAAGCCCACACTCCAGCGGTTCCCCACTTTATGGCGCACCCTAGTAGGTTCATGCCTAGGACAAGAAACAATTGGTTCTTTGGTCCCTAAAGCAAAGACAGGTTAGCTATTGGCATTAATTAGATAGACTCCACTTTCTTTGTTATTTGGCCCTTAAAGCAGCCTTACTTTTTTTTTTCCACGATAATTTTATCTAATCAATAATTCAACTGTCAATTTGGCTATTCAGCTTTATCGGACTATCTTAATTGGCGAGATGATATTTTCTTCTCTACTGGACGTGATACTTCACTTCTGCAGATGCTTCCATGCTGGTTTCCTAAGGCTGTGCGAAGATTAATACAGCTTTATGTCCAGGTCTGCTTTTTCAACTTGAAACACTGTATTCCTAATTCCTATGCTCTCTTTTTTATTTGGTTTTTTCCCCTTAATTTAATTGTTATTAACTTTTATTCTAAAATTTTTTAGATAAAAAGAAATTTATTTAAGAGAGAAAAGATACAAGTGAATACAAGAATGAGGACAAGCTGTCCTCTCCATAAAGAAACAAAAAGAAAACAAAAGAAACAAAAACAAGAAGCTACATCAATAAAGCCTTCCAATCCATTTGGATATCCATAAGCAAAACCCTCTAAACAATCCATTAGAAGAAACCGACAAAGAAGTCAAGAAAGTGATTCTATACTAAAGAAGATGAGGTGGGAGCTGTCTAATGTTAAAGGCTCTAGTATTCAGCTCCAACCAAATTCTAATTAACCTGTTGCCTCTTTTAAAGATACTGTATGTTTAAGATGTCATGTTGGGATAGTTTCATTGCTAATCTCTCCATTTCTATGTGTCTGCATAAATTTTAAATACATATGTATACTCCCTGGAAGCTGCTTGGTTTTGCACGTTATTGCTGAGCATACACATAATGCACTAACAAAAACGGTTTATATGTATATATGCATTCCAAGTTATGTAGTTTTCATGATGTTACAGGGTCCTCTAGGATGCCAAACATTTTCAGGGTTTCCCTCAGGAGAGAGTGTGCTACATAGAGACCTTGATTTATTCATAAATGCTGAGATAAATGCAATCTCCTGGGAAGCAACCATCCAAAGACAAATTGAAGAAGAACTATATAATTCTTTACTAGAGGTATGGGAATTCCATTTAATTAATTGTTCCTTTTTCTTTTCTCTATTTGTTTAGGGGGATTTCTTTCCCCATCTTCTCCTTTTTAATAACAATTTTTTTTAATTATTATTTTTTTCTTTCTATCATGAGAAAGTGCAAAGGACTGTGTTTTATTACATATTGCCCTGTTAAGGCAAATATTTGCAATTTACTGGCATTATAATTGCAATTTAAACTTCTTCCTGCATCATAATTATTATTATTATTAGGTCAGAGGATTTGGTAGGAGTAAGGACTAAAAGCTTTATGGCACTATGCTGTTTACTCTGTTATTTGGTGTATTAGTTAGAGTGAAATGCTTGCATTTTTCAAAGATCCTGTGGCCCTTGATCTGTTATGGGACAGAACTGTCTTTATGCCTCTTTGATGTTTCATGTTTGGCCTCAGGCTTTTCTTGAATGTGTGTGCCTCTTACATATAAGAGCTGAGACAGGTTTATTCTACTCATGAGCTTTTTCTTTTTTTGCTCTTGGGAGGGTAGGGTATTTGTTCTCTTCTTAGGTTTATAGTATTCATGAGCTTCTTGTTTTGTTACTCTTTTGAGTTTGTATTGTCCTCTCTTTTTTGCCTACTTTTTCTCTAAAACACGTATTCTCTTCTTTTATTTATTTTTTTAAAATTTTAGGAAACAGGACTTGGGCTTGAGCACCATTTGCACCGTGGACGTGCACTTGCAGCTTTTAACCAAATTCTTGCAAATAGAGTTCAACAACTGAAGTCAAGAGGGGGAGCTAATGCTTCAGCTAATGGGCAAACTAACATTCAATCAGATGTTCAGACACTTCTTTCACCACTAGCACAGAGTGAAGAGAATCTCCTTTCATCGGTGAGGACTGTATAACTTTGGATGTGCATATGAAGTGAAATAGATGAAATTGAAACAAAGAAATGCAGTAAGAGGACACGTCAATACAATTTTAAATGGTATATTGAAAAATTGTTGTGCTTGAATTTTCAGATATTACCATTGGCTATTATGCATTTTGAGGATTCTACACTGGTTGCTTCATGTGCTTTTCTTCTGGAGCTATGTGGTTTGTCTGCCAGCATGTTGCATGTTGATATTGCTGCATTAAAACGGATTTCTTCCTTCTACAAATCAAATGATCGTAATGAAAACCTCAGACAATTATCGCCTAGGGGGTCTGTGTTTCATGCAATATCCCATGAAGGTGATGTAGCAGAATCTCTTGCTCGAGCTCTAGCTGATGAATTTTTGCACAAGGACTCTCTTGGAGTTTCTAATGAGGCTGGACATCCAAGTAAACGACCTCCTCGAGTCCTTATGCTTGTTCTGCACCATTTGGAAAAGGCAAGCCTTCCGCGTTTGGTTGATGGAAATACCTGTGGGTCTTGGCTTTTGAGTGGCAATGGTGATGGGTCTGAGTTAAGATCTCAACAAAAGTCTGAAAGCCAGCACTGGAATTTGGTTACTAATTTTTGTAGGATGCATCAGCTTCCATTTAGTACAAAGTACCTTGCGATATTAGCTAGGGATAATGATTGGGTATGCTTTTAATTTTCTTCTTTCTGTTCTAGAGGATGTCTATTAACACCTCAAGTTTTATAATTTATGTTGTCTTCTCCTTCTGTCAGATTGGATTCTTGTCTGAAGCTCAGATTGGGGGATATTCATATGACATGTTAGTCCAAGTAGTGAGTATTGTTTCTTATTAGTTCACTCATAAAATTTAACTGTGTGGATTGTATTTATCTGAAATCACTCCACTTGGTAAACCCCTTATGACTGTATCTGTCAGGCATCAAAGGAGTTTAGTGATCCACGCCTCAGACTTCATATGTTGACAGTTTTGAGAGGAATGCAGTCAAAGAAAAAAGCAAGCACTTCATCAAGCTCAGATACTCTGGAGAAAGGCTGTGGGACAACCTTTCCTGATGAAAGCATATGTGTTCCAGTCGAACTCTTCCGGATTTTAGCAGAGTGTGAAAAGGGGAAAAGTCCTGGAGAGGTCCTTTTGATGAAGGCAAAAGAGCTGTGCTGGTCTTTATTGGCAATGATTGCTTCATGCTTCCCTGATGTCTCTCCATTGTCATGCCTGACAGTTTGGTTGGAAATTACTGCTGCAAGGTGACTAGAACTCTCTTTTAAGTGAATATTTTTTCATGATCATTTTCTAGATGAATTTTTTATCTTCTAAGGTATTATGGCTGGCTTGCTTATATTCTCAAGTATAATACTTATTAAACCTCATTAGCTTGTATTTGCTTCATATTTGTGGTCAGAGAAACTTCTTCCATCAAGGTGAACGATATTGCTTCTCAGATTGCAGAAAATGTTGGAGCAGCTGTAGATGCAACTAATGCCTTGTCAATCGGGGATAGAATGCTTACATTTCACTACAACAGGCGGAGTCCTAAACGCCGAAGGTTGATACCACCTATTTCACTAAATTCCTCCGCTGCTCCAGTGTCTAACATCTCAAGTACTTCTGCAACCGAAAAAAGATCTGATTCCGAAAGTGTATGTTGCGAGGATAAGAAAAAAGTAGAAGATTCTGGATGCACAAATGTTCCAGGTGATGTGGAAGAAGGGCCTGCTTCTCTATCCAAGATGGTTGCAGTGCTTTGTGAACAACAGTTATTTTTACCTTTGCTAAGGGCATTTGAGATGTTCCTTCCATCATGTCCTCTGTTGCCATTCATCCGTGCTCTTCAGGTAACGGAGCTAACTCAAAATCCATCCTTTTCATTTTGTGCTAAGGTCAATATATGTTTCTTTTCCATTTAATGGAAAACCTACTATGGGTAGATTGGATTGGCTACAACCAAAAATTAGATGCAATTTGATAGTGAAAGAACATGAACGTAATGTGAATTATGTGCAAGTGTTAGTAGATATTCCAAAGAAAAGAGTTTCAGGAAGAGAGAAAGCAGAGTTTAGAGGTTTGTTGCAAAGCATGCGTTTCCTTCTTTGGAGTTAGTCAGAGAGTTTCACTGTCATGCTTGGGAATTTTGTGCCCACTAGTTGACTTGGTGCTGTTCTTTAACCTCCTAAAACTTTTAAAAAAAGTTTTTTTGTTTTCAAAATTGTCAAGATCAGAGCAGTACCATTTCTTATGCTTTCTATGTTTTTTTTAAAGAAAATGAAGAATTTTTAGAAGGAGAAAGTAATATAAAGAAAGTTGAAGATAACTTTCTTGAACAAAGATGCCATGGAAAAACAAATGAGGCTCATCAAAATGAAATAGCTGTCCTATCTCTCTGCACACGTGTCAAGGAGGGTCTTTTAGAAAAACCATTTGAGAGCACTGAAGAGAGGCCAAGAACAAAATCCCATTCACTAAAAGTATAAGAAAAGGAAAGACATTTCTCTTGGGAGGTTCAACTCCAAGCATGTTGTGTATCTTTCTTTGCAAAATTTTCCTTAAATCATGTGATTCCTCCTGGTGCCTTATTATTATGAACTTGATAAAGTTTCTTGGAATTGTTCAATTTAACTTTTAGCTTCTATTTCAATGTAATATCAAGCTCATTTGGAAATGTCTATTATTTTTGCTTCAGGCATTTTCACAAATGCGCCTATCAGAAGCTTCGGCACATTTGGGCTCCTTTTCTTTTAGGATTAAGGAAGAACCAGCATACTTACAGGCAAATGTAGGAAAAGAAGGGCAAATTGGGACATCATGGATCAGTTCGACTGCTTCTAAAGCTGCTGATGCTGTGCTTTCAACTTGCCCCTCTCCTTATGAAAAGAGATGCTTACTGCAGCTTCTTGCTTCTACTGACTTTGGCGATGGTGGATATGCATCAGCATACTATAGAAAATGCTATTGGAAAATTAATTTAGCTGAGCCTTTACTTCGCAAAGATGATGAGCTGCAATTAGGAAATGAAACTTCAGATGATGCTTCACTCTTGTATGCTCTAGAAAAGAATAGGCACTGGGAGCAGGCAAGGAACTGGGCCAGACAGTTGGAGGCCAGTGGTGCTTTAAAATCTGCTATGCATCATGTTACTGAATCTCAGGTAGTAAATACAGTTGTAAGCCCGTTAGTGACAGATTTTATTTTAAAGACTTTAACTGCAATTTCGGCGAAATCTTTAACTCATTTTAAACTATAAGGGATAAAATGGTTCAGATGTATGCCCATTATGATCAATTTGTTGATTTAATTTCTGTAGCTGATACGACATCAGATGCGTTATGTAGCCACTTTGCATAGATTGGCTATTGTACTGATAAGGAAAATTGTGATCTGTCAAACTGCATATACCTAAATCAAATTTACAATGGTGGGCATGGATAAAATATCTGATTCGTTGTTGTTTGCTCAGAATTTTGAATTCTTTGTGGCCCGCCCCTATGGAATGATTTGTCTGTAGTTCTTATGGACCTTCTACTGAATATAACTTCGTAGAATATATCTGAATATTGTATTTATATATATATATATATATATATATATATATATATTAATTTGCTTGATAATTTTTTCAGTTGATCCGATTGACGTTTAGAAGACCATTAATGACTTGATAGACTTTATTTTAGTTATTTTATCGGAAAAACAAACTACTCGATAGACTTTAGCTTAACATGTGCTGTAATCATTGTGATACAAATTTGGATCACATGAACATGTCATTTGATCAGGTTGATGATAGAGGTGTCCCGTTTCTGAAAAGTGTTCTGAATTTATGATTTCGGTTGGTTAGTCTTTTCTTAGTTTATCTTTTGTTGTAAATCTTAAATCTTGTAGTGTAGAACCATATTGTTGAATTTGGCAATAGTTTTCCTAATTTATCTCATCAACTGTTCCTACTTTAACTTCATTTTTTGAATGTTAGGCCGAATCTATGGTAACTGAATGGAAGGAGTTTCTTTGGGATGTTCCAGAGGAGAGGGTTGCTCTATGGGCCCACTGCCATACACTTTTCATCAGATATTCCTTCCCTGCTCTTCAAGTATGTTTGATCTATTGTGGAGCCAATGGTCTATGTAAGATGTATGTTACATTGTGTTATTTGTATGCTAATCTGTGTCGTAATGATTCCAGGCTGGGTTATTTTTCCTTAAACATGGCGAAGCAGTTGAGAAAGATGTTCCGGCATGGGAGCTTCATGAAGTTCTGTTGCTTTCTCTGCAATGGCTTAGTGGGATGATAAGCCTCTCCAGCCCGTATGAAGCATATCCATAATTACTTGCCTTTTAATCTTGAGTCAACATCTTTACTTATCTTTGTTAATTTTTTTCAGAGTCTGTCCATTGCACCTTCTTCGTGAAATTGAGACTAAAGTTTGGCTCTTAGCAGTGGAGTCTGAGACTCAGGTGAAGAGCGAAGGAGATTTTACCTTTTCTGGCAAGGACACTGTTAAAAAGAATGACTCCAGTATTATTGACCGAACTGCAAGTATAATAGCAAAGATGGACAATCATATAAATACAATGAAGAATAGAACTGTAGAAAAATATGAGTCAAAAGATAATAGCCAAATTTCTCACAAGAATCAAGCAGTCGATGCTGCATTTGGTGCGAGTACAAAGACAAAAAGGAGGGCCAAAGGATACATGACATCAAGACGCCCACCTCTAGAATCAGTGGATAAAACAGCTGATACTGATGATGGCTTGGGTCCTTTAAGTTTTAAAAATGAATTTCAATTGCAAGAAGAAAACTTAAAACTGGAAATGTCTTTCTCGAGGTGGGAGGAAAGGGTTGGAGTGGCAGAGCTGGAAAGGGCTGTGCTTTCTCTGTTGGAATTTGGGCAAATAACTGCTGCCAAGCAACTGCAGTATAAGTTGTCTCCAGGACAGATACCATCTGAATTCAGACTTGTTGATGCAGCCTTGAAGCTTGCTGCTATGTCAACTCCTCCTAGTGATGTGTCTGTGTTAAAGCTTGATGAGGAAGTGCTTTCTGTTCTGGAGTCATATGATATACTGAGCAACCAGCAGCTTGTTAATCCACTACAGGTTACCTACCACACTCCCACTGTACCTTTCCTATTTCTATCTATAATTTAATATATATGCTAGGATGTCATTGATACCCCTATTTCTGTTTCTTTATCAATGACAAGATCTAAGTATCAGTACAATATTGTAAACATGCAATGCCAGATTTTGGAGAGTATGGTGGCCATTTTCCCTGAAGGAAGAGGACGTGGGCTTTGCAAGAGAATAATAGCTGTTATAAAAGCTGCAAACACGTTGGGCCTCTTGTTTTTTGAGGCATTCTACAAGCAACCAATTGAACTGCTACAGCTGCTTTCTCTTAAAGCACAAGAGTCCTTTGAGGAGGCAAATCTTCTGGTGCAGACTCATTCAATGCCAGCTGCAAGTATTGCGCAAATACTTGCAGAGTCTTTCCTGAAGGTTCGTTTCTTATTCTTTCTTTTCTGTTTCTTTTTATTTTACCTGATGATTTTGTTTTGGTTGGCATGGTGTGTGGTAAATGTATTACAAAGGCCTTCTTGGCATGGATGGATTTATTGTGGTGGGTCAGTTGCATATTGAGTTGGGAAACTAAATTGGCTGAGGAGATTATCCGAATTCTGGGAGTTGATTTTGCTTTTACTTTGCTACTTGACATGCTTGTTTTACAGAGGCTGTGTTAAAAATATATATATTCCTTGATCAGGGTACTTTTTATTATAGCTACATTTATTTATGTTTCCTGACCATATCATATAGTGAGTTGATTTCTTTATGGCTTTTATTATCTTGACATGTCAGTCCTATAGATGCTGTGTTGAACAAGTCTATTCCATAATAAGTTTGTGAAGTTGATGAAAGTTCATTTAACTATAGCTACTTTTATTTATGTTTTCTGACAATGCACTATATATACATTGTCTAGGGGTTGCTGGCTGCACATCGTGGAGGCTATATGGACTCTCAAAAGGAGGAAGGGCCTGCTCCCCTACTGTGGAGGTTTTCAGATTTCTTGAAATGGGCAGAGCTTTGCCCTTCTGAACCAGAAATTGGGCATGCTTTAATGCGTTTAGTAATTACTGGGCAAGAAATTCCACATGCATGTGAGGTATTATATTGATAGTTTTTAGCTAGACATGTTTCCCTAAGCAATGCACTTTTGTATTTATGATGTGTGCACAAAGTGAGAGCATTGGTTTAGAGTGTTTTTGTGATTCTTAGAGAAGTAATCTTGCTTAATTAAATAATTGCATTAAACAGTAACATGACTTGCTATTTTAATCCAGACCATTTATGCAATTTTCCAAAAGTAGAATTTTATCGAGTCTTAGTTTATGCCAATGGTATTAGTTACCACTGTTTTGCTCAGCTTTATCTTTTTAAGGAATAATCATTGCATAGGTGTAACCAGATCTGGGGAAAGAAAAGTAGAGACATTTATCCTTCTTTGTGATTTTAGCGGAGTCTATCCCTTGTTTTGAAGCTAAAGATGTTTTTGCCCATGAAAATGGCATTTCAGGTTGAGCTTCTTATTCTATCGCACCACTTCTACAAATCATCCGCTTGCCTTGATGGAGTTGATGTCCTTGTAGCCCTAGCTGCGACCAGGGTTGACTCTTATGTGTCGGAGGGCGATTTTCCTTGTTTGGCTCGCCTAATAACTGGAGTTGGAAATTTTTATGCTCTTAATTTCATTCTTGGCATTCTTATAGAAAATGGCCAATTGGATCTTCTTCTTCAGAAGTTTTCTGCTGCTGCAGACACAAACACAGGCACTGCTGAGGCTATCAGAGGATTTAGAATGGCTGTACTTACATCTCTGAAGCATTTCAACCCTAATGACCTTGATGCATTTGCTATGGTTCGTATATTATTTTCTCATTTCTACTTTCAACTACTAATAGCCTATAAAGAAATATATAGATAAAAAGAAGTGATTGTATGCTTCTAACATGGAATTTATTTTCCACCAGAAAGTACTGATAACTCCAGACTCTATCTTAATTTAGTCTAGTGTCTAGCAGGTTTTGTGCCTTGTGTTGAGGGTTGGTTTTGGATAGTTTTTTTGATTTGGGTGTTACTGAAGTAATCTAGTGAATTGAACTTGGTGATATATTAGTAACACATATTGTAAGATTTTCTTCCTTTAATACAATTTCTTTTTCTATCAAAAAAAAAAATATAGTAACACATATGCTGTTGCACTTGCATATTCTGTATAAATGTTAGTGTTTCTGAGTGACTGATCTGAAGGTGGACAAATTGCCTTTGTTGTTAGGTCAGGAAGTTTTTCCCTTTTATCCTCTTTTCTTTTTGCTCTTTCTCTATTCCTTAACGCATGTAAGCTGGGTTTACTCTAGAACTACTATATTAAAATATGTGATCTTTTCAGCTGATCATTTTTTGTGTTATTCACAGCTGTACAACCATTTTGACATGAAGCATGAGACAGCTTCTCTTTTAGAGTCACGAGCTGGGCAATCATGTGAAGATTGGTTCCATCGCTACGACAGGGACCAGAATGAAGATTTACTGGAAGCTATGCGTTATTTCATTGAAGCTGCTGAAGTTCACTCTTCCATTGATGCTGGCAACAAAACACGAAGGGCTTGTGCTCAGGCTTCCCTGCTGTCCCTTCAAATTCGAATGCCAGATTTTCAGTGGCTTTATCGATCAGAAACTAATGCTAGAAGAGCATTAGTTGAGCAATCTCGATTTCAGGAGGCTCTAATTGTAGCTGAAGCTTATGGCCTCAACCAGCCAAGTGAGTGGGCATTAGTACTCTGGAATCAGATGCTCAAGCCTGAAGTAATGGAAGAGTTTGTGGCTGAATTTGTCGCTGTTCTACCTCTTCCACCTTCACTGCTAATTGATTTGGCTAGATTTTATAGAGCTGAAGTGGCTGCCAGAGGAGACCAATCCCAATTCTCAGTTTGGCTCACGGGAGGAGGGTTGCCGGCTGAGTGGGCCAAGTATTTAGGAAGATCATTCAGGTGCTTAGTGAAGCGGACAAGGGATATAAGACTGCGGATGCAGTTGAGTACAGTGGCCACAGGATTTGGGGATATCATTGATGCATGCATGAAAGAAATGGACAAGGTACCTGATAATGGAGCACCCCTGGTGCTGAGGAAGGGTCATGGTGGAGCCTACCTTCCTCTAATGTGAGACAGTTTCTACAGTAAATCATTGAAATGATCGAGCTTTGTCATGGAATCCAACCACGTCGAACTGAACTGTGCTTTCGGACTTCGAGACCTGATCGGGGATTCCTATTGCAAGTCACATTGTGGGACATTGAAGGGTCCTGTCCTGACCCAGACGAAGAAAAAAAACAAAATGGACGATATGGAAAATTGTAAGGTTAGTTAGTTGGTTGTTAATAATTTAAGAAGTTTGTTAATTTTTTTTTGGACGAGCAAGAAGCTGCATGGTTGTGCATTAGGCCAGCTGTATAGCTCATTCTAGGAAACACCATTCTAGTTTATTTTCTTCAACTCTCTCTCGGTTCTTTCTTTTTGGGTTGGCGGGAGGGAGGGTTTGCATTTGCAAGGAAAGTAGTTATTATTTGTTATTGTCAGAGTTTTGAGTTGAGGGTAGGAGGATGCTCATTAATTTGTATTTCCCCCTCTTTTTGGCTTCTCTAAAGTGTATAGTTGTTCCTGTAGGCTGTACATCCATATATGAAAATTCCATTTGTCTCGGTGTTCATAGTGTATATTGCACTTGCTTGCCTTATCTGCTTTAACATTAATTGTCAACATATGTTCGTTATAGCTATTGGGCATTGTTTTGCTCCGTGCGTATGTTAGTTCTCACACATGTATGCAGATGATCGTTATTATTTCACTCCTCTTCATATTTTATTTTCATTTAAAATTCAAAATAATAAGATATACGATAAAATATAAATTAAATAATGAGGTAAATTAAATAAAAATTTTAAGTACTTGATATAATTTGAACTAATGTAAAAATTATAAAATTAATTCAATATTAAAAATAGAAATTGGGCAAGTTTGACTCTAGCTTGGTATGGTTATATTCTTTTTAAGGTTAAGTTAAAGTGACTTTTTTTTATTAGGACCAAGAATTTTTTAATTCAATTTTATATATTTTATAAGGTCGAAGAGACTGGTCCGTGAAGTTTGAGTCAAAGCTATAAAGGTTACTTTCTTGGTCTCGTGTCTTCCAATGTGAACAAACTACTTAATCCCATTCCCATGTTAATAATCTCAAGTGTTGGAAGAAGATAATACGTTTTCAATTATAGGAATGGGATTAAGTGGCTTGTTCACGTTAGAAGACATTTTTGTTAATGAATTTGAGCTTCTAGCTCAAGCTAAATAGAAGAAGCAAAATGGGAATGGAATTGAAATGAAAAATTTGAGATTAAAGAAAAAGAGAGTATAATTGCTTAAAAGTTTGAAGGGGCAAAAATGTAATTTTAAATTTTTTTAATACATGTTAGTAGAACTTGACATAAAGGAGAGATAAACATTCTGCGTGTATTTAATGAAAAAAAAATAGATGATGCTAAAGAGAAAAATCAGAATGCATTCTTAAACTCCCCTAGACTCATAGACGAGAGAGAAAAAGTAAAATAAATTTTTTTTTAAATGAATCAATGAAAGTTAGCTCGCTCTTTCTCTCTATCTATATATCTATATTAATATAGCTGGTTCTTCTCGTTAATGGTCTCTCAAAATAATTTTATTTTATATTTTAAAAATACAAATTAAATTAAATCCCCTATAAATCAATTAATTAACTAATTAAATAAATATATCTAAAAATAACTCACCTTCTTTTACCCCACACACCCACCTCTCCATGATATAACACCACTACAATGAAATACCTACGTGCAGCAGATAAAGAGAGATTTATCCCACTATAATGAAATATCCACGTGCAGCAGATAAAGAGAGATTCTTTGCTTATGTATAACGGCCCAACGTATTTTCACACCTCATCAATTAATAAATAAAAAATAGTCCACTAACTCTACTATTCATCCCACGTCTCTTAGTCTGCTCACACGTTCATTTGCTTATCAATTCACACCACGAACCCACATAACATATCAGTTACTCACTCCACTTATATATACATATATATACACCACCAACCCACATATCAATTCATTTCCTTATCACAATAAAAGTGGACATTTGCTCCGGTGCCACTTTCTTTCAACCACAATTTGCTTCCTAGTTTGGAAGAAGACGTTGAAGTGCTTAAGAAGGTTTTTCATTTGTTGCATCCGTGTTTATATTCTGGAATCTATGTCTAACTGCCATGTTTATTTCTATCTATTTCAATTCTTATTTACATCTCTACCAATGCGGTAACCAAAAAAATAAGATGTTATAATTATTAAATTGGGAAAGAGTAGGTTTAGTACAATTCTTATTTATGTTAGTGCACGTCAGTATTTAGACTGAAAGAGTAGGAATGTTGTTATAAAGTTTCTTTCTAATCTTATATAAATATCATCAAACTGAAATTGTGACAGCTTTATCTATATTAATATGGCTCTGCCTTTCTCGTCAACGGTCTCCTAAAATAATTTTATTTTACATTTAAAAAATAGAAATTAAATTAAATCCCCTATAAATCAATTAATTAACTAATTAAATAAACATATCTAAAAATAACCCAACTTCTTTTACCCGCACACCCACGTCTCCATGTAGAATTGAATGACTCAACCCACGTTCAAATCTACACCCCCTGCATCACCATATTATATCTATACCCGACCAATGTTATAGGTCTCCATTTGTGTATCTCCTATATGTACTTTTCACTTTTTCCTGAGTGCTTAGTCTCTATCTTCTTTCTCTTTGGTAAAGGTATGTATATTATATTCTATTCCCTACTCTTCTCTCTTTCCATTTTAGATTTGAATAAAGATATTTAATATACGGATAAAAGTTCAATGGTACCGTACCATTGAACTTCAGTGCATCCCTCCAATTATGTAGTGCCATTTGTTAATATTAATAAAACTCACGTTAATTAGGGCTCACCTTGAATGGTTTAGGGACCAACTGATTGGAGGGATGTACTAAAGTTTAGTACTACCGTACCACTGAACATCTACTCTTAATATACTTATTATTCCTTTGACAAATCAACAAATTCTATTTTCATCTTCTTTTTATTAAATTTGATATCCTAATGTTTCTTCTATGTTCCATTGACAATAATTTTTTTTCACAGTTTGCTCTCATAAGTACTCTTCCCTTCTGCTGATTCATCATTTTGGATTGTTTATGGTACATCTGCCTTATAAGTTCAAAGGTATAATTATATTATAAAAATTTATCCAACACGTGAATTGACATTATAGTTCAACTCAAACTTAAAATTATATTTTCTGATTCATAATTAAGTTCAACTATTCACGTGAACATTACTATTTCAAATAATAATAATAATTTTCATGTAGTATTATTTACCCATTCTCATTTTGTTTTTTTAACAGATTCGACGCTGGTCTCACATTGCTATTTTAAATAGTACCATCTACATTATAAGGTATTCATGTTTTTAACATCCTCATCCTTATGCTTCTTCATTAACAACTATCTAAACCACCCAACAAATACCCATAAAAGTCAACACTTGATATTGTTTTTTTTTCTTTGTAAAATATTTTCTACGTTTCAACTTTTTTATAAGGGTACAATTAGATGGAAATGCATTTATTCAGTGTTTATATAAAATAGTAATGTCATCTTTTAGTTATTTGAAAAATAAATGATCTTATTATAAAAATATTATCATAAATGGAACGCCTGGAAAAATTAATTTATTTGAATAAGATCATTATATAATAAGCATTAATTTATAAGATCATTATATCAAAATTAATGATCATTATATAATAAGCATTAATTTCTGCCTTTTTAGATTATATCAAAATTAATGAAAAATTTAATAATGTTTAATAAATATAGGGTAAACTACAGTTTACCCCCTTGTGGTTTGGCCTAAATCCAGTTTGTCCCCCTGTGGTTTAAACTGTGACACTTAACTACTATGTGGTTTGGCTTAAAATTAATGTGGCCCCCTGTGGTTTAGAGTGCGACACTTGACCCCCTTGTGGTTTGTTATGTTATCACTTAACTATCCTATATTATTATTTTTCTCAAAATTTAATATTTAATATAACTTATAAAAGAAATCACCTAAAAATAATTGAATTAATTAATTATTTTATCTCTAAAATAATAACAATAAATCTTAATATTCTACTTTCAACTATTTTTAGTGTTTCCTTCAAACTCTTTTCTTTCCTCTAAACAATAAACCATAATCTTCTACTTTCAAACCCTATTTATTTATATTTAGTTATTAATTAATTATTTTATTATATTTATTTTATCTCTAAAATAATATGAAGTTAGATTGTCACTTTATTTTGGTACACTATTAAACGTTATATGATTGGATAAATTGGATACTTTTTTAAGAAAATTATTGTTTAATGTTAGAGTTTCTAAGCTCAATAATGTTAACATTCAATTCAGGTATGTATGTTCTGAACTTGAACAATAAAAAAACTTAAATTTAGTTATATATTTGTATTATATTATTCTTTTACAATTTTATTTTGATTGATTTAATAATTCTAAAACATTGAAGACAAAAAATAACAATAAAATGAATAAATAACTAAATATAAATAATCAATGGAGTAAACAATAAATATTAAATTATTTTATTGATTTTCAAAAATTAAAATTTTATTTTTATATTAATTGTAATTTTTTTGAATTATTTTATAATTCTAGAGTGTTGAATAACAAATTTTAAACATTACAAGTATAAAAATGATGATTAATTTGACTAAAATTTGAATAGAAGGTAGTTAAGTGATAACATAATAAATCACAGGGGGGTCAAGTGTCACACTCTAAACCACAGGGGGCACATTAATTTTAAGCCAAACCACAGGGTAGTTAAGTGTCACAGTTTAAACCACAGGGGGGCAAACTGAATTTAAGCCAAATTACAGGAGGAAAACTGTAGTTTACCCATAAATATATGATGCCATTATATAATGATGCATGGGCACAATTAAATTTAACAATTTATATATGATGGACAATTCAAATACATTTGAATCACACAATTGCAAATATCTACTCTAACTATGCGGAGGTTCCATCCTATGCTAGGATGACTTCTTTTATTGTTACAAGCCTCTAACCTTCTGCCAAATGTATTATTTATTATTTGTTCAACTACTTATATAAAAATAATTTTCATGTAATATTATTTAGGAAAAAACTTAGGTCCATTTCCTTATGTCCATTACATCCAATTCCCCCAATCATATGTTGTATTTACACTCTCTCTCTTCTATTATTGGTTATATAAAAGGTTATCTTCTATATTCTCTCTCTACTGTGATTGGTCATTTAAACACTTTTTGCCACGTGTCATATTTATATTGGGGAATTGGATGTAATGGACATAAGGAAATGGACATAAGTTTTTTCCTATTATTTACCCATTCTCATTTTCTTTTTTTAACAGATTTGACACTGGTCTCACGTTGCTACTTTTTAAATAGTAGCATCTATATTATAAGGTATTCATGTTGTTACTTTATAAGTTACATCCTCATATAATGTCATTCTTTAGTTATTTGAAAAATAAATGATCTTATTATAAAAATATTATCATAAGAATTATGTACAATTTTTTTAAAAATTTATCTTATTTTGTTGGCGTGTTAATATTTTGTTAGTCTTTTGAATAAAAAAGTTATGAGATAAAGATTTTTTACAAAATATAAAATAAATTATTATTAATTGTAAAATAATAAATTAAAGCTAAAAAAATTAGTTTATTTGATAACTATCACAGTCATTATTTTTTAAAAAATAAAATTATCACTACCACTATTCTCCTATTTTTTCTCTCCCATGATTTTTTTCACATTATCTTTTTATTTTTTTAATTAATTAAATAGCTATTTTGGGAGACCATGAGCGTAAATGTGTCTAGGGTTGGATAAATGAGACATATTTATAAAGAGTTTTTCTAGGGTGCAAACCCATGCAAACGTCTGCGTGGTGTGTTTATACGTACATATTTTTACCCTTGTGTACGTACATATTTAAAGAAGTAGATTAAACACATAGAAAAAGCAGACAACACGCACGGTAAAAATATATTTTTTTATACGTGCACATATTTAAAGAAGTAGATTACACACATAGAAAAAGCAGACAACACGTACGGGCCCGTGCATGTTGGATGCTAGTTTCTTTATATTCTTCTTATGAAGAAGCAACATTGTTTTAAGTGATGAGGTTGCATTAATATGTCGAATGATATCGTTTTGAGTGATAAGTTAGCATTAATATTACTCATATAATGTTATATGTTATCATTTACCGTTAGTGATTTGGACACTAATATTAGGACGCAATTCGAAATTTCAAGATGAAAATCAATTGCAATTCAAAAATTGTAGACAAAATTGGCCCCAAAAAATTTTAGAGTCAAAATTCAAAATCGATGTAAAGTATGGGGACATAAAAGATATTTTTGGTTAAAATGCATAGAACGTCCCTAAGTTTTAAGCCTTAGGCACAAAACCTCTTGAATTTTCAAACGTTGTATCAAATCCTACTGAACTTTTAATATTGGGCACAAAATCCCTTCTATAAAGAATTTCGTCCATTTTTAAGAGAGTTTCACCACGTCAACAAATACTTTGTCATATCAGTATTTTTTTAGTTGATCGAAGGACATTCTAAACATTTCACAATAAAAATCTTAATCAAAATTATTATCAAATTCATTAAATTAGCATCAAAACAATCCAAATACCCTTGAATTAGTTAACACTGTTTACATGATGAAACTCTATTAAAAATGAACAAAATTTTTCACGAATGAATTCTATATCCAAAATTAAAGTTCAGGGTATGATTTAAGAACTCAGAAAGATTTTGCCACCATACCTAAAACATTTTAATTTTTTTTCAATACGTCAAAATTCTATTTTGGTCTTCTATGTTTCACCCAAGTTTCAAATTAGTCATTTATGTTTCAAAAATTCAAATTAATGCTCTATGTTTGTAAATTGTTCCAAACATAGATAAAATCTCTCAACTAGGTGGCGTCTTTTTTTTAGTTTTTTTGTTATGTATTTAGCTTTTGTTTTGATAAATGTATGTATACATTTGGCCTTTGTTTTAGTTTATTTTAGGTTTTACATGGCTCAATATCATTCACATCAGTTTAAAATGACACGTATGAGAGAGATTTTGTCCATATCAGCTGTCCACATAATCATTTAATGGAGAAAATTAACAGTGTCAGACCAAAGGACTTATTTGGAATAACTTGTAAACATGGAGGACTAATTTGAAACTTTTAAAACATAAAGGATTAATTTAAAACTTAAGTGAAATACACAGTACCAAAATATAGTTTTGGCATTTTCAATACGTCAAAGTTCAAAACTTTGGATTTTTTAGTAGAAGGTAAGCCGAGTGTAACTGCCATTAAGCCCTCCATAAACCCTAACCTCTGTAAGCAGAAGCGGGAAACTAGTGAAGGACGTCTCATTACTCATACGCCACTCACATCCCAAACTTGCTCTTCCAAGTCACCATCATCGCCGCCGCCGCCACCGTCACCGCCGCAACTATAACAAAAGGCTACCGTCGAGGTGTGGCTTCCTATAATCTTGCTTAGCTGTTCTTTACTTCTGTTCAACACTTACATATTTTTCATTCTTTTGCGCATCCCTCAATTGTTTTTCTTTGGCAGCAAGGTTTTTTTCACTCGCCGACTACTTTCGAAATGTTACCGCTTTTGTTGTGATTTCCGGTTCAATCTTATTATATAATTCCAAGTTTGGCATTTTTTCCGTCAATAATCAACATTGTAATTGGACTATTTATGGGTTTGGAAATGATCGAATCTGCGAGCAAATTTTTTTAAAGCTTGCATTAGATTTTGCTCTGTGATTTTGGCAGAATTTTATTGCAAGTATACAAATTGGACTTCTTGTATATTTTTTTTCCTTTCTTTTGTTTAGAGAGAGAAAAAAAAGAATCTCTGCAATCAGTGATTGAACTGTATATGGTTCTGCATCTAAAATATTCTTAATCATTTTTGTTGGTCACCTAGATCAGCGTTGATTCAATTTCCCACTTCCTTTTTTGCTGTTAGATGTTTTTATCTTGTTGGTCCTTACTGTTATCTGGGTAATTAAGATTTAGATGAATGGGTTTGAAATGCTGGAATTTCGAGTTGTTGGACTATGATGCTAACTTACTAGAATTTAATTGCATAGCAGAGAATGAGGAAGAAAGTGGATGAGCGAATCAGAACTCTCATTGAGAATGGTGTCAAAACACGGCATCGCTCCATGTTCGTCATCATTGGTGACAAGTCCCGGGACCAGGTCTCATGCTCTCTGACTCATGGAATCTCATTCATTGGCTCGCACAGACACACACACTCTTACAAACAAATACATAGTTTGGCTTTGCTTTTTTTTTTTTTCCCGGTGGGGGGGTTATGATTGGCTCATAGGGAGTTGATTGAAGATAAAAAACTTGAATTGATGTGAAAGAAGTGAGAATTAGTACAATTAGAGTTTTTAAAGCAGTTTCCACCTTGTGCAGATTGTAAATCTTCATTATATGCTTAGCAAGTCACAAATCAAATCCAGGCCAACTGTTTTGTGGTGTTACAAGGACAAACTTGAACTTAGCAGGTTTGACATATAATTTGATGAATTAATCTAGTCTCTAGTGCTGGAAAAGTATCTTTTAATTCATAAAATATGATATACAACAGTGTTATTTTATTTTTATTATCTTTTTACATGAATTTCCATTAATTTGATTAAGATGGCTATGATTGTAGCCACAAGAAAAAGCGTGCAAAGCAGATCAAAAAGTTGATGCAGAGGGGTCTCTTGGATCCTGAGAAAGTTGATCCATTTTCCTTGTTTGTAGAAAGTGGGGGATTAACTTATTGTTTATATAAGGATTCAGAAAGAGTTCTTGGTAATACCTTTGGAATGTGTATACTTCAGGTAACTTACACTTCCTATAAGCTCGATCTCTTATGCTTTAAAAGTTGTCTCTGTTTCCCTCTTCTGTATCAGAACAACTTAACCATTCTCTTTCCTTATAGGATTTTGAGGCTTTGACACCTAATCTCTTGGCAAGAACGATAGAGACAGTGGAGGGAGGTGGGTTGATTGTGTTGCTACTTCGTTCTCTATCCTCTTTAACCAGCTTGTACACCATGGTGATGGTATGTCTGTAGGTTCTTCATAATTGTTAATTTTCACCCTTTTTTAACTTGTGATTAAATGATTAATTATAGGATACTATAGTTCTTTTATATTGCCTTTTTCTTCTTTCGGTTTTCTGAGCATCTATAAGTAAAAATTTGATTTTGGGTATTTTTTCTCTCTCCTTTATTTCATGTATTATATAAGATCAACATTAAATATTAGCCATTCTTCTAATTTTTAATGTTGATGGTATTTTCTCGTAGAAGTAGTGAAGCTGGTCTCGTAAATGGAAATGATAATTTCCAGCTCATCTCTAGAAATAATTGTATGGCTCTCATTCTTCTAATACCGTACTTTAAAACAAGTAATTTAGCAACACTAGTCATTGCGATATGTGTTTGTATTATAATTTATAAGATTATTGCTTATCTTACTACTCTAGAGTTTAAAGTCTTATTACAAGCATCTTGCATGTGGTGCACTAATTGCAGGATGTTCATGATCGATTTCGAACTGAATCCCACTCTGAGGCTGCTGGGCGTTTTAATGAACGCTTCTTATTATCGCTTGCTTCATGCAAGGCATGTGTGGTCATGGATGATGAGCTGAACATATTACCAATTTCATCCCACATGAAGTCTATTACTGCTGTTCCTGCTAAAGAGGTAAACTTAAACATCTTTAAACTTCAACCCCTCTTTTGTGGTGGGTTGGGTTTATTGCTGTTGACTTCAGGTTCTTATGCTTGTATTGAGAAAGACCTTTCCATTATTTTTATTTTTAAGATATGATGAAATACAGAAGACATACATTTAAACTAAATTCTTCCTTTATTTTTATGCAATTTAAATATATGGTTTACCTTGGTTAGTGTTTTAGAAGTTTATGATGTAACCCTCTCAAATCTGAAAAAAGAACGTGTTCCATTTCTTGTGCTTTCAACAATATTTAATGATTAATTGATTATGTGAATGTTAAGAAATGGATGCTGGTTAATTTTCTCACTTGGTCTTCCAGTTGGATACACAATTTCTCATTTTTTAGTCTTTAGATGCTTACTTGTTCTTGGAGCTATTATTGATATTTCAGTGACTATGTATTGTAGTTTTTTACGTGTATATATATAAAATTTTACGTAATAAATGTTTTATCTTAATATTTGAAGAACTGCTGGTCTAACTTTTCATTAGTGTTGCATTGTTAAACAATGATTGTTTAATGAACATTTTATAAAATTTATTTACCAGTGAATTAGTGGGTTTTGTTTCTTCTCCCTTACCTTCCATGGGCAGCCAAGGATAACACTGGTGGTTGATACTTGTTTGATTAAATTTTAGCAAAGCTCTGTGTTTGATATTATAGGACTCCGAGGGACTCTCAGAATCAGAACAAGACCTGAAGAACCTTAAAGAACAACTAAATGAAGATTTCCCAGTTGGACCTTTGATTAGAAAGTGTTGCACATTAGATCAGGTAGGATTTTTGTCTATATGAAAATTTCATTTTCTACTGTGATTGATTGATGAAGACCTAATTTTGGGGAACCCACCCTTAAATCTGGCTTGTAAGGGGTAAGAATCATACCCCATAAGTACCACGGATTAACCATGGCTCCCAGATGTGAGACTCCATCATGGACTGATTTGAACTTTCTATAATTCTATGGATGGCTGTGTGGCTGAGTTTTATACAATTTCTGGTTAATTGACTAGGGAAAAGCAGTCATCACATTTCTGGATGCAATTTTGGACAAGACACTTCGTAGTACTGTTGCCTTGTTGGCTGCTCGTGGGCGTGGGAAATCAGCTGCACTTGGTTTATCAATTGCTGGAGCTATTGCTGTGGGGTAAAGTGCTTTATTATTCATACAAACACACACACACACACTCATATATATATATAGATACGTATGTATATATTTGATAGTCCTACTTATTAGGGTCTCCTAGGAAAAACACCTCCGTGTGGTGTTTTAAGGGATTTTCATTGGCTGATATGCAGGGATTGGGCAGCTTTTATTGATTGAGTCTCTTTTGCTATCTCTTATTTGTTTTCAAGGATAAATCCTTCCCCCTAGTTTTATTTCTTACCTTTGCTTGTAATATTATTTCTTACATTTTTATATATTTTTTCTATGTAGTTATTCAAATATCTTTGTGACTGCACCCAGCCCTGAGAACTTGAAAACCTTATTTGAATTTGTTTGCAAAGGTTTTCATGCACTTGAGTATAAGGTACATGTTCTCTCCCATAATTGAGAGTCATCTCAGTATTGTTTCATTATTCATTAAGATACTCTTAGCTGTTATTATCTTTGTTTAACAAAAGTAAAGTAAAATACACTAACAATTACACTTGAATTTTGGCTAAATTCTCTTGATACTATCCTTGTTTTAAAGATTACACTTTACTCCCTTAACATTTGGATTTGTATTGCATAATCCTCTCCTCCAATTCACTTTTTGTCAAGGAAGGCAACTTTGTGTATAATATGAGAATGTGGTTTTATTTTTAGTATGACATATAAGGAAGCTACATTGATGTTATCTCTAAGATGAAACTTTGGTTTCATTCTTAATATGAAAATAAAGAAAATTGAGTCAATAACTTGCAACTCTGCATTGTCTTTGGCTGGGGCGAATGCTAGTCTTTAACAATAAAATCCCACCACCTCATTTTCTTTGGTGAAGAATAAACTTTTTTTCTTCCTTGTCGGTTTCTTCAAATGGTTTGTTTGGAGGAGTATCCCTTATGGATCTCTAGAGGGATTGGAAGGCTTTGCTGAGTTATCGAGTCTGGTTTCTTTTCTTTTGTTCAGTAGTTTTGTATTTGTAGAGGACCCCTTATCCTCTTTTCATGTATTCTCTTGTATCTGCTCTCTTTCTCCAATAAATTTCTTTTTTCAACTTTTTTTTTCTTTGATAAAGTACAAAAACACTTAAGGCAGTTCCAACCTATAATACAAGCATCTCTGCAACTATGAGCAGTAATCTGGCTTGGGCTAACATTACTACTTATACAACAAAGCTGAAAATTCCTAATATTATTTCTAAGTTTGTTCACATCTTTGCCTACAATCTCAGTAGACTCAGTCCACTTCCCATTCTCATTAATAAGCTGGATCCAAGCCCACCTCCACACAGTCATGCACACTGGGGTGAAAACCTGACTATGATCCTCCTCCAATTGATTAGCCACCATTTGCAATGAACGACGAGCCACCATCAACACAGCAAAGTCCCTAGAATCTCCATACTTAAAACAGTAACACAAATCCACAATAGGCTTCCTATCTTTCCAAATAGCCGCAGTGATAGAGTAACGATCATCACCAACTAACTTAATCCTCCTTCCAAAATCCACTTCTTCATTTTCCACTTTGATTTGTATATTTCATTGACCTCCTAGTGAGAGAAAGTTAGAGTGAGAAAATCTTGTGTTCTATCAGAGTATTGGCACTGTTCCTTCGTCTTCTTCTTCCAATCTCCAATCTCCAATCTCCAAACATCAAGTTTTCACTTCTTACAGTGTGTATGTGTGCATGTATGTGCGCCGCACTTTAATGTTGCCATGCGCAATGTGCGCCATGGCTCTAGGAGCCCTTTTCGCAACAATGCACCGTGCACCGTAAACAACTATGGAAAGGAGTAATATTATAAGTACTACCTTTTCTATGTGAACAGGAACATATAGATTATGATGTGGTGAAGAGTACAAATCCTGAGTTCAAGAAATCTACAGTAAGGATCAATATTTACAAGCAGCATAGACAAACAATCCAGGTAAACTCATTACTAAACAGGACCTAAAAAGGTTTCATTGATATAAGAGTAGTACATGGAGAATTAATTGTAGACAATTCATTATTTCCCTTCTTAATTCCCCCCAGTATATACTGCCACATGAGCATGAAAAGCTTTCACAAGTTGAACTGTTGGTTGTCGATGAAGCAGCTGCTATTCCCCTACCTGTGGTGAAGTCTTTGCTTGGTCCATATTTGGTCTTCCTATCATCCACTGTGAATGGGTATAATTTTGTTTTCACTTTTGCTCAATTCTTCCATTCATCTTGCTGAAAGAAATTGTGTTAAATGAAGATTTGTCGAACTTATATTTGTTTGAATTGTTAGCTGTTTTCTCTTTTATGTGTTCCATAAGTTTTATGAGTTGACTCTTGATGTTGTTTAATTACTGAAAGACTTTTTTTTAATTAAATTTTTATATTTAACCACATGCAGTTATGAAGGTACAGGACGCTCTTTATCACTAAAGCTTCTGCAGCAATTGGAAGAGCAAAGCCACACATCTGCTAAGAGTGCAGAAGGTAGTGGTTCTGGTACTTACGCTGCGAATTATTCTCTTGGTTCCTACAGTCTCACTCAGTTTTTTAATTTAATCCTTATAGTTTTAAAAAGTTTTAATGTAGTCCCTGACGTTAGTATTCTGTTCAATTTGGCTGAAGTGGCCAACACATTCCATCTTGTTACTTTGAATACGCATGATATATGTCAGCAATAGAAGTAAAAGTAAATAATGAAATGAAAATAACTCACATATATGACATGATACTACTTATGTTAAGCAACATGGGTGAATTGGCTTGGATTATAATGGCAGGGACCAAATTAAAAAATGAGTAAAATTATAGGGACAAAGAATTATTAACCTTATATAAATGATATGCTTGTCATGTGCTGGTCAGGATGGAAAAACAATATAAATGAGTTATGACACTGATATTTGGATTCTAATAATTTAATAGCATGATCATAGTACATTGCTCCTTGCAGTTGCCTTGTGCATGTGTATGATGTATTTGTCTATTCATGGCATATGTGTTAAATTTTGGATGCCTTATTTCAGGTCGTCTGTTTAAGAAAATAGAACTGAGTGAATCAATTAGATATGCTTCTGGGGATCCAATTGAAAGCTGGCTTAATGCTTTACTTTGCTTAGATGTTTCAAATGCCATCCCAAATCTCAGCAGGTTATACTCAAGCTTTCTCCATATTGCCTCTTTAAAATACTGCACTTTTTGTTGCTTTTCTTTTTTCTGATGCTTAAGGACTTCTCATCCTCTTCCATTGTATTTTTTTCCCTTCCTTAATAATTTTTTTTTCTATAAAAAAAATTAATGCACTTTTTATTTGATCTTGATTTAGACTCTATTTTCTGTAATCAGGTTACCTCCACCCAGTGAGTGTGATCTATACTATGTTAATCGAGATACCCTCTTCTCCTATCACAAAGATAGTGAATTGTTTCTACAGGTAAAACCATACTTATTTGATGATGTTAGGAAGCTTATGATTTTATATTCTATACTGAAGTGTATATATTTTTGCAGCGAATGATGGCCTTATATGTTGCCTCTCATTATAAGAATGCTCCAAATGATCTACAACTGATGGCTGATGCTCCAGCACACCACTTATTTGTACTACTTGGTATACTTGCTTTTGGTTCAAATTATTATTTCTTGGTAGGATTGAAAATGGATGGCTGGAAAATAGAGAGGTAGAAAATGAATGTGTATTTGTACACAATAAAGTTCATGTACGCTGCCATTTTCCAGAGTTCCATTTTTCTTTAACAAGCATAGCGTTATTGTCGTTCTGTTTAGATTGACATGGCATGAACTGGGTGTCTAAAATTATATGTACAGGCCCTGTCGACGAGTCAAAGAATCAACTTCCTGATATCTTGTGTGTCATCCAGGTTTGTATCTTTGGCATAAACAATCGATTTTTTTGTTATATTTTTGCAATTATGTGGCCTGTCTTAGTTTTCAGCTCCCATAGCTTGACTTACCTGCTCTGTTATAACAGAACCTGATTTCTTCATCTTCTCAAAATCCCCTCCTTGGCTCTTTTCATTTGTTGGTGACATTACTATCGCATGAAGTTGCAATCTGTTTAGGGTAGAATAAAGTGAATACTTATTCCTCTACTGAGATGACTTACTTATAAAGCCGTCTCCTTTATTATGAAAATATACAGACCTTCCTGTAACCAAAAGATAAGTGCCTACATGAATTTTGACCAAAATACCCTTAATCTTTTACTTATATCTATTACTTATACAATATTAAATAGCCACTTCCTATAAAGCACAGACACGCCTATGGAGGCGTGTCACGTGTCCGACACATGACACGACACTGACACACCATGATAAACCATGAGAAAAACAGTACTGCATTATCTATTACTTATACAATATTAAATAGCCACTTCCTATAAAGCAGAGTCATGCCTAAAGAGGTGTGTCACGTGTCACGTGTTCGACACATGACACGACACCGACACACCATGATACACGGTGGACACACATTCAACAGATGCACAAGTGTGTCGGAATAAAAAAAAGGTAGGAAATGTGTTTTGGAGAAGAAAGTGGGGCTAAACCATGAGAAAAACAGTACTGCATTAGTAAGAAAATCGCAGGGACTAAATTGAATTTTCTAAGGTTGAAGAAGGGGCCGAAGTGTAATTTTTTTGTTACATGTAACGCCACATCAATACCCACCGTTGTCTATTTAGATGGTGTTTGTGAAAAGGACAACATTGCTCGAAAATGAAAGATTAGGGGTACAAATGACTGCAATCAAAGTTTGGTGGCATAATTGATAGAAGCCTCAAATTTTGGGGATACCAGAGGTACTTTTGTTCAAAAGCAATCATCCCAAGTTGTTTACTTCAAAAAAATTACCTTGTTAAGGGAATGCAACTTTATTTTTTTGTTTATCATGCTATGACCAACTAGGAAGCAATAAGCATTACATGGCATACAGATTCTAGGTGATACTGGTATAATGATACAGGAATTATGTGAGGATTGAGACAATATATATCACTGTTTTAAAATGCTTGAATCATATGGTTCACCTTTGATGAAAAGTTGCGGTTTGAGTGCTTATCAGTTATCTACACACAATATGAAACTGCTGTATGTGTTTGAGTCATGATGTGCCTGCTAATGCTCTGTACTTCATATGAAAGTGCTTGATCCAATGGAAGTATTTCAATTGCAAATATTAGCTGCAAATTTTGATTTCCTTCATTTTAGTTTTACTTGGTGTTAGCATTGGAGTTCATTATTGCTTGTCATTCACTCATTTATGCTTATTCTTATTTCCCTTTTGCTCCTTTGGTAAGCTTTTCCTAATGTGGCCTCCCACATTTATCATTTTCATTTATAGGTCTGCCTTGAGGGACAGATATCCCGTCAGTCAGCAATGAAAAGTTTAAGTGATGGTCATCAACCTTTTGGAGATCAAATACCGTGGAAATTCTGTGAGCAATTTCGAGACACGGTTTTTCCCTCACTATCTGGTGCTCGCATTGTACGCATTGCTACGCACCCGAGTGCCATGAGGGTAATTTCTGTATTCTGGATTTTTGTTTCTGTTAGAATATTTTGTAATCAATTAGGATTGTTGTGTATATCATTGACCCTTAAGTCTAGGGATTAGATTGGGATTATAATTATTTTTCTATCAAAAAAAAGATTGGGATTATAATTATGATTCTTCCCTAGAATAAATTCACCCACTCTGTATAAATACCTCTCTTCTTTCTAATATGATCATCACAGCCTATGAAGCACAGACACTAACACGGACACGTGACACGACACGTACACGGACACCTCGACACGCTGATTCTTAAAATGATAGGACACGACACGGCATATATATACATAAATTATATATATATTTTAATTTCAAGAGGACACAAAATATTTATAAATATTGATAAAAGCTTCAAAAATTACAATATTCATGATGTCATATATATTAACAGAGTATATATATAATATATACAGTATATTATATATATGTGTGTATACTTTGAAGAGAAAAGTAGAGACAGAGTGTTGCAGGCGTGTCGCACGTGTGTCAGCGTGTCGGACACACTGACACACGCCGACACGCCATAGAACTAGCGTGTCCGTGCTTCTTAGATCACAACATTATTCTAGACTTCTTTTGTCAGTTTCTTCCTTTCTTTCTTTGTTAAATCAGATTCACCCAATGTATATCTCTTCTACTAACTCTTATGATTTTAATTCATGGCAGCTTGGATATGGGTCACAAGCAGTCGAGCTTTTAATACGGTGAGTATATTGTTGGCTTCTTGATTCCATTGGATTAGCATCCAGTTCATAGACAGTTGCACTTGCAACACATTCTGTGATGATATGTTGTTAAGAAGATTAAAGTACAATCAAAACATTAATGTCACTTACTGTCTGCAGTTATTATGAAGGACAACTTACTCCTATCTCTGAGATGGATGTTGAAGATGTAGTGGAGGCTCCACGAGTTAGGGTTACAGAAGCTGCAGAGAAGGTCTGCTACTAAATTTGTTTCCCTGAATAGGTTAATGTTAAACAATCGGATTAGGATTAGGATTAAATTTAAATAAGATTTTGTTTAAATGTTTTCCTTTTGGGATTAGGATTACTAAATTGTTTTAGGATGGGATATAATCCCATATTATTAGAATTAATTTATTATTAAGAATTAGATTATTATTAAGATAAGGAACTAGTTTTCTAGTTTCATTAGGATAAGGTATTTTTCTATGTTGTATATATACCGGAGTTGTTCAAGAAATAAAATATGGAAATACAATTTCAACAGATAATTTAGTTCATTTATGTTTCAAAAGTTATGTATAATGCCTAGTTGATGTAGTCTAAATTGTGAAATGAGAGAGAATAGGAGTGGAATTTCTGTATGTATTTCACACTAAAGGGTATATCTATGTATACAAGAGGGAAACCCTAAATTACGCCTATATAATATATTTATCCTACTCAGCATATTTACCCCAGTCAACTCTATTTAATATATATAACTCATATTTTATAACTTATATCAATTCATAAGTAGTATTAGAGCTATCCCGAGTTTTCAGTTGTTTGCAGGTCTTTTTAGATTAGTTATTTTTTAATTCTGAGAATATTTATAGGAAGTTTCTAGTGATATTATATGTTGAATTATAGAGGTTATGGTGGTATGGTCTCTTTATGATTTACTTTCAGCAGAGCAATGAGATCTTGTGGATCAATTATTTTTTAAAAGAAAAAATATATATCAGCAAGAGATTAATTGGATATGTTGCAAATAGAGTGGCATGGAGTTCATCAATTGAAGCTTCACATTTTTTCGAAATCTATTTTGCTGCTTTATTCGGCTTCTTATCATTTGGGTGGATGAAATGGAGGAAGACATAAGGTGTTATTTGTGATAGAAAATTCCACTCAAACTTAAAAGAAAATTTTTATGGCACAAGAGTGAATGCTAGGCTATGAAAAGCCAACATGAGCAAAAATTCAACGTCGCAGAAATGAGAATTTGTTGGATTAGTGGTTACACTAGAAATGATGAAATTAGGAATGATTGCATTGATGAGAAAGTCAGGGTCATGTATATCATAGAAAAGTTGGTAGAAACACGCCCTAGGTGGTTTGGTCATCTACATAAGAGACCATTAGAAGCTCCTATACAAAGAGTTGACTAGATGGAAGATAATCCAACAACTAGATGTAGGGGAAGACCAAAGAAAATTAAACGAGAAATTATTAGGATACTATTTAGCCTGTTTGAAATGTCACTTTGTTTTCTCATTTTTTAAAACATTTATAAAATTAGTTTTGAGAATTCATGATATATTTATGTACAAGGTATTACTGAAAACATTTGTTTTCTGTTTAAAAAACTGAAGTTCAGAACATCTTTTCATTGTCTGTTTTTTTTTTCCCAAAACACATTCTAGTTTTTTGTTTGCAATTTAAAACAGTACATTCAAACTTTTTTTTTTTGTCATTTTTCTGTTTCTAAAAGTAGTTATCTCTTGTTTCTAAATTTTTTGGTCACTTGCAAAAGATGCGTGTATTAATATTCGTATTTGCTTCTTACCAAGTGCTTTTCTTGGATTTACATGAAATAGTCAGAAGCATTACTGTCAAACCAGTTCTTTGCATTTCTATGTTAGCACTAGTTTTCTTCATTTAAGACCCTAATTGCATGCTTATGTCTTGAAATAACTTAGTTACATTAGAAACTTTCTTCATTTGGTAGTTTACTACATCTCTAATAATTGGGTTTCCTTAGCTTTGAGATATCTTTAATGGCACTGAGTTCAAACATTCAATGAATGCTGCAATGTGAGCAAACATGAAGATCTATATTTCTGTTTTACTATATGTTTCCTACTCTATGAGATCAACCTGTTATATAAACTACATTTTTTGTTTCCATTGCTAATTTTGTTTTTCCTGATACTACTATGATTGCAGGTTTCACTGCTTGAAGAAAATATAAAACCTAGAACAGATCTTCCACATTTGCTTGTGCATCTGCGCGAAAGACGCCCTGAGAAGCTCCATTACATTGGTGTCTCCTTTGGGCTAACCTTAGACCTTTTTCGCTTTTGGAGGAAGCATAAATTTGCTCCCTTCTACATTGGCCAGATTCCAGTTAAGATAAATTTTTTGTTTCTTCTTGAGCAGTAGACTATATTACTGCATATATTATTCTTAAATTAACTGGTGTAACTTTTTCCCCAAATGAATAGAATGCTGTGACGGGTGAGCATACATGTATGATCCTGAAACCTTTGAACAATGATGAAATTGAAGCTGATGGATCAGATCAATGGGGATTTTTTAGTCCATTTTACCAAGGTGGGTTCATCTAGTTTTTATATTATGATGTTTGTAATCAATATCTAATATACATTCTGTTCATTACCAATGATTTCGTTCATAATTTGTAGATTTTAGACAAAGATTTGCTAGACTTCTGGCTTCCAGTTTCCGTGGAATGGAATACAAGCTTGCAATGAGGTTCGTACTAAGAATTTAATTATTCATTGTTAACATTGATTTACTAGACTTCTGGCTTCACATTTACTTTTTTAATTCTTTAAATTGCAGTATCATATCCTGGTAGAATTTTTTAAAATTTGGTCTGTCAGATCTAATTAATGAACAAGATTTGATTTTTGTTTTTTGGGCTAAAATTACATTCCTTTCTTTATAATATACGTACAATTTTGATAAGATCATGATGGTTTCATCTTTCCCTAGTTTTTTTTTTTTTTTCATTATACAGTTGATTTGTTCTAAGTTAATTCCATTTATGATGCCATCTGAGGTTTGGTTCAATGGTAGCCTGAATTTGCTTCAAAGTTGGGGGTTCTCAGCTTATGGTATCCTTTCTATGATACTCTGAAGTTCAACAGATTAGTGTTTATTTCCCCCTCTTATTTCTTGTTTCTTAGTACCTACTAGTGGACTTCTAGCTAAAGTCATTTGGATGCATTTTCCGGTAATATCATTCCTTATATTTCAACACAAGGAATAGCTCAGACACCTTTTACAAGAAACCACAATAGCCCTGTAGGTCTGAGAAATGGATTAGGAAATGAAAGCCATGTTATTCGCTGCTTATACAAAAGCTAAAGATGTTGCATAATTTATTTATCGGAAATTTGATCTGTCAGTGAATATTATTAAGAACCCAATGCCTCTAGGGTTGTGTATTCCTCATATATATGTCAACTCGGCAACATGCATGCTTATGGATGGATGGATAATTTTTCAGTGTGATAGATCCAAAAATCAATTTCGCGGAGCTAGAAACTGTAAAGAACTCCTCTGATAAAATTTTGGGATCAGTTAAAGAATATTTATCGCCACATGATATGAAGCGACTAGAGGCTTATGTGGACAATCTTGCTGACTTTCATCTGGTAAGATCTATTCCATCGTGGATGCGATCGTGATACATTGCTTAAAATTTCTTGCTATTAGAACACATCATATCTTATTCCCCTGATTGCTTCCGGTTTGATTTGTCTTGCTTCCTTCATTTCATGAACGCACAAATAATTTGTAATTTAACTTATGATGGTCATTCATTTACTTACAGACTACAGGAAATATCTCATATCTATGATGATTCTGATTGGACAATTGCTGTCAGTGATCAGACTTGTTAAATCAACATTTTTCACTTGATTTTGCATCATGTGCATCATCAATATATGATATTAGTATCAGCAAAATCAAAAAAATGTTTTCCACCTGAAAGTCAGTTCTTGAACTGATTCAAAGTGGTAACCTCATAGTGGCATCAAACTTAATAATGCACACATTTTCATACTGCTGGAGCTAAGACTCATAATTATAGCCAAGTTCCAAATATTTTATTATGTCACGTGAAATGAAGTGGTTATAAGTGTGATCTTGTCCTTTTACAGATTTTAGATTTCCTTCCTATCCTTGCACATCTTTACTTCCAAGAAAAGATTCCGGTCACATTGTCGTATGTTCAGGCTTCTGTGTTACTCTGCATGGGTCTGCAGAATCAGAACGTTTCGTATATGGAGGTTTGTTTCTTAATCTACTAATCTTGTAAAAGTATTACTGAATCCTACTATCAGATATGATCTAGTAGTTTTATTGCCTGAGTTTATCTGTGTGAAATTTAAGTAGAACAACTTGTCTCTGGGATGATATTAGAGTAGTATTCCTCTTATGGAACATGTAAAGATGAAATTCTGTTCTCTTATAGAGTCTTCTGTTGTTTAACAGGCTCAAATGAAGTTAGAAAGACAACAAATACTGTCACTGTTTATAAAAGTTATGAAGAAGTTTTACAAATATCTATATGGTGTTGCATCGAAGGAGATTGAGTCAACCTTGCCACGACTGAAAGAAGTAAGTTAACTGATGATGGTATATACTGTATAACATCCATTCACACTATATGATGAATTTCGTTATGGCACTAATAGCAACATTTTGGAAACACTGTTTGAAGACATAATTTCCACTACTTTCTTGTTTCCCTGATGATGTCTCCTTTTTTATGGTCTTTGTTTTATTCTGTCCTCAGATTGTCATGGAACCCCATAGTGTCTCTCTGGACGAAGATCTCAACGATGCAGCCAAACAAGTCGAGGTATGTTTTAAAGCTTCATCCTTCTTTATGTCACCAGTTGTTACTTCTTTTGTTTCTGAAGTAGCTCTAACTAGTATGATTACTTCATAGGATGACATGAAATCGAAAACGGAAGCACTCTTCGATCCTGAATCGCTACAACGGTACGCCATTGCAGATGGAGAAGATAATTTTGAGAATGCTTTGCAAAATAACGAGGGGAAAATACCCACAGGTGGACTAATTAGTATAAAATCCAGTAGGAGTGACATAAAGCCTGAAAAAGAAAAGGGAAGTCACAAGAGTGACAAGAAAAGGGGTAAAGACAAACATGATCATAAATCGAGCAAAAGGAAAAGAACTTGACTGAGCTGGGAAACTTGAAAGCCAAAACCATGTTTTCAGGATTAGTCAGTGAAGAAAAATGAAAATGTCGATAAACCTCCATATCAAATGAAGAAAAAAGAGGGAAAAGAATTAGAACTGGGGAGCATCAGATGATATACTCTATCTGCCTGTTTTGGTGTTCAGATTGAGTGGTGTTATTTATTTATTTCTTGAAAGGCTGATGTCTTCTGTGTTTTGTTGGTTCATTTTTTTCTGAGATTTTGTTCGATCAGATTGCATAATTAGTATCTAACCTCAAGAAATAGATTAGGGATGTAATTTATTTAGTGGGGTTGTATTCTTGCTATTTGAGAACACAAGTGTCGGATGTAATTTATTTATGCTCTATTATTTTTATTATTTTGCTCTGGCATTCTACTTTTCCAACATTGATAATATGTCAATTGTCAACATTTAGTACGGTCTAAGCAATTTAATCAGCAGCATCCAAATTGGGGATAAAAATTCGGTAGGTACTATTGAACTTCAGTTCATTTCTCTGTAGTGTTATTTGTTAATATTAATAGAAATTTACATTGATAAAGATTCACTTTGAATAGAAATTTCTATTAACATAATTAATAGAAATTTGATTATAAGTTTGGAAGCAGCTTAAAGGTTACAGTAATGAGTTATAAAGGATGACCACACTTATGTTGGGGAAAAAAAAGATACTAGGACATGACTGTAGACATACATTCGATGCATGTGCTTAATTGACAAAACAAAAGATTTTGTTTTTTGAGTTCGAATACGCTCCAAATTCAATTTGAACATACTAAATATAGCTAATATTCAGCCAACTATACGATGATTTGAAAAAAAAAAATTACTGAAAAATAAGTAAATGAAAGTTTAGAAAACTTAATTTAATGAGATTATTAAACTGACTTTTTAACTGTTTTTGTTGTAAATAACATTTTGTTAATTTGATTTGATTTAAAAAATGTCTAATTAAAATATAAAATAATACTTTATATTTGTCTTTTTGTTAGTTTTTTTTTAATAGGTTCAGTTAGTATATCACTTACATATATACACACATGCCGTGTCATGTATTTTAGTAGTTTTTTAAGTTTCACACATTGGCAAGGCAGGATGACAATATTTTTATTTTGCTCCCTAATTCTAGGAGTTTTGTAATGTCTGCTCCATTATAGATTCCCAATGAAAGGTAAACTATGTAATCAAAGTGGGTAACAGATGATATAACATTTTCCCACCATTGTGAATTCAATGAAGTGCAAGTGTATAACGTGTACAATTCAGACCCTCAAATGAAAATTAAGATTCATGTTCACATTATAATAGTCTCATCCAATGACTCAAAATATGCAATTTATACACTTTACCCGATCTGCTCTAGCGCATCAATATGTTATAAGACAATGAGCTCCACGCCCAGTTGAAGGACAAGTACTGTATATTTACTGTCTCAAATTCCTAGAGCAACAAGTATTTTTCATATTTTTTTGGTAACTTTTCGGAACTGAATGTACATCTCAGCCATTCTTCCAATCTACAAGTTACTATACAACATGGAACTTACATAACTAGGAAGACAGCTCCTCTAAAGGTAACTCTCAGGACAATGAGAATCTATACATCGAACCTGGATATATGAAGTATATAATAGACTGAAATACTGATCAGTCAAATGAGAGTCTCCCAAAAAAAATATAAAAGAACACTAAGCAGGAATCCCATTTGGATCTCCAATTTGAACAATAGAATGTAAGCTTGAGCCCTCTGGAATCCCCAAGGGAGGATCTACGCACGAGCAATTGTCTACTGTAAAAAGCTCCCACTCTTTAATTCCACATTTCTCTAACGCTACAACTATTCTCTTCTTCCTCTCTGTATCATCTGGGAATGCCCCATCTGGACTAACAAGAACTGCCCCTGTATAGGACTGTCCTGCAACTCGAGCAGCTCCATGATAATGGAACAAACCCCAACTAAAATCATCAGCTACATCCACAATTGTCCAAAACTCATTTGATACAACTCCATTATCTAATACACTGAAATAGAATGTCCCAGGTATCTTACCTCTTTTAACCCTATATTTTCGCCGCCTCCAAACCAACTCGCCTTCTAATGTTCTCACCTGGAAAACTGGTTCATACCAGAATGATCCTTTTGCCTTTCCCCTATAGAATAGTTGGTACTGGCATGGAAATTGGTCATATGCTGGGTTCTGCCCAGCTATAACACGCCAACTCCATTCCAAATTCCCCAACCAACCAACAAATAGATCTTCAGCCATTTCATAACATAAATTCTTTCCCCGAAATTTATCCATTGGAGGCACATAGGGCTTGTCAGGGATTTTTGCATCCAAACCAAGACAGTTATTTTTCTGTAATACACAAAGCGAAAAAGCTTCTAGGTTTTCATTTTCATATGAAGCAATGCAGCGATAGTTACATACTTGATCAACAGGGCTGCATTTATTCAAGCATTGAAGAGCTTTTCTGCAATTGGGATCCAACAAGCAATTAAGTATCTGACGACCACAATTCTTTACCATGCAGTTCAGGGTAGAAAATCCCTTTGATCTCAAGTTCTTCAACACTGGAACTGGCTTTATATAAGCGTTGATTAATACCAGCAAACAGAACCTAATGTCATCAGAATTTTGTCTATCCCATGCTTCAGATACAGTCTGCACTAATGTAGATGACTCTCTTGTTTTATCTGATTGAGAACTTTTTAATATTTTCCCAAATATACTTCCATTCACTTCATTGGCAACATAATGGCCTCCTAATTTGTTCTCTATATCTGGTGAAGAGTCAAAGCATATTATATTTTGGATGTCTTTGCTATTGATCTTAATCCACTGTACTGACTCTTTATTTGTAACAGACACAATCACCAATATATCTGTTTGCAGTAATTCCTTCTGGAGTCTCATGGCCAATTCTCCATCAGAATTGGATCGAAGACATTCATCAGTAAATACTAGAAGTTCGTACCCTTCGTCAACCCATTTAAGTCTTTCTGCCTGCAATTATAAAAAGGGTCACTTAATGGTTCTGATCCCACCTAAAAACTAATCAAACAAAGCACATAAAAACGTTATGATAAGCATACTAGTATACTACAAGTGCAGAAAAAAGTATAATTATACATTCTAGCCTCAAGGCAAAATCATTTCAGTTGTCTTTCTCAATCCCAGAGTAGACATACAACGTCTTTGTCAGAAAAATCATTCACCAATCACCAATATGAACACTCAAATTGGACCACAGATAAATCTATTTGCACCCGAAACACTTTGGTATATCAATCAATTACACACATGAACAGAAGAACATCATGCATATTGTGAAGTACAAACAACTAAAGATGACAGAAAAGAAAATAGGCGTTTTATTTATAGGCCAAAACCGAGACTACTTAACGGTGTGAAGCATGACTTCTTCCCAGGATGCGGAATTCAGAGGACTGACAGCTCCTTCACCGACCAGAGCGACAATTCTCACCGGCGCGTCAGGAGGCAGCTCAGCCGTGAGCGGGGGCTTGGACTGGGAGAGCGCCGATACGACGGCAGATGGAGGAGAATGGGAGAACGGAGTAGGAGGAGAAGAGAAAGAGCGAGAGGATGAATTTGGGAATGCATGGGTAGAAATGGAAGGAAAATGGGGAAATGTGAAGGAGAGATGAAGATTAGGGTTTGGACGAAAAGGGATAGAATGAAAGGGCGCGAGAAGACGTGAAGCTTCAAGAGACATGAAAAGCGATTGAATGATGATAGAGAGAAATAAAAAAGAGAGGGAACCACTTGTAGTTGTTCTCACTTCTCACTCTCACGTATAATTTGTGTTTTGTATATACAAACTTACTAGACACTTCAACACATTCCAACAACTTTCCTTTCTTGCTCTAACAAACTCTCACGAATCACGAGAACCATCTAGAATTCGAGTCTTGAAATCATGTTATATTTGACCATTGACGGTTTACCTTATCTTTTAAGTTTTACCTAACAACTAAGCTCACGTTCATTTCATGGATTGTCTTTTTATGAAAATCAAAAGGTAAAATATTTGGGGTCTTGTTAGTTTCGCTCCTAATATTTTTTCGCTATTAATTGTACCCCTAATGTTTTGCGTTTCTGTCAATGTCACTCTTTTGGCTAACACCGTCAAATTTTGGACGATTTTTGCTGACGTGTCATCCTATGTGGCCATAAATTCTAACTGGACTTAATTTTTTTCACATCATATTTGTATTTCACCATTATCTCATCAAAGCTACATCATTTTGCTTCTTCTTCCCCTTCTCTTCTTCAATCCAATCAAGAACATCCCAGAAATATGTCGGCAGAATTCCTATCATACATTCAGCTTATACTCATATCTCTACTCTTCCCCATTCTCATAAGACCCATACTCATCAGAAGCCGCCGTAGCAAAAGCGATGGTCCTCCAAGCCCACCTTCCCTCCCTCTAATCGAACACATCCACCTTCTTCCTCCCATACCCCCACCGTTCATTCCACAACCTCTCCTCTCACTACGGACCCATCCTCCAACTCCTCCTCAGCTCTATCCCTTGTTTCATTGCTTCTACTCCCGACACTACCAAACACTTCCTTAAAACTCATGAATCCTCATTCTCTGATAGGTTTCCTAATGCCAACATTCACCACTTATCCTACGATCCCCAAGGCTTCCTCTTTAGGGCTTATGGTCTCCACCGAAAGTTCATGAAGAAGCTATGCATGACTCGCCTTTTGGGTGGCCCCACACTCCATCTTCTCCACCCTGTGCGCCGAACAGAGACTATGAGGTTCCTCTATTTTCTGCTGAAAAAAGTAGAGGCGCATGAGGTTGTTGATGTTGGGGACGAGCTCTTGACATTAACCAATAGAATTGTATCAAGAATCATTCTAATACTTAATTAAGTTGATGCTCTGTATTTTTTATGGAAGAATGAAGATGATCCCATTCTTTTCTTCTTTTTGATAGCTTGCTATTGTTGTGGGACAGAATTATATTTTTCTATTATGCTTCTTTCTCTGCCATCTAATGTTGAGGGTTCAGAAATTTTGTGTGTGCTTCCAGCAATGCAATGGTGAGAAATTCTATTTCAGGAGGAGGTATATGACTATATGGGAGTAATGTTTATTTCTTATATTTCTTAATGATCTCCAAAATCATGAAATAATTGGAACGAAAGTTGACGCTCAGCCCCAACCCTCTGAGAAGAAGAAGAAGAAGAAGAAGACGAGAAGAAGAAGCAAAACGACATGATGGAGAATTAAATAGAAATTCTGATGTGGAAAAAATTAAGTCCAGTCAGAATTTATGGCCACATAGGATGCCACGTCAGCAAAAATCGTCCAAAATTTGACGGTGTTAGCCAAAAGGGTGACATTGGCAGAAATGCAAAACGTTAGGGGTACAATTGACAGTTAAAAAACGTTAGGGGCGAAACTAACAGGACCCCCAAACGTTGGGGGGTAGGAAAAGTACTTATGCCAAATCAAAAAGTAGGTGGGGTTCACTTGAACTTTGAGAAAAGAGAAAAAAAAGAATACAAAATGTTTATTATAGTCTTTGATTTGACACAATCATAACCTTTTTTCTTTTTTATTATTTTAATATAAGGGGTAAAGTGGTAATTTTAATACATTCTCATTCTATTACCATTTCCAAATTTTTACTAACAAACACAATAAATGCATTCCCTTTCCCTTTCCGTTTCTGCGTAAAGAACGTACTTTAAGGGTTTGAATTTTGAATTTCATCTTTGGACATAAAAAGTATTTTATGACGACAAGAGAATTAGTCATTACAATCGATGGTAGATACCCTTCTTTATGGACAAAAAATCATGTTATATTTTTGCTTTGCCTTATGTATATCAATCAATGTTGTCAGGATCGAACCGGATAAAGACTCAACAAGTGTTCGGTTCACGATTTGATCGATTTAACCGGTCGAACCGTCGATTGAATCCGATGATGCAATAAATAATAAAATATTAATTATGTCTATGTGATACTAAGTAAAACATCACAGATATTCAATCTTCAACAAGTCATGCATAAATTTTTCATTTTGACCATCACAATATAATACTTCGATTAAGTAAAAACAGAGTTGAGAAAATAATGAAGATGAGACTTAAAAAATGAGGGCTTCAGCCTTCAAGCGACTTCAAATTTCTAGCATTTTTAATTTTTAATTTTTTATCATTTTTTTAATTAAAAAGGGTGGTTGGACCGGACGGTTCAGCGATTGGACCAAGTTTAGCGGTTGAATCCCCGATCCAATTGGTAATTTGATTTTTTAGGTGCAATCGAATCGTTCTACTCTCTGGTTCACGGTCGGACCGTTCGGTTCTAACAACATTGATATCAATTATAAATTGAAGGGAATTTACTTGAATGTTTATTGTAAAGTTTTTTAATATAAATAAAAACGTGGTAATAAAGAGAGAATGTTTAATATTATAATAATTTTAAATTTTAATATATTTTTTTAATTATTTAGTCTCTAAATTATTTAAAGTGAGTCCTTATTATTATTAATATTTAGAAACAGCATTAAATAATTAGAGGCAAGTCCTTATTATTGTAGATCTTTATTAATATTTAAAAACGATATTAAATAATTAGAATGATGTACTGAAGTGCAGTACTTTCATAATATTAAATTTTTATCCAATAAAAAATATCTATATGACTGATCATAAAAAAATATAAAAAATAAATTTTATATAACAAATCATTAAAAAACGAAAATATAAATAAAGTGTATTATTAAACAAACTTCACAATCACACATAAGTAATTCCACTTTAATTTTTTACATATATCAATTGTGCTACGTGTCAAGCTTATGGAATTGTTACTTTTTATAGTAAATGAAGAGTTTAATCATCCAGAGTCTAGAGAGTGTAAAAATTAAAAAGCTCGAGGAGAAAAAAAAAAGCAGAATCAATTAAAATCACATTGAATAAATTAGGGTTTACTTGCATTTTTTTCATTTTTTCTCTCTTGGCATTTCACTATTTAACTAATTTTTACAAGAATCTGAATTCATAAATTAATAATTTAGTCATAAAATATGTATAATCTCTCAATTTAATCCTTGAGATATATTAATTTAGTCAATATTAGTCATGCTTCATTATATATAGTGGTATGTAGAGTAACAAAGTAATTAAAATAGTTTAATACGTTAGATACTAAAATTTTGTTTATAAAGTATTACGATGTGAATTTGGTGAATTCATCTAGATATATTTATAAATGACTAATTTAATTTATTAGTTTTGGTATCTTCTTTTGCATTACTGATGAGTTGATATTTTTAATAATATTTATTATATTACACTAGTTTTAGTATTAATTTGAGGAAATATTTTATATAAAAATAAAAACTTGATGATGTTTTTTTATCAAATGTTTAAAGTTAAAAAAATAAATGACAGAGTCTACAGTACACCTAGTAAAACTGAGTGAATTTACTCAGAAGACTTGCTACAATACCAAAATCCCAAAAAAAAAAAAAGAATAAATAAATAAGATCCTATGGCTTCAAACCATGCTCTATACATCATATCATAGAAGAGAGTAACTTCCATTGCCTTCAATTCAAAGCATGAAAATTCAACTAAAGATTGCTATGTCTACTTGCTATGAGAATATTGAGCTTCGAATTCCTTCTGAAACTGTTCTTTTGACGTTCCTTTCGCTGTCAAGGCAACATCATCCAAAAATCTTCTCTGTGGAAACTCCTCAGGCACCAGAGCTCCATATATCTCAAACTGCTGTGCAGCTTCCTCCTTTTTATCCAGCAGACTGTATATAATTCCCTGCCATTTTTTCCATCAAACAATGATTATCAACTCCTTCCACTTTTTCTTTCTTTTTCTTGGTGCTTCAACTCTTAAAGCACAAAGTTACAAAAGGGTTTTTTTGATTGGTGGATCGATTTTGAGGGAGTGGGAATGAAAATAGAAATGGGAATATGAATGTAAAAAGGAATGATATGATTATGTTTGGTATGACATAAAAAGGAATAAGATTGGGCTTGGGAATAGGAATGTGAATGAGATATAATGACCAATTTACCCTGTAATTCAATTTGGTGGTAACAGAAGTGGTGGCAACAGCAACGGTGGTGGTGGTGGTGGGTGGTCGGGCGGTGGTGGGTGGTGGTGGGGGTGGTTTCGGTGGTGGTGGTGGTGGTGGCGGCAGTGGTGATATGTGTTTGGAATGGTGGTGGTGGTAGGGACAAAATGGTCATTTTGACTGGGAATGGGTCCAAACCCTCCCTAGGGATTGGGATTCAGCAATCTGTCATCTTATTTGGCAATGGGAGTAGGATCCCACCTATCCCCATTCCTTTTCCTCCCCCAAATTTCATCAACCAAACATACCTTAATGCTATTACCCATGGAAGGATTTGGATCCTCTTGTTGAGAAAAGGTGTTATGTGATGAGAGAGATAGACAAAATTGAGTGGTAGCCCCATTTATATAATGAAAACCATGGGTGAACCGTGAATGGTATATTCTACTATGGTAGACCTTGAGCATTTGCTTACACAACCTAAGAATAATTTGCCCATATACTTATCTTTTCATAGGCATTGCATCTGTTCAGGCAAAAGATTGGACAGCTAGCTAGTGAGGCATTCAAAAAGGTGAATTTTATTATTAGGTTTTCATTATAGTATGATATGTATATTAATATCACTAAGATAAAACTTAAAAATATAAAGATATATATATATATATATATATATATATATATGCTGTAACGTGTCCTATATTTTCTTATGTTTGACGTGTCAATGTGTCCGTGCCATTGTTTGTGCTTCATAGGTATATTCTCTTCACTCTTGAATATTAGAAACCCATAATAGGGTCTACAGTTCCATTTGCAGTACAATCAGATTAAAACATAGCTTGCATGCTCAAACAAACTCACCTGGCAAAGATAAGGCCTGAAATCTCTAGGATTTTCATCAACCAGTTCTTGAAACCTTCTCAACCCTTCCTCTAAATCCCCCTGAAAAGCATACATATATTGTTTCAGTTAAACCATTACTCCTAAAAGATATAATTTGTGCATGATCCTAATATGCAAGCAAGGGAAGAGATTGAAAGATAAATACTAGGACATAAACAAATCACTCACCTTTGCAACATGCATTTGAGCAATTAAGATTCTTATATTTCTCTCTTCTGTAACTCTTTTTTCACGGTATGCTAATTCTAAAGCCTTATCCAGCATTTCGAAGACCGCTGAACCTTCATGTTTTTTGTGCATTACCATAGCCAGACCCTATAAAACAGAACAATCATCAATCATTCACTCCTTTCAACCACAAATAAAATAAGAAAGCAGAACACACCAAATGAGAAGCAAGTTTTAATGAAGTATAAATATGTCTGATGTCAAATGCTATCAAAGAGACATCCAACCAGCCAGCTTCAAAACGAAATCGAAAGTAAGCAACAATCACAGAACTGCAAGTTCTACATAAACGGGTAGCTTCTGTGATACATTGGATTTGGATGAAGAAGGGTTCAGAAGCTCTTGTCACAATATGCACATGATTACAATGGACTCATTCTTTTAAGTTCTAATTTTAACAAGTCATACGCACTCTTAACAAGTATATTGGCTAGTAATAGAATAACCACCAACATTCAAACTAAAATATGACTAGATTTCCAAGAAAACATAAAATAAATAAAAAATCTAAAATTCATATTCAAAACGAAAGTTTTCTACATTTCTAAATGCAAAACAGTGTAAAAAATTTCAATTATATTAAGAGTAAACCTACTTATTGGTCAATGGAAGATTAACAATCTAACGATTTAGCCTCTAAAAGATCATAAAGTACTTTTTAGTCCTTAAAAATCAGGAAAGTCGAATCTTTAGTCCTTTAACTGTTAAGTATTTTATTGGACACCAAATTCATCTCAACACATCACTTCATAAATCTATATCATATTTCCCGTATAATAAAACACTTAACTTAGACATGTAGATATGATATAGCATTTTTTTCATATAAGCAAGCTTATTTGATGTCCAACAAAGTATTTAACAGCCAAGGACTCAAAAGTAGACTATTACCATTTTGAGAGATAAAAAAGTGTATTATGATTTTACAGAGACTGAATTGTTAGATTGTTAATCTTTCAAAGACCAAAAAATAATAGGTTTAGTCTTATATTAAAAATTGTACCAGAAAAAGAAAGGGGTGTGAAAAAAAGCATTACATGCAGAGCTCTAATCAAGAGGGGCTTCTCTTCCAAGATTTCCTCGAACAATCTTTTAGCTCTACTCAAATTCCCCATTGTCTCATAACACAGTGCGAGCAAAAGCCTCCACTCAACCTCATCTGGCTCCACATCAATCAAACTCTCCACATACTTCACAGCCTCCTTCGACTTACCCATCCTAATTTTCTTAAACAAAACCACCTTCAGAGCCTCAACATTTCGAGGGTCCTTCTCCAGAATCTTCTCGTACATTTCCTCCTCGTCCTCGTCCTCACTTTTCTCTTTCAAGGCATCATCATCATCAGTCTTCTCCTCCAATGTTGCGCTTGAACTTGAACTGACAGAAGGTAGTGCTAGGGCTACTCTTCTGTTGAAGCATCCGATTAAGATAAAGGAGCCGAAAAGAAGAAACGCAATGTTTCGAGATAGAAGTTTGAGGAGGCTTGTTGAAGGAGATGATGACGAGGGTGTGAGAGGATTGGAAGAAGAAAAGTGTGGGAAAAGGCGAGAGGGTTTGAGGGAGTTGCGAAATGTGCGTGATTGAATTGAAATGAAAGTGTGTTTGTTGTGGGGAGGATGAATGAATGAAACTGGGAGAAGATTGTAGGATTTGGAATTGAAGAAGAAATAGGGATGGGAAAGTTGATTTTGGGAGAAGAGGGAGAAATTGGCGATTGAAGCCATATTGCAAAGAAAAATAAGAGGTTAGTGGGTAAAATAGTGAAATGCGCGAAGAAGCATCGTCCCAGTCCTAGTCTTTTCTTCTCTATGCCTCCTTCGTCTTTCACTACTTCTTTCACCTTCTGAAAAGATATTTGTCTTCACATAGTATTTAAAAAATGATAATTTTAAATTTAATACAAGAAAAATATAATTTATCTCAATTTAATTCTTCAAAATTTTCATTAAAACATAATTAATAAAAAATTATTCAAAGATTAAATTAGACATTTTTATCTTTCAAAGATTAATTGAAACAAATGACATCTTTCAAAAGTTAAATTTGATATTTCAATCACCAAATTGAAATACACTGCATAGACCATTTATGATTTATCATGTACAGAGTCCAAATTTGTAAAACAAGCATTACTACTTTGTTAAATTTCTGAGTTCAATTTGCTGCAAGTTAAGCATTAATTTTTGGCCCCGGAGAAATATTAAAACAATAAAAATATGAAATTGAATTGCTTTCTTTCTGGAGGAATTATAACAAAATTGAAATTTTAAAACGTTAAGATGCACCACCCAAAAAAAAGTGCTAACAGTACCCTTTTATTTTTGGCAATTGAATTGAACTACGACTTATTAAAAATAGAGTTCAGGGATCAAATCACGTATTGACAAAGTAATGAATGAAAAAATGCCATAGAAAGGGGAAAAATTTTATAAAATTGGAAAACTTCAATTTCCAGTTTGAAGCTGGAAGTTGAAATATAAAGATCTGCAGAGATGTTACAGAACAGAACTCTTCAACTGCCATATATGCTGATGCTGCACTCTCCCAAGTTGGTGGTGTCTACTTATTGAAGAAACCGAAAGAATTCACCATTTTAAAAAAATTGACAATCATTTGTGTCCATTCTTAAAGGAAGTTTCTGATGTCCAAAGATTTGACATCAACCATTTCCTCGTCCTTAAATTCCTCCCTGAAATGGAAAACAAAACAAGGGCTCATTCTGTAATGTTACCTTCAGATTTAAGGATTGAGCAGAAAAATATCAACATCAAGTGAACAAATAAATACATAAAAATTTATGTCATGAACATTGGCATGAGTAATTAATACCTCTTCTTTTGGGTGTCCATTGCCTCAAGAGCATCCTTCTTTAGCTCCTCTAATTGTGCTTTGGCAAGTTTTTGTTCTAGCTGCTCTTCGTACTTCAGTAGATCTTCTTTTCGGATTCCAAGTCTAAGGTGGAAAAAAAGAATAGCAGAAAAAGGGAAGGAAAGCAGTTAATACCTGGTTACTCATTCTGTTCAACTGAAAAGGATTAAAGACTTCATAAACTTAAGAATCTTAACTAGTTCAGAAGCACTCAAACTACTTTAAAAAATGCCCACCCAAAGTAGGCAAAGTGGCCAAACAGTCAACTAGAAGTAGAGAAACTCGATATTTTTGTGAAAACATAAATTTCCAAAAGTTCAACGAAGTAGATTGCCATCTTTTTACTTCACATATAAAAACAAATCTAGAAAGTTGCCTTAATCAGTAGTTCAAAATATCAAAACAAAGATATCTCGGGATCTCACTTTTTATTAATCTTATCAAACTCTGCCTGGAGAAGATCCATTCCTTTGTTATCATCTCGCATCAGAGGCTTTTTAAGTTCCTTTTCAACTTTTTCCAAAGCATCCATCATCATAGCCTCTGCACCAAGTTCATCTGCAATACCTCTCCTGCAAAGGAACATATACATGAATACATGATGTCATGTAAAGAGCCCACCCTGAAGCAGAAGATGCTTGCTTCTTTTTGCCTTTTTGTCTGAATTGTAAATCTAAAATCATACGCATGCCCCAAAAGTTTAGAAAGGACACCGATTCCAAAAACTCTCCAAAATTCAGATAGCAGCTACAAATTTTCAGGACAAAACATAACAATGGTATTAGGCAAGTTCCAAAGCAGCGAATTTAAGGCAAATGCATTCTTTGCCAAAAGTCAAAATGGCATTTTGAACCGAAGGAATAATATTACATATCACAAAATGTAGTACTCATCTTCGCCATTAAAAAAAATAGAGAGATCAAATTATACATCAGTATGCACATAGTTGCAGAACGAAAAAGGTTGAAGAATAGACCATCACATACTTGATTCTTATTTCCTTCAAAGTTAAAAGATAAGTCCGGGCATCTGGTATATCTTGTGTTTGTGTTTCAATGGTGTATTGAATCCGTTGGGCTTCCGTGAATAAGTCTGCCCTGCATGATGTTCAAGACTTTATAGCCATAACATAATTGAAACATAAAAGACAAGAGCAACAAATTTTACAAGATCATGGGGAAATGTGTATAGCAAAAAGATTTCAACAAAAAAAATAAGAAGGTAAAGCAGAAGCTCACTTCTCTCTAATTGTTTTCATGACATTTGCATATTGAGAAACAGCAGATGGATCATCTGGATCTATGGTGATCTTCTCTTTCCTTAGTATTCCCATGGCTGTCTCAAATTTATTCTTCACGTCCAAAAAGACATTCTTCAACATCTCTTTTCCCATTTAATTAGGAGTACATAGTCAGAAAAAGACATTTTAAAAAGTACGTAGTCAGAAAAAGACATTTTAAAAAGTCCATATTGATCAAACAAATTCAAACTGCATATGTCTTTTTCTCTTATATGTAAAGCCAAGTCATATTTACACACAGAGACCATTGAAAAACAATTAAAACTACTGGATCATAAACAGAAGTTAATATGATAACACTCAGATTGCAATTTAACTGGATTTATTATTTATCTTCTGTAGATACCACTAATGGACAAGGAAGCGATTAGAGATGCATATAAGCGCCAATATCCTTTATGTCTCTAGTAAAGAGTCCCATTGATTTACACAATAAGGGTGACTTATAATTTATAATGAATGGATAAACACAACTACACTTAAGATTACTCACCATCTCCCTTTAAGGAGGGAGGACTGGACCCTTTAGCAAAGTAACGAACTGGAATGGCATGCTCCTTTTGTACAAGTATTTGACTAGCATAGACCTATTAAAGGGAAGAAAAAAGGAGCAATGACCAAAAAGTCAGCAGCAAGCAATAGTTATTGTGCCACAAAAGAAATGTGAAGAACGACTATCACAAAGCCCACCACTTATGTATTCATAAAAATGTAAACAATGTGCCAAGTGTGAAATGGATGTCAGAAATAGAACAAAGTAGCCACAAAAGTATTTTCATATTAGTAGAAATATAAGGCTGCACACATATTATAGTGTCACACCAAATTTCTCATTTGCACAGCATATTATTTAAGCCAATACGACTTTTTATAGAAAAAGAAGTATTATTGAAGAAGAATTACAATGGAAGAGGACAAGAAGTCCACCAAGAAAATAAAACAGGAAAAACATAAAAAAGAAATACATCAAAAGGAAAGAGCAAAATTCTAACTCAAAAGAGCCTTCCAACCCCTTTGGAGGTCCATAATGGAAACCCTCCTAACCAACCCATTCGACCATTTAAGCCAATATGATTTGCAATTAACGAACTCCAAAACAATTTTTTGAGAGTTTAAGGGATCATCTTAATCCAATTCAAATGACAAAGATGACCAGGAATCACAAATCCAATATGCAATCTGCTTCTTCTAGCTCCATTCAAGTGCAAAATTTATTTGTCATAAATAATAGAATCAAGACAAAACTCCCAACCACCTACATAAAAAGTCCTAAAGATGTGACAAGATTCTCGCTTTTCCCTTTTTTCTTATACAGTAACCAGATAAAGCTTGACATGTTCGTACACTGTCATTTCACTCCCCATAACTACTTTTCCAACAAGGAATTCATCAAGACACCACTCATCATTGGCTGTCTAGAAATGGCTTCACCAAGAAGCAATTTGCAAAATCCAGAACCCATAACGCAATGCACATCCCGACAACAAATCGACGAGAAGTTTACATAAAACACAAAATGCAGAAAGTTACACGGATCATACAATACGAACAAAATGTACATTCCAACAGCAAATTTTGTTGACTTTTCGCGGAAGAAGATTGATGTAAAGCGAAACTAAGATGGAAAGTAATTCGGAAAAGAAATGGGATAAATGCTGACCAATTTGGATTTGGGGAAGAGACGAGAGGAGAGAGCCATGATCGAAGCTCAGTGTTTGTTGGATTTAGGGCTTCTTTTGGCTTTGATATCTCTGACTTTTGAGAAGGCAAAGCCGTACCGTTTAACCTGAGAAGTGAGAACGAAGGTTTTCTGGCACAGCGTAATAGCGTATTCCTGTTGAGTAGGTCCGCATTACATTTTAGCCGTTCGATATTGTGCGACCATGCACTCAAAATCCACGGCTGTTATTTTGAGAAATTTTTTATCTTATTTCTTTTTTTTTAAAAGGCAAAAACACATTTATCTCTTTATACTTTACTCTGATTTTTAATTTCGTCTCTAAATTTTGTTTGCAATCAATTTTGTTCCTAAACTTTTGAATTACAATTAATTTTGTCCCAACGAATCTCATTCTAATACCTAAAATCATTCAAATTACTAACAGCAATAATAACATAACATCATACATATAATATTAAGAGAAATGTTGTAGAGCTTATCATTTCTCAGTCGTTGAATTTGTCTTGAAATCTGTGTCAAAATAATTTTTTTATAATTTGAAATAGCACAAATCTCAAGACATGTTCAACGACTCAATGAACTTTAACTATGGCCAAATTACTTTTTTGGTCCTCAACGTTTGCACCAAGTTTAATATTGGTCCTCAACGTTTCAAAAAGTTATTTTAGGTCCTCAACGTTTTTTTTTGTCAAAATTGGTCCTCCTGCATAACTCAATCTGGTTTTTTTTGTTAAATGCTGACGTGGAAGGCTTATGTGGCACACCCTCTCTCCTACGTGTCATATTTGGATGATATGACACCCTCTCTCACTCCAATTTAGCAAAACGACGCCATTTTGCATCACTTCTCTCTCACTCCAACTCAGCAAAACGGCGTCGTTTTGCTGAGTTGAAGTGAAAGAGGGTGTCATATCATCCAAATATGACACGTAGGAGAGAGGGTGTGCCACATAAGCCTTCCACGTCAGCATTTAACAAAAAAACCAGACGGAGTTACGCTGGAGGACCAATTTTGACAAAAAAAAACGTTGAGGACCTAAAATAACTTTTTGAAACGTTGAGGACCAATATTAAACTTGGTGCAAACGTTGAGGACCAAAAGAGTAATTTAGCCTTTAACTATCTATAGTTCCAAAAAGTTACCCTAATATTAATACTAACTCATTACTCAACACGACGTCATTTTGTTATAGAGTAAATTACACTCTTCTCCTTGAGAAATCCTTAAATTACACTCCTCTTCTCTCTATTTTGAAAACTTGCACTTTCCTCCTTTGAAAAGATTGAAAAATCTATAATTTAACCCTTTTTACTATAATACCCTTAATAATATTATTAACTTTTTATATGATTACAATTTATTATAAAAAAATCATTTGCTTTTAAATTATCATTTCAATATTATTTATTTGAGTTAAAAATAATTATTTTATTTTACTTTAATTTAAAAAAAAAATTTATATTAGTGAAATACATATTAAATAATAAAAAAAAGGGTAATTTAGACAAAATATAAGTAAAATTATAAGTTTTTTAATGGGTGTAAGTATTCAAAATAAAGAGAAAGTGAGTGCAATTTAAATATTTCTCAAGAGATAAAAAGTATAATTTACTCTTTGTTATATTAGTGTCACATCATCACTCCTTTCATATTAAAAAGAATATAAAGAAGTGACATTGTAATAAATAAACTATTAATATTATATATATTATATATGTGATGTAACCATTGGAAAAAAAATTGACAAATTTGTAATAAATAAACTAATTTGGAGTACGATGAAAATAGAGAACCAACACAAAACAAATAAAATATTTAAGCACAATTTGAAATTCACCGTACTTTTGAACCAATGAGAGTATTTGAGGAAAAATAAATAAGAAAAATGAAGTTATTGTTTTTGGACCCGGACTATGTTAGGAAGAAAATGCTCATGGTGATTGAGGGTTGAACTTTTTTTGGCCCTCAGTTGAGTGTTGAACTTACAGAAGCAACTTTTGCAAATCATAAAACCATATAGAAAACAACAAAAAACAAATATAACATTAACAAGTTTAGAAATTTGTTGATAATAATTCGTCCAAATTAAATTATATTTATTAGGAAAGTTATTATACAATCTAAGTATTGATAAATCAATCCCTCTAGTATCTAATTTACTATCTGTCTATGTTCACATTTTTACATTTCTGCAGCAAAAGATTTGCCACATCCACAGGTTTGAGTAGCATTAGGGTTCTTAAAAGAGAATCCTCCCCCAATAAGAGCATCACTGTAATCCAATTGCATGCCATATATAAAGAGTAGGCTCTTGGGATCGCAAACTGCAAAAACAGCGGAAGTTGAGGAAGATTTACAAAAATAAGATTAGTAAACTAATTTCATAATATAATGCAATTAGTAAAACTAATGAAACTAAACTCCCTAGTAAGACAGGCATGTGAATTTAAAAATAGTCGCTATCACCAAGTTTATGTCCCTGAATCCTCAGTTGTATTTTCTCAAAATTTCTGAGGCCAATGAATTTCTTGTGAGTATATATATATATATATGGAGGCAAGTTACATGAGTGGATGCTATCTAGTTTGCAAAATAATGAAATAAACGTATGCGAATAGTTTCCAATATGATAATCAGCATATAAATACACAAGTTTTTGCTTTGGTGTACTTTAAAGCAAGATGCAGTTTGCCTAATCATAAGAAGTCTGTACTCTATTCATCATGAGCAATAAGCCTTATTGCAGAAAGTGATGCAAGTGCAGTTTTAAACCACATTTTAACCATCATAGATACTGAAAACTCTACAAATGAATCTTAAACAGAAGAAGATCATGTTGAGGATCAATTTCTTTTTGCAGTCTTAGATTTTTCATAGATCGTCACAAGCCCGGATAAAAGAAGGTTGCATTCGGTAGTCAACAACCAACATAAAACTTTGTCGAATCCTTATGAATATGGATTAACAACATGAACATGTTAAGGTCATATTTAAAAAAAAAAAAGTATCCATAAGAGGCAGTGAGTGAACTCAAAGGTGAACCAACTTGGAGCTAGCAATGACAACTAACTGACTTGGTTTAAATATTACTTTTCCTGGTTATACCTGAATCTGAGACAACTGGATTTAAACAAGAAATAGTCGGTCACACCAGTTCACACACTTTCGAACTTAGCTTTGATATAAAACAAAAAATGGAAGTGGACAAGAATATTAAATCATACCAATTACAAATCCTTTGTATTCCATAACGGAGTCATCAGGCCTTGTGTTAGCCCTGTCCTCAAAATCCATCGTGTATGACATGCCTGAGCAGCCACCCTGTTTAACACCAATTCTTAAACATAAATCTTCATTGCGTTCAGACCTCATCTTGTTCAAGTGCTTCAGTGCATTATCTGTAAGAGAAACTGCGGGTGCCAGCCCCTCAGGTGCTGGTGCAGCTGAAAAATATTGGGGAAAATAATTAAATTGAATAAGTTCAGTCCTAGTACAACCTAAGGATCAAGTATTCCATAAAACAATGAAAAATTCTTAAACTTCAGCATTCAACTACAAAAATAAGCACCAAACCAAAGAATTGAAAAACTAGCGCATCTCTAAAGCATGTTCCACATTTTGCCAAGCAAACCAAACAGCAAATATATTAAATTCCAAAGAAATAGAAGCCACATAAGAATAGATGACTGCATGCAACTTTTGAAGAACATCAATATTATCTAAGAGTGAGAATCTAAACTTGTTAAAGTAGGGAGAGAGTAAAAATTGACAGTCTCTATCAAGACACATTTAATGGTCTGAGATATTGTTAACTTTCATCCCTCCACCCTTCACTCTTGCCGATTCACCATTCCTGTATCAAACTTCGAATCAATGCTTAATCTTGATCAGACAAAACCTTAATATTGAAAGGAAACTTGGCCATCCAGATGAATTCTAAACGGGAAAGCTAGTGTTAAGCACACTAGGTCACCAATAAGGAAATTAATTAATAATTCCATGAAAGTTCCCATTCAACTCCAATATCCACATAGCTCCAAGAAAATTGGCGGAATTAAGGACACCAAAGGTTCTCCTATTACATAAAAATAATTCGTTTGCAGCACTCTCCGCAGTGTAAAAATCCCTTACAACGGCAGAAAGCGACTACCCTTCCTCAGGGAAAAAAAAACCTAATTCCATGAAATTAAAACGTAAAAAGCCAACGAGATAACATTAAAATCTATCTATTTTCCACTTAACTCTATTTAAAATACAAAAGCCCCATACCAATAACATAATTAATTTATCAACATCGACTCATTGACACAAGAACAATAGCCAGGTATTCATCATTCACCAGCTCAAACAGAAAGGAAAAGTTAACAATCATTGAACAATACCAATCGAAAATTAGGGATTAGAATATCGTGTAATACACAAAATTCCGAAACGCAAAAATGAAAAAAAAAATATACCAGGAACTGAAACTGATCGAATTGACAAAGGTTTCCGAGGATTGAAATTTGGCGGTGAGAATCGAAAAGAGATTGAATTAGAAGGAGCAGAGATCGGAGACGAGTGTTTGGGGAGACGAAGAAGTCGAGGAGAATACGAAGTAATTACAGAGAATGCCATTGGAGAAGAAGCAAGTAAGTATTTGCGTGGCTTGATGAAAATGTGGAAATATATATTGTGGGGACTCTGAAAATCTGAAAAAATTTGATATTCTTATGGGGAATTCATTATCGGCCGCTAAAGATTCAGAGACGGTCCAAATATGTGGTTAGATCATATGTAGATCCAACGGTGGAAATGTATTCAAATAAGTCGTTTTGTTGTTGCTTCTGATTTGTAAGTTGTTTCTTTGTTTTTGTTGGTTTATTTTTGAGAGAAAAAAAAAGTTTTTTTTGGTAGACTAACAAGCAAACTAAAGAAAAAAAAAAAAAAAAAGGCTTTCGGGCCGAGCTTAGAGTCATTGTTGATGGCTTGGAGATGCTTTGGGAAAAAAAGCTTTCGTAAGGTAACAATCGAGTGTGACTCTGAGGTTGCTTTGGAGCTTGTTTCAAAAAGAGTGGATGATACTCACTCGTGTTCGGTGCTGGTGCAACAGGCTAGGAGTTTGATAGATCGTCATTGGGATGCTGAGCTAGTTCACGTCTTTCGGGAAGCCAATCAAGCTGCGAACCTTATGGCAAAGCTGAGCCACTCCCTAGCAGAAGGCATTCATGTCTTTGACTCTCCCCATGTGGGTCTTAGATCTATTCTTGCTGCTGATCTTAATGGTCCTTTGGTGCCACGTCTTTGTGTGAGTTAGGCGCCTGTAGCCTGTCCAGTTCACCAAAAAAAAATAGCAGTGACTAAGGGCTTGTTTGACAACAATTTTTGTTTTGTGTTTTTAAAAACAATTGGTCAAAACCCCAAATTGGTCCTTTATGTTTGCACGAAGTTTCATATTGGTCCTTTATGTTTCAAAAAGTCCAAATTGGTCCTTTATGTTTGCAAGAAGTTCCAAATTGTTCCTTCCGTCCAAGTCCGTTAATTTTTTAAGTTAAGTACTGACGTGGCATGCTGACGTGGACACACTATCTCTCCTACGTGTCAATTGAAGCTGACGTGGCATGCCACATCATCGCCATGTCATCATCCAAATCATATGTGATGACGTGGCTGTGGCGTGGTGCTGACGTAGCATGACACGTCAGCACTTAACTTAAAAAATTGACGGAAGTGGACGGAAGGACCAATTTGGAACTTCTTGCAAACATAAAGGACCAATTTAGACTTTTTGAAACATAAAGGACCAATATGAAACTTCGTGCAAACATAAAGGACCAATTTGGGGTTTTGGCCAAAATAATTTTGAAAACAATTCTTAAAAACAAGTTTTTAAAGAACAAAACAAAAAAAACTGGTTAAAAAATTGTTTGATGAAATCTAAAAAAACAAGTTTTGTAAACAATTAATAATAATCTTCGTGTATGATTGATAATTATTAAGTTCAATTATATTTTTAATCCCTATAGTTTCATCAAAATTAAAATTTGGTCCTTATAACTTAAATACTTTGAAATTTGATTGTTGTAACTGTTAAACTTAAGGGAAAAAAAAGTCATTTCCGTTAGTAACTCTTAGATAGTATATATTAACATCTCTTATTGTTTCATAATATTACCTAGATTTATGAAAAAAATACTATTAATATTATGTTCACATGTACCATTCAACACATATTTACAAGTTTATATTTGTTTCAGCTGCAAAGAAAAAAAATGTTAAGGATGACATTCTAAATTTTTTAGACAAAATCGAATGCAATTCCAAACTTTTAGGACAAAATTGACAAAAAAAGTTTAAGGACTAGATTGAAATCTTGTGTAAAATTTGGGAACATAAAAAAAGATTTAGGGACTAAATTGAAATTTATATAAAATTTGGGGACATAAAAAATATTTAGGGACTAAATTAAAACCTGTAGGTTTCTTGTAAAAAAAAATTTGGGGACTAAATTAAAATTTATAGGTTCTTGTAAACTCATTTGTTTGATCTCCATGTTAAAAAAAACTAAAAATAAGAATATAAAACAACTTTTACTTGTTTTTGTTTTTTGATTTTTTAAAAACACAAATGTGTTTTTTAGTTTTTAAGAACAATTATACAAAACAAAATTGTCAACAATTTTTTTGTTCTTTTGTTTTTAAAAACAGATACTGTTTTTAAAAGTTGTTATTAAACAAACCCTAATTCTCTCGCACCATAGATGCCTTGAAAGTGGATTTTAGTGCTGGTCATCATATACACGCTAGAGATCGAACCCTTAATTAGATGTTTAAGGAACTCAACTAACTATTAACTGTGTTAGATCTCGTGATTATTATAGAGGAATTAAATAATAAGTTAACCAACAATTGTGAAGAAAAAAAAAAGGATATGTTTACTTGATTGAAAAACATGGATTTTCAATAATTAAATCATCAATTTACTCAAACATTAATCTCTTTTGAGTTTTTATACAATTGAATGATATTACATTGAAGTATAGTAAATGATGTAAATTTAATGTGGGGAGAAATTGGAAGTAAATATAATAGTTTTGGTGTATCAAAATCTACTTCTTAAAACAATCCTAAAAGTAATTAAAAATATATAAATTCATTTAATTTCCAAACGTTTCTTTAATTCCATCTCATCACCTTCAGCACGCACAAGGACTTCGTTGTTCTGCTTCCGAAACAGTTTCGGAGATTCCCGGATAATAACTGCAAAGTGCAAACAAATGAATATGAACAAAGCGAAAAAAATAAATGTTGAAATTAAATTTTATATATATATATATATATAATTAGAGTATTTTAAAATTGTAAAGAATAAAGATAATATATTATTATAAATTAATCCTCCAATATCTCTCTTTTAATTTTTAAACTTCTCAAACAAAGTAAAAATATTATATTTGTCTCCCGATTTCTCTATTTTCCTTCCTTAATCTTTAATCTAAACAACTTGTTCTATTGACCAATCCTATGAAATTTATAAATTCATATATAATTAATGCAAGAACTAAATTGGTCGAGACTACATCTTTTAAAAGCTAAATTAAGATAAATTATATTTTTTGGACTATAACAATAACTAACTCAACTAATATCATAATATACATTATATATATATATATATATATATATATATATATATCCGAAAAACTAGCCATCAAGTCTATTTTAATAAATTCTTAGACCAAAAAGTAAAGTAGTGATGAAGGGACTTGGATCACGTGATGTGCATTGTAGTTGAAGTGTAATTACAATGTACATCAGTATCTACGGTGCAACTACAATGCACATCAGCACCATTATATTCATCTTTTTTATGAGATTAACAAAAAAAAATTGATGAATCTAATGATCCTGAAGTGCATTGTAATTACACTTTAACTATAATGCATCCAAATTGAGTGATGAAGTTGATTCTTACATGTCTTGTTGATGCTGATTTTGTAGTGCAATTTTGGCAACGCATAAAAATGCCTCTTCAACATTGTGGTTTTCTTTGGCAGAAGTCTCAAAGTAAGGTATGTTTCCTCTACAGTCACACCATTCCCTAGCTTTCTTCTCTGAAACCTGCAAGACTTATTAGCATGCTTTAATTAATTCATTCTTCCAATCCAAATTATAAAAGAGGGGTATGTTTAGTATAAATATACGGATGTAAAATAATATAGAATAAAGGAAAGTACTGTAGAAAAAAAGTGAGGAAATATATAGAGAAAGAGAAAAAGTATGATAAAAAATCTGTTTGGTATGTATAAAATATGATGTAAAATATTTTTACAAATCGTAAAACACCATCATTTTACTTAGAATGATCCTTACCAAACGTACCCTTAACTTCAAAAGACAAAAATTAAAATTAATTACTATACCAAAAAAAAAATTTGATATTGTAGCTAGCTATGGATTTTCATACCATTCCAGTGTTGCCACTATTTAGGTCAATCTTATTCCCAAGTAACACAAAGGGAAATGTCTCAGGATCATTCGGATCTGTCTGACATCAAAAACCAAAATCAGGGTTTGTTTCATAAATTTATTCCATATTTCATATATATATATATATATATGAATATAAAGCATTAAATACAGAAAAATTTGTAGGTACATAACAATTCAAAATTTAATTAAAATTTATAATTTTGTATATCAGGCCTCAAGTTTGGAATAAGAGAAATATTTTAAGTGGACTACCTCATTTATGCATTTGACTAATCATAAAATTTAACTAAATATTATTATTCTAAGAGTTAAATTGATTCATTCATCGGTCCCTATAGTTTACTCTGATTTTCAATCAGGTATGTATAGTTTGAATTTTTACAATTAGGCCCCTATACTTCCTTTTGTAATTAAGTCCTTACTAATATATAACTTGAAGCTAACAATCGCCTAATTTAGTGCTAAAAATTTTCCCCAATTAGGATTGAACAAAAAGGAAAAATAACAATACAATAGAGCCCTAATTTGAATGTCGTTCTTATCGATTTTTTGTAATACAACAATTAAAGCCTTTTTTATTAGGTGGGGTCGACTATATAGATCAAGCGACGCCAATACATACTCTGTCTTTACACATTTCTATGTTTAACTTATTTATAACTAAGTCCCTCCTAATAGTTTCTCCTATTATTTTCTTTGGTCTTCTCCTACCTCTAGTTATTGGGTTATCTTCTATTTGGGACAACCGTAAGAAATTTAACGGTAAGAATTTAATTACAAATGATAGATACGCACAAGGATTTAATTACAAAAATTAAAATTATAAAAACTTAATCAATTAAAAATTAGTGTAAATCATAGGACTAAAATGAATTAATTAACATGTATATATATATATATATGTCACAAACCTGTTTAAGAAATTGGTCATACCAATTGTTTAGTGTATCAAATGTCTTGTGTATATTTACATCATAGACAAGAACACAGCAATCTGCTCCTCTGTAAAATGCAGCCCCTAGACTTTGGAACCTTTCTTGTCCTGCTGTATCCCAAATCTGCCAACAACATTAATTCTTTCTATTTATTAATTGTTTTAAATTAATTATTGAATTTTTTTATTAAAAAAATACTTAAAAATTTTTGCTTATATATATATATACTCACTTGCAAAGTTACGGTTTTGTCCTCAACCTGTAGTTCCTTTGTAACAAAATCAGCACCTATGGTGGCTTTATACAGTTCACTGTACTTTTTATACACATATCTGAATTCCTAGTTATGTTCCACAATACTAAATTAACCAACATATATATATATATATATATATACCTGATGAACCAAAAACATTTATGGATTTAAGTTATTATTTTAATATGTCAACTAATTTTGTTTGATCAAGTGGGCTTGATAATGTTTGCTATTTGGTGTGATGCTTGTACGGTCTTGGCCCAAATTAGAAAAAGGTAAAGAATTGGGCCATACATTTTGAATCATGAGTTTGCCCTTGTCTCATCCTATGCTTATCACATAGGTATGTAAAAAGTGTACCTACTTTTCCCTTAATTCATGGATCTGACCACAAAAAGTGGAGTAGGTGGAATAGGTAACTATTGTGCAGACTTTGTAGAAATAAAGAGGAAGTGTAACCTTTACTCCATCAAAGAAACCATGCATAAAAGGAGTAAGAAGAAAAAAAACATATCCAAAATGCTTATACTTCATCCACTAGCTTTTCTCTCTGCAAGTTCAGCGCCGGAAATATGCAAAGAGCTTCTCACATTTAATAAAAAGAAAGAAAGAAAACGAGGAGATTCAAAATGGATGAGTAACGGCTAGCTTCCTGCTCTCTCTCTCTTTCTCTGAGTCCTACGCTGAAATTCTGAGGTGCATTAAATGCAGAAGGCTCCAACGGCTAGAAAAAGATGGAGAAGTTCAAATGCTTGGCTCCAACGTTTTGATCTCTGCTCTGCCTATTTAAAGCTATGACAGAGGAAGCTGAAGTTTTCAACTAAGTGTTCCAAGCTTTCAAAAGTGGCAAAAATCTTCTGAGTGAAGAAGAGTCTAGGTGACTCCTGTGTGAATCTTTGTGCTATAATTTGTAATAGTCATTAGTTGACTGGATTTATTTTTCTTCTTCTCTTGCTTGTGATAAGAGTTTAGTGTTTGAAGTATCTTGGGTGTAAAAGCCTTGGTAAGGGCTGATCCTTGTTGGGTGAACAAGGTTGCAAAAAGATATTCAACCATTAAGTTCTTGTGTGAATCTTGTTGAGGATTGAGGTTGTTAGAAGAAGTTAATATACTGAGTCTCCTGCGATAAAAGCCTTGAGGTGGCTGATCCTTGCAAGGTGAAGCAAGGTTGCAAAGAGGGAACTCTTTATATTAAATTCTATGTGGATTGAGAGTCAGAGTTCTGGTGAGGATTCTGGTTGAAAAAGGAATTAATACTTGGAGTGTCCTAGTGGTAAAAGCCTTGAGGAGGTTGATCCTTGTGGTGAAACAAGGTTCTAAGAGGAACTTCAAATATTAAGTTCTTGGGTCTGAATCCTAGGATTGAGTTTTGGAGGATTTAATATACTAAGTTTCTTAGAGGTAAAAGCCAAGTAAAGAGGCTGATCCTTGAGGAAGGTTCCTGGAGAAACTTATTATATTAAGTTCTAAGTTTGTTGCTGAGTTGAGTCCTATATTGCTGTAAGGGAAGTGTAAAAGCAAGTGTGCTTTCCCAAAAGGGTTTGGGTTACTTGGTTGTAAGAATTGAATTGAGTAATATAGGCCTTCTAACTATTTGGTTAGAAGGGGAGAGGACGTAGCTATTCAAGCAAACTTGAGTAGTGAACCTCTCCAGCAAAATTGTGTGTGCAACCCTTCTCTTATTCTGACTCCTTTACTGAAATAAAATGATTTTCTTAAGAGTCCTAAATTAACTAAGATTCCTAATCAGAAGGAAGTTTTTCAAATAGTTAAAATTTGAATAAACCAATTCACCCCCCTCTTGGTTTATTTTCTGACTAACAACACCAGTGTCACAGATGGTAAGGGGTATGTGTTTTCTTAAATATTGCTTCTTAGGTTTGATCTCTGAAAAAATGAGAATTGAGCGTTATTCTTCAGGAGGGTCGCTCCCAATAATAAGCCCCACAATATTCAAGAGATTAGTCATCAGACCTGCTCTGATAGATATCTTGGTCGTAGACCAATATATATAATGAATTAAGGTGGTAAATTTTTTTTTCAGAAATAATCTACTCACAAGATAAAAGGAAATGAAAGAACACAAAATTTTAACTTGATTTAGTACCTCAATAGTCAATACTACTATTTCTGGCAACTTCAAATTCTCTTTAATACAATTTTTTGAACAAAAAAATTTAAAACACTCTCACACATACACAACTACCTAAACCCCAATACTCAAATAAATAGCTTTTTTCAAGAATCTCACAACAAAAGGAAATATATAGTTTAAATAATTGGGAGTTGAGAGAGAAGCTAATCTCTCAAATCAGAATTTTTTTTTTTTTTTAATTTCATTCTGAATGTAAATGGATACTGATTCATCAATGAAGTCTTCCCCACCCTGAAAATCAGTCAAATTAAAGAAAAAGTAATTAAAACTTATTATTACTATTAAATCATAGCATCATAAAGCACTAAGTAAACATTTTAATTAACTTGATTATATATATATATATATATATGTATATATATATATCCATGAAGTGATCATCAAAACTAAAATTTAAAGACAAACAAATGAGAAGTCAAAGAATTTAAAAGTAATTAAAGAAAATTACAGATCGAGCATACATATATACGTACGTACCCACTATCACCCAGGAGGATGATCTTTAGTAAAGTTCTTCTTTTTTGTGAAGCTTCTTCCATGGCGAATTAGCAGAAGTACAAGAATTCTGTGTGGAAAAAATGAGTGATAAAAGAAATCTATAATTAAAGAAATTAAAATAGATTATATATATATATATATATATATATAGATGATGATATATAATTGGGTAATTGACCTTATAACAACCAAAAACAACGTTCTAATGACAGCGAGGCATTATTATTATTATTATTATTATTATTATTATTATTATTAATTATTCAACTATAAAATTAAGAGGTAAATTATTTTTTGATATTAAATTATTAGTCAAACTACTATTTAGTCCATATATTTTGAAAATAGACTATTTGGTCCATAAATTTACACTCTCATCAACTATTTAGTCTTTAAGACATTATCCGTTAAGTCATCATGTGGGGTGGTTGTTATATGCTGCCGTAATGCCCTTAATTTGTCATAACGTTACCCTCCTTACCTTACCACATCATCTAAATATTTAAAAGTAATATTAAATAGTTTTTGTATTTGCCACTGTGTTGCTATTTTTAACTAATACAGAGACTACTTAGTATTATTTTCAACTGATGCATGACCTATTTAGTATTACTTTCAAATATTCAGATGATATAGTAAGGTGAGGTGGCAACATAGTGACAAAAGGTTACGTCAGCACATAATGCCCACATCACACGATGACCTAATGAGTAACGTCTTAGGAACTAAATAGTTTACAAAAGTGTAAATACAATGACCAAATAATCTATTTTTAAAATTCAATGACTAAATTATAATTTAACTAATAATTCAATGGCAAAAAAATAATTTAGCTCTAAAATTAATAAAGATTTCAATCAAGTCTTTCTTTGTCGTTGACGTAATTATTAATTAGTGCGATCATTCTCTCCCAAATGGGATTTAACCTACGTGCTTCCCTCTCATTCTTAGATCTATAATCTCTTGGGCGGAACCAATAAACAAAAAAGACCAAAACAAAAGTATTAGGTGGCGTTTGGTATCTGGTGAGTGTTTTAGTGGGAAGTAGAAGTGGAAGTGGAAGATTTTATGTGTGTTTAGTATGTAGGGAAAAGAAAATGAAAATAGACATTAAAATTGTTTGGTATGATAGGAATGAGATAAGGAAGTGGAACTTAAATGTGTAAAATGCCATTTTTGTCTTTACTTTAATTATCTATCAAGTAAATAAACACTTTTTACAAGGGTACTTTAGTCCATAAAAGTTACTTCCTAACAACTTCTTCAACTTCCCTACCTCCACACATGGCACCCTGCTTCCCTCAAAAGAAGCAAGCATCTTACCTCTCAAACTCATCTCACTACCTACCAAACAATCACAAACTTCACCTCACCAAACTCAACTCATACCAAACAAGCCATTAGTAATTTGAAGGCAAGGCAATGTAATTTTAATATTTGTTAAGAGAGAGCAATGTAATTTACTCTGAATTCATTGGACTTCAGATTTTGGCTAAAATAAATTGGACTTTATACTTCAAAGAAATATGTTAAATATGAAAAGATCTAAATATTAAATATCTCAAAAACTATTTTTCATTATAAAAAAAATATTATTAGTTATTGAAAAATTACATTTGAAAATATCCCAATCATATCATAAATTAGTCTTGATGAAGAATTTTGGTTGGCTTCAGAAACTTTAATGCATTTATGAAGTTAGATGAATATAATTCAGTTACAATTAAAATATATACTCTCTGGTTTATAATATATGCTTTATTGGATAGGTACACATATATAAAAAAATTAGTTCATCTTAAATTTAAAAAAATATGAGATAAAAAGACTAAATTCTCCATTAAACTTTTTTTCTAATAGATAAAAAAATTACACATTCCTTCTCTTGTTACATTTACGGAGAAACAAAAATATAATTTTTGTCCATTTTAACAAAAATGATGTCATCACTCAAAGGTAAAACTTAAATTTTTAACTTTTGTTTTAAAGTTGAAAAATTATTTCTGCCATCACTAAGGTATTTGTCAGCTTTTATAAGAAAAAACCGTAAAACAGCTAAACAAATTTGCCCAAACTTTTTAAAATAAGTACTTTTAAACAAATTCTCACCCTAAAAAAGACTTTTCCAAACCAACTCTAAATCATAATAAAGTTAGGTAAGTTAAAAAAATATACAACCTCAAGCACATGTTACTTTCTTCAATATAGCATCTCGGATTTAGATCCAATGAATTACAAGTGTATAAAATACACTATTCAGATCGTTAGATGAAAATCGAGATTTATATCTATAGTATAACACCTTCATCCAACGACTAAAACTGTACACTTTATGTACTTTTCCAAATTTGCACTTTAGTAAATCCGGATCCATAGAATCCGCTACTTTAATCCAATTTACATAGAACTTAAAAAGAGATTTTCTTCAAGAAGGAACTAGATTTTTGTGGATTTAGTGACTAGTGACACAAGCATACTCTACTATAGGGGTGTGCAAAATCGATCCAAACCGAACCAACCGATTCGATCCAAACCAAACCGACCAAAACCAATCAAAACCGACTACATAATCGGATGGATTGGTTTATTTTTTTACAACCGATTTGGTTCGGTTCGGTTGATGAATGAGGTCCAATCCCAACCGAACCGATTATAATTTTTTAAAAATATTAAAAATAGTTTATAATGTTGATTTTTATGGTTTTATGATGTTGGATTGTAATTTTAAGTTTGTAATGTTGAAATATTGTACTAATAACTTTAGTTTGTTGATTTTCATGGTTAGAAATAGCTATTTTTATTTTTTAGGGTTTAAATTGAAGAGAAAAAAATAGTTTTTTTTTTTAATTTTGTCAAAAAACCGATCAAATCGAACCGAACCAAACCGACTATAATCGGTTTGGTTAGGTTCGGTTGACGTCCAAAGAGCGGATTGAATTGATTCGATTATCTAAATCGTCAAAACCGAACCAATCCGCAGTTTGCTCACCCCTACTCTACTATAGTGGAGATAATGGGTTAGGCAAATTGATTATAAAGTCACAAACCATTTTAGGACCAAATGGGCCCAAAATTAAAGGGAAAATAAAAGAAGGTGGGCTTGATTAGACTAGATTTGCCCTTCACTTTGTGGGGTACCATATCCTTCGTTTTGGGGAATGGCCTATAACCAATTGGGCTTTTAAAAATTTATTTACGATATTTTATTTTTTATTAATTTTATATTAATCTTTTATCTTACAAAAATTTTAAATTAATTCTTTATCTTTGTAATTTGTTTCAAATCAATTTTTTTTTTAATATTATCAAGTTTTTTCGTTAAATGATGACGTAACACTGAAACTTTTCAAAAATTATAATTCCACCCCTTCTTCAACCTCAAATTTTTTATTCCAATCTCAACCCCTTTTTAAAAAGGAAAAAACTAAGGTAAAGTTCATTAGATGCTTGCTATGAAGTTCTCCAATCATAAATTGTATATTTACACTCTCTCTTCCTTGATTGGTTATGCAATTTATTGTCTTTTATATTCTCACTCTATCATGATTGATTATACAAAATTTTTTTGTCATATGTCTAATTTTTATTAGAGAACTCCATAGCAAGCACATGATGAACTTTACCTTAATTTAGTCCTTTTAAAAATTAATAATTTATTTAAAATATTTTAAAATTTGATTAATTACTTTATTATAATTTATTTTGAGTAAAAAAATAATAAAATCAATTCATTTAAAATTTTTAAAATAATTTTTTGCTAGTTTAATACATATTTACTTATTTAAATTAAACAATACAATAAAGATATTATAGTCAAGACAAGTCAAATATATAGTATGTTATTTTTACCTCTAAAAAGAGGATAGTGTAATGGCAAAAAAAAAAAAAAAGAAGATGGTGTAATTTCAATTTACTGATCATTTTTTTTTAAATATCATTTTTTTATCAAAACTCTCAAAGGGAAAAAAAGTCCAATGTCACGTGCATCTTTGGAGTAGTAGATTAATCAGATTTAAATGTCAAAACTTTAGAATTATATATGGAATGAAATTAAGTCAAAGACGAGATGGGATAAAAATTCAGTAGTACTGTATTATTGAAGTTCAGTACATTCTTCTAATTATATAAAGTCATCTGTTAATATTAATATAAATTCACATTAATAAGGACCCACCTTGAATGATTTAGGGATCAGCTAATTAGAGGGATATACTGAAATTCAGTATTACCGTACCACTGAACATCTCTTCGATAAGATATGATCTTATCTTTCATTATTATTATTTTTTTGGTCATAACTCATAACTAATAATTTTCTTATGATTTATTGAGCTATTTCCATGCACTTTCGTCCCTCATATATCAGCCACAAAACAAAAGTCAAGCAAGAGCATGGTTCTAGCAAAATTCATTGTCATAATTGATACAGTGACATATGAAGTAGTCAATTCTTTGACTCTAACTAACTTTTGAACACATAAGATTCATCTTCAATACTAATGAGGACTTTAATTTTAAAAGCATATTTTGAGAGAAGTCAATTTTTGTGTCGACACTTTTTTTTAAAATGAGAGCTTAAGGTAACTCTAAAATTACTAATAGGGAGAATGCTCATTTAACATTAGTTTGTTCCCTCGTGGTGAGGTTTAGATACGTTCTTTACCAAAAATAAATGCACAAATCACTTATATATATGAGAGATATATAGTCTCATATCTGATAGAATAATGAAATACTCAATAGAGTATTTAAAGAGCTTGGTTCATCTCTCTTAATAGTTAGCTTTTGAGGGAGGGTTCCCCCAATTACTTGAATTTCAATATAGTGTAAGGGCACAATAACCTCATGGCCCATGACGACCCAAACTCTAATATGTGATAAAAAAAAAGCTCAATGATTAAATAAAATATGGGTTTTGCTAACCAGTGCCCTTAGGGACTGGTTAAAAATGCATTTATTGAGGTGAAATAGTGAAAATAATGCATAGAAATCACAACTTGTAATAAATGTGTTTTGTATTTTTTTTAGAGACATAAATGTCCTTCACCTATTTTCTCTATGTTTTTCTCTTTTTAATTTATTACAATAATTTTTTTTATTTTGCATTCATATTTATTATTCTAATTATTCTTTATTTATATTTTTTTTATTTTCAATTCATCATTATTGTAATTTTCCTCAATTTTTTTTGTACGTGACCTAATGGTGTTATTAATGTGATTTTTTTTCTTTTTAATAATATTAATGTGAGGATAATTTTAATAATGATAAATAGAAAATAAAAAATAAATATGAATACAAAATAAAAAAATCAATGTAATAAATGAAAAAGAGAGAGATAGAGAAAATAGGTGAAGGGTATTTATGTCTTTAAAAAAATGAAAAACACATTTATTATAAGTTATTATTTCTATGCACTATTTTCACTATCTCACCTCATTAAATGCATTCTTAACCAGTGCCCTTAGGGCACTGGTTAGCAAAACCCATAAAATATATGGCATTTGAGGTTAAAAAAAAGAATACGAGCCTAGACAAAAAAAGAAGAAGAGACAATTTATACTAAAAAAAAGAATACAAGCCGATAATGAAAAAAAAAACAAGTCACAACTGGAAAAAAAAATCTGTTAAACTTGATGAGAGTATTAGAGATACAAAGTTTTACATATGATTAGAAAGAGATACTAATACTTAAGGAGCATGATTCCTCGCTTTAATAGCTAATTTTTTTAATGAAAGTACCCCAAATCATTTAAATTTCAAGAATATTTATTCCCAATCAACGTCATTTATTTTGAAGAAAAAAAAAACTTTTGCGATATTTTTCAATTCTTTGACTTAAAATTACTACATGTATGATTAATTGTTAGTTTATGCATGCATGCATGCACAGGCAGGTAATATTGAAGAGTTAATTTTTAGGGGTTAATTTTAATTATAAAGTTGAAAAGTAATTAGTTAGGAACTGAGGAGGGAGGAAGAGAGAAAATATAGATAATGAAAATTTATAATACAAATATATAAAGTCAAATAACATTTTATTATTTAAATTATTGTTTTAAAATATAATTATTTTATTCATATATAATATATTTAAAAATTATAAAAACAATTTAATATATATCTTTTGAGAACCAACAATTTAATATAGGTCAAAACCTCAAATTGTTCCTTTATGTTTGCACGAAGTTTCATATTGGTCCTTTATGTTTCAAAAAGTCCAAATTGGTCCTTTATGTTTGCAAGAAGTTCCAAATTGGTCCTTCCGTCCAAGTCCGTTTATTTTTTAAGTTAAGTGCTGACGTGGCATGCTGACATGGACACACCATCTCTCCTACGTGGCAATTGAAGTTGATGTGGCATGCCACGTCGCCACGTCACTGCCACGTTATCATCCAATATCATATGTGATGACGTGGCAATGGCGTGACAGTGACGTGGTGCTGACGTGGCATGACACGTCAGCACTTAACTTAAAAAATTGACGGAAGTGGACGAAATGACCAATTTGGAACTTCTTGCAAACATAAAGGACCAATTTGGACATTTTGAACATAAAGGATCAATATGAAACTTCATGAAAACATAAAGGACCAATTTGGGGTTTTGACCATTTAATACATTTTGTACAAACCAAATCTTTAATATGTTGTCAAAGATAATTATAGTAAGGGCGTTAGCTTGGTGAATTTATTTGAGGGAATTGAAATGAGAATAGAAGAAATAATTAGAACAAAAATAAAATAAGAGTGGAGTAAAATAATAATTATATATTTCATTAAAAAACTATTAATACTAAAAGTGAATGTAAAATTGACTTTTATTACTCCCATTCCTTCTTCCTCCGACATTCCCTCATCTAAACCATAAAACAAACATGGCCTAAATAATGATTTTGAGTACAAAATATACTTTGGTCATGAAAGATAATATATAGTTTTGTACCTGTAAATTCCTCTTTTTTTTTCTTATTGTAATTAATTATTTCCAAAAGTTAGGTCAAACCTTATTTGATCAAAATATATGAATAATTTTTTAAAAGAAATTAAATCTACTCGCCTCAAATATAGTTAAATAGGGCTTCATGTCTCTGACACGTTTATATAAAAAATACTTTTAACTATAAAGTTACCAAGAGTGTTATTAATATTATTTAATAGATATATATGGTATATATGTTTTTTTTTGTTTAGTTTTATTAAAAAATAAATATAAAATATTAATGATTTTATTAATTAATAAATTATTATTAAATAAATTATTGACTTAAATTAATATAATTTTATTATTTATGATTATTATTTTTATTAATTAAATTTGTATTAATTTTATTCAAATACAATTTAATTTTTACTACTTTGATAAACTATTACTATTAATTAATTAAATAGATGGGGAATATATAGTTTTGTTGAAAAATAAAAAGGATATAATAGATACTACAAAGTTCTAGTCATTGTAGTTTTGTCCTTAAAAAAATTAAAATTTAACTTTTGCTTTTGTCTAAAAGCCAAAGCTCCAATTTATAATTTCTATTTAAATATAAAAAATTACAGGCTTGTTTGGCAACCATTACCACAAAGTGCTTATTCTTAAAATGATTTCTTTTCAAATAGAGTTGGAGAAAAAATGCGGTAAGAGAGAGAGAAACTCTTTGGAAAATTGATGAGTTGAAAAGTGTTTTCATTAGTAACTCAAAAATAATTTGTATTTAGCAAATTTGTATGAAAAGGACTTGTAAATGTAAAATTATAAAAAAGAACATGTATAAATTTAGAGTATTACTAATATTATTAAATAGATAAATGAGTATAGATATATTTTATTGTTAAATTTTAAAAAATAAATATAAAATTTTAGTTTTTTATTATTTAATAAAATGTTATAAATAAAATAAAATAAAATGTTAGTTTCCATAAAAAATTTTAAAAATTATTAATTTTAGTTAAAGAAATTTTTTTATTTATGATTATTATTTTATTAATTAAATATCTATTAACTTTATTTAATAATAAATTATTATTATTAATTAATTAAATTTTTGAAGCAAAGAGAGAGGATAACCTAATGTTGGGTGAAGAATAAATGGTAAATATAAAATTTTAGTAAGGGTAAATTTATCATAAAACATTTTAATTTTAACTTTTACTTTTAGTTAGAAGTAAAAGTTTCAATTATTAACTTCTACTTAAAATAAAAAAACAGCTTTTGCTACAAGCTAAGCCTACAACTCAAAAGTATTTTTTTTTTTTCAATTGCCAAGCCCATTATTTTTGGAAAAAAAAAAGAATAAGCGCTTTTGAGCTACAAAACTTGATTCCCAAACAGGCACAATTTCTATATTACAACTTAAAAACATTTAACTATTTGGCTAAACGACAAAATTTATATGTTGTTGCTTACATATTTTTTTTTAAGTTAATCAATTAAAAAAGCATGTGTCAATTTTGAGAAGATGGCATAAAAAAATGATACATATCTTTTTTTAATTGATTAACCTTAGGAAAAGCATGTAAGCAACAGCATATAAGTTTTTTCCTTTACCAAATACCTTATAAAATATATAAAAAGCCAAATTACTCTTTTGGTCCTCAACGTTTGCATAAAACTTAATATTGATCTTCAATGAAGTTATCAAAAAAAAATATTGATCTTTAATGTTTCAAAAAGTTATTTTAGGTACTAAACGTTTTTTTTTGTCAAAATTGGTCATTCGACGTAACTCCATTAGTTTGTGCCGTGACGTGGATGGTTTATGTGGCACACCTTTCCTCCTACATTTCTTATTTTAATGACGTGGCATGCCACGTCAACGCCACATCACTCTACATTGCCACATCATCATCTTCTCTTCTTTATCATCATTATCATAATCATCATCATCTTCATCCCCTCTCTCTCTTTACATCATCTTTTTCATCAATCATCTTCATCTTCTCCACCACCACAACCGCTGCCGCCACCACCGTCGCTGGTGCCGCCGCTCTCATTTCCATCTTCTTCCCTCATTCACACACCATCTTCTTCCTCCTCTTCCTCTCTTAATTCCTTTTCACCATACATTTCAAAAACACACACAGTGCTTCTTCCTCCTATTCCTTCTTTCAAAAACACAAAAACAGCTTCTTCCTCCACTTTCTTCTTTTCAGATCTAACTTTTTGAAACGTTAAGGTTTAAGCTTTCGATCAAATATACCCTTAACATTTGATTGTAATCGACTATGTTCTCAATATTGTATTCTTTAATAATTAACACCGTTAAAATAAATAATTATTATGATTTATATTACATCACACGTGAAAAAACAAGTCTGACCAAAAGTTTTTAATTATTTTATATATATATATATATTAATAAAAATTAGAGGGCACGTGCGTTGCACGTGTTTTTACTAGTTAATCCAAAGTGTGTCAATCTAGTGACAAATTTTCATATCAAACGTCATCTGGATGACGTCATCTCAACGTATCTGAGATTGACACATGGAACATGCACTGAAGAACCTTCCTTGCATCCTCCAGGAAGGTGTTTGTGAAGCATCCTTTATTACAATCACCATTATATATAATATACCCACAATAAAAAAGATTATTAATAAAATATATATATCCTGGACCAGAAGCACCAAGCATATCTAATCCAAGAGTCATATATATATATATATAAATAGCTAAATGCCATGGCCTTTAGTCTTTGAGCTTAGCTTGCACTATATATATATATATAGCTACCACCTCCATATATAGTTGAATTATGGACCACCACTATCTCCAAAACCCTAATTATTACATGGGAGTTCTTAATTCATCTTCTGATGAGTTCATCATATCTGATTTTCTGATGCTGGATGAAGATTATTATGATGAAGATTACTGTTGTAATAATTGGTCACAACAAAGTACGGAAGAATCATCGGAGAAGACAACCACAACCAGTGATGCTACTGCTGGATTAATAAGTGGTGCAACATCATCCCACAATCGTCATAACATGTTAGTAAATTAAACTACTATATATATATATATATATTCTTAATTGATTCAGCCCAGAATTATTATAGTTTTTCTTTGAAAGATATATATGAATTGTTATAATTTAGTTTTTGAAAGATAAAAATATTTAATTTAATTTATAAAAAATGTTTTTTGTCTCAATTTTATCTTTTTTAGTATATATTTAAAAGGATCGAGTCACAGTATCACACATATACACTGACAAAAAGAATTACTAAAAGGATAAAATTGAATTAAAATTTTTTTTTTCAAGGACTAAATTAAATATTTTCATCTTTTAAAAACTAAATTAAAATAATATATATTTTTCATGACCAAGTTGGGGAGGACAAGCTTATTACAAGGCTCGACCCTCATGGGTCACTCTTTGTTTTTTAAAGAAATTCTTTTTTCTCTCCTATTTGAGAAATGAGGAGAGAGAAAGAAATATGGGAGCATATATAGCCCTAACAAGTAATATATATTTATGGGTGAGTGTATGATGTAACTTGTTGCATCAAGCAATGGATTATGTGGCACAATTGTAGTCATTGATGTGATTCAATTGCATTGCATAATGTAGCAAAATAACAAGTGTCACAATCCTATTGGCTAAAATTATATTGCATGATGCAACAAGTTGCATCATAAACTCACTCTATATTTATATATGGGATGATTGAAATATATGATTAGTTGTTTAGAAAATAAAAATAACAAAGGAGTTGTTAATTAAGGGAAGAAAAAGAGTGATAGTAGTGTATGTTAAATTTGTACAGAAAAAGTGAAGATGGAGTTAAGGGAAAGAAAAAAGAAGAAAAGCAAAGGGTGGGATTTAGAACGAGATCGGAGGTTGATGTTTTGGATGATGGATACAAATGGAGGAAGTACGTAAAGAAATCTGTCAAGAGTAATCCCCATCCAAGGTACATATACACCACAAATTATTTTCTAATTTTATTTACGGCCAAATTATTTTTTTTATCCTCAACGTTTGCACTAAGTTTAATATTGATCCTCAACGTTTCAAAAAGTTATTTTAGGTCCTTAATGTTTTTTTTTTTGTCAAAATTGGTCCTCTAGTGTAACTCCGTCTGGTTTTTTTTTGTTAAATGCTGACGTGGAAGGCTTATGTGGCACACCCTTTCTCTTACGTGTCATATTTGGATGATATAACACCCTCTCTCACTCCAATTCAGCAAAACAACGCCGTTTTGCATCACTTCTCTCTCACTCCAACTCAACAAAACGGCGTCGTTTTGCTGAATTGGAGTGAGAGAGGGTGTTATATCATCCAAATATGACACTTAAGAGAGAGGTGTGCCACACAAGCCTTCCACGTCAGCATTTAACAAAAAAAACCAGATGGAGTTACGCTGGATGGCCAATTTTGACAACAACAAAAAACGTTGAGGACCTAAAATAACTTTTTGAAACGTTGAGGACCAATATTAAACTTGGTGCAAACGTTGAGGATCAAAAGAGTAATTTGACCATTAATATTCATGCAATCATGCTTTATGCAAATTCATTCATTAATATTTGAGGCAAAATACTATTTAATTCCTGAATTGTTGGTCAAACTACTATTTAGTTCTTGAATTTATTAAAAATACTATTTAGTCCCCGAAATTTATAACTATGTCAACTATTTAGTCCCCGAATTTGACAAAAATACTATTTAGTCCCCGAATTTGTAACTATGTCAACTATTTAGTCCCCAAACTTGGCAAAAATACTATTTAATTCCCGAATTTACAACTCTGTCAACTCTAACGGGTAACAATCAGGAGACTAAATAATTGACAGAGTTGCAAATTCGGAGACTAAATAGTTGACATAGTTACAAATTTTGGGGACTAAATAGTATTTTTGATAAATTCGGGGACTAAATAATAGTTTGACCAACAATTCAGAAACTAAATAGTATTTTGCCTCTTAATATTTATTTAAGCCTCATGTATGATTACCATCCATGCATGTGCCACTTATTATTATTATTAGAATAAAAGTTTAATGGTACCATATTACTAAAGTTCGGTACATCCCTCAAATTATGTAAAGTCATTTATTAATATTAATAAAAATTCACATTAATAAGGATCCACTTTGAATGATTTAGGAACCAACTGATTGAAAGGATGTACTATTAATAGAAGTTTAATACTTACTGTACTACTAAACATCTACTCTTATTATTATTAAATTTATTCGGAGTAAATTAATGATTTAATAAATAGCATGCATATTTTAATTTAATTCTTTAATTAATTTTAATCAGTTTTGCCTTTTCCTTAATAAAATTAATAGAAAGATTAATGATAACATCAATGAATGTTGTTAAGTAATTGTTGAATAATCATGATATTAATGTAAGAATCCCAATTTGGGATTGGGATGGGATTCAACCAATAGATGGTTTATGGTTGGTTGGAGTGATATGTATTATGATTTTTTAAATTAAATTTTAAGTTCAAAAATTGTATATAAAAAAATCTTTGTTAAAAAAACTTTACCTCATTATACAGTTAACTCAAAAAATTATTTTTAATAAAAAATACTTGAAAAACAAAAAAAGATTGGGATGGGATTCTTGGTCCTCTTGGTTGGAGCGTGATGGATGGGCCCTACCTTTCCATGTTTGCAATTTTGTCTTTAGACGTCATCTATGAAAAAGAAAGTTAAAATAATATTAATTAGACTAAATTATTATTTTAGTCTTTAAAAAATATCATTTATCTCAAATTTAGTTTATACAAAATTTAATTTGTCTTAATTTAATTTTTAAAAGATAAAAAATATCAAATATAATTTTTGAAAGATACAATTAGTTTTAGTTTAGTGTCCAATAATTTTTATTAACACAATTAACAGAAAATTATTTTAAGGGTCAAATTGAGACAAATTCTATCTTTCGGGAACTAAATTTGACACTTTCATCCTATATATAAGGATTAAATTTAGACAAATTACATTTCCTTAAGAATTAAAATTGATATTTCTATATTTTTAAAGGACTAAACTGAGACAAAACACATTTTTCCAACACTAAAATGGTACCCTATCCTATCAATTACACTATTTTCTTATTTTTCATCATGTTTTGAACATATATCATTTTATTGCCCATTATTAAGATTAATTATTTAAATGAGATCATATATAGTCTTGGTGTTTATTCTTCACATTAATTACATATAATCTCATTCATAATTTCAATTTATTGGGTTAATTAATTAATTAATTAATGATTTTAATGATGATAAATAGGAACTACTACAAGTGTTCAAGTGAAGGATGCAAAGTGAAGAAAAGAGTGGAAAGGGATAAAGATGACTCAAGCTATGTGATCACAAGTTATGAAGGCACACACAATCATGAAACTCCACTTTCACACTATTGCTCCCAAATCCCCACCTTTGTGCATTCTAATTCTCACTCATCATTATCTTCCTAGCTTAATCCAAGGAGTATAGTTGAATAGAAGAAGGAACTATTTTATTTTTAATTAAATGTGTTAGGAATATGATTTGAGCAATATTTTAAATTTGAGTCTTCTCTTGAGAGAGCTATATATGTACCTTTATTCTTATTATAGAACACTAGCTAGCTCTCGAATTAAATTAGTTAGAGTATTGTTGTATTTCTTAACTATGTCACGTTTTTTACGCAAAAGTGAAAAAGGAAAGGGAAAGGGAAAGGGAATGGGAATGGGAATGTGAATGAGAATGCATTTGCTGTGTTTGATAGTAAAAATTGAGAATGTATTAAAATGACTATTTTGGCCCTTATATTAAAATAATAAAAAGAAAAGAAAGTTATGAATGTGTCAAATCAAATGGTATAATAGATATTTTTGTATTTTATATATTTTTTTTAAAAAAATTGATGGAAATGAAAAAGTAAAATAGTAGGTGGGCCCCATCCATTTCTTTATAGTTTCCTTTATCAAATAATTGTAAAGAACATGATAATATCACTAACAAATTGAAGTGTGTGTTTGTTTAGAGTCTTAATTTTTATTGAGTGAATTGGTCCCTGAAATTTCTCTAGTTTTAATCTAATTTTATTGAGTAAATTATCACTAACATGGTTAATTGGAATGATAAGTACTTTGTTCCCCTTAAACAAGGTCTCGAATACGAGTCGTGCCTATGAAAAAACCTTTGTTGAAGAGTTCTATCCCCATTGTAAGACCTCAATTAACTCGAATAAGATTATCTCCAATAAAAAGATACACTTAAAAAAAAGAAGCTAACGGGACGTTTGGTATTGTTGTGGTTTTCTATTTTCTGTTTTATTTTGGAAAAAAAAATTGAAAACTTGTTTGGCTGAATGAGTTTTATTTTCAATTTTGGACTTAATATGAAAACATAAAACACCATATAGGAAACCACAAAATGTGATTTCCATAAATTTCATTTCAGTTTTTTTTTTTCAATCATCACCCATCACCATGACCACCCACCACACCACCACCAACCATGTCTACCACCACGACCACCCACCACCTACCACCACCATCAATCACCACCCACAACCACGACCACCCACCACCTGCCACCTACCACTACCACCACCACCACCAACCACGTCCACCACCACTACCACTCGCCACCACTCACCACCACCATCAACTACCACCAACCACGTCCACCACCACTAACCACCACCCACCATCATAACCACCTACCATGACCACCTACCACCACCACTCACCACCACCAGACCACCCACCACCTGCCACCACGACCACTCACCACCGACCCACTCACCACCACCATCAATCGCCGACCAACCACCATCGCGTTTCACCACCACCACCCACCATGAATGTGCATGAATCTTCTTACTCCCAAAACATCCACGTAAGTATAATTTGAACTTCCATAAATATTTATTTTCTGTTATTTTATTAATATAGAAAATTGAAGATATAAAACAAAAAATAGAAAACAGAACACAGAAAAACAGACCACAGATTTTAGTTTTCAAGAAATTAAAATATAAAAACTGGCAATAATACCAAACACCCCCTAAGAGTGTCTATTTCTTTTTTCTTTTGCTTTCTCATAGCTATCCTCTTATTAGAGGAAATCATGTTCGAGCTAACTGAGATCCTACACCGGGGGTAAAACTCTCCTAACAAAAAATTTTTTATACACAGAACTCAAACTCGAGACATTACTTAAAATAAATAAAATACCTGTCATTTCAACCAACCTTGTTCCAAAGAATCCACGGAGCCACCGACACAAAGAGTGAATGGGTCTCATTCTCATGAGTCATCACAACTACCTAACAACACAACTCATTGACTATATATATGACCAGCCTGGCCTAATTTTTAGATAGGCATTTCCGTATTAAGAAAAGTTTGACTAAAAAGTTTCCAATTTTTAGAGATTAAAAATTTTATATTACTTTTTTATTTTTACAAATTTAAAATTATTAATTAATCAAATTAAACTTTAACTAATATTTAGAGTACTGAACTACTGATTAGTAAAAACTAAAAACCTTACAAAGATGCATCCAATTTTTGTTATAACAAAATTATATTATATTAACTAATTTTGAATTGTATTATTTTATTTTTTATCCTTTAAAATGTCAACATGTAGTGAGTATTTTGAGTCTAAGATATTTGTTTAGTTTTAAAAAGTAATATTATACATAAATGATTCAATAAAGAATAAAGTTTATTACGTTTGAATTAGAAATTAAGGAGAGAAATGGAAGGAAAAGAGAAGAAAGTAACATATTTTCTTTTTGTTTGGAAAATTGAGAATTGGGTGGGAAGATAATTGAAGATTAATTCTTAATTCTCCATTATCCTTCTCCTCTAAAATCAAGATATACCAAATTAAAATATTTTAGAGTAACTATCAACATTTAAACAAATTAAAGGAGAGAGTAAGAAAAGATTAATATTCAATGACTAAATTTAAAAAACATATGTATATGGTAGTGACATTATCCATCAACATTTCATCTTTAAATGATTAAATTAAAAAAATGACCAAATCATTAATTTATTCTTTAATTTTAATTACCCAAGTTGAGCTAAATTGGAGGGTTAGACAAAGGGCAGAGAAACCAACACTTATGTTCCATTTGATTTTCGAAAAGAATTTTGAAAGAATAAAAATATGATCGGCAATGATAATGTTATTATTATATTTGATATGACATAAAAATAAACAATTAACGGTTGTGGATGTGGTGGGTAGTTGGATGAGGAGTTTGGCGATAAAAGCATTTTAGAGATTTAGTTAATTAATAATTATATGAGGATAATTTTGTCCATAAGTAATCCAACTCCAATAAAGTTTTACAAATTCTTGATGGTGGTGGGAGGGTTTGGACAACCCCTCTTTTGAAAGAATGCATCAAACTTGTAATTGTCCAACTCTTCCACAAGTTTAATATGGCCAAATCTATTTCTACCTTTCCAAATCCTCTTGCCATTAACCTTTTTTTTTTTAAAAAAAAAGAAAGCCATTAACTTTTTATTTCCAACATTTCCCCTTTAATTCCTTTTCCTTCTTTCTTTTTTTTTTAAAAAAAGAAAGCTATTAACTTTTTATTTCCAACATTTCCCCTTTAATTCCTTTTCCTTTTTTTTTTTCATTCTCATTTCTTTTTGGATAGAAGAAAACGAAAGGAAATGGAAAGGAAATCTTGTTTATATTTTAAAATTTTGTAGGAAATGAAATTGCAAATGTTTTGGAATGATTTTGGAGGTGAAGAGGAAGAGAATTATCACCCAATATTTTTTTCCTCTCAGTAGTCATTTCCCTGTAGTTCCTTTTTTTAAAAAAAAAAAAAAAATTGTTTGAATTGAAGAGTTTAAAGGGGAAGAGAATAATTTCATGATTTGATTTTTTAATAAATAATAATTTACTCTATAATTTTTTTTTGTGAGAAAACAAGAATAATTAAAAAAAACAAAGAATCAACATGTGATTAGTTGGAGTGATAGATATTCCATTTCTCTTAAGCAATGTCTCAAGTTTGAATTTTGTGTATGAAAAAATCTCTGTTGAGTTCAACTAGCTCAAACAAGAGATTGTCTCTAATAAAAAAGGCTGAAGGTCTATTTTGGTCCTCAATGTTTGCACGAAGTTTAATGTTGGTCATCAAAGTTTTTTTTTTGTCGATTTTGGTCCTCAAGCATAACACCGTTAACTTTTTGCCGTTAAATGATGACGTGGCATGCTTATATGGCACACTCTCTCTCTTACGTGTTATATTTTAATGACGTGGCATGACACATCACTGCCACGTCACACTAGATGATGATGATAATGATGAAGGAGAGAAGATGATGATGTGGCAATGTGCGGTGACGTGGCAGTGATGTGTCATGCCACGTCATTAAAATATTACACGTAGGAGAGATGGTGTGCCACATAAGCATGTCACGTCATCATTTAACGACAAAAAGTTAATGGTGTTATGCTCAAGGACCAAAAGCGACCAAGAAAAATTTTTTTGAGGACCAACATTAAACTTTTGAAACATTGATGACCAACATTAAACTTAATGTAAATATTGAGGACCGAAATAATACTTTAGCAAAATACCTATAAAAAAAAACAGAGAAAATTTATTGTTTTGCTTACGGAATAGTTATTTTTGTGAAAAAAACAAAAAAATAATAATAATTTTCTCACAAATAATAAATATTTTTTTTGTTGTGAAAAAACAAAAATCGCTGCATTCACGTTCTTTTGGTGGCGTCTATTAGCGAGATCCACCTCTTCATGCGAGACTCCCTTCTTCCCGATCCAAACGATTTTTGCTTACCCAATACCTCTTGTCTTGCCAATTTCAATACTTCACATTCATTCATATTCATAACAATCTTCTTACTTTTCTTTTCGACCATTAGCTTCTCAACTTTTCCCAACGCCGTTCGTGCAAGACCGACCTTGACCCTTTTTCTTCTCAGATCCGTCAACCCAACTGGTTAATCAATTTTCCGGCATGTGAAATACAATGCGTTATCATGTAAACTTCCGACTTCGATACTGATTCAGTTTCGCATAATATGGATCGTAGAATACAAGTTGGGATCTCCGTACTGAGAAATCGTTGCTGCTTCTCGCGGAGGTTGAATCCGTTTGACGGAACTTGATCGGTGAATGTGTAGGGGAAATTATTTTGTTTGAGGTTTTGTTTTCGTAGCTGCATTTGGAGGTGAGAATTTGTTGAGAGTGAACATGTTCTGGAGGGACCGTGAGAGGGAGAACTTAGACCCGAACGGTGGGCCCCCGCATGCGCAGGTTAGAGTGCTCGTTGTGGGTGACTCAGGTACTTGATTCTTCTTCTTCTTCTTCTTCTTCCTCTTCTTTGCTTTCTTGATGGTTTGTGTACTTGAGTTTTATTATGTTGCCGACTATTTTTTAGTACCGAAACTCAAAAATTGTGTGGCTGGAATTGGACGGAACTCGGGTTATTAGGCTTCTCAAATCTCAGTTAATAATTGAATGCAGTAGTTTTGGTGCAAACATCACTGGATCTTCATAGTAATGCTGCCGACAGTTTTAGATAAGAATGGTGAAATCTTGGGAACTCCCTATGGGGCTTCCCAAAGTTATGTTACTACAACTAATACTAGGTGATAGTCTGATAGAGATCCAAATTGTAATGGATTAGATAACGTATTTTCCTTTTGGAATGTGTGATAGGGTCAAAATTTATAACCCTCAACGATTTATTGTATTTGACAAACACCTTGAAGATGGTGGAAATTGCAAAGCTATTGTTCACCGGCAGTTATCTTCCAGTCACGTGACAATTTCTTTGGGCATACTTCTAGTCCTATGTTTGTGGCATTTCAGAGTTATTCGTAGACAAGTCTAAATTGTCTGGATCTATTTAGGCTGCAATTTTTTTACCTGAATTGGGGTTTGATTGGATTAAAATGATATTTTTTTATCAGTTCTGATGTCTGGATGCAGCAAATGACTAGATGATTTCATGAAATTATTGAAGCCTATGTTTTAATGTACTTTAAACTAATTCTATAAAAAAAATGTATTTTAAATTAAAACAGGTAGCTAATACAGGAGCTAAGAAAATTATGTGGCATAAATTCTTATAATTTAACATGAATTAATATAATTCTTTCATATTTGATAGGCATTGACTGTTTTATCCTCATTAGGAGAATTTTTGTTTTGGGTACCCAGTGATCAGTGTAACAGTCTCTGTGAGTGTGGGAGTTACCTCATTTTCTATAGCTCAAAATTGCAGCGAGTTCGAATCATTATGGTAGCCTACCACGATGACGGTTTGTAGGGGTGAGTAATTGTAGCTTGTAGACAGTCATTCTATAGGGGAAACCATGGTTTCTATCTATTTATCACCACCACGATGTACGCCAAAGTTACTAATCTAAATTTGCCCGTCTAAGCCTATTTGGTTGCTACTTCTTCATTCTAAACTTCATAAGCTAACAAGCTGGGATATGCTTCGGCCTTTAATGTGGCAGAAATTTTATACTTATATATTCTTACAGGTGTTGGGAAGACTTCCCTAGTTCATCTCATTGTCAAAGGTTTTCCCATCGCTCGCCCTCCACAAACAATTGGTTGCTCAGTTGGTGTCAAGGTAAAGATTCCCAATTCTCTGGTCACACAAGAAAATGCGTAATTGATGCTGTGGTTCAAATCTTCACCAAGTGTCCTGTTCTCTGTTGCTTTCTTCCAGCACACTATTTATGGCGATTCTGGCAGCTCTTCAAATAGTCTTAAAGGGGATTCTGAGAGAGGTTTCTTCATTGAACTTTGGGACGTGTCAGGACATGATCGGTACAAAGATTGCCGGTCTCTGTTTTATACACAGATTAATGGTGAGTGATAACTAATAGTTTATATATTTTATGGTTTAAACCTGTTGGAAGAATTTAAGTGTTTGCAATCTAACAAAGAGGAAAGTCTTCAAAGTGAGGGAAATGATTTCTGATAAGTTAACCTACATATTCAATATAAATAATATTAAATATTGAATAAATTTTTCATCTGTACTTTTCACCCTTATTATTATCACTTGAATGAGTGTTGCTGCTCTATTTATGGTAGTTTACTAGAGAATTAGCTACTTTTGGTCTTCATTTAAAATGATCAAGAATTGGCAGTTTAAAGGTCATTTGCATTATACATTTTTGCCACTATTTTCTATAATAGCATGGTATTTGGATATTCTGGAACTTTCTGCAACTAAAGTTCATTTGTAAGTAATAAAGCCTAAATAATTAAATATTTGAAACTTGACCGTATATTTTTTTCTGGTTTGAACTTAATCTTCAGGTATAATTTTTGTTCACGACCTCTCGCAGAGAAGAACGAAATCTAGCTTGCAGAAGTGGGCAGCTGAGATTGCTGCTATTGGGACTTTCTCTGCCCCTGGTGTTCCTGGTGGTCCTGGTGGCCTTCCTATTCCATATATTGTTGTTGGTAACAAAGTTGATATTGCTGCAAAAGAGAGTACAAGAGGAAGCAGTGGGAATCTTGTTGATGCTGCACGCCAATGGGTTGAGAAGCAGGGATTGCTTCCATCAAGATCAAGTGAGGAGCTTCCTCTGACTGAGAGTTTTCCCGGCAGTGGAGGACTTGTTGCAGTAAGTGTCTCAACGAAAGTATTCTATGTCAGTTTTACTTATTACTTTGACTTATGTTTTCCCTTCCAATTCTTTAGAAGTATGCTATCCCATGAAAATTTGTATTTGGGTTCAGATAGAATTCAATAACAGCAGTTCATGTTAATTGTACTTGCTAGTATAGTGGCGTTTTAAAATTTACTGTGCTTTTTTTGTACTTTAATAGCTGTCTCAAGCTTTATATGGATATATATAATAGAGCCACTTAAGTGATTACTGATTACCATGAATGATGAGCTTACCTAAGGTGTTGCACTGTGTTGTGAGGCTGTGAGCTGAACAAGAGATGCTAAATCTACACTGTTAAGGAATCTTGATTTCTCTTGCAGTAACTCTAAGGGTATTTTTGGGAATGAGGAGTGGAAGGGAATGTTAAGTGATGGGTTCTCCTCCCCCTATTTGGATCCTACAAAATCCTCCAATTTAGAGTAATTCAAATTAACAAAGAGGAAAGGTTAAGAAGAGTTAATATAAAATTCTCCAATTCCTTCCCCTCCAAAATTTTTAAAACCAAACAAGAGGAGGGTTACTAAATTCTCTTCCCTTCCCTTCCAAAATCCTCAATCCAAACATACCCTAAATGTAAAGTAAAATCGTGTACCTTTGATGTAGCTAATCATATCTGATATCCCTGGCAGAGATCTTTTATGTTTCTGCATTTTGATAAGAGTTTCTAGCCTAGTTAAGCTTCTTATAATGGTGGTGGTTTATATTTTGGACATCTGCAGGCTGTGAAAGAAGCAAGGTATGACAAGGAAGCTGTGATGAAATTTTTTCATATGGTCTGTATAATATTCAGTACCTTATTTTTTTTTCTTGAATAAATGAATGGGGTATCATCTGAGTTTCCTAGTACCTTCCCTTTTAGCTGATCAGGAGAAGATATTTCTCGGATGAAACACCTGCACCAAGAGCATGGTCTATTTCTTCAGTTCAGAGGCCTACTCAGCGTATAGATGATGATGATGTGATTGATGAAGATCCTCAGTCTTATAATACAAGGTATTTTCTACTTGACTTGCAAATAATTTTGATACTGTAGTTCTTTTTCATCATTGCCATCCATTACTGTCAGAATTTCTTTGGGTGGGGAAGATACTTGCTTGGTTTCATTTAAGATAGACGATGAAGAATTCAAATTAAGCCATGCCCTCTTTCCTTCTTTCTTTAGTTTGCTTATATCCAACAACGAGAACAAACAAAGTATTTTTCTACTAGGTGGAGTCAACTATATGGATCAAACGATTCAACCGCGTTCTTAATAATTACAAGTTTGTTTATTGCGACTCTTAACAAAATTTTATTATTGATTGCAGTCAAAGTGGTGAGTCTTACAAGTACAACATGCTTCAGACCTTTTCAGCTCAACGAAATGTCACTCCACCACCAACTTTTTATCCTCAACAGCACTTGTCAGTTTCTGAAAACTATAGCTTCCCAAGATTTTCTGTGTCCAGCTCCACCGAAAGCAATGGCACCACCAGATGACTCTGAATTGGGTAATTTGTCATTTGCTAATACTACACTTGTGCATTCTTGCTTGGAATGAAGAAGTTATATGTTTAATGGCGTGACTTCTCTGTTGATATGTGCCACTTGTAAGCCTTCCCATTGATTCTTTCATTTTTTTTAGGCTTTCTTAGGACAAGTTCTTGGTGCATAGATTCTACTACCTCATCTATGCATTGACCACTAAAATTAGGGTTTTGCTAACGGCACTAGTTACAGTTTCTTTTTATTGGCTAAGAGAGTATTTAATATCTTAATGATTTGAAATTGGTGCGATTAGAAGAAACATTAAATACCTGTTCAGCCAATCGGAAGAAATTTTAACAAAAGACTTACGGATACTAGTTAGCGAAACCCTATCAAATTTTCATTATTTCAAACTAGAGGGCACAAATGATATATAAAATTAAGGAAAAATTCTTATGTGCCACCTCATGTGTATATTGACCAATAAAATTTAATTGTTTATTTTTATTTTATTTATCATGTAGACTCTCCAATTTGAAAAGTGAAGAATTGCATAAATGTTATTGGTCAATACAATATTTGTACTTAAGAACTCGTCATAAAATAAGGTGGCACTAAGAATTTTTCCTCTAGTGTTATAATTCAAAGTTTGAGATGTATTCTTTTGTATCAAAATTCATTTACTTTTATAGAAAATTTCAACAGCACTTGACAATAACATTGTTTGTATAAGAAAATATTTATCTTCAAAATCATTCTATGGTATTACCAGTAATGTATAATTATTTAAGGGGAAAAATTTTATTTATTAGATTAATAATTTATTGATATCTAAGTCGGATTATTTTTTGTTTTAGTATACACAATTTTGCCACGTAAATAATTGTTCAGAAGTGATACCATCAATTATTATGGGCATAGAATCATATGAACAACCACGGTCAATAATTTTTTTTCTTCATCAATTTTCTTTTTTCTTACAACATATAATTCAAATTGGACTATCGTAGTTTTCTAACTAAACCTTCTCTATCTCCTTCTCTTCTATCTCTTTTTACTCTTTTTACATATTATTTTATAAGATGTTATCTGACGAGAGCTTTAAGATAATTCTTCTAAGTTCTAACAATTCATTTGAGAGTTATACAAATTCATATTTTACTTAATAGTTTCTTGTTTCTATGGCTATAAAATTTAGCTTCTTGTTTTATACACTCTTATTTTATTTATCCAGTATACATTTCTTTAATCATAAGGGTATGTTTGGTGTAAAATCTTAACAGTGAAATTGTGGTGTTTCACGATTCCCAAAAAAACTTTAAATCATATTTTACACATACCAAACACACTTTTTATCATACTTTTTCTCTCTCTTAATTTTTCTCTCTTAATTTTTCTCTCTGTCTCTCTCCTCACTATTCTCTACAGTACTTTCTTTTATTCTACTCTACAGTATTTTCTTTACAGTACTTCACATCCGTGCATTTATACCAAGCGTAATTTTATTTCATATCTTTTTATAAGAATATATTATGTTATCAATTAGTTTTGATATTTTTCTTGCTGCTCATTATTTAATACTTTATTTACTTTATAATAATTTTCTAACATATATTGATTCTACCAAGTATTAATTTTGTTAATTTAATATGAGTTCTTAATTCGATTATTAATATTAATTATCTAAATTTCATATGATTTAAATTGTTTATTGATTTGTTAATTTGTTTTATAAATTATTATATAGATGTAATAGTTTATTGATTTATTTAATTATTTTATCTTACTTTTGTATTGGAATCTTGTAATGTCATAAATTTTAATTATTGTTATTGTTTTTCATTATTTTGCATCATGTCAAATTTTATCAAACTTGAGTTTATAGTCCTTGACATATCTAGCAAGAATTTATTGTCATGTGTACCTGATGTTAAAATTCACTTAGACACTAAGGATTTAGATGATACAATTAAAACTGGAAATGAGAGATCTAATCAAAATAAGACAAAAGCAATGATATTTCTTCGCCATCAATTTGCATGAAGGGCTAAAAGTATAATATCTACTTGTTAATGATTCACTTGAATTGTGAAATAATCTAAAAGAAAGGTATGAACATAAAAAAAAGGGTAATACTTCCTAAAGCTCGTTATGATTGGATGCATTTACGCCTCTAAAATTTTAAGATAGTGAGTGAATACGATTCAACAGTTTTTAAAATAAGTTTTCAAATAAAATTGTGTGGAGAAAAAATAACTGATGAGGACTTGTTAAAAAAAACCTTTTCAACATTTCGTGCTTCTAATGTGCTATTACAAAAATAAAATCGTGAAAAAATGTTTCAAAAAATATGTCGAATTGATTTCATGTTTTCTTGTGACTGAGCAAAATAATGAGCTATTGATGAAAAATCATGAAGCTTGTCTTATTGGATCTGTTCCATTCCTTGAAGCGAATGCAACAAAATATGATAATTCTAAAAAAAATTATGTGGTCATGAGTGTGGTAAGGGACAAAAGAGTTGTCATATTCATGACGGTCGTAATAATGAAAATAAGCAAGACAACAACAAATGGTTCTCAAGAAATTATTTACTCTTAAAAATCTATCTTGAGAACTAGTATTATTTTTTTTGATTATGTCTATTGTAACGACTGTCATGATTATGACAATTCTTTTGTCCCTTATCACGTACATGACCACTAAAATTTTTTTTTTCCAGAATTATAATGCTTTGCTGCATTCCTTCTGAGAATGGAGCAAATTCAGTAGGACGGGTTTCATGAATTTTTATCGATAGCTCAATATTTTGCTCGGCTACAAGAAGATATGAAATCAATTCAAGATATTTTTTGAAACATTTTTCACTATATTGTTTTTATAATAACACATTAAATGCACGAAATGTTGAAAAGATTTTTTCTAATAAGTCCTCTTCAGTTATTTTTTCTCAACACACTTTTTATTTCAGAACTATTTTAAAAACTGTTGAATCATATTCACTCACTATTTTAAAACTTTGGCGGCATAAATGCATCTAATCATAATGAGCTTTAGGGAGTATTTTTTTTATGGTCATACCTTTCTTTTAGATTATTTCCACAATTCAAGTGAGACATTAAGAGTTATATATTATGCTTTTAGCCCTTCTTGCATATGATGATGAAGAAATATCACTGCTTTTAACTTATTTTGATTAAATGCCTCATTTTTTGTTTTAATTGTATCACCATACTATTAGCGTCTAAGTAAATTTTAGCATCTAGTTCTCAGCATCGAGTTTGATAAGATTTGACATGATACAAGCTAATGAAAAATAAGTAAGATTATGTCATTACAATACAAAAGTAAGATAAAATAAGTAAGTAAACTATTAGATCTATACAATAATTCATAAAACATATTAACAAGTCAATAATCAATTTAAATCATATAAAATTTAGATCATCAACAATAATAATCAAATTAAGAACTTATACTAAATTAACAAAACTCATACTTGGTAGAATGAATTTATGTTAGAAAATTAGTATAAAACAAATAAATTATTAAATAATTAGCAACTAAAAATTATCGCAACAAATTGATAACAAAGTATAAAATATAACAATAAATCAAAGCATAAAAAATATATAATAAAACTATGATTAAAAAGAATGTAGATTGCATAAATAAAATAAGAGTGTATAAAAAATAAGGTAAATTTCTACAGCCATAAAAACAGAATTATAAAGTGAAATATGAATTTGTATATGGATTGATAGAAGAATTACCTTTAGAGCTCTCGTATTGATATCGTCTTATAAAATAATATGTAGAAAGGAGAAGAAAAAGAAGAAGGACATTTCTTTCTATTTTTGGTGAGGAGATGACGTCCCAGTCCAGACTTCGGGTTCAAAGAGTGACAAAATAAGAAAAGAGAAGTATGTAAGATAATCAAATTTTGGGTGTATTCAAATCTTGCACACATTCTCTATTTATAGGGTTAGAAAAGTGACCTCTAAGTATGAGTTATAAAAAATTAAGCATGGTGCATTATTATTAATCAATGTCATAATTCGTATAATCAATTTGAGGTTATGAAATTGATTTCTTTGGAGGTTTTAAAAGTCATATGGACATTCATGACATAGGCAGAATTTTAGAGGTTTAAACTTTAAATTAGACGCATTAAAAAAAAAAATTGACGCATTCTCTTGGGGCTTACACTTCACTAAAGTTTGGGTTATCTGAAGTTTCTCTGAAGTTTGTTAAACTTAAATTAACTATTTTTATTTTGCACGAGACTGAATTATCTACATTTTAGAAATAATGTTTTTTAATTAAAAAAAAGAAAAAAGTACCCATAATTTATTTAGTACAGATTTTTACCAGCGAGGGTATTTATTTACTTTTCTTCGTATTCTTCCCTAAATTGTTATTTATAGAAATGCATAATTTCTTTTGGGTCATGATCTCGTTATTTTACCAAAAAAAAAAAAGTGGAAAAGTAATTAAAAAAAACGTTTTCAAGAACTTGTGAAATTTTATATGAATTCATGGTATGTTTAAAATTAAATGGATAAAATTACATTAAAAAGTAGATAAAATTAAAAATAATATGAATTAGAAAATAATTTAATAACATTTATTTTTTTAAAAAATTGACTGTATGCTAATTTTCTTTTTCAGTAAACTCATAACATGTGACATGTTGTATGTATGAATTATATGAAGTGGAGTCTATAAAATTAACAATCAAAATTAAAGTAAAACTAAAAAAATTAATAGTAAGCAAATAAGTAAAATGGAGATCCTTTATAGAATCGAAAAAGGCACAAAATAAATCACATAGTAAAACTAGATCAACAATTGTAAAGTTCTATCATTTTTATAAAATAAATAAAAATACATATAATAAAATAAACTATTTTTTTTATAATTATAAAAGTTTCCAAAAGCCACCATACTTTGATAAAAAAAGAAGAAGATATGTTAATGTATACTACTAGTGAGATCACTTAATTTTTTTTCTTAAAAATTGAAACTTTTTAATATGAGATGGTAGGATATGTAACATACTAGATAGTATGATCACACATACAAGATCAAAATCATTTTGCTATTTTATTAGATTTTGATTTTATCTAAGATTGATGGAAATGGAATTATATAAATAAGATCATAAAATCATAAGATCTTAAAAGTAAGATCGAGATCCTAACAATTTTGATTATAGAGAGAATTACTAATTTCGTCCCTAAAAGATATAGATTATTTTAATTTAATCCTGAAAGATGAAATTATCTAATTTAGTTCATGAAAAATATTTTTTTTGTCCCAATTTGATCTTTTTAGTCAGTGAAAGAAGTCACACATACACTGACGAAAAACTAAAAGGACTAAATAGGGACAGAAAAAATCTTTTAGAATTAAATTAGTCATTTTCATCTTTAAAGGACTAAAGTGAAACAATCTACATCTTTCAAGGACCAAATTAAAACTCTCTCTTGATTATAAAATTTTGAGTAAAATGATATAATTATCTCATTTTAGTCCCAAGATGTAATTTATATCAAATTAATCCTTATTTTTTTGGCCATATATCAATTTAGTCCTTATAAATTTATATTAACATAACCGACAAAAAATTTCACAGTAATTTAATTAAAACAAAATTTATGTTTTAAGCATTAAATTTAATATTTTGGTACTCATCAAAATATTAATTTACTCCAAAATTTTAAAGTATAAAAACTTTTTTTAAAAAAAATCTGGTCTTTGAAAATTTCAAGCATTGACCCCTATATGCGAGACGCAAAGCCACGAATCTCGCTACACGTAACAAAGAACGTGGTGCAATCTCCAAAGCACACAGACTCTGCAAAATGATTCACCATTTCTCTTTCTTTTAATCTTAACAAAACTTATATGATGATGATGATGATGATGATGGAAAGTTTAATCAGAAGAAGAAGAAGAAGAAGCACTTCATTATTATTACTATTTCTTGTTTTCTGCATCGTGGTGGTTCTTCAATTCCAAGGTTCCATGGGCCAAAATGTGGCTCAAAACGAACCAGAGCATCCATTATTACCAAAGTTCATGATGGACACAGTTTCTCTACTCAGAAGATCACACAAAAATTATTGGGAGAAAATGAAAAGTATAGTGCATGATCTTCAGATGCAGTTTTCTCCCCCAACTTTGGAGTAAGTTTTTTTTTTTTTTTTTTTTTGCATTTTATCAATTTGGTCCTATCGTCATATTAAATGTTAATTGTGATTAAATTGACAAAATAACATCACTAAATGTATGATTTGAGATCACAATCAATATTGAAAGTTACGAATTTGTCTTTAATTATTTAGAAGAAATTTGAGTGGATGTAAAAATTACTTGCACATTAAAAGTTTAGGACACAGTTGATAGTTAACAAAGTTTAGGAGTGGAAAAGTCCTATAGTTTAAGGACCAAAAAGATATTTTTTTTTCTTATTTTGAGTGATAGAAACTATTCAGTTTAATTAGGGTAGATTATAAGAAATTCTTTTTAATTTAAGAATGTTACAGTTTACCTCCTCCAATTTTAATTTTAACAGAAGTGCAATTCTCTACGGTGTGAGTTAAAAACAAATATGAATGTACTAAATATGTCAATATAAGAGTGATTTTTTATCCACAAATTATAGGATCTCACTTAATTTTGTCTCTTAAACTTTCAATTTGTAAACAATTTTGCCATCCACTCTAACTCTGTCTAAATAATTGACAAATGCTGCTAATGTTGAATGTGATATCCCTTTTGTCAATTTAGCTACAGTAACGCCATCTTATTTTATAGTGTCATAGTAATCACTGCGACTAAATTGAAAAAATAGCTTAGCTAAATATAATAATACTTGGGCATCACAGTTAACATTGAAAATCACGTGGCCAGTCACATTTGCATATGTTATTAATTATTTAGGCAAACTTAGAACATGGACAAAATTACATGCAAATTGAAAGTTTTAAGAAAAAAAATTTGACAGAGATCCTATAGCTTAAAGACCAGAAGGGTACTTTTCCTATAAAAAGTTAAGAGTATCCAAATAGATAGATGAAATATTTGAAAGGGAGAAAATGAAAGGTTGATTTGTCCAGTTTCAGGGGAGGAAAGGAAGGGGAAGGCATGAATGGAGTGAAAGAAGCAGTTGGGAAGAGTTTTGATAAAAGCAAAGAGACAGTGAAAGGAGCAGCAGAATCAGCAGCACAAGTGGTTCACAGCACTGCACAGAAGATCAAGTCAAACACTCCCTCTGCTTCTGCCTCTGAACAAGAGTCTAAAGCAGAGCTTTGAATCACTTTCTTATGTTTTGTTTTTAATCAGGTAGGCCATAGTTTTTACTTCTAACACTTTTCAAAACTTTTTTTTTTTTTTTTTGCGTTAAACAGTTTTTACTTTATATTTGGATTCAACCAGTTACTTAACAAGCACCATAATTTATAGGGTTACTACTTACTAACAGGGAAATATGAATTTTTTTTTTTTTTATGATTATATATATACAAATAAATAACTCTGCTTATGCTTTATAGCCAATCCTAAGCTTAGATAAAAGAGGATGAATGTTGCATTAGGCAATTGACAACTAATGTAAAATTTTGTTGAAAATTTTTATAAATGTGGATCAACAAGGTAGACACATTATTACAAAACATGATCCATATAGACCGGTTGATCCCACTAGAAAATTTTGTTTGTTGTATAACTTTGTCGATTCTTTGAACAAAAAGGAACAATATTGTTGCATTTCACCAAAATTACATTCAGGAAAACATCATTAAAAGTTGCCCTCTTGAAATTTTGATCAAGTTTATATAAACACTATTTCATTACTATCTGTCTCTACTAAGTGTCTCCCATCTTAACTTCAAAGAAAAAAAAAGAGATTAGTTTATCTCCACTCTCCAATCCCAAAAACTTCTAGGCACTTCAGGCAAAAACTCAACTCACCAGTTCTTCGTTCTAGAATACAATTCTAATCCCAATTGCTTTGAAACACAATCTTCTTGAATCGTTCCTTTGATTAAAGCCATCAATTGGTGTGTAGTAGCCGAGCCAAGAAAAACCTCAATAACTTCAAAATTACATGTAGGCCTCTCACAGCTTCTTAAGTGATATATATGCATGAAATAGCTGAGTGCTCTTCTCAACAATTTCACTGATCATGAGAGGTAGCTAAGTGGAATAGGCATGGATTTCTCACATTGTGCCACAACTGACTCCTCTGCCACAATCCAGCCATTACTATTGTTTTTATCTTGTTCAATCATTCCAGAACAGCTCTGACAGAAATACAGAATATAAGTGCATCATAGGCACAAAAACGAAAAGGTATATAATATGAATTTTTTTCTAAGAATAGACTATTTTGAACCATAAAATTCATTATTTAGACAAACATGAGACAACCTTTACATCAAGACTTTATATGCATAGCAAAACATGCATGCATGCTTCCAATGAAAATAGAAAGATACTTAAATTGAATTTTTTTTTTAAAAAAAAAGTGAAAGTATAACCACTGCAACTAAGGTTAATATGAAAAAGTAACATGGTTGGACTTCTAAATCAACAAACTTCAGAACTCAGAAGTATGGTTAATATGTAGGATAGGTCCAGTTTTGCAAAATATAAGTATAACCACTGCAGTTAAAGAAGTCCTGAAACTGAACATTTATCATCTAGATCAACAGGAGACAGAAGAATACTAACCTCAGAACAAGTATATACAACAAGGGTCATCCAATCCCAATTTTCAACCAACTGTCTTTTTCCATCATCGAGTGCTTCTTGTAGAAAATATAGCACTGGAGGCATTAGTTGCATCTCAAATTTCCTTATTCCGCCACAGAGCCTACACCTACCAGGATATATTTCATCTGCTGCAGCAAGAACTGGCTTCCCACCATATGAGTATCTATGCACAGGAGGATAAGAAAAAGCATGTTACAATGCCTTAACACAAAGGAGGGAAGTGTGAAACAGATATATTAGAAGTGTATATATATGTGATGGGCCTAAGGTGCATAAGACCTACACCAGAAAAGGGAAGAAAAAGGCTGAGGAAAATAAAAACAATGTTGAGCCCACGTCCAAGGGCAAATCTGTAATTGATCATGAGTAACTAAGTCTGACATGCCTTTTAGAGGCTGTACGCAGCAGTGGTGAGGTAGGCAAGATTTGGAGTGGAATTAGGAGAGACCTTGTCCTCTCGAATGACAGGGGCTATGTTTATTTTCTGCCATTTACTTTTCTTGTGAGTGTGTGCTATCTTTTATGCTACTGGGTATCATTCTGGTGCTATTACAGTAAGCTAGTAAGAGAATATACCATTCTGAACTTTCCATATATTGTTGCTCTGTGTTCTATTCCTATTGTTTGGTTGCTGGATATTTGCCAGTTGCAGGGAAGTTCTATCAATATGTAAATGTAATATATACATACATACATACCTGAAGCATTGCTCTGGATACGCATCTAGGCGTTTCTTGAACTTGAGGTACGTTCTATCAGCATTCAAAGCTTTATCATATTCATATTGCTCCTTTTCCCAACTCTCTTGTGAATGATCCTCAACGTCACTAGCATTCTCTTTAATGGAAAGCGATGAGTAATTAGAACATATTGAACTAAGATCCCCTGAGGATCGCTCTTTCTCCGTGTATATATAAAAGCAAGGCACCACTGCAAACAACCAATACATATCAATTACGAAAACTTTAGCATGATATTCATAATGCCTAAAGCATCATGCAAAAATCTCTTCAAACAATCAAGTTATTTCTCCCGTTGGTCTTCTTTCTACTAGAATTAATGTACATTTTTCCACATTCCAACATTAGGTATTTGATATATTTCCTATTTTCACGAACATTAAACCGTTAGTTCACATAACTCAAAGAGTATGGCAACACAAATGAAATTGATACTATCTCATTATAAATACTCTTAATACATATGTCAATGGAGATGAGGTCAGCTGTTACATGCAAGTGACACAACTGGTAATTTTTTTATCTTATGAAAGAATAGATAGTAACTAGTATGGCTTCAATCTTAGCACCTTTTGTTCCTTAGTGAAAATTTACCTGGTGTATCAATATCAACCACACTTGCTCTATGATTTGGAGATGCTGAGGCAGCCGTGTTAGTCTTCTGATTAGACAGTGGTTTCTTGCTGTTAGAAGCCAAGGTCCCAGCTTCAAATAGGGCCTTAGCCAGTTCCTCTAAATCTAAGTCATCTTCATCATCACCATTGACATCTTCCCTCCAGCTGGTATTTTGAGCCACAGCGGATAAAGTAGTTGCAGAAGCCACATCCTGAGTGCAGGTTTGTGACTTAACAGCATCATGAATCTTCTGAACCCGAAGAACTCTCCAGCTGCAAGCCACAAGTAGTTAAAGGGAAAAAAATCAGTACTTGAAATAACATTTACAATAACAACAATAACACTTATCGTTTATATGATAGAGAAAACCAGAGTGAAACAAAAAATAACCTTTCTGAAGTACTTCCACATTTTGGCGTAAGACAACCTAAAATAAAAAGAAGGCGTTCTTCAATCTTTACAGCTTTACTTGATATCGGAGCATAAACCTGGATTGTGAAAAAAAATTTTTAAAAAAAGGGAAAATATCATTCTGAGCTCATTGATAGTGAATTTCTAAATAAAGTTAAACAAAGGAGAAAAAAAAAAACCTGTGCAACAAGACAGAGTTTACTCCCACATGCAGCACACTGAAGCAAATTAGCTTGTATTGCCTCCTTAGAAAGGGGCCAATCCTATTGAAGGAAAAAAAGAAACAGGGTTCATACTCCATACACATAACAGAGAAATCAAATAATTTTGCAATGCCAAACGTAGAAACTGGAATTATTACTCACAGGAAGTCCTCCAATTTTTGTTGTATAAGGATCAGATGGTTCACGAAAGTCTTCAGCCCAAGGTCCTGGCATTCCAAGCAAAACCCCACTCATTGCTTGTTCTGGTACAGAAAGGAATTGAAATTGAAATATCAAGCAAGTGAAATATATCATTGAAGTTATAATAATCTGAGCAATAAATTCCCATATAAAACAGTGAAGAGAAAAGAACGAAAACTCGAAAAAAGTGTGGAAAGATAATATAGCAGAATTAATTGAAAAGCAAGGATTCTTCACCTTGTAAGGTCAGATTGAATTGAATTGAATTGGGAAACTCAAACGATGAAAATCTGACGTTGGCCACTGTTCAGCAACGAGAAACGGTGGCGAAAAAGGGTTCGTGAGGGTTTAGCACTTCAGAGGATTATATTATGGTGATGGCGCGGAGTTGTACAGAATAGGTTAGGTCGTACATAGAAATAAGTAAATAAATTATTTTTTATGATTCTTATTTTTATTAGTTAATTATTTATTTTTGAAGTCATTAATTAATTATCTATAAATTTTATTTAAATAAAAATTAATAATAAAATTTTATTATTATTATTATTGTTTTGATTAATTATTGCTATTATTATCTTTATTGATTAAATAGAAGGGGTATATAAAGTTTGGATTTTGCTAACAAGAACATTGGTTAAGGATGATTTTTAACCAATAAAATATTCTTAAAGTTATTCTTGTTGACTTTTCATTAAGTTTAAGATAATTAGTTATTTCTAAATCAATGAAAAAAATCTTAACAAGTGCTATAGATAAACTCATAAAATTTTGATAAAATAAATAAAAATAGGGTTTATCAAGGTTTTTTATGATTGGTTGAAAAAAAAATTATTTTTTAAAAATTAATGAAAAGTCAACAATAATAATTTTTTAAGTTCTTTTTAAATAATACTTTTTAGTGAATGTAATTTTATCTTAAAAAGTGAATTTTAACTTCAACTTTTTTTTCCTCGAATAACTTCAGCTTTTAACTAAAATCAAAAACTTCAATTTTTAATTTTTAGTTAGAACTTTAAAATAAAAAATGAACATTTTTTAAAGCGAAATAAATTTGACCAAATGAGCTCTATTATCAAAGAAGCATTCACATGCATAGTTTCTTGAATTTGGATCCTTTATATTGACACTTTTACCTTTAAACCATCTTCTAAAAAAGCTAAAGTATTATTTTGGTCCTCAATGTTTCAAAAGTTTAATGTTGGTCCTCAAAGTTTTATTTTTTGGTCGATTTTGGTCCTCGAGCGTAACATCGTTAACTTTTTTTCGTTAAATGATGGCGTGTCATGCTTATGTGGCACACCCTCTCTCCTACGTGTCATATTTTAATGACGTGGCATGACACATCACTGCCATCATTTTTGCTATCCCAAAACTTTTTTTGTTCATGCCTATCCCAAACTTTTAATTTTGTTCATGCCCGTCATTTTTGCTAACACCGTTAACATGCTTAACGAAATTTGTTGACGTGGACGATGAATGTGTATAATTTTGCCACCTCTTTTTTCACCTCACATTTAAATTTTTATTTTTATTAAAAAATTAACCTAATCCAAATAAAAATACCAAACTTTTAACCTAAATGTGAGATGGAAAATGAGGTGGCAAAATTATACACATTCATCGTCCATGTCAACAAATTCCGTTAAGTATGTTAACGGTGTAAGCAAAAATGGCAGGCATGAACAAAATTTAAAGTTTGGGGGTAGATATGAACTAAAAAAAGTTTGAGAGCAGAAAAAAACATTGCAACAAAGTTTCAAAACAGCAAGAGTATTTTACCCTAAAATTTTTATTGATGTAAATATATTTTTGAAATCATTTATATTTTTTTAGTTTCAGGACCAAACGAACTCTTAGAAGGACGACAAAAATATAGAGTATTCATGGAATACTTTTTTGAAAAGAAAATTTTGGAGTTTAAATTTTTAAAAAATGGGTTAAAGGTAAGATTGCCTCTTCTATATTTCTCTATGCAATTCTCAAAATCACCACCGTTCAATTAATTTAATACCAACTTTAAATAATTTGGTGAAAATCATATTTTTGTCCCAACCTAGTAAAAATTCCTTTTAGTAAGGTCCTTATCAAATTTTAATCAAGTCCTCTCCCATCATGGGAGGCAAACTACTTTTAGTCCTTGAATTGTTGATCAAATTATTATTTAATTTCAAATTTTGAAAAAAAATTCTATTTAGTCCTTAAATTTGTAACTATATTAACTATTTAATCTCTTGATGTTACCTATTAGATAACCGAGTGACTTGGCCATTAACTTCTTATATAACGTCGTTAATGATAACGATGCGGGTGTCGCCGTTGATATAGGAGAAGATTTTATCGTAAGAACGAGACATGATGTGTTTGCCATAGCTGCAAAGCTTGGCTCCGGACCAGGAAAAAAGGGGTTATTGACCTAGTTTTCAACAACGAGGAGCGAGGAGAGGGGTTCAATCGCGTCAGTAGTTAACTGCTATGTCACTCGATTATCTAACAAGTAATGTTCAAGAGATTAAATAATTAACAGAATTACAAATTTGGGAATCAAATAGTATTTTTTTTAAAATTAAGGAATTAAATAATTGTTTTATGGACTAGTCCGAGACTAAAAATTATTTTGCCTCTTTCTATTTATATTTTTAAGGCAAAAGTACCTTTTCTAACCCCAACGTTTGGGGGTCCTGTCAGTTTCGCCCCTAACATTTTTTCGCTGTCAATTGTACCCCTAACGTTTTACGTTTCTACCAATGTCACCCTTTTCACTAACACCGTCAAATATTTAACATTTTTTGCTGACGTGGCATCCTATGTGGCAAAACGTTTCTTTTTTCTGTCAATTGTAACCCTAACGTTTTACATTTCTGCCAATGTCACCCTTTTCACTAACACCATCAAATATTTAATAATTTTTGCTTACGTGGCATCCTATGTGGCAAAAATATCTGACTTGGTATATTTTTTTTCCACATCAGATTTCCTACTCATCTTTTCCCCATCAAAGTTGTGTCGTTTTGACCTCGGCCTATTCCATCTAAAATATAACTCAAACGCACACGCTATTTTGTTCATAAAAACAACGGAGACGTTATCCATTCTCTATTTTAGGGTAACGTCTCCGACAAAGTAGAAAATGGGTAACGTCTCCAACAAAGTAGAGAATGGATAACGTCTCCAATGTTTTTGTTTGCAAAATGGCATGTACGTTTGAGTTTTTTTTTAAAAGGAATATGATGAGGCTAAAACGACATGGTTTTGATGGGAAAAAGATGAGTAAAAAATCCGGTGTGAAAAAAATATGTCAAGTCAGATATTTTTGTCATATAGGATGCCACGTGAGCAAAAATTATTAAATATTTGATGGTGTTAGTGAAAAGGGTGACATTGATAGAAATGTAAAACGTTAGGGTTACAATTGACAGAAAAAAGAAACGTTTTGCCACATAGGATCCCACATCAGCAAAAAATGTTAAATATTTGACGGTGTTAGTGAAAAGGGTGACATTGTCAGAAACGTAAAACGTTAGGGGTACAATTGACAGCGAAAAAACGTTAGGGGCGAAACTGAAAGGACCCCCAAAAGTTGGGGTTAAGAAAGTTATTTTTGCCTATTTTTAATATATATATACCCACACATATACCCCTACAACTTAAAAGCCATTCCCTTCCCAGTTCACAACTCCATAGTCCATAGTGATGCTTTCAACTCTCAAGACGGCCACCGGAGATTCGAAGAGTAAATCGGCAACTCAGCAATTACTCTTCCTTGCTATGCATTCTCTCTGATATGTATCAAAGTGTTGGCGCTCACCGCCTCATCACATACCGCTCTCGAATCTCCAAATACGTTAAAGCAGGACTCGTCGACAAAGCCATTCAACTGTTCAACCAAATGACCCAATCGAATTGCCGCGTCTTCAGCGTCGATTACAATCGCTTCATCGGCGTTTTGGTTCGCCAATCGCGCTTTGATTTGGCCGAATACCATTATTGCAAGATGAATCTTCGAGGTTTTTCTTTGACTCCATTCACGTACTCGCGATTCATTTCTGGCTTGTGTAAAGTTAAGAACTTTAGTCTCATTGAGAAGCTTCTCCAAGACATGAATAATCTGGGTTGTGTTCCTGATATTTGGGCTTTCAACATTTATTTGAATCTTTTGTGTCGTGAGAGTAGGTTAGAAATGGCTTTACAGGTCTTCCACAGCATGTCTGAGAAAGGAAGAGAACCTGATGTTGTATCATATACCATAATTATTAGCTCATTATGTAAATCTGAGCGCTTCCATGAAGCTACTCTAATGTGGGATAATATGTTAGAGAAGGGTTTAACCCCAGATTGTAAGGCCAGTACAGCGCTGGTTGTTGGGTTGTACAATGGTAGAAAGGTTAATTTGGCATATGAATTTACGGTCAATGTTATTAAGGGTGGAGTTATGGTCAATAATTTAATTTATAATGCTTTGATAAGTGGATTTTGTCGGATGCGTAGGATTGATAAAGCACTAACTATTAAGTCTTTTATGAAGAAAAATGGGTGTGAGCCAGATTTGGTTACATATAACATCTTGCTGGATTATTGTTGTAATGAGCTTATGCTGGATGAAGCAGTGAAATTGATGAAGAAGATGGAGGGAAGTGGGATGGAGCCTGATTTATATAGCTATAATGAACTTCTGAAGGGCTTTTGTAAAGCTCACAAGGTGGAGAGGGCTTATTTGATAATGGTGAAGACGATGGAAGCCAAAGGAATATGTGATGTTGTTTCTTACAATACTATTATAAGAGCATTTTGTAAGGCACGTCAGATTGGGAGAGCTTACAAGTTATTTGAGGAAATGAACAGGAAGAGAATTCAACCCGATGTGGTGACATTCACTATCCTTATAAGAGCTTTTCTAATAGAAGGTAACTCCCATATAGCAAAGGAACTTCTAGATCAAATGACAAGGATGGGTCTGGTTCCTGATCGTATATTCTATACAACAATTGTTGATTACCTAAGCAAGACAAAGAAGATTAATATGGCTTGTAGTGTCTTCCGTGATATGGTGGAGAATGGAATAAGTCCTGATGTAGTCTCATATAATGCCCTCATAAATGGGCTTTGCAAAGCTTCTAAAATATTAGATGCCATGCATTTATATGAAGAAATGCAAATGAAAGGACCATATCCTGATGAAGTAACTTTCAAATTGATAATTGGAGGGCTATTAAGGGAAAACAAGGTTTCCGTTGCTTGTAGGGTTTGGGACCAGATGATGGAGAAGGGTTTTACACTTGATAGAGGTCTTTCTGAGAATCTAATCAATGCCATTAATTCAAGTGGTGCCTCATGAGTGGTTTGTATTCTATGACCCTCTAAACTTCAGAAGTCATAACACATTTCTTTTTAATGGTAAATTGGTACATACATATGATACCATACCCTATTATGATGAGATACCTTTCAAAGTTGATTGGAGGGCTAAAAAGGGGAAACAAGCCTTTTGTTGCTTGTAGGGTTTGGAACCAGATGATGGAGAAGGTTTTTACACTTGGCAGAGGTTTTTCTGATACTTTAATCAATGCTACTAAATCAAGTGATGCTCCATGAAAGTGCAGTGGTTTGTATTTCATGACCCTATCAACTTCATAATGCATTTCTCTTTGATAAGACTTATGTATGATGCCGTTAAAGCTCAAGCTGTACATAAATATGTTGATGTAATATATAAAAGCTTAGCAAATTGGTAGAATTGTTCTCTTCCTACATGTGTTGGTACCTGTAATTCTATTTGTCAAATCTTTCTACTCCCCACATTGTTGTATAATGAAGACTTATGTATGAACTTTTGTTGCACCTGTTGAAGTTCCTGTTGTTCATTATACTTTTTGTGTTTGTGGTTTGTTGCAGAACCTATGTTTGGACACTGTTATACTCTTTCGTTGGTGATTACACCTTGTTGTGACCTAAGCGACCTTGCTGGTTGTCCCAGAGATAATCTCATTCATTGGTGAACAATAAATTCAGGTTATTATTGAACCTTAAATATGCAATGGATAAGCTAGCTTTAAATTGAACTCACAAGACCATCTTTTATAACACAAAAGATTACAGAAAAAGGAATATATCTAATATGTAGTCTATTTTGGTTTTAGACTTCCACTATTCAATTGAATTAAATTCTTTACTATGGATGTGGTTACAACTTGTGGTTTTTTATTTTGAAGACATGAATTGGAAAGAGGTATCCGTATTTGTTGATTTTACTTTCCAGATAACTGTTAAACTTTTCAACTCTCCAGTAATGTGTGATGTACTTGTCTATATATGCAGAATAAAACTTTGAGTTTGTTCAAAGAAATGTTTCCAGGAAAATGTTCTGAGGTCTCTTGAGTTTTGGACCAGGGACACATAACAGTCATGAATTTCAAAACCTTGCAGATAGACCCTTGACCTTTCAACTTGGGGCACCCACCACCCTTTTGTCAAGTTTCCATCCACGTTCCACCGTTTTCTGCCATGTCATCATATTAGTGAGGGTTATTTTTGTCATTTCACACTTAATCCTAAAAACCCACCCATTTCATATGACCTGTACAGACTCGACCCATTAACTATTATGCCCTAGGAGAAGCAGAAGCAGATCGAAACACATCCTTCGAACAAAAGAACGACACCGAGGGAGGACCACCGAGAAAGCCACTGTTGATGCTCTGTCCATCGCCGAAGCTATCGAAGTTGAGAAGAGGAGCTCGACGTTTACCAACATTGAAGCCGAGATTACCTCCACCCAGCCATGGCCATCTACCGTCGAGACCATCCATTGCCGAGGACCATCTCTTGCTTCACCTTGTAAGGTAGGGTTTGCCAATTTCTTCTCTTTTATCTTCTATTGGAAACGTAAGTTAGGGACACTATCAGAGGCATTCTCTTGATGTTAGTTTGATTAACATTGAAATTGTTCTTATTGATCTAGGTGGTACTTTTTTTGTTGCATGTTTGCCTTCCTTCTTATATTGAAAGAAAAGGATGAATTATTTAGAACCAAAATATATATTGGAACGGACAATTTTGCTGAAGAAGTAAAGAAAATTACATAATCAGAGGCTCTAGGAAGTAAGAAATATATGGAATTTATATTTATAAACCAGGTTACTATGCATCAATGTTACTGTTTGTTGGTGGAAATAAATCAATGTTACTATATTTTATCCAAAAAAAAAAAAACAATGTTACTACATATAAACCAGGTTACTGTTTTTGATCTAGTTCGTACTGTTTTTTGTTGCAAATATAGTTGTAAATTTAGCTGTGAAGTGTTTCTAACGAGGCATAAGCTTTTTTTTTTTAAAACTTGTGTTTTTGGTGTACTGATTTGAGCATTATGGTGGCATTTGGTAAGAGGTGAGTGTTTTGGTGGGAAGTAGAAGTGAAGTAAGTGATAAAAAGTATGTTTGGTATGCAGGGGAAAGGAAGTGAAAGTAAAAAGTAAAGTTATTTAGTATGATGGGGAGAAGATAGGAAAGTGGAAAATAAAATTGTAAAAAGACATTTTTGCCCTTGGTTTTTTTTTGCCCCCATGTGACTCACGTGATCCTTCATATCAGTTCTCACTCACCATCTCATCACGGTTCTCACCCTCATTCCCTTCTCTCTCCACGGTCACTTATGGTTGTAGAATGAAGATCATTCCTCTGAATAATTATTATTTTTTAATTCTGCATGTAGTCTGCCAATTACTTTCTTTGAAATGTTGGTGGGTTAATTAGCTAAATGATCTCTATACCATATCTGTGGTGGAATAAACACTTGCGGGAGGGGTATTTTAGTCCTACAAAACTTGCTCCCTAGCAAGTTGAGCGCCTTCCTCTTCCATGCGGTAGCTCCTTCATGAAGCTTCTCACCATCTCGACCTCACCTCACCTCGACAAACTCAAATCTCACCTCACCCCACCATCTCTCAATCCCCTACCAAACGAGCTGTAAATTTGTTTCAGGTATTGCAATTGACTTTTGGTACTGCTTGAAGTCCATCTATGACTTTTGCCACTGCTCGAAATTCTTGATGTACCTTTCCATTTCAAGTCCATCTATGACTTTTGTTACTACTCTTGAAGTTCTTGATGTACTTTAATTTCAGAAAAATGTTGCCAGTTCGACTAATGACTTTTGCTATTGCTTGATCAAATAAATGAGTTAGTTGGAAGATGGAAATACTTGAAGTTCTTGTGGTTTATGTTATTGTCCATGGGAATCTTGGGACATATGAAGAACCTAAGTAATTAGAGTTTATTTAAATATATTTGTCGTGTGAAAATATTCATATCTTTAATCACAACAGTTAGAGAATTGCAAATGAAAGCTGCATATTAAAATGTGAATGTCATTGAAAGGGCTAACTATTAGTTTCCTACGGGTGTAAATGAGATGAATGGACTCGGGCTCGGCTCGCATAAGAGTTTGATCGGGCTCGTTCGTTTATTAAATGAGCTGAGCCTGAACATAAAATTAAACTCGTTCAGTTAAACAAGCAGAGCTTGAACATTTAATGCTCGGCTTGTTTAATTTATGAAGGACTCGTTTAAGAATAAAATAATATAAAAATATTTTTTCTCTATCTTACTTGTATTATTATATTTAAATATAATGAACACTCATTCTATATATATATATATATATATATATATGTATATATATTAGAGGTTTCGTATGCACATACTGTGTATGTAATTTGTTTATTATTATTATTTTTAAATATATAAGATAAAATAATTATTATGATTTAAAATAATAAAATATTAAATATTTGATAATTTTTTAACTTTCAAAATATAATATAATAATGATATTTTAAATAATATATTAAATCATGGGAAGTTATTTTTAGTGGGAAAGTTATTTTTTTGATATCACACTTTACTTGTGTGACACCAAAATCTCCAAAGCCATATATATATACTAGAGGCTTCGCATGCACCTACGTGTATACATATAATAACTATTATATTTTAAAATCATTAAAAATTAAAATTTTTTTAAATTTCTAAATAGAATTTTTATCATAATTTAAATAAAAAAATTAAAAATTGAGAAGTTATGCACTTTTCCATTTTTTTAGTAACCACCTATCATACTTGTTTTCTCTTTCCCACATCCTCTAATCATATTATTTTTTTTGTATTTTTTAATTATAAAATATAACTATTTTGTGAGAAGTTGATTATTTATTGGGAAGTTGAGGGGGAAGTTATTTTTTTGGTGTCACACTTTGGTTGTGTGACACCAAAAACTCCAAAGCCATATATATATATATTAAATTTGTTATGTTATTGTGTTTAAATATCTTTTAATCAATAAAACATATATAATAACAACAATCAAAGCCTTTTCTTATTAAGTAGAGTTGACTATAATCAATAAAACATATAAAATGATAAAATCTATAAATTAATATAAGATATAAGTTGATTTTCTTAAGTGCATGTATATTTTATGAAAGTTGATAATTACTTAGCTTGACTCGTTAAGCTCGTGAACGGCTCGGTTAATCAAACGAGCTGAACTTGATCACGATTTTTTGTTCGTTTAAAAGCTCTAGCTCGAGTTTGAGCTTGCCTAATTTTAAACAAGTCGAGCTTGAATATCTAAAGCTAAGCTCGACTCGTTTACAGCCCTACCTATAAGTATGTTTATGCTAATTTTTGAAAGCTGCATATTAAAATATTCATATATGTAATCACAACAGGCAAATCTCTTATTTAATTTCATATAAATATTATGGTTTAATTGAATATAATTGAAAGGGCTAACACTTGGTTTTTCACAATTTTTACTACATAGAAACTTCAAAATGTGAATGACTTCTCAACTTGGTTAAACCGAGATATGAGTACTGGTTTGTACAAAATGCATTATTATATTTTCCCCATTCTCAGAAAAACAAAAAGTGGATTGCAATTCTTGCCTCTCAAGAACTTCACACTTTACCAATTACTACAAGAGTACAAGACACATATACAACTTAATACACAAAAATTTATAAATTGAGAGATTTTTTAATATTTTTTAAACCAGCGTTAATCACTTTCTCCAAATTCTTTGTCATACCACTCAAAGAATCTACATCTACCTTGACGAAATGTCGCACAACCAAAAAAAATCATCTTCCTGGGTTCTTCTTGGTCTAATATGTAACCAGTGGAGCTATCCTACCACAACACATTATTTGTGTTTACCTCACATTAACTTCACTATTTGCACTTGATAATGTGGAGTTACGAGAGAGTCCATCAGTACAAATCAGAAAAGGTGTCCTAAATGTAATATTAAATCAATGCCAACCAATATTTGAGGTAATCACTCTAGAATTTGAGAAGATCCAAAGTGTGACTAACCTAAAAGTTATTTTATTTTACACAATCACAAATACAATTTTCACTCACACTCACACTCTCACTTTATGCCACTCACTCACAGTAACTCACGTTTACTCTCAGACACTTGGGGCACGTTCGGTATACTTACCAAACAGTATATTACATGTAATCTTACGATTCCAAAAAAAAATCTATATTATATTTTATATATACCAAACACACTTTTTATCATAATTTTTTTCTCTCCTAATTTTTTTCTCTTTATTTTTCTCTACAGTACTTTCTTTTATTCTACAGTATTTTACTTTACAGTACTTTCTTTACAATACTTTACATCTGTACATTTATGCTTTCTGCACACACCTCAGGAGGATGGTTAGAACATCTCCTGGCTAGGGATGATCAAAATACCCATACCCAATGGGTATGGGTATGAGTCCGGGTATAAAGTCAACGGATCCGGATTCGGGTAAGGAGGTACCCTACCCGTACCCTACCCGCAATAATAATTATTTAGTTTTTATATATAAAGTATTATTTTTAAATTTTTTTTGAGTTGAGAAAATATATAATTTTAAAAAAATATATTAAATATCTTATAGATATTAAATTAATTTAATTGTACATTTAACTTATTATTATTATTATTCAGGATTGATTGTCCAGGTTTCTTTTAGATGCTGTGTTAGCTAGGGAGTTGTGGCTCGGGTCTTCTTTTCTAATAAAGAAAAAACAACAAAGTATTTTAAATAACAATTATCTAAATTCCTAACAAAAATATGAAGTTTTTATTAATAAAGGTAATATTATTAATAATTTATATTAAAAAAAGAAAATATGATGAGGATAAAATTGGTAAATTAAACAAATTTTTTCACGTAAAGATATAATCTATGATGAGACAATATTTTTAGTATTATGATAATAATAAATTTTTTTGTGTCATGTGATGTCACATATTTTGCTCGTTTGGTTGCAAGTTTAATTTTTGAAAAAATAGAATGGGAATGTTTAAGACCATATTTGGTATGCCATAAAAATAGTAAGAATAATATTGAGAATAAGAATATAAAAAGAGTATAATAACCAATTTATCCTTGTAATTAAATTTTGGTAATGGGAAGACAAAATGATCAAAACTTTCTCAAACTCTTCTCCATGGAGAGTTATCTCCAAACCCAAGCTTCCTGGTTACATGATTCTCTTCCCCAAACTACCAACTAACATGAGTTATAACATCAAACCGTCCTTCTAAACCTTCAACCAAACATGCCAATTGTTATCTCAAATGTCCCTATACCAAACATGGTCCTCCAACTTTAATATCCAAGATATGGTATAATATAGGAAAATTTTATTAAAAAATGGAAAAAAATATATATATAACACCCCTAAAGTCTAACTCGGCTAATATACGTTTTAAACGGTTCTAATACGTTTAAGTTTTACGTCTCAGAAGGTCATTGCAGCCTCATACATGACATCTGTGATGTTGAAATGCAAGTTGAAGCTATAACTTCATCACAAAATGCAATTTCGGTAATCAGTCTTTCTATATTCCAATAAAAAATATGATCCAAACAAGTTAATCTATTGATTCATGTGTGATCTATACATGAGGTGGAGTAGCTAGCTCAATATGCTACTTCTCCTTCTATTCTATCCTGTTTACAAAGGTAAAAATAATCTGAAGATGGAGTTTTCTGTGGTATCATAAAAATCAGTCTCACTCAATTCCATCTCTTTGAATTTTTCGAACCTTTGGACTTCTGCTTTGCTGCCTGAAAAGCCTGCATCTTCTGTTTCTTCCGTGCTTCTTTCTCAGCCTGTCATTGCAAATCCAACAACATCATTATGCTATCTTGGAAATTCTCAATCTAGTGTAAAAACACTACAAAGAACTAATACTTTAAGGTCAAAATCAACATTTTGTTCATTATTCCTATGGTCAAATCTCAAATGTCATCTAACATATGTGGAAGTGTCAAACCATAGGTCAAAAGGCTGCATTAAGTTAATCTCTCTACAGCTTCAAAATTTTTTTGGCATTCTTAATTAATTTGGGTGTTTGAAACCTTAATTAAGAAGGTCCCAAAATTTTCGAAGTTGTATGGGGACTAACTCCACATCATTTTGATCAAATCTGAGTTTTTTGCCAGCTCAATCAATGCTCTAACAAGTAATTTCATATGAACTCAAAAATTACATTGATTAGTGAAAACTGGAGACAAAAGTAAGAAATCAAACAAAAATAATATACAAAATTAAGGAGCAAAAAGTTTATCTTGGTCGTACATTAAAGACAGACTTGTATCATATATAATATTTGTGCCACATTTATATAAACATGACACAATACTTCACAATTCAAATATTGAAGCACTACATACTTTGTCATATATAATATCTGTGTAACGATTTTTAGATGAAAAGCAATTGTTTCGCTTATACCATTAAACCCTTCATTCCAATTTTAACTAAGCATTTTACCTTTGACATCTTGGATTTGGCTTTTACTTTTGGAGCTTTATCGTCAAGCTCTGCCTCACGTTCAAGCTCTCTGGCCCTGGCATCAAGATTCTTCTCCAAATAATACTGCATTTTTTTAGACTCAGACATGTTAGAAATCTATAATAAGCAAAACAATTAGAAGATTATGATGCAGTCAAAATGAGTACTAAAACGCTCAATACTTTCACAGCCTTGGTCATATCCAGTCTTTCCTTTCTTCTTTAAACATGAAAATAATGCCACAAAGTCATGTTAAGTCTTATCGTCTATGTTAAAACAGATTCCAGCTATAAACAATATGAACATCTGGATCGCTGGACCAATTGCATCCTGAAAAATTTCAGTTATCTCAATTTAACTAAATACCTAAAAAAAAGAATGTCACAATCTAAGTGCCCAGATTGTGATACTCTGACTTACATTGTAGTCGCCTGCATAATCCTGTAAAGCTCCATCTTTAACTTCTATCACTCTATTAACTATCTGCTTTATGAAGTATCGATCATGAGACACTGTAATAACAGTGCCCTTGTATTCAGTTATTGCTTCCTGAAAGAAAAGGTTTAAATGATTATGGAGTGATCACAAGCATTAAATGAGAAGCATTAGAGAAAAGGCAAACCTCAAGCATTTCTTTAGAAGGTATATCCAAATGATTGGTTGGTTCATCCAAAACAAGAAGAGTTGATGGTTTTACCATAAATTTGCAGAATGCCAGACGTGCCTAATAAAATGAGAGGAAAAAAGAAAGATGATGAGCCTTCATCAGATGAGAATAAGTCTCTGCAATGAAACTGTCATTTCCTGATTTACATTCATCAAGTAAAACGGAAGCACTATTCAACACACAACGGATATTTCAACCTATAATGATTGATTGAAAGGAAAAGGAATTATTATGTCATATGAAAACTTAAACCCCTGAGAATCAGGCATGTATTTCCTATTCTCGACACTATAATACATGATAAATACTCTAATGGATGCAAAAGGCAGAAAATATACCAAAACTATGAATTAGAAAATTTGAAGAGAAAGAATCAACAGGCTCAATGTTTAAACTTTAAAGTTGGCGTTTACATCTTAGTCTGTTTTAAGGAATATTAGTTCTCCTTTCTTTCTTCATTTTTTTAAGATAACTCCCAAGCTTTAACTCAATCAATCACCACACTTCAACTGACAGCGCCCCAAAAAAAATTAGAATCAAATTTTCTAGTTCAACTGACAGAAAATTCACTCAAATCCACAGGCCATTAGGTAATTTCTTAGTTAAATTGTTGTATTAGCTTAACATATTTAACAACAAGCAGGGTTTTGAGAAATCCACTACTCACTGTAGAATTAATGCCAAAATTTAATATTTTTCCACCCCGCAAAGGCTAAGCGAAAGCCAACTAAAAGAACACAAATCTTGTATGTACCTTCTCCCCACCACTCAATAGAGAAACTTTCCGGTCAAGCATATCAGATTTGAAATTACAACGCCCAAGAAGTCCTTTAATATCATCAATCCTCCAGTCTTCAGCAGCTTCTTCTACTGTCTCAAGCACTGTCTTGTCCAGATCAAGTGCCTCAGCCTAGGAAATAAGCCAATCAGTTCAGCACTAGAAATTCATCTTCCAGTAAGACAGAAACCAAGCATAAGGTTTAGCAAGAAGAACTGGAACTGTGAGCATCAACTTTGATCAAAAGTAAAATATAGAATATCCTTGATTAAAGCAACACACCTGATTTTGTTCAAAATAGTTGGGTAATACATTATGCTCTCCAAGCACAACTTCACCTCCAATTGGCTTCTCTAAACCCATTATCAGTTTAAGCAAAGTACTCTTGCCACACCCATTTGGACCAATAATGGCAATTTTTTCTCCCTTTTCAATTGAAAGATTTGCGTTTTTGAAAAGCACCTGTCACATAACACTTGATCAATTTTATGTCATAAAAACATACACCATGACGCTCAAACATTTTTACCATCACATTTTAGCATAAGAAGAGTATTTGAACTCACCTTATCCTCAAAGGCAAATTCCAAATTCTTAATTGCTACAACGGATCTTCCACTCCTCCCACGCTCAGGGAACCTTATTTTCATTTGTTTCCGTTGAAATGGCTTCTCTACTAGTTCCTCTTCCTGAAGTCTCTCCAGCTTCTGTTATCATACAAAAAGAAGGAAATACTTTATAGGAAAAGAACAGGAGAAGCAACAAAACAGCACAATTTGAATCATCCAGAACAAATTATGCAACTGATCTCAGTAGTAAACACAAGCATCAGATTCTCTCAAGTTACCATTAATGAGATACATTTAAAGGTTAATAAAATCTAATAAAAGAAGTAGCTTACGCTTATACACATTTTTACAAGAAACAGCATATTCTTTATTAAACTCTAAGCTCTTTGGGCAAATGTAAGAGATCTCAAATACCTTCTCAGCAGTTGAAGCACGGCCAGAATTTGCTCCAGCACCTAACCTGGTTATCAAATCTTTTGTCTGTTCAATTTCTTTCTGCTGCTTTTCCCATGCAGCATACTGTGATTCAATCCATGCTGCCTTTGAAAGTATGAACTGGGAATAATTTCCCTCATACGTTCTGGACACACCCATGTCAGTTTCCACAATTTTTGTACACAGTTGATCGAGAAAAGCTCTGTCATGGGAAATGATAACCATTGGCACATCCTGCTTGTTAAGATAGCCTTCAAGCCACTCAATGGTGTCAAGGTCAAGGTGATTTGTGGGTTCATCCAACAGTAATAAATCTGGCTCCTGCAAATGAAGACAATTTCCATCTTTATCAGCAACAAGCATGAGAGAGTATGACTATCAATGTTAAATATATACAAATAAGCATACTACTAAATGATTTAATTTTAAAGCAATTATGAATGAGTTAAAAGTCACAGGCCAACAATCTGTTAAAAGTCAAAATTAATTTACACTAACGTGTAAAATATCTTAGGTACAGCTTTTAGGTATTGAAGTCAATTGCCATCCTCCATATGTTATGTTTTTGTTACAGAAATTGATAGCAAACATCTAAAGAACTTTACTAAGTCATGTTCACTGCAAATAATTGTGGGATGTCAGTGATACCAAAGACAAGTTTCAATGAGGAGGCATCAGTTCACATATTAGTAAATTCTTTTCACTCTGTTCAATAGAGACAGGTCAATACAAAATAGATGCTTTTACAGCATTGAAGTGGCAATTAACTATAATTGCAATTGAAGGTATGAAAGTAGAAAATAACAAAAATTCATACAAAATGTGTAATCAGGTTAAATATCAAATAGCCTATGAAACTGTGTTTCCAAAAGTAACATACCTGAAGTAAAATCTTCCCAAGAGACATCCTCATCTGCCATCCACTACTAAATGAAGCCACCAACCTGTCTGAATCCTCAGGAGCAAACCCAAGTTCTGGCATCAATTTACTTACCTTTGCATCTACTACATCCAAGTTTACTGCCTGGGCCTTCCTCTGAAGCAAATCAAACTCGTCTAAAAGCCTCCCCATCAAATCTAAATCGTTCACAGAACCCTCAAGTGCCTTCTGCACCTTCTCTAACTTCCCTGCTATCTCCATTTCCTCTTTAAATGCATTCAGAAATTCCTCCCTCACCGTCCTACTAAGAGATACCTCAAATTCTTGACTCAGAAATGCAATTTTCATATTTGATTTGGCTTTGATCACATTCCCCGAGTCTGGCTCCTCCTGACCAGCAATAATCCTCATCTGCGTTGTCTTCCCCGCACCATTTACACCAACCAATCCCACTTTTTCTCCCTTTTTCACTTCCCAAGTAATATCTTTCAACACAGTGACACCCTTGTAGCTTTTGGTCACATTTTCCAACCTAACGCCAGACGAAATGCTCGAAGCACCCGTATTCGATTGCCTATTCCCGCGTCTATTCTCAAATTCATCGACCGAGGAGTTCGAAAACAAAGACTCGATGTCCTCTTTGGTCGTGGTTCCTTCCTCCACCGCCGCCGCCGATGTCTCGACGGCAACCGCAGATGAACTAGCAGCAATACTAGAACTCGCTCTTCTAAAAATTCGACGCTCCTTAACCAGCTTCAAATTAGCGTTACCTCTAAGGGTTTGAGAAACCGAACGATTTGAAGCTGGCCAAACGCACGGCCGTATAGCGGCTTTTCTCGTGTCCAAAATGACTGAGCCGGTGAGGAAGCTAGAACTGAGCTCGAGGTGATGAAGCTTCGCCGCCAAGTCCATTATTGAAGGATGATGGAAATGAGAATCTGAGCGAGAAAATGATCGAATCGTAGATATCGTTTGGGGAGTGACTACGAAAATGTGAGTTCTCTTCTCCCCACAGCTTCAAGCACACAGGAAATTCTCAGCCCATGAAATGAAACACTAGCAAGTAAAGTAATTTGGGTTTTTCTTTTGTAATAAAATAAGTAATGGGCGAAAGAAAATTACGGGAAGTTGATTTTGATTTGTATATACGAAAGTGAAGTCCGTGTAATTTTCGGAAATGGGGTTTTTTTTGTGTGGCTACGAAGGGTGCAAAATGATGAATCGTCCGTCCCTGAGATAATGATATTGAGAGAATAGGGGTTTTGTGGTTGAAAGTGGGCTAGCCGAAGCCATGTGAGCGATAACGCTCTCTCTTCTTCTGCCACGCGTATCTTCAAGCTAGATTATGCTCACTCCACGTCTCATCTAATCACAATTCACAGCGTATCTATAACGTCGATCAAACATAATTTCCTGACATTTTTTTTTCTGACGTTTTATGTTTTTGTCAATATCATTATTTTCACTAACATCGTCAAATATTTAACAATTTTTACTGACGTGGCATCTTATGTGATAAAAATATTTGATTGAGCATATTTTTTTTCCACATCAGACTTTTAACTTTTTTTTCTGTCAAATGTACCCATAACGTTTTACATTTTTGTCAATGTCACCCTTTCACTAGCACCATCAAATATTTAATAGTTTTTGCTCACATGGCATCCTATGTGGCAAAAATATCTGACTTGGCATATTTTTTTTCCACGTCAAATTTTTTACTCATCTTTTCCCCATCAAAATCGTGTCATTTTGGCTTCGCCCTATTCCTTTTAAAATATAACTCAAACACACGTGCCATTTTGTAGACAAAAACATCGAAGACGCTACCCATTCTCTATCCCGGAAAGACGTTGTCGGAGAGAAGTCGAAATTGGTGCTCGAAAACTTTCACGTTTTCTCAATAATCGAAGGTCGAATATGTCTTCCTAAAATAGAGAATGGTAATGTCTCTGATGTTTTTATGAGCAAAATAGAGCATGCGTTTGTGTTATATTTTAGAAGGAATATGTTGAGGTCAAAACGACACAACTAAAACATCGGAGACGCTATCCATTCTCTATCCCGGAAAGACGTTGTCGGAGAGAAGTCGAAATTGATGCTCGAAAACTTTCACGTTTTCTCAGTAATCGAAGGTCATGTCTTCCTAAAATAAAGAATGATAATGTCTCTGATGTTTTTATGAGCAAAATAGCGCGTGCGTTTGAGTTATATTTTAGAAGGAATAGGTTGAGGTCAAAACGACACAACTTTGATAGGGGAAAAGATGCCTAGGAAATCTGATGTGGAAAAAAAATATACCAAGTCAAATATTTTTGCCAGGATGCCACGTAAGCAAAAACTATTAAATATTTGATTGTGTCAGTGAAAAGGGTGACATTAACAGAAATGTAAAACGTTAGGGGTACAATTGATAGAAAAAAATGTTAGAAATCTTATGTGGAAAAAAAATATGCCCAGTCAGATTTTTTGTTGACGTGGATATTTTTGCCACATAGGATGCCATGTCAGCAAAAACTGTTAAATATTTGACGGTGTTAGTGAAAAAGGTGACATTGGCAGAAACGTAAAACGTTAGGAGTACAATTGACAGCGAAAAAATGTTAGGGGCGAAACTGACAGGACTCCCAAACGTTAGGGGCAGGAAAGATACTTTTGCCTAATTTAAAATTTAATTGGGTTCATTTATACCGTATTATATTTTATTTTGTTCTTCATTTTGTTATAAAATGATGTCGTTTAAATTACTTTAGGCTCGTTATTTTTTAAATTTGGCGAATCTGCACATCTTCAACAACGGTAGAAAATTTTCTTTAATGTTATCGCGCTACGTAAATCACAACTGTTATTTACTTTATTAGTGTCAGTTACAAGAGTAACATTGTTCAAAAAATGAAATGCTAGGAGCATATTTAATCGAACGAAGGCTTAAACGTTGGGGCTATGGGTATTTTATCCTTTTTTTCCTTTTGTTAGAAAATTTTAGAATGGACTTGTTTTTTTTTTCAAATTACATATAATGAGTAAATTTACTTTTTGTCCTTAAATTTTAGATTATCTTATTATTAATCTTTAAATAATAAAAATAGATTATTTAGTCTTAAAAAATCATATTTGTTAATTAGCCTTTGCAGGTTTATGATTTGGATCTAAGAGAGGGGGAGGAAGACAGAACAAAGGAGAGTAAAAGTATCATATGAATCTCTACTGGTATATCATTTTTGGGTGTGTATTCATAGATATGTTTGAATCTCTCATGAAAGATTTGATTTTTGTATAGAGTAATAATTGACTTGTTATCACAAAATATTGTTGCGAGCATTGTTTTGAAAACCGGACCGGACTGGCCGGTTGGACTGGAAAACCGGTAAATCGGCTGCCAGTCCGGTCCGGAATAACCAATGAACCGGTCAGGTATAAAACCGGCCAAGAAACCAGTCAAACCGGTCAAGAACCGGTGGTTTAGACGGTTCGACCGGTTGTTCTTTTTTTTTTTTTTTTTAAATTTGTGTTGTTTATGATTTAATATTTATTGAAAATTTTGTTGTGACTTGTAGTTGTAAGGATTGTTCTATTTCAGTATTTATTGTTTGGTTTGTGATAAGATTTGAGACTTAAATATGTTGATCCTTGAACTTATTTGAAGAGTTTAATATGATGTTGTAGTAATTTGCAACTTCTTCTATTTCTTATCATGTTTAAATCGAGATGAAAACATATAATTATGAAGTATATAATTTTTTTATGATATATTTTAGTATATTTAATTAAAAATATATATTTTAAATACCACCGGTTCTACCACGGTTCAACCATTGAACCGTGAACCAGTGCCTCGATCGGTTCAATGACCGGTCTGATTTTAAAAACATTGGTTGCGAGAGACTCAGAGAGCTTTACTTCTCATGCAATTCTTAAAGGATTTTTTGAGCCAAACTCTTTATATTGCATGATTAACTACTACTATGTATTAGGGGTGTACAAAAAAACTCGTGACCCGGCCAACCCGACCCAGCCCGGTCACATTTCGGGTCCATCGGGCTGGGTCACCGGGTCAGATCCAGGTTGGGCTGCCCAAAACCCGACCCGACTCGGGGGTAGGGCCATTTCTTTTCTTTTCTTTTTTTTGGTTATTTTTATTATTTAAATATTTTTATATGTAAAAAGATTAAAATTGATGGCTGAAAATAAGATATCTTATCTATTATTCAATATCTTATTAATCTATTCCTAAAAACTAGGTAATAAATCAATTTAAAATTTAAAAAATATATTCAAAATGTGAACATGTATTAATTACTCCTCATTTTCTATGCTCACTCTCCATTTTCTATGCCTACTCTCTATTTCCCATGACTCAAATTCAAATTTTCAAAACAAAAAAAAACCCCGACTAACCCGGCAAACCCGACCCGGCTGACCTGACCACTACCCGGGTCGAACCTCGGATCCAACTAAAACCCGGCCTGACCCGGCTCGTGTACACCCCTTAAAAAGTGTTTCAATTGGTTGTCTCTCTATTATATATTTCATATGAAGAATATACAAAACTATATATATATATATATATATGTACACAATAAACACCCTAATTACTCCCATCCTAGCTAAAATAATGAAGAGTATCATTGAACCACAAAGTAATTAATCTTCTAATAATTGAGTATTTCAAAGGGTATAACAATTGACCTAAGAATTTAAAATTGCTCTATACTTAAAGCTAAGGGATTGACCCCTGATACTTGATTAAAAATGAATAAATCCCTTTTTACTAAACCACATTCTTGGCTAAAAAAAAACTAAGGCCATATTTGTTACATGGAATGTTGAAGGCAATTCAGCATTTCAGCATTTCCTTGCAAATTTATCATACCAAATATGCCTTACTTTTTGTAATGTGATGAAATTATGTTTTTGTCTTTACTTTTTTTAAAAAATATTTTAATATAAGGATAAAATTATCATTTTACCCAATTTATTCAATTCTCATTTTATATTACTAAACATTGTAAACCCATTTTCATTTCCATCACATTCCGTCTACCAAACGAGCCCTAAGTCTAAAATAACTTCATTTGTTATATACTATTATTTTTGTTTATAAAGTAACATTATATAAATTTGATATATCTATTTAGCAACATGATGTGACACGAATAGTAAAGTCTATATTTTCTTAATTATTATTTTTTTTATTCCATCCCATAAGAATATAGGTCATCGGTTAAGAAAATCACTTCTAATAACAGATCTAACAGTATCTCATAAATTACTCATCAAACTTATTCTGATAAATGCATTAAAAAAAGTATTTACCTTTTATTTATCAAAACTAATATTTAAAAGTTTATTAAGCTCCAGCTAATTTAGTTGAAACTCACTCAGATTTTATAATGGAGAAGAATTTTTGTATACACAATATTCAAATAGGATACTGTATATCAAGTATCAATGTAGATGAGAAGCAATTTGCATTCTTTTCGATTATTGTTTTTTAAATTCGATTTTTTTTAAAAATGAAAATGTAGTATCATCTATTAGAAAAATTACCATAGTAATAAATCTTAGAATAATAAAAAAAAAATTAATAGATTCATAGAAACATGGGTTGAAAGACTTGAAAGAGAAAAAAGTATACTATATTTTATCAATATTATTTATAATTTATGCTGTAAATGACAATGTGACACGTCAGATATTAATTTAAAGAATTGTAGCGAAGAAGACAAACCAGCGCAACGCTGGCTGCCAACAACAACGTATAAAAAAGAAAAATTATATTAAATGCAACTCACTTTGCTAATTGGACATAACTATAAAAATTAGGTAAACATTCTTGAAAAATAGAAGTTAAGTAAAATAAATGAAATTATGCAGGCAATGTAAGCTGGAAATTATGATCGTGAATAGAAAACCGTTATCCAATCAAGATTTAATTTTGAGTTTTTTTTTAATTCATCTGATTTTTTAGACACTATCTCGATTAATCTAGATTCGACCCCGTGTCACACATCTAGTTATGGTAGGAGAGTCTTCTAACGGAAATAACTGTATTCATAAGGTCTTAAATATGAAATTATACTTCAGCGATACCAAATCGCTTACTACTTAGACCAACCATTTGTTAGTTAATTCTGAGTATTTACACATTCAATACTTGACAATATCTTGCGGGGGAGTTGATTGATTCTCAGCCAAAATTGATTTGACTCTATTTTTAAATTTGACAAACTACTTCTTCTTTTTTTTATTATAACAGTTTACAAAGGAAATAAGGTGGGGCACAATACATTTTAAATCCTCGGCTTCCTGAAGAATCAATCAACTCTATTTTAAAGTCATTGGCTATTTCAGAAACGTTTCATTTTTTTTTTTCCATAACTATTGTTGTCAAGACTCAAGGGAATGAAAACTTAAACGAAGATGAGTCATGACTTTAGCAACTAATATATTTATTTGCATTCAACATAGGTGAATGGATAAATAGATTCCAATCTTTTTTAAATAAAATTGGATTCCAATTTAATATCCATATATGTGACCTTGAATTTAAGTCCATTGACTAATCCATTGCTTACTACGTTAGTTTTCTTACCTTTCAAAGCCTAAATATTGGACAGAAAATCTTTAGCAATTTCCTTTCTCAAAAGAAAGGTTATCTTTTTATTTTTATTAAAAAAAAAATTAACCTAATCTAAATAAAAAAACAAATCAAACTTTTATCTTAAAATATTTTTTTATTTGAATTAGATTCATTTTTTTAATAAAAATAAAAAAATTAAATGTGAGGTGGACAATGACGTGACAAAAGAAATACACATTCATCATCCACGTTAGCAAATTCCGTCAAACAAGTTAACGGTGTTAGTAAAAATGACAGGCATAAACAGGATTGAAAGTTTAAGGTTAGACATGAACCAAAAAAAGTTTGAGGACAGTAATAAACATTGTAACAGTTTAGAGGCAATAAAGGTACTTTACCATATTTAAATCAAACTTAATCATTAAAAGATTCTTAAAAATTACTAGGACTGTCCTCTAAATGATATATAATAAGATTAGTGTAGTGATTAATGGTAGTTGGGGACAGTAGTGAGTAAGTGAACCCACCAACACAACCACAAACCATTTTAGCTAAGAAATGCAAAGGATATTCATTTTTTAATTTTATGATTCGAAGACAGCTAGAAAACCGAAAGCAAGCCGCGGGTATCAAACTTAAAAGCCAGGAAAAGCCAAAGAGAAACTTATTTTCAATTGATTGACATATTCTCAATTTTATCCTTTAAAAAAGTATTTTTTTAAATAATTTAGTCGCCACTTCAGTTGTGCTCAAATATTCTCAAATATCATTATATTATTACAGCAATACAAAACAATAATCCATATGTCTAAAAACAATCCAAAATAACAATCAACCATTAGTATCCCTAATAGAACATCCATATATATAACTAAGGCAAAAATAACTTTTGCCTCATCAAATTTAATACCAATTTTTAATGTCTGTCTTCTAAGATTTTTTAATAGTGAATTTCATCTTTACACTTAAAATTATATGTTAATATCACGATTGATCTTATTATAACTCAATTAGAGTTATATGTGCCGCACATCTAGAATATCTCTGCTCATTTCGTATAAGACCGTCGGTCTACGACTGTCACATGGCTATAAAAGCGTCTCATTTATCTAACCCTAGGTACGTTGACATAACAAACACACATGAGAAACATATCACTTCCACGTAGCATCTCTCTCTCTCTCTCTTTCACACACACACATAACCCTACGTGAACCATCTCTTTCAAGTAATGCAACCCTCACTCCTCATGAGTGCTTTTTACCTTCATGTCCGTGACACCTTGTTGTCCTAGAACTATAGCTCTCTCGGTTCGTATCTCGCTCACCAACATCCTCATCCTAGTCACACATATACGGCCCACCTTCTCAAGTAATCTTCCTCAGCCTAATGATAACCATAGACGTAATTTTTTCGAACTACGTGAACTTTGATTCATCATCCGACTACATAGGCGCATAGATATCCTTACTTACTTAATGCAAGTCCCCCCTCTTCTTAAATCTATTGACCAAAAATGTATTTATCACTATTCAAATTACTAATAGATAATGATATTGATAACATGACGTCACACATATAATATTAATATCAATTCATCATTTAAAACAATGTCGTTTTTTCATATTAAAAAAGAAGAAGAAGAAGAAACAACATTATTTTAGTGTGTACAAAAAATTTTGAGTGGTGATAAGTCAATTTATGTTGTATGTATGGTTGTATATCATTATTTGTCAATAATAACTTAAACGGTACTAAAAATTGAGACAAAATCAATTGCGTTTCATAAAACAAATTTAAATATGAAATTAAAAATTCGCGTCAACCTTAAGGACATAAAATGCTTCTAGGAGAAACATTATTTAAAAAATGGAATTGAAAATTTAGATTCGTGAAGGATAAAATAAAAAAACCATAAAAATGAAAATTGAGAAGCGTGTGCGAGAGAGGGCATTTGTGTAATTGGACTGACGAAATGATACGAAAATGTCCACATGGCTTTCCGTTTCTATATATATAACCTGCCAGCGCCTAGTCATCGTGTTGTACGTTTCTATACAGCTATTTCTGTTTGTTATTGCTACTTCACAAAGCGGGAGCCTCTCTCCTTGCTTCTTCGCGTTGCTTCAATATTCTATATATATATATATATATATACCGCTTCTTTTTCCCTTCTTTATATCCTATACTGCTATAAAAGCTATTCCTCAATTCAGTTCAATCCAAACTCTCAAGATCTGAAATCACTCGCTCATGGAGGATCGTAAGGAGGTAATAAATCGAATTCTCATCTCTCTCTCTTTTTCTCTCTTCGTATTTCTCTTTACGAGTTTAGAATTACTTTCAAATGCGTCAGAAAAGAGCTGCGATTTTAGTGTTAACTGCTGGAATTGATGTTTGTTTCTGTGTGAATATGTTGTGCGAACGAGGAATCCGCCAACATGAATTGACTGTGTTGTTCAATTCATGAGTATGGATAGGAAATTGCAAGATTCTGTTTCTACTAGTCGATTTGTTAGGTTTAAAGTGGAAACACCTGAATAAGAAACACAGTTTGTAGGAGTGAATATATGAAAACTCAGTTCGATAGTATGTATCTATCAGTTATGGAACAGGATTTATCTTACAAATGATTTGTAGCAAATTTGAGGATTTTTTTTTTACTGTTCTTCGAGTGATTCGTTTAAAATACTACAAGGCATGCGTTCTCAGATCATTGTTTTCGCCGCTAATTTTCCTCGGCTGCTAATACTTTTCACCTTTTCTTTTTGACCTTTTTAATCTGTTAAAATTAATACGATTATATCTAAAGCTCTGCTTAATTAATCAATTTATATGTGCTCAACCTTTGAAAGGATGACGTCACACTTGCACTTATACAAGTAATAATCCAGAATGAGTCTTGGTAATTTTCCAATGTATTTTATTTATTCACGGCAGTACTAAATTTCAATACATTTTTTCATTTAGTTGGTCCCTAATTCTCAGATATTAACATGTGTTTTTATTAATATTAACAGACACTACATAATTAAAAGGATGTATCGAAATTCACTAAACTTTGATCCCTTTTTCATGACCATAAACAGTTTTGAGGTTAGATGGAAGTCTAAAATAAAATAATGATAATAACAAATATCTATTTACTTTAACCATTCTCTTTATGGAAATAATTAAATATTTCTTTTGTTCTATACATTCTCTTTAAACTCTAGAACGTTGGTTTAGTTATTTTGTTGCTGAATTTTCTAGATATTTGATAATGATGAAATATTAGTGAAGTTTGTCTGCAGTTTCCATTATAAAAAATGATCAGCAAATTGTTAAGTTATGAATCTCTTCCTTGTAGAAAAATGCTCCCTGGTTATCCGTGCCACAGTTTGGGGATTGGGATCAGAAGGGCCAATTGCCAGACTATTCATTGGATTTCTCAAAAATCCGTGAAACGAGGAAGCAGAACAAAATAAATGTTTCCAGAGCAAGTCTTGGTAATGAAGAAGAGCTCATGGCTTCTTCAACTGTCAGTGTAAACAGCGGGCACAGTACTGAGCACCAGCACCCTCATTACCATCGAAGCAACCACCCTCCAACTGTAAGATTCTTGACCAACTTTGTTATTCTGAAATCTGAATTACTTCAGCCATTAATAAACAACTCATGGTTGTAGCTACGAATGACAAAGATAGAACTCTATTAACACATCATACCATGGGGTTGGGTAAGTTTTTGGTACAAATTATTGTTATTTACTTTGGCATTTGCTTGCCAACTATAACTTTAATTAAAGCTCTGCAAAACAAAATAAAATGAGAAAAGTGAATTTTGTGTGAATGAAGTTTTAAACAAGTAGAGCATGTAAATGAGCTTGATATTGGGTAGAAGGAGGGAAGAAATCATGCACCAAATATTCTTCAACCCGCAGAGAAAAAGGGCATATAAATACAGATAATTCAACTTTGGGACCCATGATTAACTGGTTTGATAGAGACTTAAGAAAGTCAATATTGTTATTTATTGCAAAGGCAACACGCAATTCTAGTTGCTGCACATGGGATGGATTTTTGTGGTTGGGGCAACTACATTCTTTTCATTAGGGGATAGTGGGATAAGATATGGTGGAAAAGTGGCCTATTATGTGGTTGGAACTTGGAACTTTTTTTTTTTCTTTTTTTCCTGGTCAAAGCTGTGATTGGTTAGGAAGATGCTCCTTTATCAGTGGTTTTGAGAATTTCAGTTAGTAGAAATTCAACTAGCTTCTTATGGGAATGAGCAATGGACATCTATATCTCGAATAAATGATAAGAAAACAGACTAACTAATGGAGCTAACTCTGTTTTTTTGTTTACCTTGTTCTGGTTAATGTTATATTTTGTGAAGTCACATATCTGTGTTCGGTGGAAGCAACATAGATTATAGTTTACTTACATAAGATGCGTTCTGGTCCCGATGTGCTAGAAAATAAGGGTAGTAGTGAAAGAAAATAAAAGGTTTGAGGCATAATCACTATTTTTAAAGAGTGATTGCCTGTACATTTGAGAAATTACAAACAAGTCTCTCCCAAGGCACAACAAATCATACACAATGATTTTTCGTACTACTTACTCCTTTTGTGATATGAAATGCTATTTATATATGTGCAAATTAAAATACACTATTTATTAGACACATTTTTTTCATATTTAAATTTATGTTTATTTATTTTTAATAGACACCATTTAATAGATATATCTTTTCAAATTAAATAACATGTCTTTTAATTTTTGAGAGACACTATTTTATAGATATATTTCTTTTAAATATATTTTTTAATGGTCAAATTACTCTTTTGGTCCTCTAGTATAACATCCGTCTAGTTTTGCCATTAAATGCTGACGTGGAAGGCTTATGTGGTGCACTTTCTCTCCTACGTGTCATATTTAAATGACATGGCACCCTCTCTCACTCCAATATTATACTTCGTACATTGAGAACCAAAAGAATAATTTGGTCATTTTTAATTGTTAATAGACATAATTCAATAGGTGTATTTTTTTACACTAAAGGATATATCTATTAATCCAAATAATTATATCTATTATTAAAAATTTCAACCACATAAAAAATATTACAAATTATTCAACACGATGTTCTGCTTAAGTATGTAACTGATTCTGAACAAGCAGCATACAAGTTGGGAATTTAACCTCATTATTCATTTATATTTTTTGACAGACAAGGAGAAGCATCTTCAGCTACTTCAACTGTTGCGTGAAAGCCTAATATTAGTGGTGTTGTACAATATTCTTATGGTCTTCTCTGACAACGTAACTATGTATGCTTCTTCGCTTTTGGTGGTATTTATTTTTCCGCTTTTGATCTTGACTGAAAGATTATTTAATTTCCTTTAAGTCCTGTTCTTCCGTTGGTGACGCACCTTTCTCCGGTATTCAGAAATTTAGTTAAACTAATATGTGTTGAGCCAAATAACTGCATAATAGGCTGGAGTTGCATATCTTAAAATGCCTTTCTGTAATAACATCTAATTCCAGTTGTTCAAAAAGTGACATGTAACCAAATGTGAGCCACGATTCGCATGTAGATTTCATTTGTTTGTTTCTCATTTTTGTTTGTACATTAAATAATAGCATTCATATTACTTTTTACTTTTCAAACTTCCACATATCATAAAGAAAATAAAAATAAATAAGTGAATATATAATTGATCAATGTACAAATGACACGACACAATCTATTTGCCTAAGAGAGAAACTTCGGACAAAGCACAATACTATTGCTGCTGCTGTCACTGAATTTGGGAATAATAGCGTCACAATATAGATTTAAGCATTCTTAAATGAAGGCCTGGGACTTAGAGCTTTGCATAGCTACATTTAAAGATGTGAAGTCATGGGAATCAATGGCTTGCATGTGAGAAATCAAGAAACTCAGCTGCCAAAAGGGATATGAGGGAACCAACATGCATCCACTAATTCTTGACCAGGGAATCTCTACCTCTCTAATCAAGAAAGCTTTGGATTGAGGTGCAGAAGAGAAGGAAAGGTGAGAGCGTTGAAATTCAAAGTAACTTGAGAATCCACTTTAAAAAGTTAGTTCATAAGAAAAAAGAATTAAGTTCCTTTTGCACAAATTATGAAGAAAGAAAAAGGAATGTGTGGCTCATTATATTTAGTTTGACTATGAGGATAGGAAAAACGATCTTTTGTTCCATGTAGATAAGGGACTTTTGTTTCTTGTGTGAGGAAGGAAATTTGAGTGAAGAATAGAAAAGTGTGGGAAAAAAGTTTGTTTTTCCCTAATGAAATTCTGAAAATTACATTTGTGTACATCATTTTTTAACTTTATCTTTTATATAATTTAATTTCGTTTTTCTAAATACCAAACAAATTTTTTTAAATCCTATTTTATTTCTCTCTCACATATTTCCACTTTTATTTTTCTTTCTTATCAAAACAACTTCCATGCAACTAAACGCCATTTAAAAGATTAGGCTTATATGTAATTATTTATATCTTTATTATCAGATATTTCAATCTAAATAAAATCGCTGAAAATTTTGTTTAAAAGGTATAATAATAAAAGAAATTAATTGTATAAATTTAATATGTATTAATTTTTAATTGAAAAACTTTGAGACAGATTTAAAAACTGCACTTTCAAGTTGTTTCCCTAAATAATTCCTTTACCAAACTTGTAGCGTCATATGTCTGCTTGAATTTTTCTCAAATATCTCTAGCTAAAATTCCCACTTAATGCATCAAAGTAAAATGTACTTAGTGCCGGATATAGACTGATAGATTAAAGTATTATAATATAGACACATATATCGATGCTCATTTAACGGTAGAAGTGTCAAACGGGCTAATCCGGCCCGTATGGGTTGGCCTATCACGGGTAACGAGCCAAATGGGCTAACCCGCACGGGTCAAGATTTTCACGGGTTGAGAAAATACTAACCTGGCTCGTATATATGCGAATTGCGGGTTAAACGGGTCAAACGGGTTGTATTTTTGGCGTTGTGTTTGAAAATGAAAAATACAAGAAAGAAAGAATAATAGCTTAGCAAAGAAAGGTATATTATTTATTAGATTCCATGAATTCCCAAGAATTAGAGTTTGTGGGTGTAGTGTGTGAGGTGAGGTAAAGTTGGAGTTGGTAGACCAAAAAAATAAATAAATTCATAAAAACAGATAATATAAATTAAGTAAAGCCAATACATCCAAACACAATAATATATCAAAATAGTCTCAATAGACATTAGACAATAGTCAATACTAAAGAAAAGCCAATACATCCAAACGCGTATCCTAAAAACATGTATGTTAATTTAATAATATTATTAGTTAATTATTTAAAAAAAAACGGGTTACCTACGGATAACCCAGTTAAACCCGTATCTTAAACGGGTCAAACAGGCCGGGTTCATTTACCCGCGGGCCATTTTTTCATGAGTCAACCCGCCCGAATTTGCAGGTAAACGGGTCTAACCTGCGGGTTGAACCCGTTTTGACAGCGGTCAAAATTTTACACTTCATGTATATTTTGTAAAATGCACTTTAGCAAATCTATATCCGGTGCATAGTGATTCTATTTTAAAAACAAACACACTAGAATTTACGAAGGTCAAAGGTTCATTTTGGTCCTCTATGTTTCATCCAAGTTTCAAATTAGTCCTTTATGTTTCAAAATTTTTAAATTGATCATTTATCTTTTCCAGAAGTTCTAAATTGGTCCTTCCATCCAAGTCCGTCAATTTCTTAAGTTAACTGCTGACGTGGCGTGCTGAGGTGGACGCATAATTTCTCTTACGTATATCAGATAGCTGATGTGCCTTAGACACACCAAAAACACCCAAACAATATCGTTTAAGCCAAAAATAAAACCATGCTGAGAAGACTAATATGAAACTCTAATGAAATATAAATGACTAATATAAAACTTTAATGAAACATAAAGGACCAATATAGAGCTTCAATGAAACATAAAGGACCAATATAGAACTTTAATGAAACCTGAAAGACAAATATAAAACTTTTGGGAAACATAAAAGACCAATATAGAACTTTTAAAAGATAAAAGACCAATTTAAAACTTGAGTAAAACATAGAGGACCAAAATAGACATTTTTGAACAATTTACGAAATATGTTAATGGTAAAACTTTTGAAATCTTTTTGTTGCACAGTGACTCTATTTTAAATGGGTGAATTTATGATGCAATTTGTTGCACCATGCAATGGGTCATGTGGCATAATTGTAGTCATTGATGTGATCCAATTGCATTGTATGATGTAAGAAAATAACAAGTGTCACAATTCTATTGACTAAAATTGCATTGCATGATGCCACCCATTTTAAAATCACTACAATGTATGGCAAAAAAAAACCACAATGCTAAAAAAATTGATTGATTTGAGGGTATTCTTAGTCCTGATTGGTAGCAAGGTAAAATAGATTCTACAAGAGGCAAAATATTATTTAGTCTCTGAATTGTTGGTCAAATTACTATTTAGTTTCCGAAATTTGTAACTATGTCAACTATTTAGTCCCCGAATTTGTAATTATGTCCACTATTTACTTCTTAAACTTGGCAAAAATACTATTTAATCCTCGAATTTACAAATTTGTCAATTATTTAATCTCCTGACTGTTACTCGTTAGAGTTGACAGAGTTACAAATTCGAGGATTAAAAAATATTTTTGTCAAGTTTGGGGATTAAATAGTGGGCATAGTTACAAATTCAGGGACTAAATAGTATTTTTGTCAAATTCGAGGACTAAATAGTTGACATAGTTACAAATTTCGAGAACTAAATAGTATTTTAATAAATTTGAGAACTAAATAATAATTTAACCAACCATCAGAGACTAAATAGTATTTTTCGCTGACTCTCCATTGTAAATTTGCGAAACTCAATAAATTCATGTTTTAATTACCTACTCTCCATATAATTATAAGACTTTATAAAGTCTTATTAAAAATTGACACGGATACATATAAAAGTACATCAACTGTGATCCCTCCCATCAAAGCTAAAAAAACAGAAGGCATCATAGTTCATACCTAGCCGCCGTCGAAATCGCCGGAGTGGACCGCCGCTGCTGCGTAATCGGACGACACTGGAAACGTTGCAGACTGCGGCATCTCTGCTGCACACTCCCTGGTGGCCATTCGCTCTCGATCAAGCCGAGAGAGGTGAGATTCTCACCATTTGTTGCGACTTGTGTCTTTCGTTTTCTTCCGTTCTTTTTATTTGGATTGATGCCTGCTGGCTGCTGTTGAGGTGCTGTTATTCCCTTTGTGCTGAGGTTATCCTTTTTCTTTTGGTTTCGCCCTTGCAATTTGGTTATGTGTTCATAGTGGCTAGTGTTTAGTTGATGGCCATGGTTTCAAGTGCTTTTTCTGTTTAATGTTCATAGTGGCTATTTTTCTTAGCATGAAAGAAGGTATCCAAATGGTAAAAAGTGGATTGAGGTGCTGACAAATATGCGCTAGCTTTTCTATTGTTGGTATGAGTTGCTAAAAATGACAAGACATGGTTTGAGATGCTAAATCAATTATTTGAATATTCTTATTGTTGATAAAGTTGATTTGCATGGGTAAAATGGTAAGAAAAGATGTGATGTGATGAATAACATGTTTGAATCCTCCCATGTGTCATAAAACATAATTTGAATGATTACAGTGGTAAGAAGATGGCTTGAAATTCTGTTCATTTATGTTTTAGCCATCTGTTCATATCTCAAGTCGTATGTTAGGAACGTGGATCCTTTGCTGTCCGTGGGTGTGCAGGTGTGCTGTCTCGGTTAGCCACAGTGACAGCACACCCACGGACAGCAGATGGTCCGGTCTTGTATGTTAGGGCTAGGGCCAAAGCATGTGTGATGATTGTGTATATGCTGTCCAAAATTTTATGGTTGACGTTTTAGACCTTTTGAACATTCTTTCATGTTACTTATTCAAGTGTTATATGGTGCCTACATGCTGTCTAGATCTTTTAGAAGCAAAGTTTATGACATTTTGAGTGCTCTTTTATATGTTCAAAGGTGTTTAATTTCTGTCCAGATTTTTAGAATTGATGTTTTATAATTTATACCTTTTGAGGTCTATTTTTTCATGTTATTCAAGTATTAAATGGTGTCTACATGATGTCTAAATTTTTATAAGTAATGTTTATGATTATTTTAGTTCTATTTTATGTGTTCAAATCTGTGATTATGCTTCTTCTGTTCATTTTTATGTTCTTACTGTAGTTTCTTTTTATAAAATGGGTGAATAAAATAAGTTTAAGCCAATTTAGGCCAGCCATTAGTTCCACTGCTTTCCCAAGAAGGGGATCAGACTCTTCAGCGGCAAAGAATGCGGGACCCTAGTAATACTACTAGCCGTAGCTGTGGCCAAGAAGCAGGCAGGGAACTCTAACTTTAGGTTAGATTTCGCTCGTCCAACCAGTCTGGGACTGGGGGCAAATCATCCTAAGCCGGATCAAGCTCTTAATGACTTTTCAAAGCTTTCATTTCCCGTTCTTCTTGTAGTGCTAATCCCTAAAGTGAAAGTTGTTTCGTTTAGTACGAGATCGCTTCACACCTCGCGGTGCTTACACCTCTCGCCTATCATAGTTCTGTTCAAAAACCTCTTCCTAGAACTTGTATATGAAAAAGGGTTTCCCAAAGTTTTCCCTTCAGAATAAAATTTTGGTGGTGGCTCCAAATTTTGGTTTTCGAAACGTGTTTTTGAAAATCAATTTTCTTTTTCTTTTATGCCATTTGCATCACATTATTATATACTATAGAGAAAGAAGCTTCTGGTTCAGTTGATACTTAATATCGTTTTTTGTGTGACAGTTTAGGGTACACATTGGAGGCAAAGGGGATCATTAGTGATACACAATGGCGGACGACGACTACAATGACATGGATATGGGGTTCTCTCTTGTTACCTTCTTTCCCACATGCATGTAGAAACTAGGGTTTTTCCCCTATTCAATTTGCATATAGTTTTTGAGTTGGAATTAATATGTTAGGTTAGGTTAAGTTTAAGATAATATTTTCTTTTTATTTGTGAAAATTGAAAGGAGGGAAAAAAAACTTTCTTCGATGCTTCTCAGCTGAGGTTACTTGGACAGTGGACACTAATAACTTCATTCCCCCATTTTTTTATATGAATTAACGTTGTGCTTTTAATCTTTTATAATTGCAAGTTTTAGAGCCCTGTTCTGTAGTCGTTCATTATTAAACATGTCTCATTGAAAGAGAATGCTGATGCAGATATGAAGATGAACCACCAGAGCCAGAGATTGAAGTAGGCTATTCTGTTTCTAATATCTTTTTACCCCACGTATCTTTTGGAACTTATCATTTAATCAGGGTTTATTGAAATCATTGGTGGCTTGATTGATGAATAGGAAGGTGCAGAGGAGGATGTAGAAAACAACAATGATGATGCAACTGGGGAACCTTTTGAAACCGAGGATAAGGAAGAACAAGAACCTGTAGAACGGCCACGGAAGACATCAAAATATATGACTAAATATGAGCGTGCCCGGATTTTGGGTACCCGTGCTCTTCAAATTAGGTTCTCTTTCTGATCTTCATGAACCAAAAATTCTACTGATAAATTATTTGTGATGATATAACATGTTTTCCTCTGGTTGAGCAGTATGAATGCACCTGTCATGGTTGAGTTGGAGGGGGAGACTGACCCTCTCGAGGTAATACCATATCCCAAGAAAATTTAATTCCTTTGTTCTGTATACTCTGATTCTGATATATTTCTTATAATATAATACTTATCAGCATGTCTTGAATATTCGTTGAGTAATTTCTTTGCCAAAATTGCAATTTCGTATCTAAAATTAAACTTTTAACCATGTTTCTGTGTGGCCATGATCCCTTCGTTTGAAATTAAGGAACGTAATCTCTGGGTTTCCTTGAATCCACTTCTTTATGGGACTGAGAGGTTGCCTTTTGGTTAAGTTTGGATCGAGGAAACTGCGAAGAAAGGAAAAGAAAGTGAAAAATTAATTCCGATTTATATGGATATACCATTTTTTTTCTTTCCATCTCATCAGTTTATTTGCCTCAAACTAACATGTTTTAAAGGATTAAAAAAATGCCATAATATTTCACTTTACTTCCCTTCCCTTCTCTGAATCAACACATACCTTTGAGAAACTTCTTGATCACTGTAGTGCTCCCCTCAGTTGGGCAGAGTACTTTGACATGCGTAGTTGTTTGCTACACATGTGAGGATCAATTTGTATTGTTCATACATATGTAGCACCTAGTGTATACAACAACAACAATCAAAGCCTTTTTCCCACTAGGTGGGATCGGCTATATGGATCAAGCAATGCTAACGTGTTCTGTCTTTACTTATTTCTATGGATGTAGCACCTAGTGTATAATTTTTAATAAATTGTATGAATATACAGCTGAAGCTTGGGCTTTTCTTACATAATTCATTTTCATTGATTAAGAGAATGGAAGAGGGTTTAGCTTGACATTAGGTCTAATCAGTTAACAATAGTATTTTGCTTGTAATGTGTGCTTGTGTAGGTGTGTACTCTCGCTAAAGAGTTAGTTTCATGACCATTGCTCATCTTCTCCTTGTCCTGTAATGAATATGTTATGTTCTTTGGATGCCAAAAAGTTCAATACAAGTAGTCTGTAATTCAAGTTGACAACTTCTTTCTCTTCTAGTTCTTAATTTCTTAGTAAGAGTATATTACTCCCCTAGACTCCTCTCCCTAAGAGATATCAAATTTACACATTCCTCTCCTCTTCTTTGAAAACCTTCCCTCCCCTAAAATATATTTTTACTTTTGCTTGTTTAGTAGTAGTAGAGCCAGACCATTTATTTCGGATATTTTATTTTCAAATGGAATGGCTGTTTTATTTGTTAGCACTTGTGTGATTTCCTTGTCCGTAATTGATTAGTATTATCAGCTTTTGGATATGCAATAGCATCTCATTCATTTCAAATGCTACCGGGAGGTCAAATATCTGATATCTTATTCTCCAACTGTTCAGATTGCGATGAAGGAGCTTCGAGAGCGCAAGATACCCTTCACCATCCGTCGCTACTTGCCAGATGGAAGGTATATGCTCTTCTGCATAATTCAGAAACTGTGGAAGAAAGGAGATTAAAACTTTTCCCCTTGTATGTTGTACTCATGTCATGGGTTTTTTTTCTTGTGAAATTGGCAGCTATGAAGACTGGGGAGTTGATGAACTGATTGTGGAAGACTCCTGGAAGAAGCAAGTGGGTGGCCAATGATGGCTTTGCGAATGAAGCTTGGGAGAACGAGTGAAAGGAAAACTAAGAACTGAAGAACAAGACTATGCACAAGAAAGAATCCTTGCTTATAATTAATGTTCTATCGTTGGCTATTTATATGTTACTTTAGTGAATGTGCTGTTTGTGAATTCAGCCTTCTAATTTGTTTTATGGCAACAACACAAATGTACTAAATGTTTGTTTGTTCAGAGAAAAGGATCAAGTTTAGCGTAAAATTTTGTTGAATCTTTATGAATATGTATTAACAACATGAACATAGTTTTCATTGATTTGGAAGATGCTTATGATAGAGTATTGAGAGAAGTATTATAGAAGACTTTAAAAAAGATAAGAATACATGTGACTTATATTAAGCAATCAAAGACATATAGAGTTACGATTTGTGTGAGAATATTACATCATGGTTTATGTTTAAGTCCTTATTAAATTTGGTATTGTCCGCACGTGATTTTCTTGTGCTTACATTGTATTGATGGTGAAAGTTGTTGTATAGGCCCCAGATACTGTGTAGCCCTTACTCATTTGATATGAGTGGTTATCCTAGAATAAATAAGATTAGGAATGATTGCATATAGAATAAATAAGATTAGGAATGATTGCATTAGAAAAAAAAGTTGGGATAATACTTATTATAAAAGTTGAAATATGCTTTAGGTTATTTGATCATGTACAAAAAATGTCATTAAAGGTTCATCTACGTAGAATTGACTAGATAAAAAATAATCCAATAATTAGTGGTAGGAGAAGACTAAAGATCAAATAACCTAATCGTAAAAATGAATAAAGATCAAATACGTTGGCTTTGCACTATTTATATAGTTGACCTACCTAGTACAATTTAACACAAAATACTTCTAAAAAATAAGTTAAAAATATATAACTTTTAAAAGACATTTTTAATGTTTTCATATAAAAATTAGTATTATTTTTATAATTTTTTAAAGAAGTAAATTATTTTACCATATAAATATTATTAAATTTAAAAATCAATAAAATATTATAGTTAATTAACTTAAAAAACAAATATAAACAAAATTTTAACTTTACATAACAAACATATTTTTAAAATGATATAATTATATTTAGTATGATATAAAAAGGTATAGGATTGAGAATAAGAATATCCAAACAAAAATAGAAGAAACCATGGTTTAAGTTTCCTTCCTTTTCCCTACTCATTGCCAAATGGACCCTTAAGATTATCTGCTCCCATCGTCTCATGCCCCTCTGCATTATGTTTGACTGTTTGACGTTAATGGAGAAGGTGAGCTTGAGTCTCCACTTGATGAATGATGATGACGATGATTTTGAATCCTATCTAAGTAAACTATATCTTCTTGATAATCTGAAATTCTGAATTACATCTTCATCTAAGTAAACTTAAAGAAGATTTTATTTTCAAAAGTTTCATTTACTTGTATCTTTTCATCCATTTATCTATTTGGACATACGGGGTAAAATGTGTGTTTTGTATCCGGTCTATCTTCACATATACTGAAGTGTGCATTTTATTTGGCTTTTCTCTCCCTATTTGCTAAAAAGTATCTTTCATTCTCTAACCCATTTTTCTTTTCTCGTCCGTCTATCTCTTCTTCCTTATTCTTCTCTATCTTTGTGGTGTTCTTGTATATTTTATATTTTTTTTATAGCATCTTCTCTTTTCTTTAAATCTAAATTTTTTCTTCTATATATTTTTACTCACTATTGGTAATGGTATTACAGTATATACATATTAATTAATATATATTATTTTTAATTTATATATATATATAAGCTGTGTCGTATTCTATGATTTTAAGAATTTGGCGTCTTCCCGTGTCCGTATTGTATCACGTGTCAGTATCAGTATCCGTGCCCGTGCCCGTGTCCGTGTCCGTGCTTCGTAGACTAGGAGTAAGCATTCTTAATCAGAATTAACATAAGAATTTAAGCCTGATGTATAAAAGTTGACCTCAACTACACTAAAGCACAAGCAATTTATCGCCAATAAAATAAAATTCAGTTACAGTTGATCAAATTTCTTTCCAAAAATGTCATTTAAATATTTAATAATGAAACAGAATGCATTGAGGCATTTACCTTCAGCAAGCATAAATGATGAGCAGAAGCCTTGCTCTTTTGAATCCTTGTCATCTGCAAAATTTAGGACTACAATGTTCAAATTCTGAATATAAAATGCACAATATATTAAACTTACTAACTACAGAAGAAAGACAAGCAGGATATATCATGATTGTTTTTGCTATATAAACAGAATTAAGTAGGTCTCATACTCGCTCTGTTTCTCTCTGAAAGTTACACTGTCAATTGAGAGGGCACATTTCCAAGGTGAAAGAAACCCCTCATGATCTCACTGCAGGGACAGTTAAGTTACCAAATCTGCCGAAATTCATAAGTCAAGACCCAAAAAATAATTACTATTTTGTATGTATGAAAAGTAAACAATATTAGCTGTTTTAGTTAACTCAAGAAGCAGAGTTTGGGAAAAAAAGAATCATAAATAAAGAATAGCAGTTGGCATGATATGGAAAATTATTTACTAATATGGATGATACATTAGTATGAATAAGACCATATTCTCAGAAAATTACAGTTCCTACTTCCTTGTCTGTTTCATAAATAACAATACATACCTCATTGGATGAAGTTCAAAATTACAAGTTTTTTTTTAAAAAAAAATCAACAAGACACTAGAAGGAAGGACATGAGCACAAATAATTGCTATGTACATTGAATACTAATGTTTCCAAGCTGAAAGGAGTTTGTTTTTTCCTTGATGTGTTACAAGTGAAATTACAATCAAATGACTATAAAATTCCCATACTATAGTTTCAGAGCACATACTAAAAGCTAGCTTACAAAATTGGAGAGTTCAAAGGCCATACAAAGTGCTCATCAAAGTCTCATATTTTTTTTCTGAGAGGCCACTTCTCACACACATTGAAATTAGGACAAGGACATTCTAGATCATAAATTACTTCCAATCTCACCTCAGATGTAAGTATTATGGTTCAGTCCTAAGGAAGAGCCGTTCTTATCATTGTACAAGGCAAAACCTTAGACAGTGACATAATGCAGACCCTTGAAGCTCAACGTTGCTTAAATAAGTGCACTCTCATTGCAGGATTATCAAAGTATGATTTGTGTCAATCATCTATCAAGATTGTGGTATTGTCAGAGACATAACCAAACCCTTTCATCTGCAGAATTACGTTGTCCAAAATTGAAGATATAAGTGCCGTGTCTCGATGAGATGTGTCTCTGGCTATAAACATGTGGACCTCATTATTTACTTCAATCCAGCTACAACCTGGTTCTTTCACTACTCCACTTGTATCCATTTTTTCTCTCACCCTCCTCACATCTACCCACATACCTTTGGATGCAAAAATATTTGAAAGCAATATATATGATCCACTATCTGCTGGATCACTTGAAATTGCCATCTCAGCAGCATATGTTCCAAGTTCAACATGACCTGTATATCTACATGCACTGAGCAGGCTCCTCCACACTACTGCTGCTGGTTTTATTGGCATTTTTTCGATAAAATCCTTAGCTTCATATACTCTGCCAGCACGGCCCAAGAGAGAAACCATGCAAGCATAATGTTCTATTCCTGGTTCAATTCCAAATTTGGCTTCCATTGATTCAAAGTGATGAAAACCAACATTGACAAGCCCTGCGTGGCTACATGCTGAGAGCACACCGACAAAAGTGACATAGTTCGGCTTTATTCCCTCCTTGATCATGCATTCAAACAATTGAAGAGCTTCTGCTGCTTCTCCATGCTGTGCATATGTGGAAATCATCGAATTCCAACAGGCAATGTCTCTCAAACTTGTAGAACTAAACGCTCTATGTGCATCTTCAATGTCTCCGCACTTAGCATACATATCCACTAGAGCATTTGTGACAAAAGGATCATTATCAAGACCCATCTTAATGACCTGGTCATGAAACTGCTGACCATGCTGCAGACTCGCAAGGTTACTGGTTGCTGCGATTACAGCAGCAAACGTGAATTCGTTCGGCCTTATGCTTGACATCTGTAAATCTTTGTAAAGTTTGAGAGCCTCCTCATTTTCCAATTGTTGGGTATATCCAGAAAACATTGCATTCCATACAACAATATCTTTCTCATGTGTCTCCTCAAAAACAAGTCTGGCTTCCCCAGAACAAGAGCATTTGGAATAAACATCTATTAGTGCACTTCCAGCAAAAATGTCTAAAGAGACCCCATATTTGATAATGATGCCATGGATCTGATTGGTTAATTTTAGGTGAATTAATGAAGCACATATCCCAAGCAGACTTACAAATGTCAAGAGAGTTGGTGGCAACGAACGTAGCCTCATTTCGAGGAAAAGATCTAACGCTTCATACACCTTCTCTTGTTTACAGTATCCTTCTATCATTGCATTGTAGGAGACAACATTAGAACCAGCCATAAGGTCAAAGACTCTTCTTGCCTCAGTTAAAGAATCACATTTTGCATACATGTCCACCAAACCATTTTTCACGAAATTGTCATTTTCAAGATTGGCCTTGATAGTATAAGCATGCAGTTGCCTTCCCATTTCTAGGGTTTGTAATGAACCGCATGAAGTAAGAATGCTTGTGCAAGCATATGCATCAGGCTTCCAACCAATGTTCGCCATTTCAAGAAACAGCTTCATAGCATCCCAATCAAATGAATTTTGCATGTAACCAGCAATCATTGTGGTCCATGAAATAATATTTTTATCTACCATCTGATCAAACAATTTCCTACCTGTTTTCACTTTATGACACTTCAAATAAAAGTCAATAAGTCCATTTACCACCGAGACATCCATGTCAATTCCCCTCCTCAATACATAAGCATGAATTTGCTTCCCTCCTTGGAGAAACTCGAGTATCGAACAAGCACTCAAAACACTAGAAAGTACATATCTGTCAAAAAACACATCAGTTTCCCTCATTCGGTAGAATAATTTTAAGGACATTTCACTCCTTCCTTGTTTGGAATACCCTGCTATAATTGTAGTCCAGGTAAATGAACTTTTCACTGTTAGACCATCAAAAACCAACCTTGCCTCATCAATATCACCATGCTTGGAGTAAAAATCAATCAAAGAGGTACCAACATAAAGATCTTGAAGGAAGCCACCTTTAACAACAAAACCATGCACCTCTAGAGCTTGACTGATGCCGCCCAACTGTGTACAAGCTCGAATAACACTGGCCAAAATGTATTCATTTGGTTGCTGACTACAACTTCTTCTAAACCGGGAGAATAACGTCAATGCTTCTGCATTGTAATTATGTTGGGTATACATGGAAACCATAGAAGACCAAGTAATCAAGTTTCTCTCAGACATTTTATCAAACAGCTTATGTGCATCACTCAGAAGATCACATTTAGAGTACGAGTGCAAGAGAATATTGGCGAGAAAAACATCGTGTTGAAATCCCAACATCACAATGTGGGCATGAATTTGCTTGTAATATGAAATGGGATTTACTGAGTTGGACAATTGAAACAAGTTGGCTAATTCACGCCTAATGTTTCGTTGCTTACAAAATGGAAGACATGGATCTTCTGGTGGAAGAAGAGCAGAAGACAAAGTGGAGAGAAAGCTGAAATTTGGGTTTTTTCTGATATTGTAAAGAAGTATTAGCTGAGATTGAAGTTGATGATGGAGGCTTCTCATCATAGAAAGGTGAGAAACGATAACTGCAATCACAGTAAAAACAGAAGAATCAGTAAAATGTAATGCAGAATATAATTATATAAACAGATTCATCCATGAGAAATATGTTATATGTCGTTGAAGTTTTAAGGTTAAAATAAGATTTTTTGTCCCTAAGTTTCACCAAAATTTTAATTTGATCCCCGTAAGTTATTTCTTTTTCTCTTAATTATAATTAAAGTCTTTGTCAAATTAATCCTTAAATTTTGTTTTGGCTAAATTGTTATTTTTGGCCCTCTATATTTTAAAAAATCATTATAAGTCCTTTATATTTTAAATTTGGTTAAAATTAGTCTTTTTGTCTAATACCATTAGTTTCTTTCGTTAGACAATGACGTGGCTCGAATTTCTCTCATACGTGTCCATTTAAGCTTTTTCCTCTCCTTCTCCCCAAATTCTCTTCATTCTCTCTCTCTATCGGCAGGAAGTGCACATGTGATGTAAGTAAGTATATATGTAGTAAAGAGAAGTCATATACCAGAGATGAGGCAAAGAAGGGCTAAAGTAGCAAAGCAAATATATGGATGCTTTTCATGTTGTGGATTCCTTTTTCACTTTTGGTTGGCACAATGAAAGTATGAAGTTTTTCTCTATATATATATATGCAACGAAATATGAATCAAGCAATTAATGAAAAAGATTTTGGTCAAAAGATATATGGGACAGTAAGTGATTTTTATAATATTTCCTTCTTTATACAAAACCATTATTAATTTATATGCTGAATATACAAAACCATTTTTTTTTTTTTATAGGAAACCATTATTTATATGGTACAATAGTATGTACTTATTTATTTCAAAACCCCAATATTCAACGCCAAAAGCAATGATTTTTTTATTTATTTATAAATACTTCGAAAAATAGAATAACTTATCAATGATCAGTGAGTGAATTAATCATTGTGCTCGATAGTGGATATCCTGATCTAGACAAAAAAAAACCTATTACATAAGTAAAAAAGGAAATATGATCATAATTTCTCTCATACTTGTTTTTTTTGGGTAAACTACAGTTTGCCCTCTGTGGTTTGGCCTAAATCCAGTTTGCCCCCCTGTGGTTTAAACTGTGACACTTAACTACCATGTGGTTTGGCTTAAAATTAATGTGCCCCCTTGTGGTTTAGAGTGTGACACTTGACCCCCCTGTGGTTTGTTATGTTATCACTTAACTACCTTCTATCCAAATTTTAGTAAAATTAATCATCATTTTTATACTTTTAATGTTTAAAATTTGTTATTCAACACTCTAGAATTATAAAATAATTCAAAAAAAATTACAATTAATATAAAAATAAAATTTTAATTTTAAAAAATCAATAAAATAATTTAATATTTATTGTTTACTCTATTGATTATTTATCATTTTATTGTTATTTTTTATCTTTAATGTTTTAGAATTATTAAATCAATCAAAATAAAATTCTAAAAGAATAATATAATACAAATATATAACTAAATTTAAGTTTTTTTATTGTTCAAGTTCGGAATATACATACCTGAATTGAATGTTAACATTATTGAGCTTAGAAACTCTAACATTAAACAATAATTTTCTTTAAAACGTATCCAATTTATCCAATCATATAACGTTAATAGTGTACCAAAATAAAGTGACAATCCAACTTCATATTATTTTAGAGATAAAATAAATATAATAAAATAATTAATTAATAACTAAATATAAATAAATAGGGTTTGAAAGTAGAAGATTAAGGTTTATTGTTTGGAGGAAAGAAAGAGTTTGAAAGAAACACTAAAAAGAGTTGAAAGTAGAATATTAGAATTTATTATTATTATTTTAGAGATAAAATAAATATAATAAAAAATTAATTAATTCATTTATTTTTAGGTAATATCTTTTATAAGTTATATAAAATATTAAATTTTGAGAAAAAAATAATATAGGGTAGTTAAGTGATAACATAACAAACCACAGGGGAGTCAAGTGTCACACTCTAAACCACAGGGGGCCACATTAATTTTAAGCCAAACCACAGGGTAGTTAAGTGCCGCAATTTAAACCACAGGAGGGCAAACTGAATTTAGACCAAACCACAGGGGACAAACTGTAGTTTTTTTTTTTTTTTTTTTAAAGAGCTAGTAAAGCACAACCAGCTCGATCTCTCTCGTGGAATCACCAATTAAAGAAATGAAAACAAAAGAAACGAGGAATTAAACAAATAAAATACTCTTTTAGAATTTCTATCGAATAGTTTGTAGGCATGATAAAAGGGTATAAAACTAAGGCTACACAGCAAAATAAAATAAACTAAAGTGGATTGTGATAGTCATCCCTTTCTGAGGATGATTCAAATCTATCCTAGATCGAGATTATTCCTACTATAAATTAGTTATTCTATAGTAGAGGTCAAGGTACACTCGCCGTCTACCTTTATAGATTCAATTCCTACTGATCTATAAGTAGAAAAGTAAATTGTGCAACATTGATATTAATTTTTTTTAGTTATATAATTTTATTTTGTTTTTAGATTAATGTATTGTGCATTTTATGACATTAGTTTAGTATAACGTATTGATCTATTATATTATAGACAATAAAATCACAATAAATGTTTCTTTAAGATATAAATTTATATATAACTAGAATTAATTCCGTGGATTTTCACGGGAGATTTTTAAGTTTGATATATATATGATTTTTTTATAAGAATATATATATGATTTAAATAAAAAAGTATGAAATGATTATTGAAATATAATGTAGGATAAATTTTTAAATTCAATAGTTAAATTTTTCACTATAATTAAAAAAAAATATTAAACAATAAAAAATGAAACAGTCTTAGTAAGAAAAAGAACACAATAAATAAAAATCTATTTTCTCTTGTAAAATAATGTTTTAGATTTCTCTTTAGAATTTAGCCCCGTGGATATCCATAAAAATTTTTAAATTATATATATATATATATATATATATATATATAGACATTACATAGATAATTATGAATTTATTAATGTAATCACTACAAAATAAAATATAAAATGTAATACTGTAACATTTGACTATAATAATTAGAATATAAAATTTATATTAAATAGTATAAAAAAAACAGTCCTATAGCTATTATAATCAAAATCAATAAATATATTTATTTTACAAAAAATATATCTCTAAGTTGTAAACTCCCCACAACAGATAATAGGAATTAAAAGAAATAAACATATTTAAAGTTGTAGGAACCAAATTTTTAGAGACTATAATAATTCACACCACATCCCTTAATCAAACATTTTACTTAATTGATTTTATTGACACTTTATCATATTCTAAAAAATCTAAATTATAAACAATCATTTATAACCTTTGTAGAATTAATTGTTTTTTTTGTTAAGGTATGACATCTTTTTAATTAGAAAAGATATTGAAAACTATTTTTTTTATTTATAATTGATGCTAATATTATAAATTCGATTTATTTCTTGTAAAATTTTCTCAATGATGACATAAATTAAAATTTTAATATGTCAAATTCGAGTTATTTCATGTAATAAAAAGTTTGGTGTTTCTTTAGAAAAATAAGAACCCTTATTAGGAACAATGGTAAAGAGTAATTATCAACCTTTTTTATCATAAAGAATTAATTACTATTAAGTGTAAAGTACCATTAATAAAATGTGCATTAAGTGCTCTTGATTATATTTCGAATAGTGAAATAGAATTAATTACAAAATTTGAAAGTCTAACATAAAAGAAAGTGAAATTTTAATTGTGACATAAGAAATAGTAGCATAAATGAAAAAAGTGTAAAGTTAATTAATGTTATAGTTATTATTTTCATTGATTAATGAGTTTGATAGACAATAAATATTTTAATAAAGATATATATATATATATATATATATATATATATATATATATATATTATTGGGTCTTAAATTTCATCTTTACATTGTACTTTTAATAATATTAATTTACGTGTCAGCACCATAATTTTTAACTTCAACTTTATATAGATATATAAATATACTTTTAATAATATATTAATCCACGTGTCAGCACCACAATTTTCAACTTCAGCTTTATATAGATTGTTCTATTCATTAATTTATGAATGTGTTTGCCTTAGGCATGGAATGGGCCATAATTATAGATAAATTAGGGCCATATGATTGTGTGGGCCTATTTCCCGCAAATCCGCTAGCTTCTATGCTTTTCCACTCAAAGAAAGAGAAAATGTCTAGGGTTTCCGAAACTGCCGTTCCACTTAATCTATATATATAGGAGTATTCAGCTCTGTATAGAACTGCCTAAAAGATTTAGGGTTTCGATTAGGGTTTTTTCTGGTTTCTCCATCATTCTTCTGTGTGTACGTTATTCTTGATTTGATTTGAGTTTTGGTTTTGAGAGTCGGAAGCTGAGGATCTGAGCAGATGATGAGTTGAAAATTGCTGATTTGGAATTTTAATTCCATGAAGTTATTCAAAAATCGAGCTTTTTAAAACTGATGCTCAGATCTTATTGTACTCTTTCAGATTCGAATGTTCAGGTTCGAGTTTGTGTTGTGTCTGTCTTGATGGTTCTTTTTAGTTCGTACAGAATGTATCGAACTCTTCTCAGCGTCCATATTATTATTCTCACTCCGGCTTCTGTTAAATAATCTCAAAACTTACAAAGTAGAAAAAAAAATACTTTTCTGCCCAAACGTTTGGATTTTTGTCTTTAACCTGTTTTTGTTCTCAATTGTACCCGTTTTTTGTTAACACGTTAATTTTTGGACCGATTTTATATGGCTAACAGTTTAAATTAAACACGGTATAATGGACCGTCAAAAACTTATTACATCAGTAAAATAGTGTGAAAAAAGTTAAGTCTAATTAAAATTATTGGTCGCATAGGATGTTAAAAGTCTAACATTGGATGAAATATATTGGATGAATCACAATATATTAAGGTACAATTGATAACGAAAATATATTAGAGCGAAAATGACATCACTCTCAAATATTGGAGTCAGGTAATTTTGCCAATATTAAATCGTTTATCTCTCTGGACAAAAACTTTAGTTTTAATTCGAGTCAGTTCAGGAATTGAAAATCAAATGTGAGTCAAATCAATGCCAAGGGAAATTTTACAATTACAGTACATAATATTGAACAAAACTAAATTGATTACAAATCGAACCCAAAAAATGTATGATTATTGATTAGAACGTTAACCAATCAATGAAACACTATCTCGTCTCAAATTTTCAATATTTCAATTAAAAATTGTATTTCATAGGATAATTAAAATAAGATACAAGTAATCATGACAATTAATGATTTTGAATAAATTTGTTATTATAATTGTCTTTAAAAAATGTTGTCATTTATATTTTTGTAGAACTTTTCAATTTCTTTTTTTACTTTCTACTTACATTAAAAAAAAATAAAATATCGAAAACAAATTTACAATTTCACTTATTTTATTAAAATACTCTTATTAATAAAATTAATATAAGAAAACCTATAATTTATTAACAAATTGTTATTCCATTTCTTAAGTTAAAAAATATTAAGTTAATTTATTTTAAATTATAAAAAATTATTTTTATATTAGTTAAATGTAAGTTAATTATATAAATAATACCAATAAATGTAAGGACTAAACTTAAGCTAAATTCTTTATATTTTTCTAATATAAATGAAACACGTGACAAAAAGTGTTTGTATAACTAACAAAAAGTATTTGTATGACCAATAAGAATATAAAAGTTTACTTTTTACATGATCAATCATAGAAGAGATAGAGTGTAAATGAAATTATTGATTAGAGAAACTTGATAACAAAGTTATAAGGAGTCTTGGGTTGATATGGAAACAATGTGTCGGCTTGGAGTGGTAAGTACTTTATTCTTCTTAAGTAAGGTCTCAAATTTTTACATAACCAATCATAAAATATAGAACCGATTATATTTTCAATGATAAAAGAGCCAGTGCAAATTACCGTGAAGGTGGAAATTGAGGGTACACTTGGTAAAGAATACAAACGGTACTTTACATGTATTCTCATTATTTTCAAAAAAATTTTACATCATATTTTATACATATCAAAACACTATTATCATAATTTTCTCTCTCCTAATTTTTCTCATTCTCTCTCCTCAATTCTTTTCTCAACAATACTTTACTCATACTTTACATTTATACGAGCCATACCCTAACTCAAAGATAGTTTGTGATGTTACTCAGCCGTTTGCTTAAATTACGAGTATTAGAGATTTTTGCTCTAGGAGTTGGGATTTTGTCCTAAACTTCCTCCCTACGGATAGTAATATTATGGCTGACACCCAAGCTAAAATGTTGAATTTGAATCAGCTAAATATAACAGTACAGACTGATCTCAATTCTCATTTGACTGCTCACATAGTCACATCCAAGTCCATTAAAATATTTAAATAGATCAATGATTAAGATATTTATTATTGTAATTTTAATCAAGTAAATAATTGAATTTTAATTAATAAAACATCCATTATTGTTAAATTGAATAAATTATTAGAAATCTTACCAAAATATAAAAGGCCAGGATAAATGTAAAATTTTAGTAGACATTTTTGTTGTAAAATATTTATTTTTTATCCTATAACCTTGACTAGAAACAAAAGCTTTTAATTTCTGCTTCGAAGTTGAAAAAATCTGTTTCTGCTGACTGCTATCCCAAAAACACTCTACAGTTTATCAAACATCTTAAAATTCTAAAATAGGTTATTTTTTTAAAAAATAAAGCTTTTCCAAATAGGCCAAGAATCACCTCAGTACCAGCTAATCAAGCATAAGGGGAAACCAGTACCAGCTAGAGTCTCATCAGGGGAATCCCTATCTCTCTAATCAAGAAAACTAGCATTGATGACAAAAAAATCAAGAAAATTATAGCATTGATGACAAAAAAAATCAAGAAAATTATAGCATTGATCTAGCCAATTAACTAAATACTCTGCCAAACTTGTAGCAATATCATTTTGTTCGGAAGGGCAGGTATAGGCAGCCCAATATATCTGCCTGAATCTTACACAAATATCTCTACCAAACAAACCCCATTCAATGTCTATAAAATTATACTGACACGATTACAACACCGGCTAATTCCTTCAGCGATGTCTAGCCTCCACACAGGTTTTTCAGGTGGCATTGCTTGACCAGAAAATGGCTTAACTACACATCAAGCACCACCATAATCTACCTAATTCCTATTTGAATGATCCTCCGGTCCAAAGACACATCAGATCCTGCTCAGAACATTATCCCAATTTCCCTGCCTTGCTCTCTCAGTCTTTGTCATCTTGAATCCCACTATACTTTTTTGATAATCTGAACCACGTCTTCATCTTCAAGTTCATGCTCCTGGTGTATAATTACAGATTCCAGTTAGCATATTATATTTCCATACCATTTATAACCGGGAAAAAGGCAGATACAGACCTTGCCAACTCTCTGAGGCTTGTGCTTTGCACTTGAACCCCATACCAAAGCACTGCATCATTTGTTAGATGTTGTAAGCACCATATAAAGTTGAAGAACAAGATGGGAGAATAACCAAAAATAACATAAGCAATTAGTAGGTGAGATAAGGTAAACTTGAGTCCAAGCTCCAAACAGTAGTAGGCATGGATATGTTAACACATCTAGGATGCAATCAAAGCAACAATCCACCCCAAAAACAAGAGATTGAAAACACTTTTCTTTTCGCAAACTATATATATTGTTCATATGAATCAAGTCAATATCAAACTCGTTAGCAAGCCAGCGATTTCATTAAATTTAAAATAAGCAAAATTCCGGGTGCTAGGGAATATCCATGCTAGGAACATGAGGTTCTCCCAACTTGGTTTATTAATCAATCATGATATCCACTGTACACTTTTAAAGTTCAGATGGGCAAAAGACATTGAGTACATCACCCAAATTACTAGTTCATATGAATGAGAAGTTCCAACAAACTCTTAATAGAAAAGAAGAATGTCTACAACCATGTTTGAGAATAATAAAACTAAACTTTCAACCCTCGAATAAAAGTTCTGCATTATTCAAACATCATGCATGATGATGATAGGCATAGTATGACTAATTGCAACTTAGAATAACTTTAAACCCTAGTTAAACTTGACACTTGTAGCCCCCATTCAAGACATGGTAGGAATTCGGCAAGTATTTCAAATGGACAGATCTAATATCAAATTACAGGAGCAGATACTCACTATTTAAACTGTTTAAGCATATCCTTGTGAATGCGGTTGCAGAAGTCCTCAACAGTCCTCCTCTTAGATGATAATATTACAGGGTCTTCATAGTCAGGATTCATACCTTTAGGCTTAGTATAAATACGTGTCAAATCCAAATATTCCCAAATTTTTTCCAGCAGACCATCAAGGTTCCACTCTAGGTGAGCACTGCAGAATAAATAAAAAATTATACGGCTTTTTACTTCATATTCAACTATGTAAATCAATACTGCAAGAGCCACAACCAAACAGTGCAAAAGGGAGAAGATTATTCGACTAAAACCAATCGATGATGATATTCGTTTATTTTCTTTAAAAAAAATCACACGGAGAGAGGGGGGCTTTGAATGTTCTTGTTATTTGGGATAATCCTGAGGGCATATACCCATCCAACAAAAGTCAAAGGAACCAAAGTATCCACTACCCAGGAAGGGAAAAAAGAGATTTGATCAGAAAAATCAACTGAAAACCACAAAAAATACACACACTGACACACACGCGCACACACAGTCAATCAAATAATCAAAATTTAGCTCATGAACTAACCACCAAAGATTGCAAAACAAAAAATGATAATAACAAAACAATGACTACACAAAGAATTACCTGATTGGGCAGTAATGGGGTAGTTTATCCAAGATCTCCAGTTCCTCAAGTGTAATCTGATCAATCTTGTTCACGACATAGATACATGGCATGTACACTCGACTGCCCTCAATGACATCTATCAAGTCATCGGCCGTGGCATCATACCTCAGAGTAATATCTGCATTATGAATTCTATACTCACTGCATATAGCCTTCACAGTATCAAGATCCAGATGTGTGTTTGTCACAGTTGATGTGAGATTAATTCCACCTTTATCTTTCTTTCTAAAAGTCAGATTCGGTGGCTCTTTGTTTAACCTACAACCAGAAAATAAAATGAGTATATGACATTGATTTTACAGAGGCAAAGAAAATAGAAGCAAAATAATCTCAAAAACTAAGTACTTAAATTCAATTACATCCAAAATAGTTCAGAAGATTTTGATCATCTGAATGCCTGGTAGCCAAAAAAATATATAAAGACCAAAACATGAAACAGAAAACACAACCAAACAATAGCATTCTTGATATTTAGTGTAAAAACCAAATAGCTACTGCACTTCACAAGAAACTCAGATCAAAATTTGCAAGAACTTACAGATACAAGCCAATTCTATCATTTTCTAGAAGATCAATTCAACTATTCTCTACATTTGTATATTTTGCATTCAGGTATCTATCCACCATACAACAAGGAAGCCTGCAAAACTATTAAACCTGAACAGCTGGATGTTGCCTATTTCTGAATTCACTCAAAACGAAAACTATTATAAAGACCGTTACCACTCAGAGGACACAAGTACATCTTAGATGTATACGAGAAAGACTGAGGAAGAATTCATCGAGACTACTAAAACTTTTGTTAAAGGCAGTATAAATCAGTTTACAATTAATACAAAACATGGGTAATGATGTAGAGATAATTCAGCCAATTTATAATGGGCTGCTTCCACAAAAGGCTCAATCAGGAAGCAAGCCTCACCAAGAGTCAACTATCTCTCAGAATTGTACTTCATTGCAAGATTGGCCACCAAAAACTCAAAGCAAATCAAAATTGCTCCAGGCCTACAGGTGCAAAAGCTGCCATCAACCTATAGCTGGAATGGTTGCCTTAAACATCAAAAGGCTAAATGCCTTTGTCTTCATTCATCATATCCAGCTACATGAAGAGTAAATATATTTGAAATAGAACATAAAAAACAATTGAACTCCTTCAAACATATCTATATACAATAAGTAAATATGGAGGCATAAACATTGACACAACAGAAACAATAGAAATCAACATCACTTTACCTTATGCCAAATCCCTCAAGCTCTTTTTCTATAAGACGCTTATGAGTTATTGGCTTGATTGCATCAAGGACAATTAAAATGCAGTTGCATGTCCTTGCAGTACTTATAACCTGCATTGAAAAAACAAGATATAAATAAACATGTGTGTGTGCACACTCAGGAATGAACCAAGAAAGATGAAAATGCATTGAGAAATCATTAGTGAGATTGAATAAATCACTAATTGTTATATATAAGGCCAAAAAAAAGGGTCCAACAACTCTTGCTGCAAATGGGATATTCAGCTGGTGGCAGAACTTGAAAGCCACATCATTAGCAAGTGAAACTCATCTTCAGAAAATAGCAGGCATTCATTGCTCTTAGAACACCTTGGCAGGTCAAAATCAAGTTAAAATTAAATGTTGGATCTTGACCTTTTGAAAGACTTTAAAAATACTTTATAAAGCCAATTGCAATTTCTATCATGGAGACGGGCTGGGCATCATTACAAAATTCTTCTATTCTTCAGACTGAGAATATATAACTAATCTATTTTTCTCTGAAAAATGAGATCACAAGCCTAAATCTTACCCACCATTCAGTAAAACGTCAACAATATAGAAACATTAGATCATACAATAGACATTACGTTTTAAATAATAGTTGGCAAATTAACACTACGTGGACACAAATGAGACCCAAAATTTTGCATGAAACTAAGTTAATGTTAAGTGCATAATATCGTTTTTTTACCTGCCTTCCTCTACCCTTTCCATCCTTAGCACCTTCAATAATTCCAGGAAGATCCAGCAACTGCCACATAAAATTCAATTAGTATTGACCAAAGATTGAATACATCTTTTTCCTGATAAAGAGGATAAGAAATATAAAATGGAAATGGTGAAATATCCTAGACTCCTAGTGAACAAGAAAGAGAAAGCTCAAGAAGTTTAAAATTAGCAAAAAGCTGTCCAATCTGTTCGCAAAATAGAATAGAGGTTCTCTTTAAACAGCAATGTGGAGAACACCAAATTGAAGCCATAAACACAACTCTAACCTATAACATATGTAAAGGAAAAAGATGTCGATGAAGATGTGAACAATCCTCCAGCCAGATATACAGAAGAATGGCAACATGGAATCCTTATTCTCATAAAAACCCTTTAAAAAACTAATACAAAATTGTAAGCACAAACCCAGTGTAGATCTAAAGGCTAAGAATTCCAGTTCAAGTCAAAAAATGAACACATAGTTCCTTTCTGTGGCTGTACCTGAATTTTCGCTCCCCGATACATTATCACACCTGGGATGCAAGTTAAAGTGGTAAACTCATATGAGGCAACCTGAAAACAAAGAAAGGTTGAAATCTTCAGAAAATTCATCCACATAACCTAAAATCATATATTTTAGAAATTTGTGATGTTGTCCACCACCTCATATAGTGAATTATATGATCTACGTTCCTAAAAAATGGGTTTTTAAGAGCATGGAGATTGTACTGAATCTGAAGGTTATGCCCATTGATCTTCACATTAATGATATTTCAATAGGTATATAGGAGAGGATGATTATTTTTGAGGATGTTTATACCGCTTAAATTTTCTTACTCTAACAACATGCGTCAGATACTCAGATGACTACTTTACTTCTTAAAGGCTTCTTTCCTACCTGTTTCATTTTTCTATCTCCTTTATCCCTTTAGATTTTCATTTGCTTCATCCTGTCTGAGGGATTCACTTCCTTGAACTTAATAAAATACTTACTATTTACAAATTAATACAAGTAAAGATTGGCAACCAAATGGGATGTACACAGATGAAAGAGGAAAATATAAATAAGCAAGCTCCCATACCTCCGAAAATGTCCCTGTCAACTTATTCAATAGAGTAGATTTCCCAACTGAAGGAAATCCCACAAGACCAACTCTTGCATCTCCACTTTTAGTAACATCAAAACCTTCACCAGCACCCCACCTCCTTTAGACGTAGGTGTAAGGAGTTCCCTCCTCAACTTTGCAAGTTTGGCCTGGCACCATATGGTTACTAATATCTTATCAACTCCACCAAGTAACAAGACAAAAAAATAAAAATTAAATTAAATTAAATAGATGAGTTAAGGTTACATTTGAAAATAAAATAATAAGGAAGAAAATTTCAGTAAGAGCATATCTTATGGAAGATTGATCCTTCAAAAACACACAGCAAATAAGAAAACATCCATCTTGCCTCCCAATAGGCCAATATCGCAGAGACACACACATATCAAGGATCCTTGAAGAGTGTTAGCATAATTAAGTTCAAATTATAGATATTTCTGTAAACATTAGTAAAAGTCTTTATTGCTGATGGAAGCAAGCCAGGCCAAATGCATGGGAAGAACATTCAATGCCTACAAAAATATTGGGAAAAGGATAGGACCATATGTTAGCAATCCTGTTCTTCTACCTATTCATTCCATGCTTTTAATTGACTAGTAAGAGGCATTTTTGTGAGAATTAACATAAGAATTAACCCTGGTGTATAAAAATTGACCACAACTACACCAAAGCACATTTCATTTATTACCCAAAAAATGGAATTCTGTTAGAGGCTTAGAGCACAATGGTTATTGATACGATATGTCAATTTTCTTTCCAAAAAGTTAGGTAATAATGAAACAAAATGCATCGAAGCATTTACCTTCAGCAAGCCCAAATGATGAGCAGTAGCCTTGTTCTTTTGAGTCCTTGCCATCTGCAAAATTTAACATAACAATATTCAAATTCTGAATAAAAATGCTCAATACATTAAAGTTATTGGCTATAGATTAAAACAAAATAGTATATATCGTGTTTGTTTCAGCTAGGTACTCCACTGAGATACAGAGAAAAGAAATTACACGACAAGAATAAACAAATTTTGGTATAGATATACAAAATATAAGATTCACTCAACCAGAGGCATATTGCAACACCTAGCTGTACAGTACTACAGTTTTTATTTTAGTCGTACTAATCCAACTTGACATATTCTGAGAACCATGAAACTTGTCATTCCCTTTGCTTTACATGAGGCGTAAAACATTTGAATATAGGACTTAACAGTTAACATATAGAACTCAAATCTCCTCAGCAATCAAAGAAAGAATAGGTTCCGACGTTTTTATTTAGGTTACTAAGAAACCAATTAATATTAAAAAAACGGAACAAATTTCTCGATCGTGCAACAACTCTTCCGCTTTCTAATGAGATAGTCGAAAGTTCAAAATGCCAAAGATGGCATGGAACGCCATGAGCTTAAGCTTTAATTGAAATCAATACTATGTTTACGGCCGAAGCCTATAAACTATAATCCTCTCAGTCTCAGAATAAGATTGGATCAAGCAGGAATTAAGGTAAAGCATAGATACCTCATCTTCTATGTCTTTGATTTTCTGCATCACCGTCGCCATTGTTGAAGAAGGAGAATATCCGAAGGAAAGTAAGAGAGGTTTAGATTGGTGTTAGCGGGAAGTAGAAGAGGAAGATGAGAACTGAGAAACCCTGCAGTATCGTAGAGCAATGGAGAGAAGACGGAGGGCGAAGAAGAAGGTGCTAGAATGAAGAAGGAACCAGGAATGATTGGGCCCTTACGGTAGAATCAAAATTGGGCCTTATGGTTTATAATTGGGCCTTTTCCTTAAATAGTCTAGCTCTGGGTTTTTTTTTGGCCAAGTCTAGCTCTGGTTATACACGTAATTTTTACAAGAGTTAAAATTTTTTTTTTTTGAAATTATGAGTTTGGGTACTTTATAATCTCGTATTTTGATACACAAATTAAAAAAATAAGTTTGAGTATTTTACAATCTCGAAAATCTTGTAATCTCGTGTTTTTTTTGTTTTTTTTAGTTTCACTTAAAGGAATGGTATGATTCTAATCTCATGGGATAGTATCATTTTTAATTATAGAATGAGAATGTTGTAAAATAATACGATGAATGTGAAAGTACAAACAATTTTGAGAATCCTACTCCCAGTAAATTTCCAAGAATAAAAAATTAGTTTGTATACCAAAAGCTTCCATTGTTAACCAAAAATTTGTCTGACAAAAAAAAAACCAAAATTTTCAGCTGAAGGAAGGAGTATGAAATAAATGATATTTTTTTTAGACCAAACTTCATGAAATAAATATGCTTCAAGTTCTTTCTATTAGAGCTTCATTATTAATGGCAAAGATTTCCTCAACGTTTGCTTTGATGTTCCCTTTAATTTTTCATTCTCCATTAACAAGGAGCATATGGGTTGGACTAAATTTTATCAAATTATAATTAATAGATCTCCTCTTGAAGCTTCTATCCAAGTTTGCAATGGAGAATCGAAGAGAGGGGGAAGAAACCTCGCAAAATCTCTAGTAATCAGTTAGTCCCTAAAAGAACATGGCAATGTACATGTATCATACTTGAAAGGTGATATTTGTAGGTGAATAAGAAAGGGTATTGCGGTCATTTTGGTAGGCAACACCAATTAAAAAGGAACGTTCGACACAAGTATGTAACGATTTTGTACAGAGGTAGTTAGAGAATAAATGTATGACAATGTTAAAAGAGAGCTACTCAGTGATAATAATATCTAACAAACCAATCGAACATTATGACTAACAATTAATTCGATGGCTTAATTATACTTATTACTTATCAATAATCATTGAAACTTGAAGTATGAAACTCATTTTCAAATATTAACCACTTAAAAGCCCAATTTTTAAATGATAAATGTTCTACTACTCTCTCTCTCTCTCTCTCTCTATATATATAAGGTTCCGTTTGGGTATCTTCCATTTGTCACTAGGGGAATTTGATGCAGTGGCTGTTTTTGTTGGAGCCGTAATGAAGGATAGCTTAAAATGATGTTCATGAAAAGATTGGAAATGGTTGATTCATCTAATAGCTTGATGGATTTTGGGTTGTGCTTGAAGGGTTTTGTGGCTCAATAATGAAAGACAGAGATGTTGAAGTCTGCAATTGGAATGTTGGAGGTTTTTGGCTATGGTGAGATTAAGAGAAGGTTGGGAGGAACTTGAAAAATTAGACAAGCACAAGGACTTGTGCTTCATTGAGATGAGCAAGGTTAAATTGAGATGATCTCTTAAAAGTATGGTAGTTAAATAAATGAAATTATAAATTTTTTAATTTTTGAAATTTATCCTAAATCTTAAGATCATATTACATTTCTTCTGATAAAGACAATACGTTAAGGGTATGTTCACTAGCAAGAATCATCAATGGAAAAACCAATGAAAATGGTGGGGTCCATTGGACCCCACTTACTTTTTTATTCTTTTCATTTTCATTAACTTTAAAAAAAAGAAAAAAAAATACAAAATATCTATTATATCTCTCTGATTTGATATTATTTGACACAATTATAACCCTCTTTTCTTTTTATTATTTTAATATAAGGGTAAAATAGTCATTTTAATACATTCCGTTTCTATTTTCATTATCAAACTTTTACTACTAAATACATCAAATACATTTCGTTTTCATTTCCATTTCTATTTCTACCTAATAAACCTGCCAAAAGGATGACCTAGCTTTATTCCACTAGAAAATACAAAGAAAGTGGACTGGTGGCAGACATGTGTGATAAAATTTGTGTGGGATTAATGGAATACTAATTTGTTTGCTTGCCGAAGACCAAAGTAGGTAGAATAATTTTGTCACCAACCTCGCCTAGTCACTTACAAGTCTTTGAATGCCCAAACATTTATATACATGTGGGAGGTAAATTAATATTTTACTTCTTAAAAATATAATTTAGTTTATAAAAGATAAAAATATTAAATTTAATTTTTTGAAATAGGTAAATTATCTCAATTTAATTCGTGAAATATAAAAATATTAAATTTAGTTCTTAAGAGATTAAATTTATCCCAATTTAATTCTTGTAAAAAAAAATTTGTCAATTATTTTAGTTGAGAATCGAACGAATTAATCCGTAAAACCTAATCTATTTGAATCTCTAGCTAGTATATAATATAACCCTTGGGTTTATGTTACTAATTTATTTTGTCTTTTTTTTGTGAGTCTATGATGCAAATATTACTTTTGTTGCATCTATGCAATAGAATTTTAGCCAATAAAACTATAACATGTCGATCGAATGATGACTTGAAAAGAAGGTTTTCAAAGTATATATTTATGTTTCTTACCCTAAATTTTATTATATTTAGATTTCATACAAAATATACATACGAAAGTATTATGTATATTTATACTTTCTACCACTGTTTTCAAAACCCGGACCGGCCGGTCGGACCGGAAAACCGGCTGCCAGTCCGATCCGGAATAACCAAAAAATCGGTCAGATATAAAACCGGTCAATAACCGAAAAAAACCGATCAAGAACCGTCCAAACCGGTCAGAACCTGTGTTTTAGACGGTTTGACCGGTTGTTCCTTTTTTACAAAAAAAATTTGTTGTTTATGATTTAGTATTTATTGAAAATTTGTTGTGACTTGTAATTGTAAGGATTTTCCTATTTCAGTATTATTGTTTGGTTTGTGATAAGACTTGAGACTTAAATATGTTGATCCTAGAACTTATTTGAAGAGTTTAATATGATATTGTGGTAATTTGAAACTTGTTCTATTTCTTATCATGTTTAGATCGAGATGGAAACATATAATTATGAAGTATATAATTTTTTTATGATATATTTTAGTCTATTTAATTAAAAATATATATTTTAAATGCCACGAGTTGGACCACGGTTGGATCATTGAACCGTGAACCAGTACCTCGACCGGTTCAATGATTGGTCTGATTTTAAAAAACATTGCTTTCTACCCCAAAAGCTTTTGATACAAAATGGGCCTTCATTTTTATTCTTTTTTCTAACTTTAAAAGTATATTAATCAACTATTATTTTGACCAAAACAAAAAACTATTATACAATGACTCGACCAAAAAAAAATATTATACAATGACTATTACCCTTACTCTTGTTGCTTGAATCAATATAATAGTTGATTATTAATATTTCATATATGTAATATAATATGTTATACTCTTAAGTTTTTTAAAAAAATATATTTTTATAACTAAATTCTTACTTAAAAATAATTATTTATTTCTTAATCACAATTCTTTATAATAAAAATGTTATTTTATATTTTGATTTTTGGACAACATTATAATTTTACATATTTTGAGGGGTCAAACTTTTATTTTCTCAAAAATACAAAGTTTAACTCTTTAACGAACATATTGTCTCTTCATTATTTAATATTTATTGGAATACATCAATGGTTACGAACTTGCAATTGTGCTACATAACTCATTACATACATACAATACAACAAGTTACATGTTAGACTATCCCTTCTTATTAATGTATACATATGTACAAACACTATCTATTTAATTTGTTTGTCTTCTAAAATTTGGACAGCATGCATATAATATAATCATGATTTCTATATTAAAGTGCAATATGTTAGCATCGGTGTTAGTATTGAATTTGTGACTAACTAGTCTTCGATTGGTGTCGTGTATTCCTTTGATGTTTATATATTAATTTGAATTAATTTATAATAAATAAATAATTAAATTTTAAAATAAAAATTAATGTAGTGTTAATAAAAAAAATAACTACATATGAGAACGTGCCCCAAATACTCAAATTACAACTCACAGTCTCGGTGCTTAAAACAAAAAAGGCCAAATCACTCTTTTGGTTCTCAACGTTTGCACCAAGTTTAATATTGGTCCCCAACGTTTCAAAAAGTTATTTTTGGTCCTCAACGTTTTTATTTTGGTCAAAATTAGTCCTCTAGCATAACTCCGTTTGATTTTTTTTGTTAAATGCTGACGTAGAAGGCTTATGTGGCACACTCTCTCTCCTACGTGTCATATTTGGATGATATGACACCCTCTCTCACTCCAACTCAGTGCTGAGTTGGAGTGAGAGAGAAGTGATGCAAAACAGCGTCGTTTTGCTGAATTGGAGTGAGAGATGGTGCCATATTATCTAAATATGACACGTAGGAGAGAGGGTGTGCCACATAAGCCTTCCACGTCAGCATTTAACAAAAAAAATCAGACGGAGTTATGCTGGAGGACCAATTTTGACCAAAATAAAAACGTTGAGGACCAAAAATAACTTTTTGAAATGTTGAGGACCAATATTAAACTTGGTGCAAACGTTGAGGACCAAAAGAGTCATTTGGCCAACAAAAAATTACCAGCAAACAATCATAAAACCTTTAAACTCGGGTCTACCCCATTTCTTCCATTTAAAATTGGATGTAAGCCTTCATTACATATTACATGTGAAAGGGTCAATTGCCCTAAGTTTACAAAATTAGGGGGAGAAGATACCTACACTACCCTTAACAAACTATACAAATTAAACTTGGAATCCCTAGGGTCTTCACGAACTTTCCCTCATAGACTAAATTTAATATTTTATGCTTCAAAGATTAAAGTAAGACAAATAGAATTTTTAATTTTTTTTTATAAACATACAAGATTTTACTTATTTTAATTTAGTGTCTTAAATAAAATATAAAAAAATCAAATATTTGTAATCTCTAAAAGGTATAACATACTAATAAAGCAATTAAATATTATGAGCATCAAAGACTATATATATATACTAGAGGTTTCATATATACGTACGTACATATCAAACTTTTTTTTTAATTTATAAAATATAAAATAAATTATTATTATTATTAATTGTAAAATAATAAATTAAAGATTAAAAGTTATTTTCTTTGATAACTATCACAATTATTATTTTTTGAAAAACAAAAATACCAGTACCACTATTCTCCTATTTTCTCTCTCTTTCTCGTGATCTTCTCACATCATCTTTTTTTTTTAATTAATTAAATGGCTATTTTGGGAGACCATTGACGGAATGGGTCCACAGTAGACCTGATCACGGGCCTTAAAGCCCGCCCGATCCGATAGGCCCAGCCCGCTAAAATGCAAAAAATGAGCCCGAGTCCGAAAGCCCTTTTTTTAAAAAAAAAACCCCGCAAAAAATGGGTCGGGCTTGGGCTTTTTTAAAAGCCCGGCCCGTATTATATATACTTTTATATATATATATATATATATATATATTACATTAAAATAAATAAATAACTCAATCTAGTATAGAATAAATACCAACCTAATTGATAACTTATTTTAATGTTTGATGTCTAAGGTTTTGTATTTGATTCATTCAATCTTACATATTTGAACATTTCAAAAATTCAATCTTATAGGGGAGACTAGCTTCCAACTTCCAATTAACTAGCATTACACTAATTTTTTAGAGTGCGTGTATCATTTTCTTCACACAATTCATTAGGAGCAAATTCAAGCTCTCTTAGAGTGGGTAATTTGTTATATATTCTGGATACAAAATATGTATATATTCCAGATTCCAGAATATATAATATATTTTAGATACAAAATATGTATATCTTTATATACAATCCGTATAAAATGTTTATATATACAATACATTAAAATCTTGTAACTATCTATTTTTAAGAAACAAAGTATCTTTTTTATCTTAGATGAAACATGAAACAAACTATAAAAAAAATATGGGACAAAATATGGCGGCCCAGCCCGTTTTTATTTTATACGGGCCGGCCCGGCCCTTTTTTAGTTTTAAAAAAACGGGCCTGGGTCGGGGTCAGGCTTGAATTTTTAGTCAAAAAGCCCGTAAGCCCGGACCGTATTTTTAAAGCCTAGCCCGTGATCAGGTCTAGTCCACAGCCATATAAATTTAGATATTTTCTTTTTTAATTAATTAAATAGCTATTTTGGGAGACCATTGACGAAAAGGGTCCACAGCCATATAATTTTAAATGTAAGATTTTTTTTGTGATGACAATGGTAGTAAATGAAAGCATTCCTAAGGGCATGTTTGCTTTGAAGAAAGGGAGAGGGAGAGGGAGATGAAAAGGGAATGGGTTTGATGTGTTTGGTAGTAAAAATTTGGGATGAAAATGGAATGGGAATGTATTAAAATTACTACTTTGCCCCTTATATTAAAATAATAAAAAAAAAAAATTAAGATTGTGTCAAATCAAAGAGTATAATAGACATTTTGTATTTTTTTTAACCCTAAACCCTAAAGTGTCACGGGCCCCACCTACTTTTAGGATGCCTTTCCCGTTCGGTTTCTAACAACCGAACGGGCTCTAAGTACTACTGAGTAGGACGCCAATAACATGTTAAAAAAAATAACAGAAGCTCAACCCAAATGTTTACTTCACAGGACTATATATATATAAGAAATTTTGACTCGTTATAAATTTGAAATTTTATTGTGCGGTTATTAATGCATGTGCTATGACGCTCTATGTCCTCCTACCACATGCAGTTCCAAGTTCCACCAACCTCAAGTCCCTGGTTGGTGAATGTGATTCGCTGCCACACAACGAGTTGCCACAAGCTCTGTCCACTCTCCACCCATTTTTTAGAGGTTTTCTAACTTAAGGGGTGTGGTTGAGTGGAAGGAACTCATCTATTTTTAATCAAGTGTCAGGGGTTCGATTCCTGCCTTGGGTATGAAGCGATTTTAAATCTTTGGGCCAGCTGTCTCACCCTTTAAGTTGCCTACAATTCAACGAGAAGATTAGTCACTATGCTCGACGGTGAGTACCTTAGACAAAAAAAAAAAAATAGAGATTTGACGAGCTTGTAAATGCGTGTAATTTTTTAATTATAAAAATATATTGATATAAAATAATATTATTAATTTTTAAAACAACAACTACTAAACATTAAGAAGTTATTTTTTTCATTCTTTTGAACAGTCATATTAATATATAGAACATATCCTTATTGCCTCTATCACCTCCGTTTTATTAAGAATCTGAAGTTCCTCATTTTTTTTTGGATGTTTTGACCATCTTATACGGAATAATAAAATAGAAAGATTTTTAGGGTTTGTTTCATAACTATTTTTTTATTTTCGAAAACAATTTTTAAAGAACAAAAAAAATTTTGTTTGATTAATTTGAAATTTTTGAAATCAAATTGAAAAAAAAAAGGTTTTGGGGAGAAATTAAAAACTGATAAAGTTCGGGGACATAAAAAATATTTTTGCCTATTATATATGTATTTTAGTTAAATAATATTGTAGGTTCTTTGTCAACTCATTTTTTGATCTCTATATTTTTTAAAAAAATTAAAAAACAAGAGTACAAAATAACTTTTATTGTTTTTTAAAATGAAAATCTGTTTTTTAATTTTTAAAAACAATTATAAAAATAATTGTCAAACGAATTTTTAATGTAAAATTATTAATATAATATGAAATTATTTTAAAATAAATTTATTATTTTGAAATAAATACATGTCTTCTTTCATTAAAAAGTAAATACATGTCACTATAAACCAACAATATATTAATTCAGGAGAAAGTGACATTTTTTTTTTTTTTTTTTTTTTGGTCAGAACTTTTTTTTCGTAAATAAGGAAATATATTAGAAAAACACGACAGATCACTGTGTAAAGAGGAATATACACATTTGACTTTAAGGAAGTACACTTATAAAAATTATTTATCACTACCCTTTCCTTATTTATATATTAAACACATAAAAATTTTTACTTTCCTTTCTACTTTCACTTCCTAAGGTATGTTCGGTTAGTGGGTGAAGGATAGAGTTATTAAAATAGGTTTAATCTATTGGGTTGGCTCGTTTAACCCACTAATTTGGTGGGTTGAATTATAAAATTCTAATATTTTTTAAACGGGTTGAAAAAATCAGACCTACCTAACCTGTTAGGTGGGTTAAGTCACGGTTAGGTGTGTTAGCTCGTAACCCACTTAACTATTAAAAAAAATTATTTAATATATATTAATAAAAAGTAAAAGAAACCCTAAGCATTAAGTTCTCATATGTCATATATTAATATATTAAAAAAATTTATTTAATATATTTAATACTTTCATACATTCATTATTTTGTATTTAACTATTTGTGAGTGACATGATGAATGATGAATCTTTTTTTTCATTTTATTATATTAAATTTCATAATTCATGAAAAAAATTATAAAAAATATAATTTTTTTTAAAAAATTAATTATTTTTTAAAAAAAGGTGGGTTAGGTGAGTTGGCTAAATCCACCACCTTGGTCGGTCGGGTTGGAATTTTCAATTTGTTTAACTCTTCCAACCCGAATGGGCCAACCCGTGATGAGCTCAACCCATGTGGGCCAGGTTGGCCCACTTTGACACCTCTAGTGGAGGATGTAATGAGAATGGTAATAGGAATGGAAGATGTAATGGGATTGCAGAAGGGAATAAAAAAAGTTTTATGAAAGTGATCTAATATAATGTTAATAGAATAAAAATGAACAAAATAACGATTCTATTTTTATATTAAAAGTGAAAATGAAATAAAGTGAATAAAAAATAAGAGTAAAAATATAATTTTATTACAACATAAAAAAAAAGAAATTACATTGACAAACGTGCAGCAAATACGGAAGGAAATACGTGCCCTTAAATAAATTTTGGGTAAAGTACCTTTGGTACCCTCAACGTTTACGCGTTCGATCAAATATACCCCAAACGTTTGATTGTTGTCAAATATACGCCCAACGTTTCAAATTTTGGGCAATCTTACCCTTTTCACTACCACCGTTAAAATAACTAACGGTTTTTGCTGACTAGGCATAACATGTGGCATTAATATCTGACCGGGATCAATTTTTTTCATGTTATGCCAGTCAAATATTAATTCCAGTCAGATATTAATACCACATGTTATGCCTAATCAGCAAAAAATGTTAACTATTTTAATGACTATTTTAATGGTGTTAGTGAAAATATGAAAAAAAATGATTCCAGTCAGATATTAATGCCACATGTTATGCCTAGTCAGCAAAAACCGTTAATTATTTCAACAGTGTTACTGAAAAGGATAAAATTGCCCAAAAATTGAAACGTTGGGGGTATATTTAACAACAATCAAATGTTTAAAGTATTTTTGACCGAACGCACAAACGTTGAGGGTACCAAAAATACTTTCCTCATAAATTTGTGTAAGCTTAATCCTTTCTTGGCCGGCATGTGAGGTTTTTGGTAGGTGTGCTAGAAGTGAACGAGAAACATCAACAAAATACGGAAGGAAATTGTGAAAAGACAAAAGATGTGTGCGCTGTGATACAATTCTTCTGTCTTTAACTCTTAAACGGTCCTCTTCTGTATTCTATTCTCTACCTTCAACAAAATCCTCGCCTTTGCCTTTTCTATTCAATTTCTCTTTATCCTTCTTTTTTTCTTCATTTTAGGTCTTCTTTCGCTTCCAAGTAAATCTAACAAATTCCAACAATTTTGCGTTTAGATTCTGATTCCATTAGTTCTTCCACGCTCTGTTTTCCGCTTCCTCATCTCTCTGACTCGATTCTCTTGCTCCAGTGTCTCCAACGCAGCACCAAAAACAAAAGGTAAGATTCGGAAAATCATTTCTGACTCGCTTTCTTTCTCAATCTTTTTTGTCTCTTCTGTATGTGCACGTGATTCATTTTGGATTTATTTCAATTTTTAATTTGCGTTGATCAATCTGGATCGACTGTATTAAAAAACTATGAATCAATCGGTTAATTGAGGAAAAGAAGTCTGCGTTTGCTGTTGCAGAATCGCACCGGAATTGGCTGCTTTGAGTTCACGCCATGGATGCTCAAGCTACGCAGAGGTTGCAATGCTCAACGTTGATGCAGTTCGAGAGGCTTGGGAGGAAACACAGTGATTCTGTGAAACTTAATCGTGGTTTTAGGGAGTCAAAGAAGCTTCGGGTTTTCTTTTCAGCTAATTGGCAGTCTGCTAAACCTTCACCGAGTGGGCGCAAAACTACTCCTATAGAGGCTTCTCGTTCATATAACAATTTTCCAGGTTTGATATAAACAATACTAATTTTCTCTTTCCATTACTAATTTTGTACACAAACTGTATAGGCTAATTACAATAGCCTAACTCCCAGTACTATCATAAACAGTGAAAATATCACATATCAATTAAGTTTCAACCCATTTTTAGAAACCACATAATTGACGGTTTGTTCATTTTGGGAATTAAGAGTTTATTTTAAATGTCACTTTTGTAGCTTCTATATTGGAATCTGGAGGTTTTCAGGATCCTCTTGATGAAGAATTGATTCTCAAGGTAAAGCTCGATGGCTTCTGTCAATTTTAATAAACTAAGCTCATTCAGTCTAGTGATGCTATGTCTTCTATTGTGCACTGTTATAAGAAAGCATCAAGCATTGGTAATCTGAGTTCATTGTTGCTTGTCTAGAAGCAGCTATATGATATGACATTGTCTTACTTGAAGTAAATAAAATTGCAGAATAAGTCACAAGAGATCAAGCCGTATGTAAATGGACGCTGTATATCTTGTTGGTCAGTTTCTTTGTTGAAGCCCCTGTGCTTACATGGTATACATTGTAAGTAATAACTACTATGGCATTCAAAAGATTTTGAATTTGACATGCAGGAATGATGGGCTCTGGGAAGACAACTGTAGGGAAAGTTTTGTCACAAGTTCTCAACTATTCCTTTCATGATTGGTAAATACGGAGATTGATATTTGTCTTTAATTATTGAAAAATATGTGATGGGTAGGCAAGTAAACCATGCATCAGATAAAAGAATGGCACTTGCTATGAAGCAATTCTATAGTTTATGAAATTATATTCTTTTATTTAGTATCTGGTCTAAGCAACTGGTGTTAATATTCATATATAAGGACGACAATAGATTCAACAAATGTATAATTGTATATGATAGATGAAAACAGGGTCTCGTGTAACCTAAGGAAGATTTATAATTTTGGTATATAAGATAAGATCTATGGTTGAGATTTAAATATCACAGTGTAGGTTGTTGTCTCTCACAATAGAAATGCTTTATTAGATGGGAACATTGAATTCCCTGCTGCATATTTTCTGAATTTCATCTGCTCTTGCATGTTTCAGTGATGATCTTGTGGAGGAGGATGTTGGTGGAACTTCTATAGCTGATATATTCAAACACTATGGAGAAGGTTTCTTTCGTGATAAGGAGGTCAGTTAAAAACTTTATTTTTTCCAGTTTATGTTCCTCAGTTTTGATGCCTTCCACCCCGCAAAAAAAATTTCAGCATGTGGAAAAAGGTGTAGGAGATAGTAGCCAGTTGTGAAACCAAGGCATTCCCACAAGAGTCCTCTATGACAAAGTAAATTCATGCCATTTATAGTGGCCCAACTAGCACCATAGTGGTTGCTTCTTGGTCCTTTCTTAGCGATCCAAAGTTCATGCTGCACAGGTCTTCACATGGCACTTGAGGAGTTCGCTTACTCTCGGCCCTTCCAAGGAACATGTGTACTCTCTACTTATTTAAGTTCTATACTCATGTTAGCTGCTTGAGCTAGTGCGATTAATTTAGTGTTAGCTACATGCTTTATCTTTTCAAATCGCAATTAGTTTGACATCAGCCTAGGTTAAACATGATTCTGTTATAAAAATAAATAAATAGTTGATTAGTTGGAAGGCTGATGATGGAATATGATGATATTAAAAAATAAAAATAAAAGCAGACTACTTGATATCTGACGATGTCTGCTAACAAGCCACTACATAACCTCTCAGTTATTGCTCCTGTATCCTACAACAAGAACACTTGAATACTGTAAAAATAGGTTTTTTTTTCCCTTTGTGGCTTTGTTATATTATTTTAATTTCTGTGCTTATTCTTTTGCCATATCAGACTGAGGTATTGAAGAAGCTATCACCGATGCATAGACTTGTTATTTCGACTGGTGGAGGTGCAGTTGTGAGGCCCATCAATTGGTATAATAATCAGCATACTATGACTGAAGTTTGCCTTCACCTTTTATATAGTAAATTCCTTGTCTATTCCATCTGTACATGTACTTAGTGTTCGCATTACCAGGAAATATATGCACAAGGGGATTAGTGTTTGGTTGGATGTACCAATAGAGGCATTGGCTCGGAGAATTACTGCTGTAGGAACTAATTCTCGCCCACTTCTACATTATGAAGCAGGAGATGCATACACACGGGTAAATTATCTCTCTTTCATGCTAGGAGCATTTTCCTTTTAACTTCCAGTAAATAATAACTTTTACGAATTTAACGTTGGCCATTAGTAATTTGATTCTCTGTTATTAACCTACAGACTTTGACGCGTTTGTCAGCACTTTTTGAAGAGAGAGGCGAAGCATATGGTAACGCCAATGCCAGGGTCTCCTTAGAAAGTATGCCAATGAAGTTCTAGTTCAATTTCTTACGTTTTTAATGTTCTTGATAAACTAGTCTTTTACAAGACTGTCCAGTGAAAATGCTATTAAATGGTGCTATTCTGTTGTTTCTTTTCCAGATATAGCAGCAAAACTGGGCCATAGAGATGTGTCGGATCTGTCTCCAACCGTTATTGCAATTGAGGTCTATATCTCTTTCTGCCCCACTCCCTCCCTAGCTCCCTTTCATATTTGTTAGCTCCTAAGCTAATAACAATACTCCTGCATGCTTAAGTTGAATCTACATTTTTTGTTATTGATGAAAACATATTCTCTGGAGTGCACATTTCATAAAGTGCGCTAGTTTTACGTATTAACAGCTAGTGTACTTCAAAGGATTTGCACTACAATTCTCTTTTGTTGACGTTTCTCTAACTTGTTCCTATGTATTTATTAGGCACTAGAACAAATTGAGGCCTTTCTGAAGGGTGAAGGTGGCTTTTATGGAGGATACTAGTACAGTCTATGACAAAAGGCCGTTGTTGATAATTTTATAACAATCTCGTTCGTAATAGCGTTGTCTCTTTTTTTGGGGCTGAAGTGTCTTTTTTTTTTTTTTTTTTTAAATAATGGAATCATGCAACCTGGCAATTTTATGGGAGAAGATCCGCAGTAACTGACTACGCAATCTTGGCCATCCATCTCGATAATCAACCGAGATGAATGGTCAAAATTGAGATCATGGCCGAGAATTGACGGTCACAATTGCACAGTGTGCTGAAATTACTTTAACGATTTTGCTCCTCAATTTTATGCCTAATATAGGTAAATTGTATTTGTTGAAGTTGTATATAATATCGGGTAGAAAATGCTGTGTTGTGATCCAAGCTTAGTGCAGTATATAAGTATGCCTTGTTAGTTTTGTTGTATTAATCTTGGCTTCCCATATGCCCTAGTATTGCCATATTAGTTTTTTTGTATTAAGCTATTTATAATGCATGAGACACGAATTTTTTTTTGTTTGATTTCCAAAACCTTTTCTTAACTCATTTTGGTGATCAATCATTGAGAACTCTAATGAAACGTTTTGCAACTTATAAACATGTAAAATACAACTGCACAAGTAATATTACTCACCAAAAATAAAAGTACAAGTAATATTGAAGAAAACTAAATGGGATAGAGACAGAGTTACAGGTCTCCTAATAATTGTGACAACTCATCTATTTAGTTTCATCCAACTGCGTCATAAACTCTTTTCATGAAATGTATTTTTATGGACAAACATATTTTAGCAAAAATCCAATTTTCTTCTTTTGGAATATTTTGTCAATTTATATTACCTCTCATTTTTGTTGTTTTCTTTTCCAGTGTTGTATGGATCGGATCAGACGGTTCGATCGATCCAACCGCTAACTGAATGTCATGATTATTAAAATCGGACCGGATCGGCCGGTTCAACCGGTTGGACCGGGAACCGGTCAGTACACCGGTCCGGAACAACCATAAAACCACCCTTTGAATAAACCGGTGGTGAACCGGGCAAACTAGTGAAAACCGACGGTTTGCTCGATTCACCCGGTTCTGATTTTTTTTTTTTCTTTCTTTGACTTAAAACGACGCCGTTTCATGTATTTTTTTATGAAAATATATTTTGTTTAGAATTATAGATATATATATATTTAAAAAGTTTAAAATTTTCAAAAAAAATTGAAAATCCCTTGCCTTGTAATCGCACAAGTAGCCACACAAGATCAAAGCAACTGCACGCGAGAGAAGAGAAAATTGGAAGTGGATGATGAATCTGGATCTCAGAATGATACTATTGGCGATTATCCTTCTTTGGATCATAACTTTGTGTCATTTGATGGAATTAACGTCAACGAATATTATGATTTAATGTTATTGTCAATTTGTCTAATTTGTGATTTAGTATGCGGACATATTGATTCTAGTTTTGCGTGTGTTGATTGTTGAGTACTAAGTAGTAGGTATGTTGATCATTGGACTTCTTAGATGAGTTTGATATGATATTGTGGTTAAGTGTGCAACTTGTTCTAATTCTAGTATTTTATTTATGGTATAATGTTGTAGTTAAATATATTTAGGTGGAGATAGACACATATAAAGTATGTAACTAATATTTAATATGATATATTTTAGTATATTAAATTAAAATATAATATATTTAATTACCACCGATTCGACCGCGGTTGAACCAGTGCCTCAATCGGTTCGATGCCCGGTCCAGTTTTAAAAACCATGCTGAATACAAAGGCGGTTGGTTGGACAAAAAAAATCATTTTCTTAGTTGAACCAGATTTAATCGGGGTCCAACCGATCCATTTTTTTATTAAAAAATTTAAAATAACATTAGAAAAGAAATTAGAAAAATCTTAAAAATTAAAATTTAAGAAGTTATGATTATAAAAAATTTCATGTTTAGTTTGATCAAGTTCTCTCAAAATTTGACGAGTCTTAAAAATTAAAATTTAAGAAGTCATGTAATTTAAAACTTTAAAATTATATATATTAAAACCTAAAACTTAAGTGATGTCATTTTATATATTAAAATAATTAATATTCATTATTTGCATCCAGTTCGACCGGTTAAACCGATCAGACCATAAACCAAACATTTTTCAAAATCTTTGTCCAATTCGATTCTTTCAACATTGTTTTTTTTACAATTAAATATCAAAAGTAATATTTTTCTGTTCTTATTAAATGACACTGTTTATTAAATTTCATTCTCATTATTATTATTATTCTTTTTCCTTGAAAAAATTGACACAAAAAGCACATAACACTAGTTTCAAATTTTACCAATATACAGAGTAGCATTTGTTTCATAACCATTAGTTCATTACAACCAAAGAATTTTTCACATCAACGAACAGAATCCTATGCCACTTTAATATTATCCATATACAAATTAACAAATGTAAAAGACAAAATATTGAGAGCTCACAACATGATAATTCTCTAATTATACATGCAAATATACAGTTTAAGGAAGGTCGCACTACTACTTGAGCACCTCCTTTTTTTATTCAGACATGAATGGTGCTACAAAAGTCACCTGATCAAACTAGAAAGGAAGCTTGTTAGATCAAGTGGCAGAACTTTGAAGGAAAATCATTGAATTCCCAAAGTCACTTCCTTTTTAAGGATGATACTTTACTCCAGCAGTACATGCACAGAAAGAATAAGAGACCTGCAATTAAGCAGAAGGAAATTTTATCCACAGCAAAGAAAACATTAGAGGCTCATATACATAGAATTGATTAGACGAAAGATAGCAAAATAAATAGAAGTAGGAAAAGACCAAAAAAAGAGTAATTTCAGATGAATTTAACTATTAATAACTTTAACTATAGAAAAGAGTAAAGACGGAACACATTGACATCGCTTGATCCATATAGCCGGTCACACATAGTGGGAAGAGACTTTGTTATTGTTGTAGTAGTAGTGAAGGTGAAGTACCTTAGAAAGATCCTCAACAATATAATATTGGGTTTATCTAAGAAGTGTCCTAGAGCACTTGTTATTGTTAAGGTTTTTTTGTGATTGGTTACAGAGAGAATCTAACCATAGAAATGTGTAAAGACAGAACATGTTGGCGTCGCTTGATTCATATAGCCGACCCCACTTAGTGGGAAAAGGCTTTGATTGTTGTTGTTAGTGAAAAGTCCACAACAATGATTTGTTAGGTTCTCTATGTAGTTGAAAAGAAACCTTAACCCCCCTCCAAACTATGCCTATTACGAGTCAACCCCATTTGCCAAGAGGAAGGCAATTATACACATAATTACTATTCAACAGTAAGGAGGGCACTATGATTTATGACCTAGGATGGCCTTGTACACCAAGTCTTTCATTGTGCTATGTACATTCACTCATCATTGTTCCTCGCTAACATGTAAAAATAGCACACTTGAAATAGCATACTTCACGCACTTTATATGTTAACCCTCGTGCTAGTTAATGATAA